>JAEQBH010001911.1:0-685914 GCA_016808115.1 Tetrastigma voinierianum | reverse complement strand
AGGGAGATTTGTTGGGTTGATTCATTTCCTTCCATGTGGAGGAAGCCCCAGCCAGTACTAAGGCCTCTTAAGCTGGTATAAAGAAAGTTGAGTCTTCTTCATTCTCTTGGGGATTTTTAGCATGCTATCAGTAGTCTTATCTTAGCTGCTTGATCTTTGTTGTCTGCAAGAGAGAGAAGAGAGAGATCTATTTTGAAGTTAGAAGAAAAAACACGTTTTTTTCTATCTTCCTCGGTGATCAAGCGGCGATACCGGTTCATCGAGTTTGATCAGGCCTGAAATCTGGAGGAGGTTTGGTGACTTATTGATCTTCATTTCGGAACGGTGAAGATCTGATTTGGAAGTTTCGGAAGGTCATATTTGCAGTCGAGATCAGTGCCTCTTTGCTGTGAGTTTTCACCCGGACGAGTTTCATCATCAAAATCTGATCCCGATTTGTCCGTGGTCTGATGAGCTGATTTTGACCAAACACGTTCTTAACTCATTGATCTTCATTTTGAACGAAGTGAAGATTGAATTGGAGTTCTGAACAGTGGTGTTTATGTCGAGAACAGTGACTCTGTTTTGTGAGATTTCTCTATTGTTTTATGCAAGTTGATTTGTTGCCGAATTAAAATTCTTGAGATACTGATTGGTATATACTCTAGTTTTATCTAGAAAGTGTGTAACCATTAATTATGTAGTGGAGGTGTTTAAGTGGCCTAAGGGTCCGTGGTTTACTTCACACATTTGGGAAGGTTTTGCTAGAAATTGTTGGTCATTATATATTTGTTGCTTTGGGTGAATTGTTATTCTTTCTGATAAATTGTTTCATATTAGGTTCTCACAAGAGGGGATAAAATCTGGTTGTGCATTGTTTATGTTTATCCCATCAATTAGCTCTCTTCTCACTTCCTCCTTCAAATCTTCAACCTGCTTCTGGTTATAGGCTAGGGTTATCTGTATCAGAAAATTGCATGCATGCACACATCACTGCTAAACAAATTCAAAGAAATACTAATTTATACAGTTGAGATCATCTAATGTAAACAGACATACATATATATACATACATACAGGTATATATATATATATAATTGAGGTAATTATATATACCTCATCATCAAGAGTGTAGTTGATGAAACGATCTCCCCAGATGCTGGGAGGAAAGCTTACTGCCGGACGTTTTACCTCTGCTAAGGGATGAGAAGCATTATAGGTGAGAAATATAGGATGGATAGCCCTAAAATTCACCAGGTTGAGAAGCATTTGTGGTGAGAAATATTTTTTTCAAAGTTCTAATAATGCAGGGCTGCTGCAGGTGAATTAATATTTCTTGAATTTATCTAGATAGATTCATTTTCGACCGTGATTGTTTGTCTCTATGCTTTGACAATTCTTGTGATATATTGTCCCATGTGGTAGGTGTAGAATAACTCTCTACCATTGATTACTATTCATACAAATAAAATATTATTAATCTGGTAGGAAAGGAGACATCAAAAATATTTTCCAGCTTTACCACTATAGGTGAGATGGTTGGGGTCTCATCTAGCTTAATCGATAATCTTAACCGATAATCTTGAATTCGAATCTTGAAACTGTAATTATGTTTTATGGTAAAGCTTTACTGCCCATATCCTCTCTCTAGCTCATATGGGAATTAGTCTGGGTATAGTATAGCTTAAAAACACATTTTGTCTATGCACAAACCCACTCATGATACCTCATGGTCCGACAAAAAAAAATTCCTGTTTTGGTGTTAGAATTTATTTAATCTGTAATTAATATTTGTCTTTCATATATAATATAAATTAAGAAAAGCACTCTATGTTTAAAAAAAAGTACAATATAGCTTAATAAAATAGATTTTTATAATCTCATGGATGTTTGGACCAGCAAAGAAACGAAAATGAAACTTGAAGTTAACGATTGGGTAAATTTTCTAATAACCCTAAGGGGATCGGACTAGATAAAATAAAAATATTTATACCATTTAAAAAATATTTTACACAATTTATAACAAAAATAACAATAATAATCTTTAATCATTAGAAGTTTGGAACACTAATTTCTAGCATATGATATGAGAATGCCTAGAGTGAGTAACCATATTACATACCCTTGATCAACTTCTCATGGAAGAAGCTTGGACCTAGCAATCAAAAAACCTATTACCAACATGTCTTAGTGCCTTCATAAGAGACACTTGTATGCCCCACATTAAATGAAAAAAAAAATCACATTAGTCACTGATGAAATAGATTACATTTACACAAATTACCTAAAATTGAGTGGGAAAAAACATTTTCAGGGATAGTGCTATGTCCAACATAATGTACAGAGGAGAACAAACAGGAAAAGGGAGAGAGATTTTCTATGTATGAGCAACTGTATAACAAATGATTGTCATCTACAAAGGATTTTTTTTCTGTTTCTGGTAAACTGCAATTCGCCAACCCGTCTCGTATCATCCATTTTTCGCTCTGTAGGAAGGTCGCAGAAATGGCGAAGGACATGGCCTTGGTTGTGACCAGCTGCTCTTTCAGCTAAATCCGACCAAAGAGGAAGATGAGATTCGGAATTGCTCAGTGCTTCATGATCTTCTTAGCTTTCCTGGAGAAGTTTCTAACTACAATCTTCTCTGCAAATGTCAAAGGAAGTTCTTCTTCTGCAGCTTCTCGTTTGTCAGTCCAGCCATTCTCATTTTTGGAGCTCTCCTCTGATGAGCTGGGATCTTCGGGTATATCTCGATACAAGTGTTTCAGTATGAAAAGGGCGGTATCATTGTCCCTCCAATAGTTTCTGCATACCAAAATGTATTGGCCATAGCGAAGAGCGATAAGCATGTATAATACGGTACTATATACCAAAACTAAAAGCTTGCTAGAGCTACCATCCTTTCATGAAGATTCCTCTTAGTTTCTGGGAAGATGTGGAGAAAAGGGTAGAAATTTAAAATCTGGATATGATCTGGTTATTGTAAGATTTAAAAATTATCATCCATTTTTCTGGGCCTACCAAAAATAAATTATATTTGATCAAGTTATGATTGTGTTAGAACTACAAAACAAGTACTTACGTATGAGATCCAATGGCTGATATATATGCATGTTCGAATGTTTTGTCCTGCAAGACCATTATGGAGAATCACATCAAGAAGGAAACAAAAAAGGGAAAATAACATAAAAAAAAACCCTGAACTTTCAAGTTTTTTGCATATTAAGCCCAAACTTTAAAAGAACATACATATAATTCACATGGAAAAGACTCATAATCCACTCAAGCTCTCTTTTTTTTTTTTTTTGCAAGAGCTTGGACACCCCAAACGCATACAAGAAGTATATAGGGCGCCAAGGCGCCTGTGAGGAAGGATAGATTAAAGCAAATGGATAGCTTCATTAATTTGGGGAAAAGCTGCATCCTCAAAACAATTGTCTCTTTCAAACAGCCAGTTAAGGCGGCGGCGCCGCATCCACAAATTTTTGGCTTTCTTCCTTATTGGAAAGCACAACCATCCTGACAACACCTCTTTTATCAAAAAAAGGCAAACCCACTGAAATCCGGGAATAGACAACAAGGCTTCCCACATTCCCTATACCACAGGGAAATGAATAAGAAGGTGATCCAAATGTTCCTCAGCATTCTTACACAAAGGACATTTGCTAGGCATTTGATAACCCCTTTTTTTTAATTGCTCCATAGTTAAGACTTTACCCCACCAAACTCCCCAAGCAAAAAAACACACTTTTGAAGGTACGCAATCATTCCAAAGCACTTTCAACAAGACTGACTTGAGGTTCCCACTTTCCAGTAGCTTGAAGTTGGCTTTTGCTGAGAAGATTCCATTTTTATCCCCCTTCCAAAGCAATCTTTCTCTTTCCAACTGATTAATTTTTTTTCTGGCTTATTAGATTTATGAAATTTTTAGACTTCATCCATTTCCCAATCATTAAAGATCTCATAAATCTTGGATTACGAGTCCACTTCCCCTCTTGTGGTATCCGAGCCTCCACCACCATTTGCCCTTTTTATCAGAAAGCCCAAAGCATATATGGAGACATCACTCTCAAGGGTCTTTCCCCACACCACGAGTCATCCCATAATTTAACTCTACTACCATCCCCAATAACAAAATAGCAGTCCTGTTTCAATTTTCTGGTTGCATTATTGATATCCTTCCAAAAGCCTACTCCGAAACTACCCCTTGGCTCTTTTGTGAACCAACCCCCTTCTTCACTTTGATATTTTAGAGTAATAACCTTTTTCCACATAGGGTTGTCCTCAACTATAAACCTCCACGCCCATTTGCCCTGCAAGGCCTTATTCAACGTATCTAAGCTACGAATGCCCAGGCCACCTTTCTCCTTACTATGGCACACTGCAACCCAACTCACCAAGTGGATTCTCCTCTCCATTTTTCCACCACCCCACAAGAAGTTCCTCTGAATTTTCTCCAATCTAGACTTGACTCCCTTAGGCAAATGGAAAGGGACAATAATGTAAATAGGCAAGTTCGATAGTGTGCTTCGTATAAGAGTAAGTCTTCCTCCTTTTGATATGCACTATCTCTTCCAATTGGCAAGCTTTTTTCTAAATCTCTCTTCCACCCCATCCTACACCGAAGTAGAATTACGACGCATTCGAAGGAGGCCAGTGAAGTTATCGATAAGGTCCACTGTTTTGCTAACTCCCAATGCTAGCTCGTCTAAATTCTCCACTTCTCCCACCGCCAAAACAATGCTTCTTTCTAGATTGATTCTCAAGCCAGAGATTGCTTCAAACCATAGAAGAAGCCAGCTGAGATGGACCATCTCCTCCAAAGAGTTTCTACAAAAAACAAAGGTGTCATCCGCAAATAACAAGTGGGTAATGTGCATCTCTGCATCATTTCTATTAATTCTTATTAACGATCAGAAACCCATTGAGGCAGCCTTCTTTATTAAAGAGTGAAACTCCATTCCCAACCTGAAAGAGGCTATGGGTAGAGTGCTCGTCTTGCCTCAATCCTCTGGAACTTCTGAAAAAACCTTCTAGACTTCCATTAATCAAGACTGAGAAAGAGGTTGTTGAAATACACCATCTTATCCCACCTTATCCACTCAGGCTCTCAATCTTTCAACTAATCCTAGTGTATCCTTTCCCCCACTTTCTTGGAGGTGATCTAGCCAAAGACGATATGTGGTCAACTCCTTTTTAGACTCGAGTCACTAGCTCAAAGGAAGCTTAGTTTGCTATGTTGTTTGATCATTGTTCATTTGGGAGTATTTCTCCTTGTTAAAGGCATGATATTCATATTCAACTCAAATCTTACAAGCTTGAGCTTTTATGAGAGTTGGTTGTTTAACATAGTATTAAAACTTTGTTTTGCAAGAGGTTCTGGGTTCAAGCCACCTCTTTGCAATTTGAATTCTCATTTGTTGATTTGAAAGTCCATGGATGACACTATTTGGCTCTCCATGTGCGGGTATGGGTTGCGCTTGTAGGTAAATTAAAGGCATGATATTAGTATTAAACTTCAAATCCTACTTGAGCTTTTAGGAAGTTTGTTGTTGTTTAACACTTTTTTTCTCTAAATTAGTACAAGAGGATGAGGAAGCCATAATTGATGATATTAAGATGCTCCTTTTTTCCTTAACAAAATAAAGATGTTCCATTCCCTTAAATCCCCGGCCTTAATTCTTATTGCCTTTGTAGTGATTTAGACCAGTAGGGGCTTATGAATTATGCAAGTTCATAGCTTACACTTAAAATTTTGGATATGAGAAAAAAAAATTAAGAATATGACTAACAGCCTAATCATGGATACAAACCTTAAGCGGTATAATGAGGAAAGACAAAATGCTTAACATGGAGAAATAACTACAAGCAAAATATATATATATATATATATATATATATATATATATATATATGTCTTGTGGATAAAAGGTTCAAATAGAAAGATTAAGAATAACCAATTAAAAGGAATAGAAAGGTTAATTAAATATACTATATAGAATCCAAGCTCAAATCTAGGCATCCAGTTTTTGAGGCACATACTTGGAGCATGTGATCAACCCGTCCATCTTCACTTCCAGTTAATCTCTCCATCATAATTGAACCATATGATATCGCATATTTATCTTGGGAATTTTCTGCCTCGTCTGAAATATAAATACAAAATTAAAGCATACTAATATATAGAGAAGGGAATAAAGAAGGCAATTTATTTCATTCTTCTCATCCGTTGACGGGATTGAGAACATATACCAGGGGCACAGGGCGTCAGGAAAGGAGGCACTCCTCAGTAATGATTATTATTTTAAGCAGAAAAAAGAGGCAATAAGGCAGTTTAAAGGGAGAGAAACAGAAAGAAAAGGGGTCAGCTGTGACCATTACCTTCCGGGCTATCCAAGTTTTTTGATTGGCATGCTGTGAGCACTTTGTCCTGTTCAAAAATTCTGCAATTTAGAACTCTATATTGGTATTTTAAGCAAATACAATGTCGAACTTCTGCAATGTTACAAAATTGAATCTGTTAAATCCCACATCTGGTGGACACAGTCCAATGGATGTGAATATATATGGAGGAACCTTCCTCGGCTATAAGGTCTTTTAGTGGGAGGTGAAAAGGGGTTCTAAAATATTAACATGGTATCAAGGCTGGCCGAGTGTATGGATCCCAGTGGAGAGGCTCCACACTTATCATCCTCTGGAAAGACTAGAAAATAAAAGAAAAAAAAAAACAGCCTCTATGTGAGAGGGAGTGTTGGAAATCTCATCGGTTGGACACGGTCCAATTGAAGTGAATATATATGGAGGAACCTTCTCATCTTTGTAAAGTCTTTTTAGTAGGAGGTGAAACGGGTTCCCAAAAATAATGGGCTGATCTGGGGTAGAAAGAAGAATAATTTAACTCCAGACAATTAGCTCAGTCCCCCTCGTATTTCGAGACAATTTATGTTTCTTGTAATACAATGTCATTTAAGTCAGTCCTGATTTCAACAAATCAGGAGGCCCTATCCAATCAATTTAAATTGCCTATGGTAAGTAGTAACAACAAAGGATATTATCCTTTTTTTCAGGGTGGGAACAAGCTATTTTAAATGAAATAAGAGAAAACTGTTTAAAATCCCAGATCATTACATAAAAGCAAAATCATGAATGAAATGAGAAATCAGAAAATTTGTTAACTCTAGGAGGTATAGCAGGGCGCACCCTCACGAAGTTTAGGCGGTTCATTATTGCCTGAGAACGTACGGCCAAATCTTCTGCAAAATCCTGCATAACACAGCATGACACCAGAAAGGGGAGAAGAAATAAATATCAAGATACAAATAACATTTAAAAATTCTAATCCACAATCACGTAGTTCTTAGAAGACCTTACTTGAAGACCAATATGTAACCTCTTCCCACCTTTGTGGTAAGGGATGATAACTGGACGTTTGCCTATATATTCTTTACAGACAAGAGGTTCTATTCTGCAATTTTAAAAATAAATATTTCAAAAAGAAACTGACAACATTCAAACACAGAGAACCAAGTGTGCAATATTATATATATAATGAAAATGCATAAACATCATTGTAATAGGGAGTTTTTACAAACCTATATGCCACAGGATCAAATGGGTGAAAAATATTGAACATTTGCCGACAACATGGCATCTCTTCATTTATATTTTCTTCTTCCCAATAATCTTGACCTTTGCCTAGAAGACAATAAATTAACTCATTGAAATGGATTTGGAGTTCAAAACATGAGTACAAAGATGGAAGAACAATGAAAGGGGAAGAGCGAATGGTAAAATGGTTCAACCTTGTTTTGCTTATGAATTAGACACAAAATCAAACAATATCTAAAAGAATATATATCCTTCATGAAGATCATAATGATTGTATGGCTTTCCATGAATTAGATACAGGAATTTTTTAAGTATTACCAATGCCAATACGAATATTGCGAAGAGCAAGAAAGAAGACGCAAGAGCGATCAACTGCAAAGAATGTGTCAACCTGGCTGAAGAAATATAAGTCATAGGAGGAATTAGATAACAAATATGTTGGAAGGTCCAATAAATAAGATATGAAATAGAAGTCTTATCTTTTCACCTTAAATTCAAGCTTTGTGTACTTAATGTAAGGCGTATAACTCCTAGGTGCGACATCCTGCCCACCTGGAGCCCTTTCATAAACGGGTTGCTTTGGAATAGCTTTATCTGCTTCCTCATTTCCTGTTTAGATTACACATCAGAATCCAGAAAATCAATGTAAAAAAGCTCCTACGATAAGCAAGAGTTAAAGAACAAGGGAAGTTCTGTCTAAATATGAAATGATGCGAAGAACAAAGAAAATTTACCATGACACTGCAATTCCAATTCTGCTATTCTTGATTTCAGGGAAGCAATCTGAAACAGAGAAATTCCATTAAATAATAAATAAAACATGCCCACAGTTACAGAAACTAGAAAGTATTCATTCACAAATACCCACCTCTTTTCTCAACAATTCACATCCTTTATCTTTGTTGTTTGTATCTTCAAATACTTCCTCAGCCGTTTTGTCCAAAACCCCATTTGAGACGCTCCTATTGTTTATTGTGGTCGCTTCATCCACACCATCTTCTCCTTGAGAAAACATGTCACTAGAATCACAAACTTGTTCATGACTTTCATTCAATGATGAGTTATCATTTGGTTGGTTAGAGTCCATAGCCATTATAGAAGGTTCTTCAAATCTATATAACAGAAGGTTCAACAAGTTCTTCCTCACAAATTACTACCATAGGTTGTGTAATCATCTAGTCTTCACGGTTGGGGCATCCAGCACTAATCTGAGGATCATTGATCAGACTACAATTCTCCATATTGGCCAAGGAATTCTGTGTAGAGGATGGACTGCTTCCACTAGGAGGACTTTCTTCCTTGCTAGCTTGTTCTATATACATTGCATCCATCGGAAATGGACTCGACAAATTGTCTTGATGACAAAGGATATCATACGAGAGGACACTTCCTAAAGAATGGCCATATATGGAAACCTGTTTAAACGTAGCATGATAATAGAACATTAAATATGAATCAGGAACTTAAATAGTCAAATGCTGATGAATGAAAATGGTGACTATTCAACCATTCATATACCTTTCCGTCATAGCCTGGATTCCTCTTAAGAAACTTCAGATATAACCGGTTTAACTGATTTGAGACCTAGTGGCAAAGTTATGAATCATTAGTCCAAGCATGTCATTACATTCAAACTGGACATTCAATCTCACTAAAAAAATGAAAGTTCCCTACTTTAGAACAATTACCCCCACAGGTGTTGAAATTTGAAGATGAGAGAAGAAACAAAAAATAGAAGTAGAAAAACGTACAACTTTCTTACATTTCAAACATTAAAAGTGCCTATAAATAGGCTTACAAAAAATAACTAACTAACCCCACTTCTCCATCCATTTACCACTACGTCCACTAACAATCAACAAAAAAATCAAATAAATAAACCACTAAAAACATGGTTGTCCCACTAACTAATAAATAAGTTAATAAACAACTAGATAAATAATTAAATAAGCCTAAATAATAGGTACCATCTGCAAACATGGAAAATGCTACGTGTGTAGCTCTTTGAATCATTCTTCAACAATAGGATCAAAACATAAAGTATTGTTTAAAGTAGCTCTGTTACTTCAAGGATGCATTTCTAACTGTAGGCTATTTACTCTTTTTTACCATAAAATAGCACTTGCATGTTATCAAAATCGGTGAAGTAAGCCTTTAGAGTATAAATGTAATCATATGTGTGCCAAGGGCATAGGGAGCATGATATACATCATGGTGCAATAACCTGCATGTGCCTCTCCACATGGTATGAGGCGGCTGCACATGGGGTGTGGTGTGGTTGGGTTGGGTTGTTAAAGTTCATGAGTATACGCTGGGTATAAATTATTGTCGATAGATAAATAAAATCATAAAATAAAAAAATAAAAAGTAAGAAAGGGGGAAATGAGAAGTTGAAGATAAAATAATGTACCGAGTCGATAATATCCTGACAGTAAATGGGGCTCATGTAATATAGTACATAATGGACAGTTGCACTCAATGTGACACAAGAAACCCGAACACCATCTAAAGTAATTTTTTCAGCTGCAGATTCACCACTAAGCTTCAAACCTCTTCTCCACTGCAACATAAGTATTAAGTAATTTTAGGCTCATTTTGCAATCTATCCTCAAATAAGAAAGACAAACTAAAAAGTAAAATTGATAACAATGATGAGGATGAGGATGAAAAGGGGGAAAAATAAAAAAGAACTAATAAAGTAACACAAGTAAAAAAATGAAACATAATATAAACCTAGTATATATCCCTTTTGATGAAGACCTTGAAATAAGACCAATATTATATAAAACAAAATGACATTTACAAGCTTCATAAAAATTTCAAACTTTCACAAATAAATAATTGAAATAGACCATGAAACATATACGAGTTCATTTGGATAAAGACATTGGACGTGCTGAGAAAATCCCCACAAAAGGGCATTTCTGAAACAAATTATAAAAGAAAACGCTTACAAGTCCATCTAGGCAAAAGACTTAGAATTTCTGAGAAAATCTATGCTACACCAGGGCATTAGTCCCCAAACAATTTGCTTTTATCCATGAATATCCAGATATTCCAATAGTTAAGGAGTATTTGAATAACCCTTTAATTATTTCAAAAAGTTTCAAATGAAAAATGAATCTACACCCTCTTTACCAACATGTATTAGACACAGAAGAATAGACTGTTTACCTGGCATGGAATATAAAGGACCCTTTGAGTGCCACGTTGGTATGAAGTCAGGTGACGTTCAGCGAGACTTGCTGTGATATGGCGAAAATTGCCAACATCATCAACTAGATTAGATTTCTCTAACCTTTGACCAATACCATGAACCATAAATACTACATGTCGAACAGGAACCTAGACCAACAACATAAGGTTAAGCTGTGGCCAATGAAAAGAAAGAATTAACTTAATATAGGAAAGGAACTTACTGTACTAATACAAAGCAGATACCACAACCCGAGGTTACACAGCGATTATAAAGATTATTTAAGTGCAAAAAATTAGTAACAATAATAAATAATAGAAAATACATCAAGCCTTTTAATATTAGGTGATTCTCAGCGGATGTCATTATTATCTTGTAATGATAGAGGTAAATAATTATTTAGTCCACCAGAAAATGGAACCAATTTAAGAAACTTGATGCCAAAGGATAAAGAGTAGCCAAATTTTGTCAATCAACGGGGAAAGCTAGATTGCATACCTGGGAACAGTAGTCATCCATTTCCTCCTCCTTCTGTTGTCGTAATTCATCCTATTGCAACAAAATGGTTGTAACTGTTATCTTTTTCAGTAGCAAGTATTGGGGGATTTGCACTTATGAATGAATCGGTTAATTTTAACAAATAAGAAACCATAACATAAGAAGATTAATAAATAGCTGTATCTCTCCAATCCAAAGTATCAAAGAAAAATATAACAGGTTGCAAATGAAGCGCATAAAGATTACAATGATGACGGTGGTATTGTTTGTCATTATTGCCATTTTTTGTTGTTTGTGTACCTAAAAAGAAAGAGCCCAAAGCGTTTATGTTTCATTTCTCATCTGAAAGGAGAAGAACAGCACGAAAATTCAAGTAATTTAGTTTAGAAACTAAAATCAGTTCTAAATGCAAAGAGTTTAATAAAATATACTCAAAAAAATTGAATATGCTTGAAGATATGATGGATGGGATTAGGATTATAGGAGTACCAGGTTAGTCTAATGTGGACAAAAGAATAAAGAAAATTTACATATCAAAATTATACATTTCAATAGGAATGGACCTTCAAGCATAAACATGAAACATTCACTAACATAGCAGACGATTAATTGATGGTATTGACAGATGACCTTCCCAGAACCTGAAAATCTAGTCTATTATTAATATATATAAAATTAATGGAGATGAGCAGTATTAAAATTTTCCTGTTTATGCATTAAAGAAAAAAGGAAGAGGGTACAGACCTGGGTTGGTTTTGGTGAGAGAGATGGAGAATATCCACGCCTTAACTTTATTCCATTTCCACTCAAACCAATAACACCCGAAAAACCAGAAGCATCAACATTGTAAGCCTCCCAAGTATCATCTTCACCAGTAAAAAGTGCATGAAGTCCCTACAAGGAAAAAAAATCTAAATACACCAGATTCTAAGAAGCAGAGGATTATAATTGTTCTTATCACAGAACAATCCACATACTGGGGTAGAGCCTTGTAAATTAGTCGAGCGCAAGCAGCCCAGATGGTTGAAATGTCCTCCGATGCCAAACCTGGTGATAAGCATTAAACAACAATAAACAAGCTCTAGTTCCTAATTTTAAAATGAAAAACTGTAGGAAAAATAGCTAATATAGGTGACAGCAATTGAAATCATAAACCATGGACCTAAACTCAAAATTCAAGAGCTACCAACTCATACAATAAGGATTATATGATCTGCCTAATCAAATAAACTTTAAAAAAGCAGTAGATTCTGGTACAACTGCATACCTGTCCACGATATGCATATCTAATTGTTCAACAACATCTTCACAGTGGGGGCAATCAAGTCCCCCTTGGCGAGCAAACCAATGACCTCTAAGAACACGCCGGTTTTCTCCATTCCAATAAATAGGAAAGCAATGTCTCTTTACTAAATCAACCTGCAGAAATACAGCAGTTCAGTTTTTAAAAAATGCTGTTAAAGATAAACGAATGGAACACAGTATTTGAGGAAATTCCTAAAAATATGTGATGAGTGCCTAAAACACTCATATTATACTCGCGTCAGTCTTCCATTTTCCTGTTTATTTTAGAGTAAATTTATAGTTTTTGTGACTAGAATACTGATTTGATGTACATTGTGAATCATAGGAGCATTGGAGGCGAAAGAGCAACGGCCCGAGGAGCTGATTACAGACAAATGAGACAAAGGCGATGAAGTATCACGTCGCGTCGCGACGTCTCCGTCGTGGCCAGCGACTATCGCGACGTCTCCGCGTCGTGTAGCGTGCGCTCGCGGCGATCTCGCGTCGCGACGTCGGCTTTCGAGATGCGCCCTATCATTTTAAAAGTCACGAGGATTCGGAAAGGGGTATCGGGAGCGTCTGACGGAGGCACGGAATTCGAGCGAGTGACACGAACCGAGGAAGTGCCGGAGATTTAGCGCCTTTCATTGTTTGGATATTTTGGATAGGAGAATGATGTTTTTAATTCTAAACATTTTCTTCTTTTCATTCATGATGTTCTAGATTTATTTCTAGGGTTATATTGAACCTTGTCATATGTTCATGGATTAAAGTTTGAAACTTTATATTATTCAGTTATTTCTCAATATGTTGTAACTATTCTATGCCTATGATTTAATAGTATGTTGATGTCGCCAACATTGACATAGTACCTTTGAAGTCAAGGATACCGGATGAGGTATTCGAGGATGCAGGTAAGAAGTAGACTTGATTGATTCGAGTAAATAGAGATATTAGAACTTTGAATGTAGCGGTGGGGTTAGGGCGTTAATCGTTTCGAATGCGGGTCGGATAGAGATATACAGATTCTATTCGCGAGATAGGCGGATATACCTCGAGAGAGGATACCTCGTAGAAAAGATCACCTCGCCATTGACATATTGTAAATATCTTGAGATAATAACATATTTAGAATTAATCCATTGAGCGTGACAAGGGAGATAATACAGGCTTGAAGCTCCAGTGCTTTAATTGAATCAATAGTTTAGGAAATGCTTTACATATTTGAATTCTCTTCTAGAGTCATCTTTGAGATATTATAAGGAACCTTTGTAATTGATACACTGTCCCTGTGGATCGATATCTGTACCACGAGTACTATACTACTTGGGGCGACGCGTGCACTTAGCATATAAGTATGTTGCATACACCCAGTTTCGACCTATCAAGTTTTTAGGCGTAGTTCTTAGGGACGGGTTGAATTGATATAGAGAATTAAGCAAATAGATATTACTGCAGAAATTTTCTTTACTTTTGTTTTATTTTTACAAGTCTTTAGTAATTTGGTTTTGTTGGCTCGTGTGTTATTGCGAGTATAGGTTTGATAAGTACATGCGACATCGAGATCAAAATAACCAGCTTTGTTTGATCCAGGAGCCGAGAAAGACTTCTGGTGCGCAGGAAACGGGAGAGCGAGCGATTAGAAATCAATAAGTCATGGAAAACCTTTGAAGGAACAAAATCTTGGTGAGCGGTGAACCCGCAGAGAGGCCGAAATGGGAATCGCGGAAGGAATCAAGCACCGGGCCATTTATACGGCCCGGATGATCGCTTTCATGCTATTAGATGAGTTAAATTATTGCAGCGGTTGTTGACGGCTATCGGGCGGCCTATTCAAGCGAGCAATTTTGAATTGAAGTCGATCCGCGGTCACAGATGCTTGAGGAATATCTTATTCCACTTGGACTACCCCGCGGAACCGAACGCCATTTGACTGCTTCCTCGAGTTGCGACTATCAAATACAACGGGTCTTGAAGCTCTCGGAGTGCGGTTGTTTCCCACTTTCACTTGGGGATAGGGCGAGCAACGGCTAACAGGTCAACCACGATTCCATTACTGCATGGAATGATTTGGTGCAAAATTCGACCAAGTTCTTCCACCGTAAATTACTGTGGTGCAAAAATCAATCACGTTTGGACAACTTGAAGGAGAACTGGCGAGGCATGGGGCCAATTTCCGCAATTATTGCGGAAGTACCCACACCCTGCGACCGGATGGATGCAAGTCCACACCTTCTATAATAGTACGAGAGAAATGCAACGAACAATGATTGATGCTTGGTGGAGAACGATGAAGAAAACCACGGACCAAGCTTATGAAATCTTAGAATCTTTGCGACCAACACTAATCGGTGGCCTAGAGAGAAGGCTACACCGATGAGCACGATTGGGTGGCAGGATGCGAGGTCCTCAACAATCACGGTGAATCATGTGGCGGTGACTAAGCCGATTAAATGAGCGACCAAAGGAGCGCGGTGGGACGGACCGCTGCTTGTGCGGAATGTCGGTCGAGAGCACTACGATTGAAGCGAAGCCAATCACGTGTCGGGGTTTTAATCAGGAATCAATCTGGCCGGCAAGAAGATGACTAGTATGGAAACGAGTTATCGAATCGAATCGAGGGCTGAGGTGGGCGTAACAATGAGACAGGAATAATTGAACAATCGAAGGATATGGGTGTGAATAATCGAACAATATGCCATCAGGTCTCGAAATGATGAGACCAACCTCTGAGAAAAAGTTGGATTTAGAACAAGCTCTTGCACAGATGTTAACTTCCCACTCTGCCTTTATGAATGAAACGAAGGCCCGACATGCGTGAGCAACTTGATTGAACAATCAGCGACCTGTTGCGAGAAGTTTGGAGAACGCAAATGGGCGATAAGCAAATTCTTGACGAAAGACCATGGGTTCTTTGCAGTAATTAGGAGGTAAACCCGAGAAGAAGATGGGGAATGAGCATGTTAAAGCGATCATCTTTGAGAAATTGGGAAAGAATTGGAAATACCGTTACAACGGTCGTAGAGCAGGTTGAGCTGAGAAAGGTGTCAGCAGGCAAGATGATCACGAGATAAAGAACAACCTCGGGAGAAGCTTGACCATCAGAACTCTCTTGCAGGCAAGGCGAGCCTCTAGGTTCCACTTACCCATGACGTCTCAAGAACCTCTTGGATAAGCAATTCACGAAATTCATGGATGTTCAAGTTGCATATCAATATCCCATTTCTTTGATGCTAAACGATGCCAGTTCTAAAATTCATGAAGACACATCTTATCATAAAGGCGATTAGGCGATTTGAAAGCGATGAACAGCGAGGAATGCGGTGCCATGTGGCGCCACGAGAAGCAGGACCCGAGCCCGGTTCACTATCCATACGATTGGATACTATTTTTGAAAGAACTATGTGATTTAGATTGTCGACATTAATCTGTATGCCCATATCCATTTCAAGCGTTTGGGATTGGGCCATGGGCTACGATCGCTCTTCGACATGAGACGGATCTTTGGAAGCATCAGGGGATAATACAGAATGTCTTGGTAAAGGTCGAGCCAATTTATCTTCGGCCCGATTTCATTGTTTTGGATATGGAGGAAGATAAAGAAATACCAATAATCTTGGGAGGCCATTTCTTACTAGTTGGCGGGGCAATGATTGATGTCTGAGCGGCGAGCGAGAGTAAGAAGAGGAAGTAAAGTTCAACGTGTTTGACATGAGTAAGACACACCAATGAAAGTGATACTTGCTTCATGGGTAGAAATGGATTGAGGCTATAGTGTCTAGCCAAAGTGGTCTCACTTGTCCTTTGGAGACTAGCCTGATGGAGAATGAGTGCGAGAACTGACCGAAGGAAGCGAAGAATATGTCAAATGGATGGACTCTTTTGGACTTCAATGAATGGAAATGCCCGAGATCTACGGGTGGAAGGGAGTTCGCGCCGGTCCCATCCAGTTGAGCAACCACCCCGAAATGGAGCAAAACCTCTGCCTAGCCATTTGAGTACATACCTTGGGATTTAGAATCTACCTTTACCCCAGTGATCATTCGACATCTTTATTTGAACTAAGGAAGAAGTTATTGGGGTCCTCAGAGATCCTGACATGCACTCGGATGGTCTCTAGCTAATCTCAGAGGGATTCGTCCTTCTATGTGCATGCATCGTATTTTACTAGAAGAGGACATAGACCTTCAGTGGAAGCACAGAGAAGGTTAAATCAGACAATGAAGAATTCGTTAAGTAAAGTGCTAAAATGGCTGGAACAAATGGGGTAGATTTATCCCATTTCGAGACCGGTGCATGGGTAAAAGCAGGATTCGGGAGTAGTCTTACTTGCAGAAGAAGGGAGGAACAAAGCATCATCGAGTTGAAAACAACATCTTACTGCCATCGCGAACAGTTACCGGGTGGAGGATTTGTATTGATTATCGGAAGCTGAACAAGGCCACTCGAAAAGATCATTTTCCTTTGCCGTTTCTAGATCAGATGCTCGATCGACTAGCAAGTTATGAATATTATTGCTTTTTGGATGGATATTCCGGTTACAACCAAATCGCCATAGCCCCTGAAGATCAGGAGAAGACAACATTCACTTGTCCTTATGGAACATTTGCCTTAGGCGGATGCCCACTGGGTACATGCAATGCACAGTACTTTCGATGTATGATAGCCATATTCTCGACATGGTGGAAAAGGCGATTAGAGATCTTCATGGGTGATTTCGATGGAAATTCATTTGATAATTATTTAGAAAACTTGAGAGATTTATCGCGGCAAGATGAAGAGACCAACTTAGTTCTCAATTGGAAAAGTGACATTTCGCGTGATATGAAAGTGTGTCCTTGGACATCGGATCTCGGCAAGAGGATAGAGGTAGATAGGGCGAAGATTAGGAAGCAATCGAAATTACCTCCACCCTCGTCAATTAAAAGGACCGAGTTTTCTAGGTCTTGTGGATTTTATAGAGGCGGTTCATCAAGGATTTTCTGAAATTGCAAAGCCGTTGTCTAACCTACTAGTCGAGGGGATCCCATTTGAGTTCGGTTGCAAATGTTTGCATGCATTCTGAGTGTTGAAGGATAAGTTGATTTCAGCTCCTATTGTTGTGGCACGAAGTTGGTCTTTTCAGTTTGAACTCATGTGTGGCCCTTGACAGCGATTAAGGCGATTACGAGTGACTTGAGAGAAAATCTTCGAGGTAATCTATTATGCCTAGTAGAGACCTTGAATGATGTGAGCTGAATTATGCCCTCTGAGGAGAAAGAGAGTTGTTGGCCAAATTGTTTGCTTTTGATAAGTTGGACCATATTTGATTGGCAACAAAGTCGTGGTGCTGCTTGATCATTCTCGTAATTAAGTACTTGATGACCAAGAAAGATGCAAAACCCCAGATTAATTCGGTGGGTCCTCTTGTTGGAATTTGATGTGAAATTAAAGACAAGAAAGGCCTTGAGAACCTAGTAGCGGAACCATCTTTCCACGGCCCGGAAGAGTGGAAGATGATGTCCCATTGAATGGCGAATTTCAGACGGCTTCCACAGCTATTGAGAAGAAATGGGTTCCATGGTTCGGATTATGTGAATTATTTGGTAATAAAGTAGTCCCTCAGAAATTTAACTTGTCGGCGTGAGAAAAAGAGTTTTCGCACACCTTAAACACTACTATTGGGAGGAGCCAATTCTTTACGAACTCTTCATGTGATCGAGGTCATAAGGAGATGTGTGCGAAGATGAAATCTGGAGAGCATTCTAAACCATTGTCACCTCTGCAGTGTGAGTGGACACTTTGGGTGACGGAAGAGCAACGATAAGGTGCTTCAATCGGGTTTTTACTGGCCTTCCTTGTTTAAAGATGCTCGTCAATTCGTTTCCACTTGTGACAAATGTCAACGAATGGGGAACATCTCTAGAAAGGACTAACCACCCATGCATCCCATTTTGGAGGTAGAATTGTTTGATTTGTGGGGGATAGATTTCATGGGACCATTTCCTGCATCATACAACAACTTGTACATCTTGTTGGCGGTAGACTATGTCTCGAGAAGTGGGTGAAGCGATTCTACGCGCGATGATGCCAGGTTGTGGCGCCGATTCTGCGCGGCAATATATTCTCTCCGCGTTTTGGAACTCGAGCCTTGATCACGGATAATGGTACCATTTACGCAATAGGTAATTGATAAGGTTTCTTAGTAATAGGGTATGTCATATTACATCACTTGCATACCACCTGATCAAACAGAATGACGAGTATCAAATCGAGAAATCAAATACATTCTCGAAAATGATTAACGGCTCCGAGGAAGGATTAGTCACAAAGATGGGCGATGCCTCTGGGCATCTGTACGACATTTAAAACTTCCTTTGGGTATGTCACTTAGATTCGAATCGTTTATGGTAAGCGTGTCATCTTCAGTGGAATTGGAGCATGTCGGGCTATTGGGCCACTCGACAGGTTAAACATGGATAGTACATTGTTGAAAGCATTTGCTCAAACTTCGATTAGATGGATGAATTGAAAGCAGAAGCTTAGAAACGCCAGCATTTATAAGGAAAGACTAAAAAGCACAAAGCCACAATGAAACACATGTGAGAAAGGAGTTCCGCAGTAGGACAACAGAAGTTCTTCTATTCAATTCCGCCTAAAAGCTTTTAAGGAAATTGAAGTCGATCGTCCGGACCTTTCCTGATAACCAAGTCTTTTCACACGGTGGGAGCGAAGTTACACATCCACGAGAAAAGGCACATTCACAGTCCACCACCTGCTTGATTGACTTAGTATTATGGATGAGTTTCCTCTGAGACAAGCAAATCATTTCTTTGGCCCGATATGAGACCGATTGTAAGTAAGCGATCATAGGAGTTCGGGTTCCCGAGCACATTGCGACTCGAAATTCGGTCGGCTAACGACATTAAACATAGCTTCTTGGGAAATGACCCAGTGTTTCTTAAACTTTTCCTTTTTCTTAGTTCCAATTTCTATTGTTTATTTTATTGATATAGGGTTCTAGCTTTTTCTCAGTGTCTGTGTTTCTACTTGTTTGTTTAATTTGAGAACCATGAGTGCGACTAGTGGGAGGATTCGTTCAAGAGGTTCATTTACAAGTCATACTAAAGTCACAGAAATGTGAGTGGAGAGGTTTTCTAATCAAGATCATCAATGTGCCCATACTTATCACTGATTCATAGATCCTCTGTCACGTCGCGACGTGGGTTTCTCATTAGCGGCGTCTCGGCCTATACTCTGCATCGCGTCATGACGTGGGATTTCGCGTCGCGGCGTCGTGCATGTCTGCGTCGCGTCAGCGGCGTGAGTTTCCGCGTGGCGAAGCGTCATTTCCTATACTCTGTCGCGTGCGGCGTGGGATTTGCGTCGCGGCGTCATTTTACATGTCTCACGTCGCGTCGCGGCGTGAAGTTCAGCGTCGCGGCGTGGATTAAATCACTCTGCAATGCGTGACGCGCCAGCGTCGGCGGCGTGGCACGGCGTCAGACTGTCGTCAGCGGTAAATCCCGCGTCGCTCGACATATTTTGGCATTCTTCGACGGCGTAAGCGGCGTGAAATCGCGTCGCGGCGTGGCGAAGTATAGAAACGTCGCGGCGATAATGCGACGGTGGCGGGCTCAATGGCAAAATGGCGTCGGCGACGTGAAGTCGCGTCGCTGGCGTGGCGAGCTATGAAATGGCGCGTCGCGGCGTGGGTTCTCGTCGCGCGGCGATCGTGCCTCTATACTCTCACGTCGTCGCGGTGGGTTCCGCGTCGGCGTCATTTTACATGTCTGCGTCGCGTCGGCGGCATTGAGATTTCCGCGTCGCGGCGTCATTTTCTCTACTCGTCGCGTCGCGGCGTGGGATTTCAACGTCGCGGCGTCATTTTCACATGTCTGCGTCGCGTCGCGGCATTGCGGGATTCAACGTCGCGGCGTGGATTAATCCACTCTGTGCGTCATGACGTTGCCTCCCGGCGTCGCGGCGTCGATTAGTGAAGCTCTCTTTCCGCGTCGCTGACGTGACCGCCGTAGCGTGGCCACTGTTCAAGCGAGCGGTTCATTGCGGCGGCTTCCTCACCTGACCAACTCCTTGAAACCCTAGCCTCCCAGCGCACTTGCTCTCACCGGACCTGCCGGAGCCTTTTCCTACACTGGTCGGAGGACCTACACTGTTCTACGACCACTATTGGCTGCCCTCGTGTCACCCACCTTACCTAGTTCAGTCATTTGTGGCACTCCCATCACATTGTGCTCGGTTCTAGCTGCAGGATTTTCTAAGTATCTTTGTACTCCACGAGTTGGTTTAGGGTCACAATGGGTGCTTTCGTTTAAGTGCAGTAGGTCTAGTGTAGGGTAAATTGGTTTAGGAGTTTGAGTCTTGAGTCATAGTTAGTTTTCCTTTAGCACACTAGGTGTTTGTGTTTTTATCTGAGTCAGAGGTGCCCACTTTGGTACCACCACCACGTGTCTCCTAGTACAATAATAATAATCGAGGCGAGAGGCAAAAATTGCCGCAGTCGGTTGATGAGGACAGGCTCCCACATTCGATGCCTCGCGGTTTTGTAAATGCGGAGTGCGCGTCAGTTTGGCACCATTTGCAAAAGCGGCTGGTTCTGAGTAAGGAGAAGGGGTTTCACCGCCCAGATGATTTCTTCGCAAGACTATCGCGGTAAGGGATGGCGTGCCTTGTGCCCGACCACCTCGTCCGAGATGAGTGTGTCTTGCGAGTTCTACGCCAATCTCGCATCCAACAATTTTGAAGAGAGTCGAGTGCGGGCGTATTAGTCGACTTGATGCGGTCGATCAATAGTTAATGCGATGCAAACATGTCCCTTCGGAGGCATTCGTCGGCTCATGAGCACCACTGACTACCACGAGATTATACGTATTGACGATGGTCGGGATGGAGTGGAGAATCAATAGTCGCGGTCATGCGGTAGAATTTCAAGGCAAGCATTTTGGCCTTCATTCCCAGTCGCACCACTTCATCACGTCGTCTCATTAGGCAGCGAGCGTGTGTGAAATGTTGCCAGCCGGGCCGTGCTTCCGGCTATGCCATCTTCTGAGGCATACCCTTTGATGTTGGGCGGGTTATCGAGGATCATATCCTCCGTAAGCAGGAATCTTGAAGATGAACACAGGACACCCCCTTCACGATCTTTGGCTTGTGCAAACAAGTCGAGTGCCCTTAGACGACACTAACAGCAGCCGCCCCAGTAAGCCATATACGTCAAGCGGGACACACACGGGTGTCCGCCCGGCTGAGGACCTACGATTGGTCATGGGCCCCTCGGGACGGGCAGGCTTTATGAGTATCGGGCTGTTATGGATCCTGAGCGTCCAGGAGACATTAGCCGATCGTCCAGCCACCTCCACGCCACCACCCAGCCCGACCTGGTGACTCCCTCCAGTCCTTCCCGGACCTTGGGGACCGGTGCTCTCCCTCCTTTGGCGCTTTGGCGCGTGCAGGATGGGCCCGGGAGCACGCGTCCTCGTCTCACGAGATTTGGGGCCCTCGGTGCGGGCTCATCGTCGAGTCGCGGCCAACAGGCCACCATTTGCAGCGGCCGCGGTCATTGAGGCCCCGAGATCGCCCGGCTCCTTGCACGTCATCGACCTCCCACCACCACCCGCCGCGATGATCACGGGTTCCTTTCACCTCTACTATTTATTTCTTGCCCGTGAGGACACTGGTTATTTTATTTAGGGGGGGTGGGGGGGTGTGGTGATCGTGTTTTAGTTTGTTTAGTTATGTTTTGTTTTTAGTGTTTTTATTGGTGATCGTGTTTTAGTTTGTTTAGTTATGTTTTGTTTTTAGTGTTTTTATTGGTGATCGTGTTTTAGTTTGTTTAGTTATGTTTTGTTTTTAGCGTTTTTATAGTGCTTTTATTTTGTTCAGCATAGTTGTGTTTTTCAGCTAGTTCATGTTTGTTCCGACATAAAGGTCATGTGTAGTTCGTTTGCGTTTGTGTTAGGTCAATCTTATATGTAATAATTGCGTGTTTGTGTGCCATGTTAAAAATTGAGGATCACTTTTGGACTGAATTCACGATTAACATGAATGTTCAAATGCATACAATTTTTGGATGCTCGGTAATTAGGTTGAATAGATGGAAAGGGTTAGTGAACCAATCCTGAGTAGTCAAGACACCGAGTTCTCAAAGAACCATCCTCACACCTTAATGACCTTGAGCAATGCATAGCCGAGACCAACCAACGTAGTTCGACTAACCTTGGGAGACTCGAACCATTTAAGTGATGGGACACTTGATAAAAAAGGATTGCCATCGAGCCCCCCCAGACAAAGAGAAAATACAAAAACAATAGAAAAGTGAAAAAGAAAAGACAAATGACAATAGGTATGCATAAGAATAAAGCGAGATCATCAATCGGAATCCGAGGCACGTCGAAGAGATTAAATCAAAACTAATATTACTGAGCGGTAGTAGGAGGTCATTGACTTCAGCGCACATTCACATGGAATGAGGAAGATGGATCATTCCATGACTGGGCCCTCGAGTTTGGTTAGTGTTACGGAGTGAAGTTTGAAGAGAATTTAATGCAGTGCCCTTAACCAGCGGTGGGGAGTCACAGTGGATCCCAGTTACGGGAACACTAGGCTAAAACTTCTTGGCACTCAGTTTTCTTGTTATTTTTGGTATGTAGAAGTTTCTAGGTATTTGGTCGTGAATAAATTGGAGTGCGTTCCTCCTTTTCTAGTTAGCTTCTTCCAAATAGGTGAGTGAGCTTAAGTTTGGGGGTGTGGAACCTAGGCATATCTTTGGAGTCATTCATTATAAGCACATAGGGGTTTGGGGAAAGACTGTGAGTACCATGGAAATTTGATGCACTAGTCACTTCTACCTATTTCAGGCGAGTTTTCGAGTGAACACTTGTATGCATTTTGTGAACTTCGAGGGCAACACGGTGGGGTGTGAGTCAGTCCGATGTGATCCACATTTTTCAGCATATGCAACCTTGTCTTAGTGTTAGTTGCATTAGGAAGTTGTTTGTGTGTGTGTCTGTTTAGTCGGTTCTTGCTTGAGAATGAAACGAGAAACTAAGTTTGGGGGTGTGATGAGTGCCTAAAACACTCATATTATACTCGCGTCAGTCTTCCATTTTCCTGTTTATTTTAGAGTAATTTTATAGTTTTTATGACTAGAATACTGATTTGATGTCTGTTGTGAATGCAGGAGCATTGGGCGGCGGCGGGGCGATTTTGGAGCAAATGGGAACAAGGCGATGGAAGTGTGCGTCGCGTCGCGGCGTCTCCGTCGTGACCTCTCCCGCGACTCGCGACGTCTCCGCGTCGTGTGCGACCCGCATCGCGGCGCGTCTCCGTCGTGTAATACGTCGCGGCGTCTCCGCATTCAGCGGCGTCGGCTCGAGATCGCACCCTATCATTTTAAAGTGCGAGTTCGAGAAGGGGTATCGGGAGGCGTACGAGCGGGTACGAGATTCGAGGCGGTGGCCAGGACGAGTGCGGGATTTGGCGCCTTTCATTGTTTGGATACGGATAGAAGAATGATGTTTTTAATTCTAAACATTTTCTTCTTTTCATTCGTGATGTTCTAGATTTATTTCTAGGGTTATATTGAACCTTGTCATATGTTCATGGATTAAAGTTTGAAACTTTATATTATTCAGTTATTTCTCAATATGTTGTAACTATTCTATGCCTATGATTTAATCGTATGTTGATGTTTGGCCAACATTGGCATAATTACCTTTGGAATCGAGATTGAGAGATGAGGGTATTCGGGATGCGGAGTGAGTAGACTTGATTGATTCGGTAAATAGAGATGTCCAGAACTTGAAGGTGTAATTAAGGGTTAGGACATTAATGCATTTCGAAGATCTTGGTCGGGATAGAGATATGCAGGTCTATTCGCGAGATAGGCGGATATACCTCGAGAGGATGCCTTGTGAAAAGATCTACCTCGCCATTGACATATTGTAAATATCTTGAATAATAACATATTTAGAAGATTAATCCATTGAGCGTGACAAGGGGAGATATAACCACTGACTTAACCGATACTTTAATCGAATCAATAGTTTAGGTAATCTTTACGTATTTGAATTCTCTTCTAGAGTCATCTTTTCGGATATTATCAGCGGAACCTTTGTAGTATTTTGTCTTTGTGGATCGATATTTGTACCCACAGTACACTATACTACTTGAGGCTGGCAACGTGCGCTAGCATCTTGATTTGATGTCGCATTTGTGAATGTAGGAGCATTGGGGCGAAAGAGCGACAGCGGGACGATTTTGGAGCAAATGGGAACAGGGCGTGAAGATATGCGTCGCGTCGGCGTCTCCCGCGTCGTGACGTCTCCTGTCGTGGCGATGCGTCATAGCGTCTCCCGCGTCGTGGCTAGCGTGCGTGGCGACCTCCACGTCGCTGACGTCATTTCGAGATCTGCACCCTATCATTTAAAGTCTGAAGGATTCGAAGAAGTGTCGGAGCGTACGAGCGGAGGCCGCGGTCGAAGCCCAGTGACCTGGACTTGGAAGTGCGGGATTTGAGGCGCCTTTCATTGTTTGGATATTTTTCGGATAGAAGAATGATGTTTTAATTCTAAACATTTTCTTCTTTTCATTCATGATGTTCTAGATTTATTTCTAAGGTTATATTGAACCTTGTCATATGTTCATGGATTAAAGTTTGAAACTTTATATTCGATTATTTCTCAATATGTTGTAACTATTCTATGCACATGATTTAATCGTATGTTGATGTCACGGCCAACATTGGCATAATTACACTTTGGAATCAGAGATTCGAGATGAGGTATTCGGGGATGCGGGTAGAAGTAGACCCCGAGTTGATTCGAGTAAATAGAGATATTAGTTTGAAGGTGGCAATTGGGGTTAGGACATTAATGCATTTGAATCTTGAAAGTCGGGATAGAGATATGCCCGATTCTGACATTAGCGAGATAAACGGATATACCTCGAGAGAGGATACCTTGTGGAAAAGATCACCTCGCCATTGACATATTGTAAATATCTTGAATAATAACATATTAGAAGATTAATCATTGAAACGTGAGCAGGGAATATAACAAAACTTCAAACCCGTACTTTAATTGAATCAATAGTTTAGGTAATGCTACATATTTGAATTCTCTTCTAGAGTCATCTTTCGAGATATTATCTAAAAGCGAGAACCTTTGTAGTCAATACACCTGTCCCTTTGGATCGATATTTGTACCACGAGTACACTATACTACTTGGGGCGACGCGTGCACTTGCGCATATAGGCGTATATTTTATACACCGCGTTTTCGACCTATCAATATGGAGTTCTAACTCTCAATTGGGAGATTTATATAACATCAAACTTCTTAGTTCTTCTATCTATTTAATATGGGCCAAGCTCATTGTTGCTAACTAAGCTTTTATTCCGAGAAGAAGTAGATGATGAACAACATTTCTTAAATATCAATATTTCGTTTTATGTTATGTTATCATTTCTGATTCTTTTTCAGAAATCTCAAGAGGTTCTCCAACCGGTTTTACTTGCCCACTTTCAAGTTTGGACTACCTTTAGAATAAGTTATTGAAAATTTCTGAAACCTAATGCACTCGTTATGCTTATTTCACTTGAAACAAAAAGAAGATCATGAACAAAAATCAGAAACAAGAAAAAGGAAAAAAAATAAAGTAAATACCTCATAGAGTCCTCCCTTCACAGGGACACCAACTCTCTCTTCTTCAACCGCATAGAGTTGCGCTGGTTGAGCAATCTCTGAAGAAGATGCTTTTAGTTTCAGATCTAACTTCGTACTGGATGTAAATCGTTCTTTAGGACCTTCACTACATTCTGCATATTCTCTCCACCAACTAGCAAGCAACTCTTCCTCTCTCTGCAAATACATATTTAATAAGCAACTAATTAATTAATTTAGATCTTGCAGCAAGTATTGATGACAAAGAATCATTTGAACTAAAAAATTCAATATTCATGGACAGTTGCGTCCTTCTTTCTCTGATGAGTTTCTAGACAGAATCTTATATTCAAAAATAAAACATGAAAAAGTGGCCAAAATTGTAATAATAGCTGACAAATGGTTTAGCAATCACAAAATGAGTACTTTGGGAAGCCGTCTCAAACAATTATACAAAGGTAAGATTAAACATTGAACCAACCAACTAAGAAATCGATAAATAACCTGTAAGAAAGAAGCCTCTATTGCAAGAGAGTCCCTCATACCAAATCGAAAATAATCACTCTTCCCCACTATCTCCGTTCGAGGGAGTGACGCAGCCAGCTCTGTAGGAACAAAGATGGTAAATGATCAACATAAACATACTTAAGAGTAAAAATCTAATGCCAGTACATTAAATTAATTGGAAAGAAAAAAATGGATGATGTAGATGGTGACACTTAAGCAATTAAGCCATCAGCCGGTTGTCTTGTTAACAAATAATGGAAAATGGTTCGTGATGTTTACTGTTATCAGCCTGACACACCCCTCCCTTGAAATGTAACAATTTTTCTAACTTTTCAATTTATAATAAATCCCTCGACATGCAGAATCAGTCTGCCATTTTGTGAAAATTTTCACCTGCACCTCCAAGCACCATTGACCTCAAACGGCAAGCCTTCACTTACTGAGTTTACATATATCATTCCTCCCAAGTTTGCCTAGAAGAACATAGGAGTTTATCTAAGATGTGCATAATGTAAGACAGAGGAGAATTTTCCTGTTAATTACTGGACTGGAAATTTTCCCAGCTAATGTGTTCAGACCTGAGTATCTGCTTCTAGCAAGATTTATCTACTCTCTCCCAAGCTGACTGGTGTCTCGGATCAATGAAATTAGACCAACGAGATCTTATTCGAGTTTGATGCTTAGCTCTGCATCATTGAGCTGGAGAGAACTCAATGCTGTTTGAACATGTCCTCTTCATTTCCTTCACTGTTATTTCCCAATCATTAGTCTTTTTCCCTTCATGGGTTATTCACTCTACGGGACTAAAACAGGGGTTGCTCAGGCAAAGGTCCTGAGGAAGCCAATATGTACATGAAGCCTTTATCAAATACTTGGGAAGGCAGGAACTGCTACATTGGTGTATTTTTGGAAAGAGATTTGAATATCGGGTTTTCTTTTTGACAATGCACCAAAGGTTGATAAAGAAAATCATATGTGATGCTGGAATGCTGAAAGAGGATGGGGCAAAAGGAGAGAACTTACTAATTCTTCTTTATTTGCTTATCAAAAGAGAGAGAGAGAGAGAGAACTAATCACAAGCAGTAATAAGACAATAAAATGAAGGCAATGTGTTTGTGACCATATGCAAACCACCAAATGGACAACATCAAAGAACTTACCTTTTAAAAAATCTACAAAGACATAAGCATAAAAACAGAAGAAGTCCTGCTTGTAAAAGTAAGAATACCAATTACACTGTCCTCCATATTACCTCTATACATTGTCCAGTATCCAATCACATTAATACCTAATACAATTTTGCTGAAGACTGGATGCAAAATTGTGGATGGCCAATAGTCAGAATACAAATCCCAACTCTCTAGACTCTAGTTACAAGACCAAATCAATCCCAATGGTTCCAAGACTAGCTTTTTTGGAATCTTATTATGATAGAAAAAAACCTAGGTAACTCCCATATTGTAAAGTCACAACCTAGGTAGCGATTACAAGGTTCCAACATTTACATTCAAAGGCATATCATCTTCAAAGTTCCAACTTTCCATGTTCACAATTCCTTACCCACCAAAAAGAAAACAAATAAACAAAATAACCTATTAAGTAAAAGTTTTTTCTTCACTAATCATCACCATTTTCAATATTAATCTTCAAACCATTCAAATGAAAACTATTGAATATTCAACATAAAAATAAACTTGTTTAATATGATCAACTTCCAACCTTTTTATGCATTTCAAATAATTAATATGATAAAATCCTTTTCAAAAAATTCAATTTGATTTTTCTTAAAATTATGAAAAAATACTTAAAATATGAATATAACTTTCATCATTCTATCAAATATCACAGTATATGTATTGTAAGATTCAGTTTAAGATGAGATACACTAAGATGAGATATAGATTATAATATGTATCCAGTTCCAAAAAAAAATGTATGCTCATATAGTGTATCATAAGTTTCTAACAACTATGCTTTAAGATCTTCTCTTTCTCCTAAAACTCTCTATAACAAAATAATAATTAAGGCTATTAATCAACCAAAGTAGACCAGAGAAAAGGCAATCAACAGTTTCAAATCAGCTAGGAAACTTACCATTTTCTGCCAAGGGAATTTTGCAGAAGTACCAACGAACATCACTGCCATCAGAGGGACTCCTAGTCTGTGCATGATACTTCTGCCTTTCCTCATAATGTTCAATCTCATCTTCCAATCTCGCGATATTCGAAGGTGTATTCTTCAATAATTCAGCAGAAGTTCCTTCAGCTTCACATGAATCACTACCTTCCAGACCTGAAACCCCAGCTTCCCCTTCACATTTTCTACCGCTTCCATCCATTCCTGAGCCCAAAACTGCACTCTCTGATGCGGAATCCGCCATTGAAACCATTCCGAGAAAATATCACGCTCTCTGGCTGGTATGGATAGGTGATCTTCACTTCCGCCAAATATGGTAAACTCTGACTAAAATCCACAAAAAAAAAACCAGAAACTTCGCCTCGGAATCTGCCGTAGAAGCGACTCCGAAGCAAAAATTGATACCAGTCCGGCGAATAATCAATTGTATGACCTCCGAAAGTGCTGACAATGAACTTCAATTTGAATTCAACACAGTTGAACAACGCTCATGTCAAATTTCCATTGTTTGATCCAAAACATCATATGGGTAATGGGTAGTCTTCAAAAATAACAAAACATGAAATTCACATGATTTGAGCAATACCCATCAAAGAAAACAAAGCTTCCAACCCAAACAAAACATGAAAAACGATTTTGTTTTGACAAAAATAGGAATACCGCAACACTCCAACAACGAAATTTAGCTGTAATCTGAGGAAACTTGAGCCGAAAGAACCAACTTTACATAGAGAATTTAGGAAACCCAGATGAAAAGAAAGCTCAATCGAATCAGAACGCCCCAATTTGGATCAACTTAAGCAAAACCCAGAAAGCAAAACGGGAGAGAAAGGTAAAGTTGTTGACAGCAGTTTGAACGGCAGTGCAACACTGACAGCAGAGAAATGGCAGTTGTGATAATATGTTCCTTTTTAACTCTTCAACCTTTATTTTATTTTTCTATTTTTTAAGAATGTTTAATGTTTTTCATTTTTTATTTTAAAATAATTGTTTCTTTTTTTTTTTGCTTTTTTTTTTTAAATAATAGTTTGAGATTGTAAATCCCATTTATCATCGTGATAATTTAAGGATCCATCTTATTCTATAAACATTAAAAATAATGTTTTAAAAAATAAATAAATGCCATTTCTCTCATCTTTTTCTCTAATCCTTTTTTCTTAAAAAGATGGCATTTTCGCTCATGGTTTTATTACCGTGTTTGGTTTGTTATCATCTTATTGTCCCTTATAGCTTGTGTAGTCTTAATACGACGGTTTGTTTATTATTGTTACGACGTTTACTTATATACGAGTAATTGGCTTGATAAAAGCATGTTTAATACGTACGAAGCAGCAAATAAAATCACGCGTAGATTTTAAAACCGATTAAATTCTCCATGATAATCTAGATTTTGTTTTTTCCTTTAAAGTTTTTAGTAAATTTGATTTTATATTTTTATCGAATGTATTGATAATTTGAATCAATAAAATAATCTCTCTTTTCAAAATAAATAAATAAATATATAAAAATTACTTATAATACAAAATTAGATAATATAATCCTATGCCTAGATCATGTTATAAATCTTATTGTTATCACTACTAATAATAGAAGTAATGCTTTAGCGACTTTAGATCTTAGATTGATAAATAATAATTCAAATAATTTATTTTAACATGTTATAAAATATTAAGCGCAATAAATTATTTAGCCACTATCCTTGAATGATGCATGGATAAATAATTAAATATTATATTTTTATTTTATAAAATTATTTCACCTCAATTAATCCTACGAGCTCCTAAATAATTAACCGTTAGTGACTGGGATTTGAACTAATGTTTAAAATAAATTGCCATACATGTAAAAGAATATTATTAAAAAATTTATATTAAATTTTTATAAATATCATAAATTGGGTGTCAATGTCACTAATTTTTTGGAATAAAATAAAGATGAGTAATTCCCATGATTTTAATAAATATATTAAACGTGTGGGAAATAAAAATGGTTATGGGCCCATCTCGTAGCCTCCATCATGGAATCATTCACTTATTCCTCAAGAATAAATTAAGGGCAAAATGGTCTTTTGTAATTTGTCTTATTTTTTTTATTTTTTTTAATAGGAAGGGTGGGTATACACGAGGAAGAAGTGCATTTAATAAGTTTATAGAGTTTAAAGACTTTGATTTTGATTTCTCATTAATACTCACATTTAAAATGAGTTAATAGCAAAAATTAATTTGTGGGTCATCCAACCTTTGTATAAATAAGGGTTGTTTCGTTTCCATTTTTGAAAATTGTTTTAGAAAGCAATTTTTCAAAATGCAGAGAACACTATTTTGGTGTTATTTGTATTTGATGTTATCTTGTGTTAGTTTGGTGTTCTTCGTGTTCTTTGTATTTTTCAAAATGCAAAAGATGGAAACCAAACAAAGTTTTAGTGTTCTCTGTGTTATTCAGAACAAAAAATAGTTTTCAAAAACAGGAATCAAACATGTCATAAGAGTCTGTTTGGTTTTTTTTTTTTTTTTTTAAAGAATAATAATTTCATTTATTCAAGCTATCCGATACGTCGATATAAACGTATAATTCGAAATGCATAAAAGATAAAAGCAGTATTCGGGTTAATGGCATGTGAGATGGAGCTCAAAGCTGTCGTTTGATAGTTTAGTGATTTGATATTATTGTATGAGATAGAATCGCAGATTCAGGGATTATCTGACATCTTAACGACCGTTGATTTAATTTTTGTCTTGGCTCGTCCTAAATCATCGGCTTACTTAAATAAATGTTCACGTCTGCGATAAAATTAAGCGATCGTCACAGACGACCAATGCGCCGTACCAAGACGACAACAATCACACGCATACCAATGAGACAACTAAATCACGAAAAAACAAATAAAAACCTAAATATGTGTGGAACAACCACTTTATTGAGAAATAAAAAATGGAAAGAGTTGTAGATTGGTGGTTTCATGTTAAGAATGACAAAAAAATTACTCATTTTTGTTTTACACCATATAAAACATTTTTTTTTATATTATACTGACTATTTTTCTTTTAAAATGATTTATTAATTACTTTTGATGACTTATTATTTCAAAATAAATCTTCATCCTCCGTTTTCCTCATGCAAAAGACGTCTTTCTCTTTCGAAAAATTTTAGGATTTTGGGATTTTTAGGGTTTAAGGGTGGAAGGATTTTAGGGTTTTTATGATTTGATAAATTTTTATTTTCTCGTGAATGAGAACGGTGGCTTAGGCTAGGGATTTTTCTCTTCCCCACGGGTTAAAGTAGATGAAGTTGTGAGGGGCATTTTTGTCTCGTTTAAGAAGTGTACTATTCAAATGTTTTTTTTTTTTAAATTTAGCTGCAAATGGCACCTTTTTTAGTGTTTTAGAATTGTTTAGTTCTATTTCCATTCATATCGGTGTTTCACCGTACTTTAACATAATTCCCCCAATTTTAAAAATATTGATCAAAGATTTTTTTTTTTTTTTTTATTAGTAAGTATATACCAATCATATTATAAAATTACAAAATATAAATGTAGCGTCTGATCCCGCTGGCGAAGGAGAATCACGACACGGAATTTGAACTCTTTAACTTTGTTTTCTAACATTGGTGAGCCCATAACATGTAATTAATTCATAATCACAAATATATATAAAATAATCGACGCAGTGGTGTTTATAATGTCATGTATAAATATATGAGTCTCATTGACTTATACATATACAAAAAAAATGCTTTACATGTACATATTCAAAATCAGAGGTAGCGACCTATAGATGTTGACTCCTATTGCTATGTTGGCTGGCCTTCACATTGTGCCAAGCGGTGGGATGTCTGTCGATGATCTACGCGGATAAAGCATTCCACGTCTCTTCAACATAGCTTAGTGGGAAACACATATAATATATGACCACAGTAGTGGTCCTCGAGACGATATACAATTTACAAAATTGTCTATTTCCACAATATCTATTCATATATCATTATACTTTGTACATTATACCATTTAGTAGAGTTCTCACTCTCGATGATCATAATACATAATACTTTTCATATCGTATAGCTCTATCACATTTTTCATTTCGAATCATTGTTTCCATGTTACATGCTTTCTATACTTAGTTTCCATGTTACATGCTTTCTATAGTTTCCATGTTACATGTTTCTTATAACCATTTGATCATTTTTGTTATCACATCTTTATGTCTTATGTCTTGTCGCATATTCCAAAGTGGATAACAAGTATAATTTGTATGTACCGAAGGTACACTAGCATGCAGACGGTGATCTCTATCACGCTATGACCCAAACATGGCCGCTATAATGATCAAAGGGATACATGTTATTAATCAAACGAGATACTCGATATATATCGATTGTAATATTCTGTGGCTGTATCATATAAGGCATGCTTGTCTATCCCTCTACATGCACAGTGACATAATACAAACAATCAAGTTTATAACATTTTCATTCATGTTCAAGTTATGCACATCTCATATACATGGATAATGTCAATCACATGTATCCTGTGAGATACTTTCAAAGCGTATTCCTTTATACATATACTATATTGGTACTTATGTACTTGTATGATCATGTTGTCAACATTGCTCTTATTTCTATTCATGTGTCATGTTTCAAATAGCAATCATTTTTATAATTATTTTGCAATTTCATTTATTCACTTTAATCTCGTTATACCGAAATATTTCCTACAAACAAAACTCTCTTTAGACAAATTCATGGGTATAATGGGGTCCAAATTTGAATACACTTATTTCAAGGAGATTTGTTCTCTGCAGAAATTACAGTTCTAGAATTTGAATGCTTAATTTGGATGAGTGAAACTCAATTTATGACCTAAATACCCAAAACTATATCAAAACACAAAAACTATATAAGAAACTACCCAAAAACAGGGTTTCACTTTGACGAATTTTTGGGTCTAATGAGGTCCAAATTTGAATACACTTATTTCAAGAATATTTTTTCTTCTAAAAGTCTACTTTACCCAGAAATTTGAATCACTTAATTTGGATGAGTGATGACCAAGTTATGGTCAAGACAAAAACGTGAGTTTTGGAAAATTTTTGACAGCATCTCCCCACTAAAACCCCAACATTTTCTTTATACAACGTTACGCCGATTGAAGACCACAATAACTTTCGAACAACCATAAAAATTGGTACAGATAAATGATCGTGGAACTATTATGCAAAGTTAAGCGTTTATCCCGAACTCCAACCATCATCAAAAAGGGTTTTAGGTTTAGTTTTCATACCTTAAATCTCTTGCAATCTCTTCTTTCTTCTTCATGTGCCAGTCCACATAAACCCTTGATTACATGGAGTAATTCAAACCAAAGTTGTCTTCCCTCTCACTCCCGTATGCCCTAGCTCTCAAAAACCCAAAGGAGAAATGTCTCATTTACAAGACCAATATTTGGTCTTATCCCCATACTTCACAAAGGCATGTTTGGCAAAACTCATTTTTGCATTTAAAGCCCTTCATTTCTCTTTTATTTACACTTCAAACTATCGATATTTACATGTTGGCATATAAACTTATTATCATGTGACGCTTTGGGTCTTTGATTCAATCGATACTAATTTATGTTATTCTTTGATTAATCTTAGATTTTTATCATTTTTACCTTTAGTCATATTAATTTTGACAAATTCAAAATTAACTTATATTATCTGCAAATATTTATAAAGTATCGAGAGTTATAATGATTTGAGGTATTATAATAAATCCTTAATGAAATTTCAAAATAACCAAATATTTAAAAACTGAACAATAAAGAAAAAAAAATAAAAGAAGTTGAGAATGAGGGAGGTTTCACCTTTTTTTAAAGTCTTTTCACTTGAGGTAGAAAATGTACCAAAAGGAGAGTGAAAATAAAGAGAGATATTAGGAAAAAGTAAAGATATTTTATCAATATTTAAAAATTTTAAAGTGTTTTCTGAAAAATGAAACCGCTAAGCGCTCTCAAAAAAAAAAAAAAGTTTTAAAATGTTTTCAATTATTAATTGAACAACAATTTTTTATCCTAAAAATGCTTATAAGCATATTTAAGACAAAAATAAAAGCAACATCCAAAAAGTAGAGCAGAATAATTTGAACTTATTTTTAGGAAATAAGGTTAGATTGTGTTGCTATTTTGTTGTTAAGCGAGTCAAATTTACAGGACTCGTTGACACATCCAAAATTTTAACTTTATAAGGCAATTTTAGTTCAACCCACTCGGAATTATGGTCAAGATGGGTTATGATTTTACTGGCCCAAAAAAATATGGACCAAATTTGACGTGGCCCACCCACCCGAATTGTGAGCTCTAGTTAAACAAATAACTTGTTTACTAACCCTTAATTAAATAGATAACTTGTTTTAGTCATCAAGATGAGATTCTCATTATAAGTATACCAAACTATATGATTAAATATTCCTTTAAAAAAAAGTATATGATTAAATATTAGATATGGCCTACATTAATTCATAACATTAATATCATACTAAAGTATTTGGTTATATAACAACATGACATAGTAAGTGATGATATTAATTTATAACGATGCAGTTGTTACGAGTGATATTCTGCTAATTAATATGAGTAGCTAAACTTGGACTTTCTACTTTATATATTTATTAGAATTAATCATTATTTACACAAAAGACTTTCCATTTTTCAAGATGGTTGTCTACTTGTCTTGACTCATCATCATCTATCCAAAATTCATTTTCATCAATACATGTACTCAGTCAATTAGGACACAGTTATTTTTCTTGTTGTAAAACCTAAAAATAAAAAACATATAAGTCAAAGCAAAAAGTCATATTCAAAATAAATATAAAAATATTTATGCATTTTTTAAGCTACAAGTTGTAAAAATCTATAAAAGTATTAAGTCTTTAATGTTGTATACGTTTGCAGATACTGTAATTTGTTTAATATCTAGAAGATGATGAATTTTAGCTATCATTTGCCAACAACACTCAGAGTTTGTGTCTACCATATAAATTCTATGATTCGTAATTATTATTTTTATATTAAATATAAAAAAAATAAGCAAGTTTTAAAATATAATACTAATATATATTAAATAGCAAGTTGTGAAACTTAGCAAACATACTAATGAATTATCTTTACTGATCAGTTAATATTGGAAAAATGTGAACGTAATAATGTTATGAAATTACTATCATGTGTAGAAGTCTAAGATCTCGAGAAGCCAAAACGGTTGGCATTCTAGAAATCTCAGCGGTCAAGTCTCTCTTTCGGTAGTCTCTAAATAGGGTGTCAAGGCTTCAGGGAAAATAACATAAGTCTTGAGAACCTAAATGTGCATTTTTTTAAGTTTCCTTCATTCTCATTCATTAGTCTCGATGATTACAAACTCTTTTGGGTTAAATTAGGAATGAGAGCAACGTGTTTGCTAATCATATGTTAATCGTTTTTCTTAAGAGATGAGCATTATATGAATCTCAAAACATTAGTGGTAAAGGCGAAGATGATTTTAAGGAGATTATGAACATACACTTAAAACTTTACTTATTTTTCTCTTACTCCTCGTCTCCTTTGTTTGACAATTCCTTACTTTAACAGTGCTTTGTATGTTGATTTTGCATATATATATATATTGGAATATGTCTCAAATCTCTAATTAGTATTAATTCATATTTGTAAAGAATATTCTACTAAGATAATTCTTAGATCATTATATTATTGTAATATTAGGTTATATATATATATATATATATATATATATATATATATATATATATATATATATATATATATCTATATATATTGAGTCTATTATAAAATCTCTAATTATTAAATAATTCATATTAAAGAATGTTGTATGAATGAAATTCTTGGAGTCAATTTTATATTATATTTGTAATATTAGGTTTCTTATAGATAGGAAAATGCAGTTAGGAATATATTATTATGAAAGAGACTTAGGTATTGTGAGAGACAGAGTTATGTAGATAACATCATATTACACAGGGCAAAAGATGCAAAGTATTGAATAATAGAATGGTCTAAATATGCTTTAATACCGTAAAAAGTCTTTAATATATAATGTATCTCAGATGATGTCAAAGAGACAACACCAATCTTGTCATATAGAGGAAAGAAGGAGTGGAAGAAGGGATTGAAGTGAGGGGCATCCCAACAGCTAAGTCATAATGGAATGAAACGATATGACTCAAGCAGTGAACTGGTCGCGACAAGTGATGTCGATCATGAAGGGAGTGTTTGTTCAGGAATGAATAGGTTAGTAGCAGAGAGATAAGTGGCTGGGTTCAGGAAGGCAGTGGGCGTTTGCCATTTTGGGATAGCTCAACAACGACTTCACCAGTGCAATTAGATGCAGAATTGTAGTATGATGGCACAATGCTCTGATCTGGTGGAAGGCAGAGCAATAGTACATTGCTGTAAAACTCAAAGTTGGATTACGCAAGGGCCAGAAAGCACTGTGGAAGTACAATCATCTGGGTTTGCAGTGAGTTCATAATGAAGAAAGCTGTTGCAATGGGTGTCTTGGCAGGATACAAGGGATCTCTATAATGTTAGATACTTGAAGCAAACATTTGATACCTCCCTAATAGTGTTCAACTGACCTGTATGAATTGGGAGGGTTGTTTTGAATAAGACTATCATCCCAATAAAATTATCCGGAGATGTTGGAGGCCAAGTCATATATGATTATGTGGTGGCATTGACCAGCACAGTACCATCATTAGCAATCAAGGAAGTACCCACTACAAACGATGTGGAGACAAGTTTGGAGTCGAGCAGGTTATGTTTGCTTAGAAGATCAATGACATACTTTTCTTAGGATAGGAGAAGGCCGAGAGTAGCTGGCCTCTTTATAAGTAAGATAGTGGCCCGAGATCCTTGGTGGAGAATGCGGGAGTTAAATTTGAATAAAAGTGTCAATAGTAAGGGGTGCTACATGCATCTAATCCATATCATCAACATAGACAAGGAAGTAGATAAGTGCAGTGTCGCAGGAATAGACAAAGGGGGACGAGTCTTCACAGGATGTAACAAAGCTGAGAGAGAGTAAGAAAGTGTGTGGCTCACAGTACCGACTGGGAACAGTGACCATATCGCCTTGTGTGTGATAGACATGATGTTGATGTAGTCAGTGCATGCACTTATGGGCTGCGCCATATGAACCCTCCCCTCGGTAGAGATGCCCATTAAGAAAGGAGTTATTAACATCAAAGTTGTGAAGGACCCACTAATGATGGAGTGCAATGTTGGCAAAGTACGAGGACAATGGTAGGGTTGATCACGACTAAAATTCTCGCGAGATAATACCCGGCCAATTGGTAAAAGCGCTCAACAAATCGAAGCTTTATCTCAGAGCAATAGAGCTATGGGATTTTGTTTGTGCAAAAAAAAACTCATTTGTAGCCTGTGTTACGCGGGCTCGAAGGAGCAGAGACTTTGTGCTGTTTTGAATGAGAGCATCATACTCGGACTACATCGCCTGAACCCACTTCGGATCTTGGAGAGCTCAGGCAATAGTGCAAGGTTCAGAGATAGGTTAAAAGACGATGGTGAGGCCATATCTCGGGTTGGGTTTGATGATGGCACTTTCAGATCAAGTTTGCATGGGATGATGGTTTAATGGGGAAAGGGGGATGTGTAAGGGGTCTAGGGTATAGCTAGGTGAGGATGGGGAGAGTGTCGACCCAATAGGCCAGTAGAGGGAGACGATTGATGGAGAGGTGTGGGTGAGGTCATGCACGTAGGTTGGCGGGAGGTCGGGTGGCATTGTGAGTTGCCTCCCGGGGGTCTATTGAACCGGCCAGTGCGGTCGGGGATGTTGGTCGGAGGGAGGTCGGGTTGGGTGATGAGGAAGTACTTAGGAGGTATGTTGAGCTCGGCGGTGCAGGAAGGTTGCTCGAGGTGAAGAAGGAAGCAGGGAGAGAAGAGTCCTTAGCTATTACTAGCGATGCAAGGGTGGGGGGGAAGAGAACGGGAAAACTTTCTCCACAAACTTGACATGACGGGACACAAAGATTTTTTTGAGAGTGGGGTCAAAATAGAGGAAGGCACTCTAAGTTAGGGAGTAGCTGAGAAAGACACACGGACTAGATTTGGGGTCGAGTTTGTAGGAAGAGTAAGGACACAAGCCCAGGAAGCTATAAACAGCAGAATATGATCACAGATGGATTCGGGAGCGTGGAATAATTTTTCAAATGAGGAACCAAAAGAGAGACCAACTTTGGGCATTCAATTTATTAAATCAATAGTTGTAGCAAAAGCATACGACCAGAAGGTTAGGCCTAATGCAAGAGAGTGAGACCTGTTTCGACAATATGTCGATGTTGGCGTTTAGAATACCCATTATGTTCAAGAGTGTGGGGACGTGTAGTGAGATGGATTATACCATGGGTCGCAAGGAATGACCAAAGAGCTAGGAATTCACCCCATTATTGGTGTAAAGTGTTTTAATGATGGTAGTGAAATAATTTTCAAGTTGCATGAAGGCAACAAAGGTGGAATGAACATTTGATTTACAACGTGATGGATAAAAACAACGTAGTAATGAAAACCATCGGAATAGGAAACGAGTGAGGTCCACACATCAGAAAAGATGACATCAAGTGGAGAAGAAGAAGTGATGCTTGATTTAGCAAAAGGTAACTTGTGGCTTTTATTAATACTGCAGGAGTTACAAGAGAAGGAACATAAATGTTCTTCAAGAAAAGAAATACTTCAAACACTAAGAAATTTTCAAAAATTAGCAAGGACAAATGACCGAGATGACTATGCCACATAGAGATAATGGTAAGGGAGAATGAAATTTAGGATGATAAATTTATTTTGGCCCGAAAGGTGACTAACCGACCGGGTAAATAGACACCGTCTCTATGCTGCTCGTGAACTAGGGTGACCCTCATGTGATGATCCTACACCTTAAAGAAATAGTCAAAGAATAGGACATTAATAGGGTTATCGGCATAAAAGAAGTGAGACGAGAAATAGATTCATGAACATGAAGGCACATATGAACATTAGAAAAAATAAAGGTGTAAGGAGAGGGTAGGGAGAGGAACCAGTGTTGTGATCAATAAACTGAGCCATCACCAGCATCCTGCATATCGAGGCGGTGTCACTGACATGAAGAAATTTAGGGCAATTGATGAGTATGAAACTCATATATTTTTAAGTCCATTTTTAATGAATATTCGAGACTTAAAAGTTCAATTTAATACAAAATTATGGAATATTCACCCAAATTTGTGTTTTGTAGGAAAATAACGAAAAACAAAGCAAAAGAAAGAAGCAAAAGTAATCAAAAAGAGCAGTATTGCGACATATAGAAAGATCATAAATATCACTTGTAAGTTACGACATCGGAGTAAAGAATGTGACATCAGTCTCATAGTTGCAGCATTAGCGAGAGCAATGCTACATCGATTAACCAAAGTGTGACATCGGGTTGACCCAGTCGCAACATCAAATTTGAGTGGCGGAAGCGAAGGGTTCAAAGTCACTACATCGACATCAGAACAAATTTGCAACATTGGAAACAATAATTCCAGAGTAGCGACATCAGAACAAAGTCGCAACATCAACATTCAAAGTCACGACATCACAAGTAAAATTCGCAACATCATGCTCATTGTAGAGCCAAGACACTAATTTCGAGTCTCCAGCATTGAAACGTTAACGACATTGTATGGATATGCAAAATTCGAGTCATTGATGACACCAAAAGTTGAATATTTTGTAGTGCAATGTCAGCGACATCATCACGACATTAAGGCGATTAGGGCAAGAATTTGGGCTTTTAAGAGTCGCATATTCCATATTACTCATTTTCAGAGGCCCAGTTAGAGCTGTATTGACTCTACAAAATTGAAGTGTGGCTTTCAGCAAGTTTTGAACAAGCCTTGAGCTTTTGAGGAGGAGCTGAAGTCTCTTTTGTATATATTTTCTTTTTTTATTTTCTTGATTTATTTTTCTTTCTTTTTAGAATTAGAGTAGTCGAATTGAAATTTGGTGTGGGAGATCATTGTATATTGAGTTTCATTTATGAACTTAAGTGGAATCTGATTTTTGGAGATCGGTTATTCGACGATTCTGATTCAGTAGTTTTATTTGCGATCAGTGATGGTTGTCATTTATGATCCAGTTATGGAAGGCTGAGCTCCCTTTGGGAAGGAATTTGATGTTTTGATGATTGTTTGTAGTATTAAATGATGTTTTGGGTATGAAAACCGTATTGATTTAATTGTTACTACACGTGTAATGAGTTGTTCTGAATATTCGTGTTCTATACCCAGAAAAGAGTTGTATATGTGCTATGATTTCAAGATCTCGGTGGCACGGAGATGGACTACACGAGCAAGGAATGATAACTTAGGGGTATATTAGGCTTATATTTTTAGAACTATTGAACTCTAAATATCACTTTGATGAATCAAGAGTGATGTTCTAACCTCTGACTTCAAGGTTCCCTTCTGGGTGATAGTAGAAGTGTGTTCCCAAGGAATAATGACCATTTGTTGATTAGTTAGTTTAATGTTTAGAGGTTTCATCTCAATTTGGTAGAATAATTTTGATCTCGTGTTAGCTAAGATTCTAATCAAGGAAAGAGAGTATCTTATTTGAATTGATGGTTAAGGCACAAATTGCATTGGAAAATGCTTGTATTACCACAATACATGAAATGATGATTAGTCTTGAAAAGTGCTATTTTAATTTATTTATTGTAGGTTTTGAGCACTTTTTTGTGTACTAATCAAGCCCAGATGTCTTTGATTGCACATTAAGGTCCCGACTATTCTGCGAATCTCATTTTGTGGCTAATTTTATAATTTTGCAAGAAGCTATTTATGTAAAGGAATTTGTTGAGTCGATCAACCGCAGAGAAAAATTCGAGTCGAACTCAACATTACAAATCAGAAATCAAGAAGGAAGAGGAGCATAAGAGGCAAGGAAAATGAAGCAATGCAGAAGATTTTGGGTAGGCTACGAATATTTCGCAAGGTGAGAAATTTTCACACCCTGCGAAATTGCCTTTTGTGCCATTATTCATCCTGCTTTTGACTTTTTGACTTCCTTTGTCCCTTTTTATTTCTTCCTATTTTGTCCTCCTGTAATAGCTTTTACTTTTGGTTTTTTTGGTATTTTGTATTATGGGTTGGCTATAAAAGCCCCTAGGCCCAGACAACGCCAAAGGGAGTTGATCATTAATAAAAAAATTGGTGAGAGCTTTGACTCTTCGGTCTTTCTCATTTTCTCTCATTTTCCCTCACTTTCTCTCCTTTTCTCACTAGCAAACACCTCAGGACCTTCCGGAGGATGGCCCGACTAAACCATTCTCCCTTGAAGAATAGGGTGTTGGGTGCAGGATCTGAAGGCAACTGGAGGTTCCATGTTTTTCAACGGGTATCCTTGTCGTTATTGTGTCTCCTTTTAACTTTAGGTTTTGATCCCTTTTGAGTCACCTTGAATTGTTATTACTTGGTAAGCTTTTGGGCTCATTGGATGCTTAATATTAGATCCATTGATGTTTGCTAGTTATCATTTATGATCCATTGTAAGGTGAGTCAAGGTGACTTGTGTTTTTAATGATCGAGAGCACTAATGGCCAGTGGATGTCATTTTTCAAAGGATAGTTATTTAGGGTTCAGTTTTTATAGCCTGTGAAGATACAGTTGAGAAATGACATAAGGTCATCCTCCTGACGCAAGGAAAATGGACCAAAGAACCCTCATTGACCTTTGAGAACCTAAATCATTAGCGACACTTGAGGAGACTTCTTTTACATTTTATTTTATTTAACTTTCAGTTTTCAAACATTACAACCCCCTGTTTTTACCAAAAGCCCAAAAATCCAAAATAAACTCACCAAATTGAGCCTCACTGCAAGTCATTTCTGAAAAGCGTCATTGTGTTCGGCCCTAGAGCCGCTATCTTTGCGGTAGTATGTTCACGGTAGGAGGAACCCAGGTTTATAATTTTGTTGATTCAGTAGTGACCCTACTGACATGAATCAACAAGCGGTTTCAGTCTAAAATGGTTGTAAAGTACTAGTTGGAAGCGGCTAAATCTTAAAGAGGATCAAATCTCTGTGTAACTATTTAGACCTATCAATCTAGTTTAGAATATGGTATGCTAATAGTGAAATGTGTATGTCATGAGGTATTCCAAGGCTATGCTATTAAGCTCTTAGACAAATCCAGGATTCATGTCCTTAATAGTTCTGCATTTGGGAACTTTACAAATCGATAGTCAAAATACTAATCCATTCCTAGTGTTATTTTCTACTGAAATTCTTATTCTACTATATATTAGATTTTCTTTCATTAAAGAATAGTATACAAAAAAATTCTTCATTCAAATTATTCCAGATAGTTCAAATCTTCTCAAATTAGATGTTCAAATAGTTATGACCTTGAGTAGTAGGGTACTTAATTCTTTAGATTTTCCATCAATATCCCTATGAGAATGATATTTTGGACTTATAATCCACTTTATTACTAGAAAACTGTACTTGCAAAGTGATTTAGACCATATTGAATTTAAACATAGTATTATATCTAACATCGTAAACCATTTTTACATATTTTTGGTTTTTCAACAAGTTTTGGCACTGGCCGATGACTAATCTAGTTCTTGTAGCTATGTTAGAAATGAGTTGATCATATCATTTGTTCTTACAAGTTTCACGCTCGAGGACCGATTCAGTTCTTGCAGTTATATTCTCATAAACTTGGTTTCATTATCTGGTCTATTACAAAGCCAGCCGCTATCGGGGGACCGATCTGGGGCTTGGTAGCAAAGTGTCGAAACTCGGTTTCATTATCCGGGCTCATCAAGCTGGACCGATATAGTTCTTGGTAGCAAGCAGCAAAACTTGGTTTTATTGTTCAGTATATTACAAGAAGAAGATCTATGGTCACAGGCAGGAGGCGCCGATCAACAACCCAATCCGTAGAGGTACTGTAGGAGAGAGGGATGGACTAGTGTGGGCATAGCATGTGGCTGGTTATTCAAAAGTGAGCACTGTGCAGGAGGGGCGTAAGAGGGATGGACCAAAGTGTAAGTACAGATGGGGGCTACATAACGGGTGCGGAGCACGGGTAGGAGTGGGCAGAAGAGAGCCGAGTCCCGAGTGCCGAGTGTCGAGGGGGTAAATGACTACATTGCTAAGCAGAGTGCCTAGTTATACTACAAAGATTATAGCGCCCGAGGTAGCGACTATGCTCGAATTGTGACTAAGGAGCCGTGTCGAGAGACACCCGGAGGAGCATGCTTCGAGATGCCATGCCCACTCACAGAGGCGGCTGATACTCGATAGGGGACATCAAGTGATGTCCAGGATTATAGAGACCGGTTGGGGTTATGGCCACCACAATTGTTCAACCGACGATGGGATGAGGAACCTGGCAAAGTAACCATGGCTGAACGCAGGTAGGCGTGGTTAAAGGAAACCAAATGTCGGAGTTTGGCCTCGTACTTAGAAGGTGCTTTGAACAAATTCTCAACCGCACTGAAGTCCCCGAATCCTGAAGAGCATGAGATAAGTTCGCGAAATGCTGAATCCGCTCAAGATGACTTTACATATAACTCATCAAGTCAACAGAGACATTCATGAGAGCAAGAAAGTAAATGTTGTGTTTGACATCTTGCATGTATTATGTAATGGTCCGAGTACCTTGCTGAGGACCGGCAAGACTTCTAATGATGACCATGATCCAGGTCACTCCCCCGATCCCTGGCCCGACCCGGCTATGGATCCGAACCGTCCCGACGCGATACTATCTATACTATATATTGGGACTCTCATTGACCCGTCTTTCTCGCAGCTGTACCCGTATTCGTCGGGGTGTACAAACCACCCTCTGTAATAACAAAAAAATCATTTGTACATATACAAAGGAACTACCACCGGAGTGGTGTCCTTAAAAGTCTATACACATATACAGAGTCCCCTTTTACTTATACAAATACTTATACAGTACATTTCTAATACAAAAACTTCGTAGATCATACAGCCACTGTGAGCACCTATCTCTCGAGTCGGCCTCGCTTTGGCCGATGTGGGAATGTCCCGTCTTCTATCCTTGTCTTCTCGTCTGCATTCCACACTCCGATTGAACACCTCGTGCTAAGCTTTACGCTAGGGGAATATGCTAAGCATGGGACAACCATCAATGGCGACCACACAAGCTTATACATATGCATTATATATATCTAACCATATTTATAACTTTAATTCCTTATCATCTTATTTTCCTATATGTCAATCTTTCTCATTACATGTTCTATGTCTTGGCATCTCCTTTATTTATACTTATGTATTCCTATTTGAGTACTTATTATTCCTATACTTGTCATGTTCATCTTTCACGCTTGTCATATGTCTTTTCAATGTTCCTATTCTTTTTCAGGTTACATATCATGTCTCTAGTCTATATCTTTTTCATCTTTCGGCTCTATGATTTATTGCATTCTATATACTATTACATATAGCATTTTTTATCCTATACCTATATCATGTCTTCTTTCATGTTGTGGCTACATGCCCCTGCTATACTTTTCATTTACCTTTCTTTTCTACTTTCGTATTTTACTGTTTCCTCATATCCTTTTGTGTACTATACTTGTACTTTCTATACCATATTCATATATCTATATTCATGTAATCGTTCATTTCCCGTATTGTTTTCCTATTATACTTTTCATATGGCTTTCTTTATGTACTTGCATATGTTATCGATATATTGATATGTTATTCATATGCTATGCTTTTCATATGCTTTTCGATAATTATGCTTTTCATATACTATACTTTTCATATGGCTTTCATTCTTCACTTTCATACTTGTACCATCGTATACTTTTATATGCTCATCTTGTACTCTTCTATATCCCGTTATCCCGTATCATTCATATACTTCATATACATTTGTAATGCTCTTATTCTATCTATCATAATTTTGTGCTTTCAGATACTTTCAGACTTCTTTCTTGAAGCCAGATACCTTCAGGTTTTCTGGGTGTACCGTAGAGGTACTACGCAACGTATACAAAGGCATATTCGTATCTTTACTTCTTATTCTTTATTTAGAGTCTCATATCATAGACCGCTTGACTACCTAGATCGCTGGCAAGAATGAAGAGGACAAAGATAACAAGAATTGGCAGAGATGATAGACTGCGGTGCCGTGAGCACAATGTGAGTACCAGTACTAATCGGGGGAGGTCGAAAGACTAATCGAGTACCAAGTACTAATCGAGTGCCGGATGACCAATCGGGAGTACCGGCATTTCACCGAGTACCGGCATTAATCAGAGTGCCGAGCACTAATCGAGTCACCGGTACTAATCGTGAGGCTGAGACCACCAGAGTACCGGGTACTAATCGTGATCGTTCACTCATTCATTCTTTTGATCCGAGGTAGTCATACGACCATACGCCTTCATAACTCATATCTCGTATCTTACTCACATTCCGTTCAAGCGACATATTGCTTTTCATGTTCATGTTCCCTGCTTTTACTGCTTTCATATTTCATATCTTTGCTATCATTTAGTTTTGTCTTCATATCGTATATGTAAATCCTATCATATATCATGAAGGCATTCTATGCACTCAGATTCATATATTTCTATATCGCTTTATATATTCATAACTCTTTTATATCATTTATACATAAAATTCATTATTCATGTACATGTACTCATTCCGCAGCTGTATCTTTGCTCATCTCTTTATCGTTTTAGAATTTACATTTCTATCATGTGTTCCTAGCATGTTCCATTTTATTCATTTCTGTGATAACTATCATATATTCCTATCATTAATGATATCGCTTCATGTCTTTATCTATTCATATACTTTCTATATTTCATCATGTTCCATCTATTTGTTTGCGTAATGACAACTGCTTAATGACACAATCATATGTTCACATCAGAGTTCTTATATTCACGTACCTATCATTCGGTACTGTAGGCTATCATATCTTATGACATATCCTATCATATCTTTATCATATCTTATAACTTATACCTATCATATCTTATGACATATCCTATATCTATATCATATTCATGTTTTTATGAACCCATCTATACATATTGCATTTTCTATATTTTCCTTGTTTCATGGCTATTATATATAGCACTTCATATGCCTTAAGTGAAGTATGATGTCTATGAGATCACACCTCATTCATATATTCTCATTCCTTTATGAATCTAGTTTACTTAGGAATTGGAATCAATCCAATCGGATAATCCAAAATAAAGTTATGGCATTTTTATGCCAACTAGTCATTTTACCCCATTTTTCTATAACAAATAGATACTCATTTTCCGGGGTCTTAACTTCTCATATTTTGACACTATGTCCTTATACTCATTTAAAATAAGGTGCCAAGGGCTCCATTCCAACTAATCACCCAATTCGAGCACCACCTGAACTCAAGTTACGTCTCGAAACAACCTGCATTTCTATGTTCAACACTGAAACCAGAATTTGGTTTGCACATGGTCCCACTTCGAGTGGATTTTTGGGCCACTTAGATTCATAATTTGACGATGTCTATTTCTATATGGATGGTTCTCCTTGAAGTCTATTTTAATTGGACACTTGAATCACTTAAATCGGATAAGAAATGAGCAAGTTATGGCCAAAATACAAAAAATCCAGTAAAACTCGGAAACATACTGTGGTGTACCCGGTGACTTAGTGTACCTGTACACTTTGGTCAAAAACGACTAGAACACAATGTGTACCGGTACATGTTCAAAGTGTACCGGTACATGACCCGAATGCCCGGTAATGTGTGTTTTCCTACACACATCAAAATCATTCATATTGCTCTTATAACCTCTTTTCTCTTTACCTCATTTCATCTTTCTCAATACTTATCTTATCAAAAAACATATCATGAAATCCTTAAACAATTTTTAATATAGGTCATATCCCATACATGATCCAAACATAGAGAGTTGTTAGGTTTGTTCTAAACCCTAACTTCATTACACAATAAATTTAAACTATGAATCTAACTCAACAAGGGAATTCCTTACTTATCTTATTCCTCGTGGGTTTTACCAACCTTAATTTCAAGAGACCCATGTTACGCACCAATCAAAACCCTAGATTTGGAGACAAACCTTTAATCATATAAAGCCTTACAATTCCATGTGATCCATACAAAATCCAAAGTTCCATACCTGCTTGGCTTTAACTTTCTCTCCTCTTCTTCTTCTCTTCCTCTTCCTTCTTCTTCTTCTCTCCTTTGCTCTTCCTCTAAATTTTTTCTCTCCACTCAGAGACCAATTTGGTCTTAAATAAATTTTTGAGTTAAGGCCATGTTTGGCCTTCAAATAAAACCCATTTTTGGGTTATTTTCTTTATTTGCCTTTTAACCCCATAACTCCCTCTATTTACATTTCCTATTTTCAAGTGATTAAACATTAACCCTAATCTTTTCACTTTTATGACCAATAGGTCATTTTAACAAATTACAAGATTGCCCTTGTATCTTGTAAAATTTTCCGGTCTCTCGCTTTATTTTCAAAATTCTCATATTCATCTTATAATATACCCTAAACAAGTTCGAAATCACAGTGTGATATTTCAAAATAAGTTATAACTGGCCCGTGGGAGGGAGAGGCATATGTCTTCTTTAAGGTGGTCCACGCAACCCTAGATGTGGTGGAGGTGGAGAGAAACTACACAAGCATGGGAAAGATGAATCCGATAATTGCATTGGGCAAGAATTTCGATCTGCTGAGCAGAGTATAACTGGATTTGTATGGAGAAGCAACATCGGCGCAGCTTATCGTCATCGAGTGACATGACTTCGAAAGCCATCGTCAACCCAAGTAAGTCGTGCACTAAATAAGAGAGATGCGAATTGTAAAATTTCCCACACGTAGTAATTCTGGTGATTTTGAGTTTTCGAGCTATGTCAACAATCAGGATTGAGAACAACTAAATTTTAAGGCGAGTCAGTTCCGATTAGGATCAGGAGTGTGAGAGGGCACGACGACAGTGTTGGAAAAAGAGGCATCGACCATTGAGGAGAATAAGGGCTAACGAAAGAGGTGGATCATGAAAAACGACGGTGACTAGGGTTTATTGTTAAGCTTATAGTTTTGATACCATATTATGAAATAAACTTAATTATTATTAAAAGAGTTGAGGTCTATAAATATATCAATACAAAGACAAAAAAGTAAAAGCATTGTGACAATAAAAAGAATCATAAATATACTTTAATACAATAAAAGGAATCCTAAATATACTCTAATATATATCACTACAAATATTTTGGGTCATAAGGGGAAAATAGTATGAGAGAGAGATGGACTTATAAAAACTATACAGGGCATGTAAAAATGTGAGGAAGAACGGAATACCCAATAAACGAGGATTGTGGGTTCAGTAGATTAATACAATGAATTTTAAACATGCATGCTTTTAGTAACCTAATTATACGTTGTTTCACCTCTATAATATTTTCTATCGTATAATGAAAATATTTATCTCATTTTAACATGTATATAATCATCAACTCACGCGGAAAATTTTGGCGTATTCGTGATTTAATTATTTTTTATCCCCGTCAAAACTTCTTTATTGCTACGACAATATATATATATATATGTTATTCTAAAAACTTTAGCCCATAACTTAAGTGTTATCTCATAGGCCAGACTATATACATATCTTAATGAATATCTCTACACAATTATTAACATATATTAGTACATACAGCAGCTAGCTAAACTTCACATTTTCCAAAACATAAAATTAATTTCATTTATTTAGAATTTCCAATCATGCATCATGCAAATAGTTAATTCTCCCACCAAAGACTTCAAAAACAAAATTTAGATGTCTAGTAGATATGTTATGCAAGTAAGTTTGATCTGTCTTGAATTCATCTTATATATGTTTTTCCCATTGTCCTTCAATGAACTTAGTGGAATCCAACTAATATTTTGACATATGATGAACATATATGTCCAATATCCTTTCATATCATGTCTATAACATTTGTTTTTATACATCTTGGAAGGCTGTTCTTTTTCTTATTCCTTACCTTGCTTCTTTATTATTTTTGCTTCTTATGATGTAATGTAATATTGTAATTTTGAAGAATTACCACAACTGCTTTTCGTAGGCTGAGAAACTTGTGTTTCTCAACTAATTGATTTGAAAATAATTGTAAAGAAAACATAAAAATTACAATGGTTAAGTACGATTTCATAAAAATACCATATTTCAAGTATGATAATACATTTGCACTACTTTAATTAATTGTAAATACTACTATAATAGTTATGGTTATTACCATAATGAACTAGTTTATTAAGATAATACATAGGTATTATCATACCTCAAGCATAATTATTTTATATGAAATAGTATTGAATCATGTATTTTGCATTTTTTATGTTTTTTCACAATTATTCTTAAATCAATAGACTGAAACACAAGTTTCCACAAAAAAAAAGCTTGTAATTTTATTAATTAAAAAAATAAAATAAGATTCAATTCATACTATTTTGTAGATTTATATTTACGATACAATGTTGTATATACATCTAAGGCATGGAAAATAAATATATGTTTTTCATGGAATAGTCTTCTTTGTACCCTTTCTTCACACAGCTTTCACTATAAACCACTTTAACAATTTTGAATTATATATGTTGAAATTTGTTGTCTTGCAATTTAATTTGCATCTGATCATGATGAGTATTTAGAAGAATCAAAATCTTTTAGTTGTTATATTGTTATTTTAAATTATCCCAAATAATAAAATGGTCTTTGATATCAAGATCATTCTTCTAGAGAATTAAGATTTTGGTCCAATATCTCAAATTTATTTTATTGCTTTTATTACCTCAAGGTTCATGGCACTATGGTAAATTTCAACATCAAATATCTATAATAGATATTTATCGTTTTGGAGAATTATTATTTTTTTCTTTGGAACACAAAAGACCAAGAATTTTTTTTAATAATTATAAACAATTTTCTATTTTTAATAACAAAAAATGGTGCTTCAAGATAACATCTTTCATTTATTTTATATTGTTAAATGTTTTTTCTAAATAATTATACAAACACGTAAAATAAAAATAAAAGAAATAAGAAAATTTTGGTATAACAATAAAATAGTTTTTTTTTTTAAATCATATTTAAAATAAGAAATAATGTTTTCATGTGAGCAAAAGAATGGTCTGAGTATGGCACCACATTTAGATGTTTGATATTAGGGATTACAAGGGGGCACAATTTTTTAGGCACCCTTTATTTATTTATCGCTTCAATTTATAAAAACTCGCTCTTTATATGTTAACAGCTTTTATTAATCGTTAAACGACGATTTATTTATCAGATCCGCTATTTTCAGATAAAATTTTAATTTATACAAATCTCAAGAATAACATCAACGCATCCAGATAAAACCTCGCTCATACGCAGAACGAGCCTTTTATACCTAAACGCTTATTTATTTCTCTCCTTTTCAACACATAAATTAAATGTGCAAATCTTTCAAAATTTTAAATATTTATTTGTTTTTTATGGGAGTATATATTTTAATAAAATTCAAAAATATTAAAAATGACAAAAGAAATTGGTGTGGTTGGGATGAGTTAAGACAAATCCGTTCACTATATCATTGTCATCATCCATATCCATTTTCTTCTATGCTCGCCTGTTTAAAGTGGGTAGGCCCATCATATGGGCTTGGCCTTAATGGGCCCAGTTATGCGGCCCAATTATATGGCTGCCTTGGCCCACTTTTAACTAGTTGTGCTCTTTGTTAACCTTTATTCATTAGATGGGCTTTTCATCTAATGTTGATTGTGATAAACCCTGGTTTATATAGATGTAGGAGGATCCGCTAGGCAAACAAGTTTTGGAATTTCCGTTTGAAGAGTGAATGGAATTAACTATGTTTTACGTTTTAACAACGAATTTATTTGGTTCGAATTATTTTTCAAAATGTATATGAAAACGTTCGATGGTTTTTTTATTTTTTCAATTCATTTATTTACGGACGTTACTTCACTCTCAGCCTATATAAAGAGAAGGTCCAACTCTCTTTGGCATATAGATTTTTGAAGAGAAATTCTCTAAAATTCTCTAAGATTCTGTTTGATCTTGTTCTTGTTCCGAGTGAAGAGTATGAACGTCGTTTCAGTTTGTCAAAAGATACTTCAAATAAGTGTTGTCACTATCCCTCCAAATACCGTTCTATCCTAGGTGCTAGACGTTAGCGAAATCTCAAGACTACCGTAGAAGGCAATCTACTTTAAAGAGATTGCGGTAAACAAGGATCAATCATTATCCTCTGTTAGTTTCTCAGTTTTCTTTGTAATCTTCTTTCTCATTCTTCTTTTCATTTCACAGCCTCGTAAGTTTGTACGTGAAGAAGCCCTTTTGACATCTCTCCATCTGCAAAGAATTCTCGATGTGGAAACACAAAGACAAGGGGCTGATATTCATGTAAAACTCAGGAAAAATAAAATTTTTCTAAAGAAAGGCAAAACAATAATTTGTTGCTACAGTATAAATTGAAGACCTATAAATCTTCTGCACTCAAACGACGAACATTCTCACTATTGAATTCATCACGCGAAATTCATTTCACCTGCGCCGACCGTTGAATTAAATAACAAAATTTTACTTTTTTGCGCGACTAATGTTTGTAAATATGGCAAGCCATGTGAGTGTGAGTGACACATGGCTTGCATGCAAGTGGGAATGGGTATAAAAGAGGAGGTGATACTAGTTCGTAGAGGGAGGGAGGAACATAAAGGAAAAGAGAAGGAAAAAGGAAAAGGAGAGAAAGGAAAGAAAGAAAGAGAGAGAGAAGAAGAAAAAGGGAGAGAAAGAGGAAGTTAAGTAGGCGCTTTCGATTTATCAACTCGGCCTGATCACGAAGTAAAGTCTATATATTCGACGAGGGCTATGCTCCAAGAGGTAGGGATTCTTCTTATTTTGGTTTATTTTCCACCATAAGGGGTTGTTTTTTAAAATATGGGAATGTTGTCCTATTTTGATCCTACGCACTGGCCGGATTTTAGCATCTGTTTTCGGTTAGGAAACATAGGGAATTTGGACTAGGGTCCTTCCTATAAATTGTAGCTACATTTGTGAAATTGATGTTAGGCTTTTGAATCACTCGAATCGGACCTCTACAGCTCAAGTTATGGTTAATTTCCCAGGATTACCGCAGCTTAGGCTATTTATTAGTTTGTGTCCAGATTTCGGGACTGGTTTTTGGTGTTGATTTTGGACTGAAATTCTGCACCGAGGTTCAGGATTGTCCCGTGGCCATGTGGGGCCAGATGTGTGGCCTGTGATGGCTTTATGTGTGAACTGCTTTGTGGACATCTCTTATGCCACAATTAGTCTTGAGACCTAAGTTGTCTTTGCTTGCTTTTGATTGACTTACTTGGTGATAGTTATTTATTGAATTTTGATATATTGACATTGAGATGATATGTTGGAAATCATATGCTTTCGATATAATCGTTCATGATACATGAGTTATTGTCCATATGTCATTCATTACATATGAGATATGAAATTGATATGCAGTGGCATAATGCATTGCATATGCACTGAGACATCGCATTCATGGGTGTGAGTGCATGGTACCATCAAACACCATCCTTGGTGGTTAATGAGTGGCTGAGTATCATTGAACAAAGTTCAGTGGAGTTCCAATTGTTCAAAGATACGAAACTTGTGTTTGGGTGTAGTAAGTAGGGATATAGATAAATTTCATCAGGTGAAAGCCTCGATATTTTTGGTTATACATATGTGTTCAACGATGAAAGTCCGTGAAAGCAAGAAGGTGTGTGAAGCCTAAAAAAAAGAGACTGAAAATTCGCTACCAAAAGACACGTTTGAAGAATAAATGATCATTGGAAGTGAAACATCCAATAAGTTTTGATTTCTAAAAACTTGATTTTGTTTCAAAGTAATAATTGGATGAAATTCATCGACGATGGATGTTATCACACATTGGCTACAAATCGTGTGATAGGAGTATGTGATGACTCGGATTTTTCATGCATTGAGTGCATTTCATGGCATGACATGTAGTATTCCATTAGAATTGCATCATTCTGTGTGTGTGTGTGTGTGTGTGTATGTGTGTGTGTGTGTGTGTGAATGTGTCCAAGTGAACACAGCACATTTAGAGGAGTACAGCCTGTGTAGTCTCGCATCGGGGCATTTGGCTTATCCCTATGGGAAAACATTTCTGTGCAGGTGATACACCAAATGACGCCTCATCTGGGGCGTAGAGGCTCAAGAAAGTTTTAATTTGGTATCAGACAGTTCTTTTGAAAACTTTGAAATAACTAGTTTTGGGCATAGGTTCGTGTATGTAATAGAGTTTGTAATTAAACTCACGTAAATGTTTTGAAATAACATAAAAGTTTATCAATGTGTTGAACTAGATCCCTAAGAATGGGATTGGACAATGTGGGGTCAAGACACACGAGTATCCACATTAAATTTTGATCTCAAGCTTACAATGCTTAGTGTCGTGGCATAGGTATATAATTACCTAAGACTCAATGAATGGATTCAATTAATGGATGACAATATTTAAAATAGATATATGATATCCTATCGTATTTAATAGTTGACGCTGATAAATGGATTCATCGGTTTGAGTGTTACACTAATATGAAAATAGTGGACCCTTAGGTGCCAAATGAATTAGCTTATTTGAAAAACGTCTTATTCTATGGAAGATCAATCTTGTATCTTTTTAGAAAGTATGAACCAACTTTTTTAGTTTAGAAAGCCCTCCAACTAGAGATAAGGTTTGATTATCAACGTCTTGCTTTTGATGCATGATTATACCACAATTTGTGCAGCCCGATTAAATATGATTTTGTTATGACATGTGGCTTATATTGAGAATAAAATGAGGCAAGTATCGGTACGGTATATTTAGGATATAGGAGTATTTTTGTAATTTGGTCACATTTAAGGTTATTATAAATACCTTCCTATGTAACCCTATTTCAGTGATAGTAAAATTTTGAGTCGTCGTTCTCGTGGTTGTAGGCATACTGTTGAATCACGTAAAATCAGTATATTATTTTCTTCTATTTTTCTTCTTCGATTCTTATCACCATTGTTACTCGATACGATTCCTTTGATAATTGGATTCTAGTGTTTGCTATCTCTAGTTGGTGGCTGTGGAGATGGTGCAATGCTCGTGTATTTTAATAATAACGATAGACTAGTGACATGCAATCTAACAGGACAAAATCTCGATCGGAGATAACTTATTTCTCTTGTCAAGTCTTTGAGCATAAAAGAGGACGTCAGAATTTCATCTGCTAATATATGTATTTGTACACGTGCATCTTATAACTTAATTGGTATATCGAGTCTCGAATCTTGGGGCACACATATATTATGCGACGTAGCTTTTACCTATCTCAGAATTCATCTCGGCTCAAATAATGATTAGTCCGAAAATAAGATGTTAAAAATATACAACTTTAATAAACAAATATTCAATTATTATTATTTTTTTACAAAAAAATTAAATAATTTGTCCATCCCATGAGTAATGAAATTATATTTAAGAAGGAAAGAAAAATTAATCTTCAGAAATTGTATAATCGTAATTTACAAATATTCAAACTATTATTTTTATAAAAAATGAATGATTTGTCATTTTTGATAAGCTTATGTCTATAATTTGAAAGCAGATAAAATACTTTTATTATCATATTTAAAATTTGAAAATAGAAATATTTCTAATTCGTTGTCTTATAAATTTATCCAAAAAAAAAAGATGAATGAGATTTCGGAAGTTTTATGTATTGAAATATTTCGCTTAAAAAAAAAACGACAAAATTAGTTTTTAACTAAACTAACGCCTAAAATAAATCAAGCCGCCTAATAAAGGACACAACACGACAATCACATTATCACGATGGTCAGATTAATGTTTTAATTGGTTTGGTCTTCTTCCCATTTCATCCCCCACCCCCATCTCCTATTCTCTCTCACCCGTAGGGCTTCTGTCAAATCTCAATTCTGCTCCTTTATTCGCTTTTAGTATTTTATTCGACGCCTCAAAGAAAGTTGTTCGATATATGATCATCGTTTTTTTTGTTCAAAATTTCTAGACAAGTAGTTTAATGGTGTGTTTTGTTGATAAGGTGGTGATAAATCCGTAGGTTTAGATAATGTGGTGATTAAATGTGTATTTTCTTAAGAACAATAATGGATTGCATAAGGCCCTGTTTGGTTGCCATGTTTTAGGTCACTGTTTTTTTGTTAATTTATGGGTTGTCCTAAAATGTTTATAATTTTGTCCCCTATGGATATTGATCATAATGTTTTATGTGAGCATAAAATGAGTATAAATTAAAGGTTTTATGTGGTGTGTTTCTTGATTTTATTGGTTGAAGTAATGATTGTCCTTGCTTAAGTACGCATAATTTCATATTTCATAATTAATAAGTACAATATATGCATTATGGTGGGTAATTTTTTTCAAACATTGATTTGATTAATATTTTTGTAATTACCAATATTTGAAAGAAGGATAATGATTGTTTTAACAATGAAATTAAGGGTTTGTGTGGATATATTTTTTAAATTGATTTATGTTTTCCAAAAAACAAGAAAAACATTTTAGGTTCATTTTCCTTGTTCACTTTGGTTGAGTTGGGACCAACAAAAATATTTTATTCAAATAAAAACCGACATTTGATTGTGGAAATCGATGAGTTAATTTCATTTATTAACATATTATTCTTTTTTTATTTAATAATTTAAGAAAAATCATATGCATCTAGGCATCTGATGAAAAGTTTGATATGACATTATCAAATAGAATAGGAAATTTCCCCATCAAACATTGAGGTACCAACCCTAGTCATGTTATCAAAACCCTTAAGCTGGACTCTACGTTAAAAAAAAATGGTCTTATGCTCTCCAAAATAAGGAGCACAATAAAAATGTGAAAAACACGCTTACTCCCAATTTTAAAAACACATAAAGAACACATAAAATAATAAATTCAATAACAAGAACCAATTTTTTCAAAACTATTCAATTTTCGAAAGTTGTCAATGTTTTAGCTGGGGAAGGTATAGAGTAAATTCTTAAGATAGGGTAAAAAATCCAATATGAATGTTGTGAAAATGACTTAGAAAATAAACTTGCTTGGAATATGAGTTGGGTTTGAGCATGACGACTTGATTTCAAAAGGCACATAATTAGCAGCATTAATATAACTTTTTATTTAATGTCTAATATAACTTTGTTTTTTTTAAATTTTAATCGAATAAGACTTAATAAAGATTAATATTTATTCATGTTTTACATTTTTCTCAAAAAAAAAAAAAAATGAATAAGTAAAGAATATAGAATTAAATTCATTTAGGTTCCCATGTGCCAAATATGGTTTTACTTAATTATTACTGATGAGTCTTAAACTCGTCTATTTTTAATCCATTTTTCTGGCATGTTTTTAACTGTTTTAGCTCTATTTGTATGCAAAATTATGGAACATTCACCAACTTTGTATTTTTCAGGTGTTAATTGAAAATGAGAGAAAACAAGGTAAAATTAAGAAGTTAAAATGGAAATTGCAAAGAGTTTTGTATGTCATAAATCAATTTCAAGCGCACTAAAAGAACTATGTCAAGAAGTAACAACTAAATGTCGTGAATACGCCGTGCATAAGAAAGCAATTTTGTTGCAACAAAGAGTTTGTCCGAGCTTACTATTGAAGAAGATTGTGAGTAAAACTCACGCGACAGCCTTAACTCAACAATGACAATGATCACAAGAAAGTGTGCAAAGGAGTCACGCAACACAATCCTCCACAACATAAAAGCTGAAAATCAATGATGAGGAACTATGTCACACAAAAGACAATTTATCGCGACAAAAATGATAAGACTGCAACACAAGTCAACTGAGACAAGTGTTTCTATGCGACAAGCTATAGAACTAAGCAACTAAGGAGGAATTTTTGTCGCAACAAATAAAATTATGTTGCGACATAACATTCGTGACCTCACAACTAAGAGTAACAAAATCTCATATGGATAAGGAGCCGAAGAGCAAAAACTAGAGGGAGCGGCGACAAAGAACGGCGTTACATGATAGTGAATAATTAGAGGCAAAATCTCTGTCGCAACAGATAAATTTTATGTCGCTACAATAAAAGTTATGGAATAAGATAATTCTGTTGCAATAGAATAAAATTAGGTCGCGACATAAATTGAAGAAAAACTGAGATTGAATAAGGAAATATGTGTCGCAACAAAGATTTCTTTGTCGCAACACACAACTCAGCAAGCGACAGGAATTATAAAAGAAAAGTCTGTCGCGACCAAGGAGTTTTTTATCGCGATAGAAATTGCTAAAGACTCAAAGAAATGATGTCGCGATTGCAGTTTAACAAGCTGGGTGCGAAAATGTTCGTCATGATATGAAAATTATGTTCACGCACTCCAAAAGGTAAGAACATGAGAAGTTGGGTGCAAACAGATTTGGTGTCGCGACACAATACATTCCTGTTGCAACAAGAACAAGACTGCTACACCAAAATTTTGTCGCGACATTATCAAAGTCTATCGTGATAGAATCCAAGAAAGAGCTCAGAAAACAGGTCGCGATAGAAGACTGCATGCTATGACAGAGGCCAGCGACAAATATTGAAAACTATGTCGTGACAGAACTTTCTATGTTGTGACATAGTACCCAATTTGGGCCATAATTTTGGGGATCCACAATGCAATTAATGAAGTGCGGCCCAACATTGGGAAGTCTATAAATAGAACCATCTAAGGCACTGTGTGCAGCTTCCGCAACTGCAGGATGTTTGGGTAGTTAAAGACTCTTGTATAGTTTATTTTTCTTATTTTCTTTTTTTAATAGAGTTAGTTTCACAGAGTTTCAATGAGATTTTAGTTGGTATTTTTTTTGGATTTATGATTTAGTATTGAATTAAGTGCAACTTAGAGTTGAACTTGCTTATAAAATCATCTTTTCTATTACTGCCTCGAAGTTCAAATGGAGGACGGAAGGTTTTGAGTCTATTTATTTGTAGCTTCTGCTCATGATTTCATGAATTTTCATGATCATTTAGTCACTAATATGAGTGGAATTAGTTTTTTGAAAAGTTGAGCTCTTCGAAATTGGTCAATGATGATATTCATTTTTATCCATGGTAAGAACGCCCATCAGACTTTCATCCGTAATCACTATTAGTATTGTTCTTGAATTTATTTGTTCCTAAGATTAGTACCGTAAAATTCCAAGCAAGGTTCAAAGATTTTACTCTAATTTCCAGGAGACCCTTTGAGTGACACAAAGATGGAGAATCCTGAGAATATATACTTGTTCCTTATGGGTATGAGATCATCACTACAACCAATGAACTCGATTATTACTCAACAGATCACCAACTTACTGCACTGAGGATGGGTTGAAATGTGAAGTTTACTCGCTTTAATCAATAAGAGGTTTCTTCTATTTCTGCTAAATTGATTCTAATCCCGTGTTAGCAGATCTAATCAAGGGATGGAAATTCATTATAAAAATGAAGGATATGTCAATCAAATTGAGAAGACTTGCAATATCCTCGTATACGCACTTCTCCAAATCAAGATACGGGTATGAAGTACTAAAAGTGGAAAAATACTTAAATCTTATAAAGAGGGTTACAAATTACAAGTAACTGAATAGAATCATGTCTCATAAATGAATATGAACCTTTAATTAGTGAAAAGTATGGTTAATGGAGAAATCCAAACTATACTACCATGCATCTTGACAAACTCAGTTTTCCAATTTAAGGTTGAGTTATGAATCGATAAGATACAGAAATTTATTATCATTCATTAATCTATATTCAGTTTTGTCTCACTCAAAAGAAATTCCTCAAATCCATGTTTATTAAAAATTATATTCATGTATATTATGAATTGAATCTAGACTAAAATTCTTTTTGGCCAATCTCATCATCATAATAGTAGATTTCAAATAGTAATGATATTGAGTAGTTGGGGTAATTAGTCTTGATTTATCACCATTTCTCGGGGAGCGATATCTAGGACTTTTTAAATATCCACTTTATTATTTCAGACGCACCGCATCAAGAATAATCAGCACCAACTCAATTTTTAATGAATATACTTTACTAATCTGAAAGTTAATCGGGATGAAAATATCCGATATATCCGTCGATATATCTCGATATATTCGGAGCATTCGTATCGTTCATATCGAGCATCGGGCTGGACCGATATATCTGGAAATATCGTCCACAAGACACACGCGCATACTAATTTTTCGTAAAAATATCTTAGATATATCGAGATACATTCGGGAGACATATTTAAATGACATATTCTGAAATCCTCGACTTGATCCAACGGTTATGGATTAATCAGGTCATGAATTTCCAGCTACACGATATTCATGTAAAATATCCACCGATATATCTCCGATATATCCGTAAAATCCAAGTACCGATATATCCGTCAAAACTGATATTTTCATCCTTGGAGTTAATCACTCTTTCATCTAATGCTGAAGTATCCAGGTAACAAGTTTTGACGCCGTTATCGGGACCTAATAAAGTTCGCGGCGTGATTGGCAAACACGGCGCGCCTAGCATCATACGCTTGGTTTGTAACTAAGTTTTTGACGCAGTGTCGATTAGCTAAATAGTCCTTTGGTAATAGTGTTATTAATTTGTGTTTATATATAAAAAAAATGTCTTAACAATTACTCCCATGTGAACTTTCATATAGCCAAACATGTTTTTAGGTTATCATTGGTTAAACAAGGTCATTGAATGTAGCATCCATGAATATAGTTTAAAATGGAAGAGGAATAACCTTCATATTATTTAATTTATTTGGGACTATTTCATACAAAGCCAATTATGTTTGCTTTATGACGCCCTAACTCCAAGCATCACGTGTTAAGCGAGGAGTCATTTTTATTTTTTTATAAATCCTATAACCTTTAAACTTGTTCATTCCAGTTATAATGTTAAACATTTAACTGTACTATATTCTCGAGTGCCGAATTACAAATATATATAAGCTCCATATGGAAGTGTTCAACATTTACAATATTTACATCATTTACAAAAACAAACATATACAAAAATAGACCAAAAGGTCTTTAGTGGACACCTAGTAGTGTGTCAGTCTCAAGCTGTCATGTGGAGTGTCCTGACTTCTAGTTTCGCTTCTCTGCACCTACACTCCAGGGAAACAACTTATGCTAAACTTATAGCTTAGTGAATTAATACATAAGTGGATGACCTCTAATAAGGGGCCATCACAATTCTATACACATGCATACATCTAATATATCATATCATTTAAACATGTTTATACATATTTCATATTTATTATCATACCATGTTTCATTTTTATCATTTTACACTTTGCTTCATGTTCTTGCTAATAATATACTTATTGTCAAGCATAGCTTATGCGGTGTTTTCTTAGGGACAGATCATATCATTTCTTTGTTATGCCTAGTATTCAAGTCATTTGTTTGCATGCTTCATGTCTCGCATAAATCTTAAAAGGAGCAAAGTGAAACTAAGGGCCCGGTTGGCGCCTCGTACTCACTCAGACAAATGTTGGTCTATAAGGTTCAAGGCGCTGCTATCATTGTGCGAGACGATGATCATCTATAAGGGCCACATGTCAAGTATCATTGTACGAGACAATGACCATCTATAAGGGCCGTAAGGTGTCAGAATTTAATTCAACCGCCAACTGGACAAGATAAATGTTACTTGCTTTTCCCTAATACGATGTCCATATTCCTCTACTGTGCTCTAAGTAAACAATCCATGCAAGATTTTGATGTTCAAGATATATCTCATATTCCCCGGTCAATTATTGCCATCCAAGAATCAAATGCAATATTTACAATTATTTATTCAGATCTTTGCATTTTTCTCATATCTCATTATATGCATGAATAAGTATGGTTACCATGCATGTTATGAGCTATTTATCATCATTCCAATTTCTCATTGCTTATATATGGATGGATTCTAGACTCAAAAGGATTTTACAGAGTCCAAGAACATCCTAAATGAGTCTCTGACGAAGAAATTATGATCGCTCAGTTGAGGCTTCCACTTAATAGTGAATTTTAGCATAACCAAATAGGGCAAACTATTTTTTTTGTGATTTCTGGACCTAATATATCTAATATTATCAAGCAATATATATATATATATATATGGATTCTAAACTCAAAGGGCTTTCCATAGAGTCCAAGAACATCCGAAACGGAGTTCGAACGAAGAAATTATGACCATCCGAAGTTGGAGGCTTCCCATGAACAATGAATACTAGCAGAACCAGCAGAGCCTACTGTTTTTCGTGATTTCTGGACCTAATATGAGTTCTAATACTATCAAGTTATATATAGATGGATTCTAGACTCAAAGGGCTTTCCATAGTCTAAGAACATCCGAAACGGAGTTCGGACAAAGAAATTATGACCTGCTCGCTGGGAGACTTCCATGAACAAAGGATTCATGAGCAGATCAGCAAAGATCCCATCGTCGTGATTTCTGGACCCACATGAGTTTCCAATATTATCAACCCATATGGATGGATTCTAGACTCAAAGGGCTTTCCATAAAAACTTCAAGAACGAATTTAAACGGGAGTTCGGACGAAGAAATTATGACCGTCTGAAGTTTGAGACTTCACATGAACAGCGGATCATGAGCAGAATCCAAAGTAGGACCTACTATTTTCGTGATTTCTAGATCTAATATGAGCTCCAATATTATCAAGATATATATGTATGGATTATAGACTCAAATGTCTTTCCATAGAGTCTAAGAACATCCAAAACGGAGTTCGGACGAATAAATTATGACCGTCTAAAGTTGGAGGCTTCCCATAAACAATGAATACGAGCAGAACTCAAGAAGGCCTAACGTTTTCATAATTTATGGACCTAATATGAGTTAAGAACATTATCAAGCTATATATATGGGATCTAGACTCTAAGTGGCTTTCATAGAGTCCAAGAACATCCGAAACGGAGTTCGACAAATAAATTGGCGACCGTCAAGTTAGAGACTTCCATGAACAAAGTGACTACGAGCGTACTAGTAGCGCCTACCGCTTTTCTCACGATTTCCGGACCCACATGAGTTTCCAAGACATCAAGCTATATATGGATGGATTTTAGACTCAAAGGGCTTTCCATAAAGTCTTAAAACACTAAACAGAGTTTGATCTAAATTAGACCGTTTCAGTTAGACTTCACATGAACAACATCGGGAGCAGAATCCGGGGTATGACCTACCGTTTTCTGTGTGATTTCTGGGCCTATTATGAGTTCCAATATTATCAAGCTATATATGGATGGATTCTAGACTCAAATGGCTTTCCATAGAGTCCAAGAACATCTGAAAGGGAGTTCGGACGAAGAAATTATGACCGTCTGAAAACATGGGTTTTGGAAAATTTTTGACAGCATCTCCCTTAAAACCCCAATATTTCTTTAATACAAATATTCCTCACTTAAGGATTACAATCAACTGAACCTAACCAAACACCTCGCTCAATATACTACGTGTGGTTCTTAATTAATATGAGTTTTCATTTTGTGTATGGAACTTGATTTTCCCATACAAAAACATAGACACCATCCAAAGTTCCAGCATAAATTTCAACATTCCATGGACAAAATCCACTTTTCCAGTCCAAAACTTTCTATCACAATCTTTGTTCTTCTTCCCTTTTTCTTCCTCTCTTCATTATTTTTTTGTTTCCAAAATGAGAGACCACTTGATCTTACTTTGGTCTTTAATTTTGATATTTCACTTTAGTCGTCAAACTCTTTCTATTCGCAAATCAAGTTAGCAGATGCACTTTTGTAGTCTATAACCTTCTTAGTATCTTATGACTTCTTGTGTCTCCTTTTTGATAATTACAATTTACCTTGCTTATCTTGTAAAATTATTTCTCCATTTTCATGTTTGTATTAAATTACGAAAAATTAAATTATACTCTACAAAATACCCTAAATGATTGTTATAAACTCATAGTGACATATTTCTTAGTGGTATTACAAATCGATAATATAACAAATATATTCAAAATCCATTAGTTCATGTAATTTATTTAAATAATAAGATTAAATAATTTCTGTAATTGTTAAAACAATAACAATAATTTAGATATTAATTTGAAATTTTAAAAACATCAAATGTCGGCATGTGAGCAATCTAGCATAATTAATTTCAAAATGCATTTGTCACTGGTCCACGATAATGGGATATTTGCAATTCTGTACTAATTGTCATTGTCCACTTATTGTGCCTTATTCTCACTTACTTATATTGAATACTTCAGACCCAAACACACTACATTGGGCATTAGTTTGGATTAAAAACTAATTTTGTAATTTTTTTTTCAAATAAACTATTTCAATCTAAAACTCGAGATTTCTTGCATCTTTCTCTCCACATTATATCAAAATTCATTAGGCCTTAATCCATTTTTCTCGATTAGTGTTACAAATGTAATTACTTATTTTTATGTGTGAAACATGGGAGATTTTACCAAATTTATATTTGCAATTTTATATAGAAGAACTACAATTCCAAAGATAAATCCATAAGAAAATGAGATCAATGGCCAAGTAACTAGGTCGCTATTATAAGCAGCGAGGTCGCGATAATCTACTGGCCACTGCTTTTTAAGTCACGACTGAAAGATAATAAGTCTACATCAAGACAAAGGCTTCAAGTGTGCAACCCACATCCTTGTGGATCGGGCCGCGAGAGAAAATTTAAGATCGCACAAATGACGCTATGACACCGGGAAGAAGACAACTCAAGTTGCAAATGTATAATTAAGGTCGACGAGGAATGAATGGTCGGACCAACCGACAAGGTCTCTAATCAAAATTGATATTGGCGACAAAAATATAAGTTACAGACTAACAGGTCGCGACATGGGATTTCATGTCGTGATAATAAATGAGTCGAACACTGAAACATGTTATGATTAAGTTTTATAATGCTGTAGTGGTGAACAAGGTAAGAAGGGCTACTATCGGGCCATGACACTTTCTGTGTCGCCAATCAAAAAAGAGCCGAATTGAGGAAACCATGGATCTATAAAATGAGGTTGCGATAAGATTGAAGAAAGAACGGTCGCACATGCTGAGGTCACGAATAGCATGAATTGCAAGAAAAGAAAGAAACTACCATCACCCATAAAGAAAATAAACAGACGCTAATCGAGTTGCAACTTGCATGAGGGCAGCAAACAAAATATGATGTCGCAACATAAAAGGTGTGAGGTCAGACCATGACTCAACTGGCTTACAAAGTTAGAAATGGTGTCGTGACACACAAGGTTGTCGCGACAATGCAATTCAAAGAAAAGAAAGACGCTAGGTCACACATGAATTGTGGCCACACACAAACACTCGAGACTAAAAACGTGGCGAGGATCAAATTGACACAACATGCGCGATTGTTGCGACAAAGAAACTTTGTCGTGACATAGATCGACAAGGAAGAAAAAGCCGGTGGTGACCTGACTACACGGAGACGCTGGCTGTAGTGCATATGAAAGTCATCACTCGCGGCAGCTGCGCGTGGTCACGACAAAGCAATTCGATCAGCGCAACATGATGATTCTCAAGAAATATATGATAAGTAAAAGCAGACAACAAGATTTCCAAGTCGCGACACATATGACAAAACAAAAGAGAAAATGGGTAGTCGCGACAAAGAATTCATGTCTTGACAACTATCAGAAGAAAACTTCAAAGAACAATGTCATAACAGAGAATATCAGGTTGCGACTTAAGATTGCAAAAACAAGACAAAAGAAAGTCATGACAATTGAGGTGCGACCTAAGTAATTGGAGTTAGGCCATCGATTTGGGGAAATCCATTTGAAGCTTTCGAATCAGGCCCAATTGTTGGAAATGTATAAATAGGTATTATGCGTCAGGAAGAGGAGGCTCTTCCGGAACCCAGATCTTTGGGGGATTGAAGAAGACTCAATTGTATAATTTTAGAATATATTTTTCTTTCCTTTTCTTTTATTGTCTTTTCTTTTCTGTTATTTTCTGGATCTGAACTAGTAACCTGTTCATAATGTTGAAGCTGGATTTCATCTTCATTTTCTTCTCCAATTACTGCCTGACATTAATGGAATCCAGACCAATTCTTTAATTCGTTTCTCTTCAGTTAATTCACCAACTCACTAACATTGTATGATCAATGCTCATTGTCATTGTGATATACGATTTTGATGAGCACAACTTCCACTAACTTGGATTGTCGTTGATTCTGAGTCTTTTAATTATTAGAAATTACACGATTTGATTATTTGAGTTGATGTTGTTCTTAAATTGATTGTCCCAATAGTAGTATCGAGTATTTTTCAAGGACTATTTCGTGCTGCGTTTCGGAAGCTCTACAGGTAGCATACAGATAGAAAGGGTGCAGAGCTTTGAGCATTCAATTTGTGGGTATGCTAGACTCACAATTTGATGAGCTGCGAGGCTGCGAGTTCATAGATAAATTTCCTTTTCCTCACAATTGAAGTTGAAGATGATTATTTATCGAATTTAAATCATCGGAGATTTCCACCTTAATCGATGGAAAGATTTTGATCATGTGTTAAGTGGGGATAATAATAATGGAAAGATAAAGTGTCATATCCACAAAGGATGAGTCATCAGCCCCATGTTGTAGAGGTTTTGCAATGACCCAGACTTGGATCTGAGAAATTTCTTGATCTTGAAATGAAGTGAAGTATTGAAAAAAAAAAAACCTATATCTTATAAAAGAGTGTTGTGAATCTGAATGTAATTAGTCCGTATCTTGAAAAGAATAAGGGACCTCTAATCAATGAAATGTGGAGAAATCCAAGCTGCATTATTAGGCATCTTTGACAAATCGAGATCCAAAAATCAGGATTGAGAGAATCAATGGATTATAATGCAGAAATTGACTGTTCCACATCAATTTCATCTTAATGTCCATTTCTAGCAGATAACTGATTCAGTCTAGTTTAATTTGTTTGTTTTAATTCAAATTTTCTTTTAATTAGATATATATAATATAAATATTATCTTATTTTTAATTATAGTTCTCAAACATTTACAAGAATGTGCAAATAGTTTGGATCTTGAGTAGTTAGGGTAGTTGATTTAAAAGTTATTGTCAATATCTAAGGGAATGATATCTGGACTTACATCCAAATTTTTACTCTTTTGTATGAGCATGCGCTTGTAATTATGTTAGACTAAACCCATTTTATAATTTCAAGAACATTAAATGAAACTTTTCTACTTTTTGACAATTAGGCTCTGTTTGGTCCATTATAGAGAATGGAAAATTCCGTTAGAAGTATTAAAATTGAGTGGTTTAGTACATCGTATACAGACAAGCAACGTGCTCCTATAAAATATAAAATAAAATATAGATTATATATATATATATATATATATATATATATATATATATATATATATATATATATATATATATATATATATATATATATATATATATATATATATATATAAGAGGACAAAAACAAAAAAAAATTACAAATTAAATATTTTTCCTTAAAACCCAAAAAGAAAATATATTTTTACATCATTTTGACAAATTTATTCTTTTAACCACCATGCAAATCTAGATTTCACCCATTTCAAGTTTGTTCAATTATAACTTAACAATGGTTAAATCGAACATGTATAGAAGTTGCATTAAAAACTTGGACTTGACACCCTTAAAATTTATTCAAATGCTAATTTAACGATGGTTAAATCCAACATGTATAGAAATTAGTTATATTTACAATATTTTTTGGTTGCCACTTGTAGGGTAATTTTATCTAAAGTGGAGATATTTTAGGTTATAAAAATAAGGAATTAATTTTATAAATAACTTTTGTTTTTATCCCCTTTAAACCAATTCCTCATATATATATATATCTTAGTTTATTTGATAAGACATTGTTTGGTTTTTTTTTAATGTATCGTGTTTGGTTCTTGAAAATAAGAAGCCGATATTTTTATTTTATTTGTTTGATAAAGGCAGGCAGTTGAATATAAATAAAATTATCTAAAAAAATTATCCATTCACATTATTTAATTTTTTATATTAAGTAATTTAAGTAAATAAAATGAGTTTGAAATAATAAATAAAAATAAAATAAAATTTAACTTTAATTATTTATTTTATTTTCATTATAATTTGTAAATTCTTTTTTTAAAGGCTAAACAACTTTCATAAACTATGCAAATTTAGAGACTGGCTCCGAACTTGAAATCCGGCTCACGTACTTAAACTTTGAAAGCGTTGAGTATGAGTATTCTATACGTAGTTAAGATACGATGACAAAATATTTCAAATTATAAAATATATCAATTTTGTTTATTAAAATATATCACAAAAAAGTTTTAGAACCATCATGTGTAAGGTTGTGTGATAAACCATTTCTCGATGAAAATAATTTATTAAATTCTGATGAAGTGTTTAAAGGGTAAAAAAAAGCAAGCATCATTACAGAAAAGATTATAAAAATTACCCATGTTTTTACATAGCTATAATAATTATAAAAAAAAAAATGCAAATGTAACCCTAATCCAAGACAACAAAAATAATTTCAAATTGTTATTCTTTAAAAATAATTTTCTTATTTTCAAAAAAACTATTTTAGAGCCGATCATGCCAAGGTTATGGTAAAACCCTCAACATTTAAAAAAAAAAACAGAACATGGGAAGAAGTCTCAGATTTGAGTTTCAGTGAAAATAATTTATTACATCACATCTAAAGTGTTTAATGAGTAAAAAAACAAAACATATTTTAGAAAAAGTTGCCAAAATTGCCTATGTTTTTTATATAATATAATAATTATAAAAAAAAAAAAACATGCAAAATGTAACCCTAATGTCAAGACAACAAAAATAATTTCAAATTATATATTCTTTAAAAATAATTTCGTATTTTCCAAATTATTTTAGAGCCCATTATGCTAAGGTTGTGGTAAAACGCTCAACATTAAAAAAACATAATACAGGAAAAAGTATCGGATTCGATTTTGAGTAAAAATAATTTACTATATCACTACTAAAGTGTTTAACGGATAAAAAAGCAAACCAAAATTGCCCATGTTTTTTTTACATAATATACAATTATAAAAAAAAACTTTTACAAAAACGTAACCCTAATGTCCAGACAACAAAAATATCTTTCCATATCCTGACGTAAACTCTCTCTCTCTCTCTCTCTCTCTCTATATATATATATATATATTCATAATTATTTTTTCTCGATATATTGAACCATTATCTTTGTATCTCACAAAACTAAACCCTAGCATTCTTCTCGCTCTGCTGCCCCATCTAGGGTTAGGGTTTACGCATCTCAGCCAAGTAGCACCAGGTTTCTGTCTATCACATGGCGGACGAAGAGATCGTCGTCGTGGGCGGCGCCGCCAGCCCGGCGCCAGCCGATCACAAGCGGAAGCTCGAAGATTTGGAGCCTGAAGCCCCGGAGCGGGCGGAACCTGACGGTGTGCCGGCCGCTGAAGTGGGGGACTCTCCGGCGAACGATGAATCTGAGGCGGCGTCCTCGGGTCGAGGAACAGGATGAGGATTTGGGTACTTGGTTGTTGAATCCTATGGGCAAATGGGTTTGGTTTTCTAGGATGTCGACAGTATTTCGCTACATCTGTGATTTTCGTCTCTCTGTTTGTGTTTTTCTTGTGGCGAAATGTTTGTCTGTGCCGATTTGATTCTCTCTTTGCTGAGACAATGGGTGAATAGTAAATATAGAAAAATTAAACCATCATTCTTCTTTTTTTGGAGTATTTTTTCCTCGTCGGGAAGATTTGTTGCTCCGTTCACTAAAAGTGGGAAAATTAAGGGCATGTTTAATTTGTTATTTTTATTAGGGTTCCGTTTTATTTTCTTTAGACATCATTGCATTGGCATACATCTGAGTAATTTGGTTTGCTAATAATTCTATTTTTTTTATGTCGAATATATGCTGTTAAACATGCCTAAGGTTACATTTGTTATATGAATCTTTGTTCTTTGTGTGCTAGTAGGTGATGTTAGCATCTTCTTAAACATTTTCATCTTGTTTTAGATGCATAAAATTATTTTGTTTTGCTCTCAAAAGCAATAAGCACACTTCAAATTGTAACCCAAGTTAATGCCATCTGAGTAATTTTATTTGCTAATATTATTATTATTCCTTTGATGATGGCAGCAACCTGAGAATGGATATCAAAGGAGAAAGAGATGAAGGTTAGTAAAGAAAATGTTGAAGAGCCGACTTTGGAGAATGATGCCCAATCACAGGAGCCCCAAATCTAACTGAGGAGGCTCCAGAGGAGGCTCCAGAGGCCTTGAATGATGAACAACCTTCTACTGATAAGGAGCAGAAGGGGGATGCCCAAGAACCCTCGATTGAGAATCCTCATTTGGATAATACTCAACAACCCATTGAAGAGGAATTTGAGAAACCTACTGAGGAAATTCCTCAACAAGAGGTTGCGGATGCTCCCTCTGCTGAAGTGCAACAGCAACCATCATCAGAGGGTCAAACAATGTCACAGAAAATGGAAGTCCCGAATAATAAGGTTGGCTTACCAAGTTGCTAAAGTACCTTTTTTTTTAAACCTATAGAGAAGTTTAGATGGGTTGGATTACTGTGCCTATGAAAGGAAAAAGTATGGGTCTGATTATTGTGCTAAATGCCTTGGTTTGTCAATATCTTTAATATCCATGAGCGTGGATTTGGGAAATCATTCTCCAAACTTCTGTCCTTCTGGTGTTGATATTTTCATTTGCCTAGTCAGCACTGATATCAATTACTTCTAGAATTTATTATAGTCCAATGTTATTTCACTTGTTGGATCTAACTTAGCTGTTGTAGTTGGTGATCTAATTAATATTCTTTGTTGCTGCCTGTTTCTTTTGATTTACTATTCTTTGAGTCAGAGTTTTGCTTCACAAAAATGCTCCCATTTTTGGGATCCTGGAATGAATGGGGGAAGGGGAGAAAGTTGCTCAGACAGGGTTTCTTTTGAAGGTGTAATTTTGCTTTAGAAAGCTCACCACTTGTTATATCTTTAGAGTCTTGAGTGGGAAACTCTCACGGTTTTAGTCTTACTGGTTGATTGGTGCTGGTGTTTCATGCAGTAGACAAGTTTTTGACTCCCTGCAGCTAGGTCGTCTTATTTGTAATTTTTCCTTGTTTTTTTTAATATCATGTATCTTATGCCATGTCTAGTAATTTCAAAAGGCTATTACTCAAATACTTCATTACTGTTAATATATTTCAGTGTATGATCATTGTCATAAAAAACCAATCATTAAATGGTAGGCTTTTGTCTTTTTCATGGCATTAGAAATCAGACTAGATAAAAGATAAATTTCATAAATAAATTACATTTTGATGTTTATTTGTTAACCATGTAGATGAAACATCAATACTCAAAATTTGAATTTCTCTATCATCTTAAGTATTCTATGGTGTCTATATGGGTATGGTCCTTGATTTTAGATGCTTAATTTATTAGGTATAATGTTCACCTAGGGTATGCACTTCAGTTAGAAGTCCCTTTGTTTCTGAACAAAACACTTGTGAATTTGTGAAGGTCTAACCAAATGATATCTTTCTGATAAGCCAAAATGGTTATCAAAATTTATTGTTAAATTTATTCAAAAGGATTGGTGTATATGGTAGGAAAATCACACTTGTCACATGTGTGGGTGTTTTATTGTGAACTTTTATGAAGATAATGTATACATTTGCTTAATTGCATGTTTAAAATTTTATGTGCACCTTAGATGCATAGAGAATCTTAAACATGAATGGTGCTCCTCTTTGTTTGTTTTGTATTATCTAGAAAGAGATGAGTGGAAGCGCTGTTGATAAACATGAGCTTTCAGATCAAGAGCTAAAATTTTCTTTTATATGCGACTTTTAAGAATGGACCCAAGGGGTCCCAAGACTAGAGACCTTATCTATGATTGATTTGATTGATTGGTTTGGATGCTAGTAAGAGGAGGGTTTTTCTTGTTTTTTATTTGGTGCGCACATATTTATTTTTTGGCTCTCTGATATATCTTTGGCATTTTCACCAATAAAAAAAAAGGATTTTCTATGCACCTTGAGGTGCCATGATAAAACATGGTTGCTTATCATTCATTATTATGGTTCCTGAGCAAAGTGGATAGCAAAAAAAGAGTTTTGCATTTGCAAAGCACACAGTGATGTTGCCTGTGGTTTTTTTTCATGGTTAACTTTTGGTAATATGGTGTCTGATCTTTGTGATGTGGTTTTATCATTTGGTTCCTACATAATCAATAAATAAATTATACATACATACGCATAACAATTACTAACTTGATCTACATTCACAAGCAAACTTCTGCATTTGAGGAAGAAATTAGGGAGCCACCTTCTTATCCACATTCTTGTTTCTGATGTTATGATTAATCATTTCTGTGTGCTTTGGTGAATAGAAGCAGTTTCATATCTAATTTGCTTTGTGTTTGGGTTTCTCACTTTCTTGCTTTACTGTTCTCCCCTCTCTCTCTCTCTCTCTCTCTCTTCCTCTCTCTTTTGTTATTTTATGTTATTTATTATTGTTTTTCAAGATTTGTCTGGAATAGTTTGATGACATGTTATCGTGCAAATGCTGTTTCAGGTTAGATTCATATTAAAGCAAAGCTGAGGATGCTATAAGGTTCCTTCAATTTTAGCTCTGGGGCCAAAATCCAGATCACAGGGATGCTGATGCAGATCCATATTGATAGCTAAGGCCTGTGAAACTAATTGGAACCTTGGAAAACATAAACAAGGCTGAAAAAACTTATAAGGGACGTTATTGCAGAGTTCGATCCTGTTCACAAGAGAGTAATCTTTATTCTTTTAGTATCACTTCGCAATCTGGGCTTAAGTATAATTATTTGGATACTGTGTTTCTTCATTTTGTTTGATTTGATGATTAAAATTGTCCATTTAATATTTCCTTGAATGGTGTATTTTCACCTGCTGCAGGCTGGTAGGGGTTCTCCTTCCCTTGTGGCTAGAGGTTTTGCTGCTGCACAGGCTGTTGGAGTGGCAGAACAAGTTCAGATACAAGTTCCAAATGAGAAGGTCATCTATGTTTGCTTGTTGAGTTATGGATGCATGCAAACATGCATATGATCTCAGACTTTCTTTATTTGAACTTTCCTTTGATACAAGTTGGTTTAATCATAGGCAGGTGGGAAACTGGCCCAAAGCCACTGCAGACCAGATCAGGGGCTCGCATCCAGGTAGTTGATATCGTAGGCCCTGTATTGAGTCACATATTGAAATGTTGAGAAGGAATTTCAATGGAGGTGATCCCCATCTAGGAGCATCATGTGAATACTGACTTCTTGATTCTTGTTTAGTTGATCCCTCAACATCTCCCTGAAGGAGACCAATCTAAAAGAAAGGACTGCCAGGAGTTACTGGTGACAAAAACAAATTGAGATAGCTAGAGAGAAATGATAAAGGAAGTTATGAATCAGGTTTGTTCTCTAATTTACATCTATTTGATTGAATACATTGCGGAATTCTTTGTCGCCGTTGTTAACATATTGTGATAGTTTATATGATCTCAGATTTATGCTTTCTGAGCATGAGCTTATTGCGATTGAAACTTAGTTTTACTAATCTTAAAATATCCTTTCCACCTTTGCTGTGGAAATGATGATAAAATCTTGAAAATCTATTTGAAGGGATATGTTTAATATTTCTAAGGTTTACTTTGATTGGCATCTCATTTGTCAGTTAGTGAACAATCAATGGATATAATCTGATCTATGAACTTTGATACAACAATTTTATCGACAAATTATATTAAGATATGCGCTCACTATTGGGTTCTATTAGTTGGATTCAACACTTTATCTATATGTTTTCCTGCATTGTTGATCAGCCTTGGAAGTCTTATAGAATATTGAACCCTTTTGAGAGATGGTCGTTCATATTTTAACTTAAGTTGTCATGGTTTGAGCCATTGGGTAACCCCATCATGCAACAGTTTGATTAAAAAGTCTCATGTTTGAGGCCCTCATGCATTCTGCGGGGTGATAATGTGAGTACATTGGTTGTATTATTTGTTTAGTATTATAGATCTTAACTCAGTCTTTTGTTTGCATATGGTATTTTTGAATGGAGACACAGAGAGAGTTACTTATCTAAGATGACATTAGATCCGTTATGGCATTGAGTTAAATCCTTGGTGTTCTGCTTTTACTTCATTCAAATTATAGTTTTTTTACACATGCTCATTTCCTTTGTGAGTTCTGAAGTTGGCTTTAGTCAGAAACTACCCTTCAGTTACAAATTACTGGTTTGGCATAATTCCTATGTGAACACCTGTATATTCATGTAGTGGATGCTGCTCTGTGTTGTTTACATGAGGCCTTCTCATCCATTTTAGGAAGAACTGTTTTATGATTTTACCTAGGACTGAGAGCTCATAACTTGAATAAAACATGAGAGTTTGCAATATTGATGAATGATCCATGACAAGGTCACTTGAAATGCTGTTAGGAAGATCTTATTCAATCCGAGATCTCGGTTGCCATGATTTATTTATGTTGAAGGTGCCGATTTCGAATTGGTTGGCTTTAAAACTGCAGATTTGGCTATTGCCTTTCACATGGGCCCAGCATTGCTTTCTTGGTGTAGACATAGACATCCACTATTCACTCCCATCCACTGAAGAGAGATATCAGGCAATAATCTCGCGATTGCAGGATGTTAATAGTTGGTAAGATTGCTTTGAGACTTGAAAGACTAAAAATCATAATTTAGCAAGACTATATTGTATTAACCTTAGTTCTCTTTGGTGTCCCCCATGTTCTATGCATGAGACATATGTTGGAAAAGAGATTCATGCCTGGTGAAGTTGTCATGTCAAAGCTGCAGGGATCAGTCCTTCAAATTTGTATTTGATTATACTGAAAATGTGAAGAATATGACTTATCAAAAATATGGAATTATCTTCTGATTTGCATTGAGGGTGCATGACAAGTTTTGAAAAGCATGGTTGCAGCTAGACTAAACAAGAGAACATATATTACTTATGGGCCAACTACATGCTACAATACCATACCTTCTATGACCAGATGTAGACTTGTAGCATATTTGTGTGACTGAATCAGATAGAGTGGTTGTTAGAAAGATGGATGACAGAGATGGAGGTACCTAGCGTTTATCGAACATTCAATCATCTCTCAATCTTGCTTTGGGTTCTTGCCCTGAATCTGTGTCGATCTGGTGCACTAACTGAGATTAGAGACATTGCCATCTGGGCCACTTTGATTGAGTTTGGCCTAGTTCTGTGTCAATTTTTGTTTCTTCTCCGAGATTCCGCTTTTGTAATTTCATATGAAATGACCGTGTAAGATATATATGTGTGTAAGATATATATATATATATATGTGTGCGTGTGTGTGTGTGTGTGTGGGGTATGTCCACCAAACTCATGGAGAATATAAAATTCGTGAGTCAGTAATAGGATTATTGATATTTTGTTTCATAGTTGGTGAAATGAATTTGTTAGTGAGGCGATCTATTGATTTGAAGGCTTTCTTTTGTACATCATTGAATCAAAGCTTAAAATTTTCATTTTTATGTGTGACTTGGTAACAACTTTCCGAGAAGTAGTTGGCAGGTTATCTCCTCAATATTTACTTCCTTATGAATTGTGATCAGGGTATCATCCTATTCCTGCTTTGAGATTCTAATGTAAGCCATTATACCTTCCTAAATTGTAAGCCAAAGAATTTAAAAATTCTATACCGGACTAGACTTATCCAGTTGAATGGTTATGAGAAGTTATAGCTGCAGGATACTGGTGCGGAGGCATAGACTGCCAAACTGGGTAAGAATATTGATCATTGACTATTTAATGCTTATCAAAAAAAAAAATCATCTTTGAATATTTAAAAGTACTTCTCTACTTTTCTGAATATTGTATTCTTTTTCAATTGAGAATGAGCGATTGTTCTGGCCAAACCTAAAAGTTCTGTTCCCAAAGTGAGCTAGCATTGGATATCTTGAAAAATAAAAGAGCTTGGTGGCAGGGTATGTGTGAAGCAATTAATATGATTGGTGAAAGGTATGTGTGGGCCTGATTCTGCTATAGACTTGTCGATAAACCTGCTCCAGCATAGGGTTTGTTTCATTTATTCATTGTTTTCTTCTGTGTTGAGAAGCGACAGATATTGATTACAAAGATCAGCCAGTTTACTTTTTGAAATCTTATGAAGTAGGAGATATATCTTACATAGATTTTGAATTTATTGCATTACTTGGTTGGATTCTCTACTTTTTGAATTTACTGCATTGTTTTGGTGGATTCTACTTATCTATGTTTTCGTCTGCGGGCTTTACTTTCTTGTTTAGTTAAGCATGTCCTTGGTAGTCGGTATTTATGTAGGTCGAGCTTGTGTGAGAATTACCAGTTTTTGTGTTTGCCATTTTAACCAAGTTAGCAGCGTTATGGAATTTAAATTCTTCCCTTATCTTGTTTATCATCTCTTCTCATATTTCCATGTCTTTTGATTATAATCAACGATAGAGTATCTCGGGTTTTACTCAAATCTTGCTCATCATCTCTGCTCATACTTTCACGTCTCTCGTGTTGAAATTATCTGTAGTTTCACATGATTAACCTGACTGCACTATTTTGTTACTTTATTTTCATCTTTCGATCAAAAGAAGTGAATTCAAAGTCCAAGCAGCAATTTCCTGCTTCTTTTTCTTTTTTTTTTTTTTTGTATTTTACAACTAAATTATGTTAGATTTCTAACTTACATTATTTCTGCAATTTTCTTGAAGTAGCCTGTGAGATCATCAAACTACCCAGCCAGTTATAACACACAGGGCTATCGACCACGTGGTCCCACCGGACAATCCCAATGGGGCCCTCGGGGTCCGCATCCCGGACAGCCAACGGGGTATGATTATCAACGTGGAGGACCGTATCCATCTCAGAATCAGCAGTATCCGCCTCCCTCATATGGTGGTTATCCTCAGCAACAAATGGCCCCGAGAGGAGGCAGCTACGGTTCCGGGTGGGGGGAGCAAAGGCCCCCTGCTAACATGCAGGGGCAGCCACAGAGCGGTGGCTATGATTTCTACAGCGGCCATGGTCCCGACGGCCCTGGCGCTGCTCCGCATTCTGGTTCTATGTCGCTTCATGCTCCTGGTCCTTCGCCCGGGTCTGGGATGGGTCCGCCCCCATCTCAAGGAAATTACAATTATGGCCAGCCGCAGGGTCCGGACTACGGGCAACAGGCTCAGTATTCCCAAACGGGACCTCCTCAACAGGGGTATGGATCATACGACGAACCAAAATATGAAGGCCAGGCTCCGACCCATCCTCCATACGGGGGACATGGTTCACAGCCGGTTTACCAGCAAGGTGGTGCTCAGTCGGGTTATCCACCGCAGCAGTCGTATGGTAAGCCGCAATCGTACGGCATGCCTTCACAGGTACCAGCAGCGGCTCAATCCTACGGCCCTCCTAGGCCGACTCAACCTGGGGAGGTTCCTTATCAAGGTTCCATGTCAAACCAATCATACGGTCCAAACGCGCCTCAACAACAATATCCGTATGCTTCAACCGGGCCGATGCAGCAGACTTACCCTACTTATGGGGCTCAACCAGTTGCTGCTGAGGGGTATAATCAGCAGCAGCCGCCACCAGCATCCGGCGGGCAGGGATATCCTCAGCAAGGCGGCCAGCCTATGTCGGGTTACGGTCAACCTGGCGGAGGACAGCAGGTATCAGGGTATGCACAGGTGGGTAGTACCCAAGGGGGTTATGGGCAGTACCCTTCACAACCAGGATATGCTGAACAACAACAACAACAACAACAGGCTCCAAACAATGCAGCTGCTTATGGATACCAAGGACCTGCTGATCCCAGTTACAACAGTGTCCCTGCTTATGGTGCACAGCCAGGTTATGTTCAACCGACACCGGCTCAGACGGGGTATGATCAGTCAATGGCAGCGCAGGCAGGTGGCTATGGAGCTGCGCCGGTGGCTGCACCGGTTGGTTATGGAAAAAGCTTGTCACCCCAGCCGGGCTATCCTCCTCAGTATGATGCGACTCAGATGTACGGTGCGCATCGTTGAATTGGGTTTTTTATTTTTTTTGTTTTTTTGTTTTTGGGGGTTTTTGATAATAGTTGTTAGATGAGTTTGACTGTTGAATAGGTGTGTTCTTTAAAGAGAGTATTATTCTAGAACATACTCTTTAAGAGTTCAAGACACCTAGTGTTAGTGAATTTGGTGTAGGTCTTATTTCTAATCCTGTTTCGAGATAATGTCATATGCACTAATCCTCTTAAGTTTATCATGAATCTTGTTGTTGTCAAGATATTTTGGTGTGCTTTGATAGTCATGGTTAGACATTTGTGAGAATGAAAAACAGAAACCAAATGAAAAACAACACGAACTTTAAAAAACAGAGAACATCGTTTTGTTATTCTCTCAATTTAGTATTTTCTGTGTTCTTTTTGTTTTTTCAGAACAAAAATAACTCTGAACTAAGCATGTTTTCTGTGTTTTTCAAAACAAAACTGGCCCTAAACTACGGAAGAAATATCCAAATTCATTCAAAATTGGATTGAGTTGGTTTGAACCCACCTATAATAACCAAAGAAATTGTGGAGGTTCAAAAACATTGATGATGGTAATTGTCGTCTTTATTCAAAATAAACAAAGGGAAAAAAGAAAAAAGAAAGTGGAATGGAACTTGGGTGTTCCATTTTCACCATCTTCTATGAATTACTATTTTCTTGACGAGTTCAATTGGGCCTAAGGCCCAAATGTTCATTGAGGTTTCCACTTAGAACCAATCCATTACCCAAGCCCACCTCAAAATGACTGATTTCATTAAAATCTTTTTCTTTAATGACTTTTGTATTTAAATTTTCTATAAAAGGTTTGTTTTTTAAATATATCAACTTTAATAAATTTTGTTTTTATATTTCTAATTTTCATTTTAATTGTAGCTTTTAAGATCAAACGACGTTGTTTTATCTCTATCACAAGCCAGATACAGAGAGTGCTCTAGCTTCCATCGAATATAAAAAACAAAATTCATGTTTATTATATTTAAAAGAATTTTTTGTTCAAGATTTTAATACTAATTTTTCATTAATTAATTATGTGATTTCCATCAGTTTTGTAGAAACTTTTTTATTTTTTTAGCTTTAGCCACTCAAACTTTTAATTTTTAATGAGCATATTAATACTCAAAAAATTATATCAATGAAGCATAAGTTAAAATGTTACTCGTTATAATGCAATTTGGTCTATACACATGACAACAACTTATTACGATCTTGAAGGTGAATATTTTTAAATTATCCACATTCCAAAATAAAAATAAAATAAAGTAACATCTTTTTTTCTTTTTTCTTTTTTTAATTTTTATAACTTTGACTGTCTGGACCAACTTGTGCACACATTACCTAATTTTAGAAAGCTTTTTGAAATTAATCTACGGATAAACTCCACTACTCTTAGAAAACTCCCGACTTGCGACTGGGATAACCCCACCCCAACGCTGCTATACCAATCGGGAACACCCTTCGCGCTTTATTATTATAACAATTTTTTTACTAATACTTGGTTCATGTTTTTGAAAATTGTTTTTAAAAATATAAAAAACACCATTTTGTTGTTCTTTCAAAACTATTCTTGTTTTTTTAAATTTAGTGTTTTCTATTTTCTTTATATCTAAAAAAAAAAAAAAAAACTAAAACCTAACACTGTTCTTCTATTTCTGTTTCTTTTATTATTTTTAGAATGTAGTGTTTTTAAAAATAGAAACCAAACAAACCCGATGATTCTATCCTCAATGATCGAATAAAGTACGTTCCTTAAAATAAAGTACGTTCCTTCAACAAATCTTAATCATACAACGAATATTTGAATTAATTGATAAATATCCAAATAAAAGGTAAAAATAAAAACAAGCAAAGCGCATCAACCTGTTAAACACAAATTTGAGAAATGCAAAAGCCTGCAAATCCAGACACAATTACCATCCCAATTACTTGGAATTAGATTAAATGAGCAACAAAAATCATGAAGTTTCTAGGTTTTTTTTCATGTTCATCAACTGTTCTCGTCTTCTTCGATGATCGTAGCCAGTAGTTCCAATGTCCATGAGAGAGCTTCATGGATTTTAGAAGAAACGGGTAACAAAAATCATGAAGTTTCTGGGTTTTTTTTTTCATGTTCATCAACTCTTCTCGTCATCTTCGATGTTTGTAGCCAGTAGTTTCAATGTCCATGAGAGAGCTTCATGGATTCTCCTTCATCAACACTCTTCATCTATGAGAATGGTTGATTCATTGCCAATTCCGAGGTCCATTAGCGACGCCATTTCATCGTCGAGGAGTATTGGCATCGGAGAACCCTGCAATTCAAGGAGAGGTTATCCAGCTTAAGATGGAGCACATTTTCTCAGCTAAAATGTCACCTGAGAAATCTTTCAGGGAAAGTTCCCAAAAAGTTGTCTCTCTGTCCATTGGGAGACATGTGAACTTCAAGAATTCATGAAAAAAATACAGGGCTTGTTTGGTTCATGTTTTTGAAAACCGTTCTTGAGAACAATTTTTAAAAACACAGAAAACACAATTTTGGTGTTCTCTAAAAACTGTTTTTAGGGCCTGTTGGGTTCCTAATTTTGAAAACAGTTTTTGAAAACACAGAGAACACCATTCTAGGAATGGTGTTCTCTGAAACTATTCTTATTCTCTCGATTTCGTGTTTTCTGTGCTTCTCAAAACAGTAAAAAACTGGGAACCAAACGTGTTCTCCATGTTTTCGATAACAGAAAACAGTTTTCTAAAACAGGAACCAAATATGCCCTTATTCTCTGGATTAAGTGTTTTCTGTGTTCTGTGTTTTTCAAAACAAAAAAAGCTGGGAACCAAACTAGTTCTCTATATTTTCCTCGTTCTTCTTGTTTTTAAGAACATAAAACAATTTTTGAAAACAAGAACAAAACAGGCCCATAGTTTCCAGGTCCAACAAACCCAAGTATCGATATGTTAAGTGTTCATAATCATAACACCAAAACGTATAATAATGTCGCATTGTAGGCATAGCGCTTATTCACATACCAGACATAAATAACCAGAATTCACAAGGATGTCAAACACAAATACAAACCTCTTCTTGAAGAAACAGTCTCGGCTTCATAGATTTCAATTTGAAGAAACTCTCACAAAGATTCTTTAGCTTGCCAATCTGAAAGAATGTGATATTCATGTGTTGCGATTCATGCAGCAAGTGATAATAATCAGAGAAAGAAAATAAGAAGACGACACACAAATTTACGTGGTTCGGCAGTGTGCCTACATCCACGAGAACAGTGCCTCAAACTTTTACCATCACCAAAGAGGGTTTTCATAATAACCCTCTTTTTTCTTTTTTCTTTTGTCAGAGGTATTTATAATAACCCTGAGTATGATAAAATTACAAAAATACCCCTATACCTCGTGCCGTTCTACGGAGGCTTTGCCCCCACACCCCAACTTATTATTTCACTCCCCCAACAAAAGAAGATATGTATGAAGGGCAAATGCCGTCGCTCCGCTCTTTTGCTCTCAATATGAGCCATATGCCATGACCATATGTCACTTCTTAAAACTACCAGGTTTAAAATACTCCACAAAAAAAAAAAATGCAAGAGGTGTTACCGTGGTGGTTGCTGGAAGTTTCTTCGTCAGCTCGGGTTTTTCGCCTATGGATGCTCCAATGCATTTCAGATTGATAGCTGCAGAAAGATCAGATAAGAAACATAAGGAGATTACTGAAATTTGAGATCGTTTCGAAAAGTTGGTCAGGAAATTTTTGTATCATACAAAGAAGTCCCGACGACATTTTTTGAGGTCCAGCTGCTCCGGTCAAGGGTCTCTCGTCTTCAATCCCGTGAAATTCTTTTATCTCAGAAAACCTAGAATCGAGTTCAGGTTCAGAATCAGAGGCCGGATGTAAGATTAATATAATCGTAAGAAAAACGAACATATTGGCAAAAATGGTAGCAGATATTTTGATTATGTGATACACATGGACTCAGATTATTCTCATCGGTTGTTAAGAGAAAACTATTCGGCCTGTTTGGTTACTTCCTGTTTTTGAAAACTGTTTTATGTTCTGTTCTAAAAAACAAGGATAATAAATAAAATATAAAGAACACGTTTTGTTCCCAGTTTTTTTTGTTCTAAAAGACACAAAGAACACAGAAAACACTAAATTCGGAGAACAATAGCAGTTTTCAAAGAACACCAAAATTGCGTTCTCTGTGTTTTCAAAAACCGTTCTCAAGAACAGTTTTAAAAAACGTGCCCTTTTTCCTGATTTGTTATCTTACACAAGTTGAAAATCTCACAACCTTACACCATAGAGAATTCTAATGCTTGGATCAAAACGCAAGAAGCATCATGTTGTGATTCGTGCAACAATGGCGATAAAAATCAAAAAAAGAAAACAAGAGGACAAACATATATTACGTGATTCAGCAGTGTTCCTACATCCTAAGACTATAGTAATTGATCAGGAGCTAATATTGGCAGGTCCTTCGCAGCTTTATAGATTGTAGCAAGTTCACTTAAGCAGTTCATAAACAGCATTCAGCCAATGGTTTCGATTGTGCACAGAAAACAGGGGATGAATGTAACCGTTCCAACGAAACCGTTCCAATGGAAAATAAAAAAGAAGAAAAGAGAAACAAAATGAAGAAAAAACCTGGGGTGAAGTCGCTTGATTTCTTCTGGGTTCCCGTGCAACTTAGACATAACTAAGCGGACATACCTGCAAGAAGGATTCCGAATTAAAAACAGAGTGTGGTTTCCCCACATGTTTAGTCAACCAGCTCCTGCTGATCTCTGAAGGCTTCTTAAAGGATTTTTTTTTTTTTTTTTTGATGGGTAAAAAGCAGCATGTATTAATAACAAAAAGAATACAACAGCTGTCCAAACGTATACCGGGGGTATACTAAGAAGTGACAAACAAAAAGGGAGCCAACAGCTCAAGAAAACCAACCATCCCCAAAAAATCAACTATATCTCCAACAAAGACCTGTCTCTATCCCCCACTATACATGTTGGACCAAGACCAAAGTTATAGATTGGGATATGTCCTAGAGATGCCCTTTTTTTTTAATAACCATGGATGTGCAGGTCAGCTTACGCGCATCTCAACTAATCCCATGGGACCTTGGAGTGACCAGTCAGGCAAACCCTACAGTACCACCAAGGGGGCTCGAATCTATAACCATTGGGCAACCCTTCTTTTTACCCCAATGCTTTAAGTCAACTGAGCTACCCCTCGTTGGTTAGAGATGTCCATATGCTGACAGGCATGTTCAAGAAAAAGCAGTTAGCGATTCTCTTGGACGCTTCCTTAATTTCCTATATTACATGTTCTACGTGTGTCAAACTTTTTAAGTTTAGAGATACCGCATTGTAATGTAGGTCGTAAACGAAGAAAAAGTGGATGCATCAAGAGTTTAGATATTCCCATGGTCCTAAGATTTGGAAGTCAAGACCTAGAATCTAGAAATGAACCAACACCTAATGCTAGAGCCCTAGTCTCGGTTCGAGCTTGATAAAATTGTAGAAATGATATACGTGGAAATAACAAAACAGACAAAATGGTTAAAAAAATGTACATTAATTCAACCAAACAAGGTTAGTCAATATCTTCCCAATTCCACAATTGGCAAAAAAGAAAAAAGGAAAAGGAAAAAAAAAACATAAACCGATCAAGAATTTAGATATTCCCAGGATCAGCAACCTAGACATGAACCAACACATAATGACAGAGACCAGTATTGGTTTCAAGCTTGATAAAATAGTAGAAATGATAAATGTCAAATTACCAAAATGGTAAAAAAATTATCAATACAACCAAACACAGTTGCTCAATATTTTCCTTTTTTTTTTCTTTCTTTTATTTAAATTATTTTGAAAATAAAATATGAAAATTCAAAGCACCTTGACTGCACCATCACTATAAGAACCCCTTGATTTACGTTAAAAAGCTGTTTAAACTTTGTTCAAGATCTCTGATAGAATGGGCAATTCATATCATCAAGACCTAAAAATTGTTGACTCGGCAAGATCTAAGGACATGATTTACAGAGCAAAAACAAGCTCCAGAGAGAAAGCCAAGGATAATTACATGAAAATGAAGAAACAAATAGTTATAATATTAACATATTGGGAATGGATATGATAAGTGAAAATTTTAAATACATGGTAAAAAAATTTTGGGCAGACCTACAGGGACTTGAGTTAAAGGAAAGGTGACATAATGCACCAGTCTGGGAAGAGAAAAACATACCGGATCTCAGATTCCTTCCGTTCACGAGGACTGACCTGAAAGGTTGTTAGAGATGGATACATTAGATTTATCACAACCTTTTAAAGCATCAATTGGGCTCATATGCAACATATATCGTTTACCTCACTCCCATTCAGTATTTCGACTTTTGATAACCTTGCAATCAAAACAAATCTTGGTATACCCCCTCTTCCAGGATCAGCTATTGGATTCTCAGAAAGCCTGATATCCTTCTCATGTGAAGAAAGAAAACAATCAGAATTTGGACACTTCAACTTGTAAAGTGGATGATTGATAACAAACTGTATGTTGAAGTTTCATAGTAAACAATTCAGGGCCTGTTTGTTTACAGTTTTTGAAAACTGTTTTCTGTTCTCAAAAACAAGGAAAACAGGGAAAACATGTTTGGTTTCCAGTATGTTTTTTTCTGAAAAACATAAAAAAACACTAAATTTAAATAACAAAGAAGTTCTCTGAGCTTTCAAAAACTGTTCTCAAGAATAGTTTTCAAAAACTGGAACCAAACAGGCCCTCAATTTCCATTTCCTCTTTGAAATCAAATTAAGCCCAAGTTAGCAGTTTGATGCTCTTTACCCTCCCCACAATGACGAATCTCGTCTTGGGGAGCATTGAAGCACATCATATCTTTGATAGTCAAATTGCTACTGTCCAGAAAAATTAACCTGATATGAAAATTCTAGACATGACCCATGATACAAACTATAATGGCGTTAGAAACCCTAAAAATTCAGACTACTTTTTGTTAAAAGGCATGATATTCATATTAAACCCAAATCCAACAAGCTTGAGCTTTTAGGAGGGTTGGTCGTTTAATATGATATTAGAGATTGGTCTAGCAAGAGGTCCTGGATTCGAGACCTCTCTTTACAATTTATTCCCCATTCATGGAGAACTTTGTTTGGTTTGTTTGACTCACCACGTACGGGTATGGAGCCGGACGTGAGGGAGGGTGTTATAAGGCATGATATTCACATTAAACCCAAATCCTACAAGCTTAAGCTTTTAGGAAAGTTGGTCGTTTAATACTTTTGCATCACTACAATACGTATATAAAACCAATCTGGTGACTGAAAAGAAGTATGAGAGAAGTGTCACAACTTAAAACCATACCTTCAGCATAGGGAAAGAATTTAGCGAATCCACAGAGGTCAGATCATCAATCTTGTTACCTCCTGAAGCATTAACGAATAAAATACAAAATAAACATTCATAAGAATCCAACATAGCTAAAAATAAAGATGCATGAACGCTTAACGAATAGTTTTGACATATTACCAAGAAGAAGGCAATGCAAATTCTGGAATGGCCTACAACTTTTTTCAAGGGACTCAATACCATTGAGCAGTTGATGTATTGTATCAGAATCCGGGTAAAAGATGTGCTTCAGATGGTTCTTGTTTAAATGAAGCTGCTCCAACCTGAAAACCATGCATAAGAAAACATGGCAACATAGACGAGGAATAAAAGAGAGGTGGGGGGAGGAGGCGGGCAATTCTTTCTAATACCTTCTCAGCTGAGAAAGCTTTAAGATTTCATCCCACTCAGCAATACAGTTATCCTCCAAATTCAGAAGCCTCAGATGATCGAATCCTAGGACAATAGAGGAGGTAGGCTGGAAAACAAAAAATAAAAAGAAAGAATGAGATGTGCTGTTAAACATAGATGTTTGAGAATATAGAAATGCCAAAGCAAAAAAATAAAAATAAAAATAAAATTGAAATAAAAAAAATCCACAGATAACCAGAAGCATTGATCAAATTAAAAAGGAACAAGAAATAGTGAAATCTAAATCAGAAAATCATTCTATCCTCCGCTATAAATTATGTCTTATTCTCAGAAATTACTAAGGAAAGAAAATTAAAATGCAAGGAAAATACCAAAGAAAATGAAATATAATAAATTAATTATGTAGACACAACAGTCATCTGTTTACCAGAAGAAGCCTAGCCCTTTGCTCCGTCTACTTTAACAGAACAAAGGATGATATATTTATCTGCCTAAGAATGTATCATTTAAGATAAGCCTCCAACAAAATTGATCACAAACTGAGGATGCATAGCAAACACCATTGGAGGGGAAATAACATACTGTTATTGATCTTAAGTTGTTCCCCATCAGATGTAGTTCTTCTATTGCTGAAAGTGAATGCCTAATTATTTCAACCTGCCAACATAAAATGTAGTATTTAGTGACTTGAATAAAATTTAGGGAAGCATATGAGGTGAAAAAGAGGAAGAAGAAGAATGTAAATAATATATAATAAAAAATAGGACACCTCCTTCCATGTTATGCCAGTATTGTTTAAAACCAGAACCCGGAGATTCACTAAAAGTGGTAGCCCAGTAACATCATGTGCCATAAGGTTGTGAGATAGATTTAGAGCTGCAAGGGCTGGTAACTGTTCACAGATAGTTCCGACATCCTGCAAGGGAAGATCAATTCAAATGAAGAAAATGGACATTCAGCATGAGCAATTATTCCTCTAAAATCCATTTTCCAACAAAAGATATATATATTTTTTACAGGTATTTTCCAATAAAAAATATGAACATGAATAGGTCCTTTATACAAACATTTGCAATGGCAAGATCTTGAAGTGGCAAAAGAAGACAATCATGATATCAAACACTCAAATTCACACCATAAAATTAATTATCATTAATAATATCCTAATTTCCTAAGTTGACTATCAAGGAGAGATACAATAAACATAGATTCATATGACATTGACACCCATAGTTGTCAACAAATAGACCAAAAATTTTGTATTTATTTTTTTATATTTCTGTATTCTGCATCACATTATAAGGGATGCCTCAATTTTTGGCATATATGGGGAAACAGATAGAAGAAATATTGAGACATGTATAAAATGCATATATTTCAGGAATGAAGTATAGAGCATATAATGAATTTCATGAAGCAAACTAAAGCCTTGCTTGCTTCACTAGATAAGTGCTCAGTATATGATCCATATATTCCAATATATTATTATCATTATGTTTTGAAAGGTAATATACATATTCCAAAACATTGTATCACTTTGGATAAACTAAATAAACATGAGATACAACAAACACAACAATCATGGAGAATTTAGAACTAGAAATGTAGTAAATTCTATGGGATAGTTTTGTCATAAGTTCACCATACCCATTTAAGATCCCAAAACAAAGCAATGGTTGTGAAAGAAAATAAGAGGAAAGAAGGGCTCCAAAAATGTGGACCTTAGTTGTGTAGAATCCTCCTAGCCAAGTAATTGAGAAGTTACAGTGGAGCTCGAAAATGCACTCTTCTATATCATCTATTTGGCCTTTTTGTGCCCTTTTCTGACTTGGTTCAAAACCAACTTAAAAATTGGTGCCATTTATTGTTTAAATAACCTAGACTCAATGTAATTACCTAAACCTTGGTTATTGTAGTCAAAATCCATGTGAACCAAAAATGGCCTATAGGTCACAAATAATATAATACAAAACCAAAATATGATACCGGAGCTTTGACGGAATCAATTTAACAAAATGTGACATTTCAAGATAACGATTCATCATAAAATCCATGGGATGCAAATTCCTAATTCCCTACAAGTGCCTGACTAAAATACCAATGAAGGAACTGTCAGACTGTATATGGCTTGTTTAAGGTAAATTCCAAGCAGCAGTATGTCATCCCAAAAGGAGGGAAAGAATTACAGAAAAGAAAAGAGAAATCACAAAAGCATATTCCACACTTGAGTAATCATGCCTAGAAAAAAGGTGAGATGGCCGCAAAAACCAGAGTATAGTGGGTAAAATGGCAGCTCTGTATTATCCCATAGGGTGGCTGGTGGTAAGAGAAAAAAGGGTTGATTAACGCTTTGTTTGGATTGACTTCTAAGAAGTTCAAAGCTATTTTTTAAGCTTACGATTTGGACTACTTAGAAAAAAATTTAACTAGAAAATTGCAAAAAGAAGTGATATATAGAGTCCACCTTGTGAACAAGACAAGCATGGTTCATAAATTATATTTATTTAGTGGAAAATAAAAAAATATGCTAATAATGCCTAGCAAAAGCATTCTAAAGACACAGGAAGCAGACAAGTTTTAAATTATATAATTACAAAATGAACCATTTGAACTCATAAACCTATAAACAAAATCTTGATGCTTCCACTTGATAGGAAGTTACAAGGCCAAAATCAACATAGTAATTGCCTCAGAAGCATTCAAGAAAGAGGCGGTTCAGCTGATGCAAATAATGTTGTAGATGCAAAAAGTTCAGAATTGTAATACGGTAAAGCTTAAGCAACAGATTCCATCATTTTAAGTTCCAAACATAACATCAAGAATCAATGACGGTACTGAAGAAATAATCATTACTCGCCATCCACCATGACAATACAGATTAGATGAGTAAAAACTGTTGTACTCATAGAAGATATAGTAGAACTCAAGAAAACAATACAAAAACGTTGTTCTAGTTCTAGCAAACTCAACAATGCAGCCTTGGCTAGAATGAAGATATGGATTTATCTAGCTTACTTAAAAAGAAACTTACTTTCCATTCTGAGAGCAGATTGCCAGTCAAATCTAGCTCCTTTAGATCTGCAATATGAGCATCAAAAGATTTAGTAGCAATTACATATTACCGATTTGTAAACGAAGTCTACTGACAAGAAGTAGAGGTCAGATCCTGCAGGTATAGTTTTATTTAGGTGATAGAGTATCATAGCTAATGCAAGGGAAGAAAGAGATTCAATCCATCCTGCCTATTGAAGTAAACAGGGGAAATTGAAGAAAACTACAGCCAAATGTATGTCAATTACTCAGGATCACATAAACATAGAATCTGATATTCTGTAAAAGGTCTTCAATGCAACCACCTCAAGATATGACTATGATCACAAACAATATGTCAATGAATGACATTAAATGGTGCCTTAAACATGATGGAAAAGCCAAAATAGGATTTGATAGAGAAAAGGCCAAAGAAAACAGGGAGGAGAAAACAGCTCTTGATTTCAGGCATGGACAGCCCATCTGGCATGTTTATTCTAGAAGAAAAAAAGACGGACACGTGGAAGAGAGGAAGAGGATCCAGCTGGAGGATGGGATAACGGTTTCTGGTGGGACAAAAAGGGGGTGCTGAGGGAGAGCAGCCTTCTGGCAAGGGAGAGTTGTCCCTGGACTGTGCTCTGTCACAGGATTGTTGGGTTCTTTTGAACTGTTTGTTATTTCTTTTCCTCTTTCAGCTTGAATGTTTTTGGTGTTTCTTTTTCCTTCAATCCGGAGGTTATATGTAAGGAAGAAAACTCTTCGTGATCAGCAATAGAAGCAATTTATCCTCATTTTCCTCTGTTTTCCTTCTTCTTCCTTCCCGTTCTTGGTGTTGGAATGCTGTTTGGTTGCAAATGATTTCTGAAAGCCTACGAGCAGAATCACTTTTGCTATCAGGATTGCCCTGGTGTGCACACCATTCTATCTGGCCCATCCACAACTTACGAGCACATAGTGACATGATTTCCACAAGTATCAAGTGAAAGAAAAGTTTATTTGGATGCTCAATTTTAAATTAGTTCAATTGTAAATCTCCATCCAAAATGACCACTCAACCAAAAAATCTGAAAATATTAAAAATTTATATTCACCAAGTTTGGCTTCTTTATCTATTGGTCGTCCCAAGCCTCACCCACAAGTATTTGAGCAATTCTTCTTGTTGCTTTTATAGAACTTCCTTCTCATATCGTCAAACCATCACCCAAGACCAAGAAACCGAGTGACTCCATACATCTATAACTTTCGCGATGTTCTTACTAAAACTTGCTTGAACACGAATTTAGTAATATCTTCAATGTAAAACATGGAATAGCTCTACCTAAAAACTAATAAAAATGTAGAAAACGGAAAAAAAAAAAATTGTTCTCACTTTATAAAGAGGTTAGATTATATATTTGATCTTGGTTCAGATAAACAAGTTTAAACGAACCTCTTCTAAGCTAATCTTAAGGAGGGCTTTGCAAAATTCTAAAAACTAGCTTATCTTAACTTTTTTTTTCGATAGGTAACTATCTTATCTTAACTTATACCCAGTTCACTAGCTAGGGAAGTGGTTTCACTTCCTACGCTAAAGCCTTAAGGACTGGTTCATTCCAAACCAGTGCTATAGCATCCTTACTTGACCACCCTTTACTACATTATACTTCATGGAGAAGTGATATTCAGTCAAAAGAAATAAATTGAGAAAAAATGGGAAACCTACTTGGCACAACACTACTTATCTCGAATGGGGCTCCAGGAGAGCTAAGCCCAAAATTAGACAACGAGGCAGCTGTCAACTCCTCAAATCGACTTAGCTTGTCTTCAATTTGTTCTTTCCCCACTAGTTGAATGGATACTCGTCTATTGCTTGCTGAAAGGACATACATTTCATCTGCAACACAATAAGAAAACCAAATAAAATAAATTACTGCAGGTTTTTTCATGTTACCCATATCCAAAAAATACTGAGATTACGAGGATGAAGGCTACAGGAAAACACAAATGTTGAAGGCAGTGGGTAAAAGATGAAAATAATGCAAGAACTGACAGAATAGGTCCAAGCCAAATAAAGATAAGAAACATGGCCTAATGCAAATGAAACCTATAAATGTATTAAATATACAGGTTTTGGCAACCTCTTCATTCCTTGTATAAATAGTAGAAGCAAATATGACAACTTTATTGAATGACTCATAACTTAAGTACTTGAATCCTGTAATTTGATGAAAATTACATTATCAACTTGAAGGAAATAAAAGAAACCATTTTTTTATAAAGTAATTGCATTATCAACTTCCCAAAATTGATCAAAATTCCAAGCAACAGTATCACAGAAAGTGACATTAAACCTCCAGGGCTGCCAGATTCCTACTCCCTTCACTCTTCTCCATTTTTCCTCACTTTCTTTCAAAAACTAACAAATACATCAGAGAAGCTGCTGCCATCACCTTAAAAATAGTCTCAACATTTGCAAGTATACTGGATGGTCTGGAGTTCAAAACCCCGTTCTCATTTTCATGCATGCAAGCATGGGAAAATATACTTCACCATGAGTTTTAACAGGGCTATTTTACTCTTAGAAAAAGATTTCCAGAGATTCAGTTTTGCTATATTGACTGATATCATGGGGTTATTTTTAGTTGAATAGAAAATGCCAAAATAAGGTGCAGTTCTCTTCTAGTTCCCACTTTCTACATAGCCTAGACTCAAGATTATATGATCTTAACCAGTAATTACTCAGTGCTCAATACTTGTTTCAGCAGAATCAATAAAAATGTTCAAAATGTACAACAAGGTACTAATTGCACTCATTCAAATCCTCTTATTAAACTTATTGCGAAAAATGCATATCAAACCACCATATGATGCGAGGTCAAAACTACAAGTTATTCGAAAAGCCCAAGCCATTAGGTAGTGTGGCAACACTGTATATGCTCAACACTTTAACCTAACATCTGCATTTCCATCCAAAATATTTCAAAAACCAAACTTTTTTTTTCCTCCAAACCAACTGAACATACACGATAAGCCCCGAGAAATGACAATCTATCCATACCCCAGTAAAGAAAACTATAGAAAATACCAAAAAACTAAACAAAAACAATTAAACAAGCAAAAATCACTACTGGGTCATGCCTTCCTCTTCCTTGGAGGTAGTGGATCGATACCGGAGAAGAAGCGCTTGGAGCAGCGAAATCCCTGCCGACAGATTGTGGGGCCGAACAAAAGAGCCAGATTTAGCAGCGTGCGCCTGGAAATAGCGGCGACCGTCGAGGGCGCCGTCGTGTTTGGCATCGCCATTGTCCCAGTCGACGCCGACCCACGTGCCCGAATAGCCCTGTACTGGTCCGACGTACTTCACTGTGCCTACTCTGCGGGGATCACCGACTGAGTGGACTCGCTGGCCGACTCGAAACTCGGACGGAGAATCGGCCGAGTCTGGATTCTGCATCTTCTTCTTCTTTCCTCAGTTCACAACTTCACATCATCTTCATGAACAAAACACCTTTGCATTCATCTCATCTCTGAAAATTTGTCAGTTTTATTTTAATAATGAAAGAGATTATAGAACCTTTTTTTTTTTTAATTAATATATCCAAAAATTATCAAACATATCAGTAATTTATTATCAAATCACAACCTTAAACCTTTAGTTTTAATATTTAAAAATATTTTAATAAATAAAAATGGTAATTATAAATACATTATTATGGCATAGTTAAAAAAAAAAAGTTTGGAAGCACAAGACTCAGTTCGATTTGTTGGGCCGCAGGGATGCATGTTAAATAACCAAGCTTCAGCCTTCACTTTAAGCAAATCACTATATATCGGGAACATCCCAACAGCAATAGTTCTACATTCAGGCAACATGTCCAAGTATAAGGAGATAAAGAATCTAGAGGGCGACTCTCTCACTAAAAGGTACGAGCCTCCGGTCTCTCATTTTTATACCTCCCTATCTTCATCATCTTTTTTGGACCAAGATCCTTCAATGGAGGGTATCTTTGGTCAAGGGGAGTTTTCTAAGGGTGGTGGTGACTACAGAAACAAGGAGGATCCCCATAGTCTATCCTAATAAACCGATTTGCAGAGACATCAGAAGGTAGGGCCGGAAGAAGTCCCCGTGTTGTCAGAATTTGGCCTCACAAGATAAGGGACATGGGAGGAGAGTCGCCATTTTTGTTTAGTAGATTCGGGTTTTTCTGCTGATGGTTACGAGGATAAAAATCGAATCCGATGAATAGTATTTGGTAGGGAAAGGAGATCAACTAAGCAAAGGCAAGGGGGTTCAAGGGACAACAAAGTTTGATAGAGAAAGAAAGAAATTAGAATGGAACATGAAGGAGAAAGAGAAGAGCCGAAAAGGGGGTTCTAGCCAAAGGGGCAAGGGAGCACACTCAAGTTGGTAATGAAGATCAAAATTCTTTCATGGAATGTGAGGGGGGCGAATGATGTTTCAAAAAGGAAATTCATTAAGATGTTCCTTAAAACTCAAAAAGCAGACGTGGTCTGTATTCAGGAAACAAAATGGAAATCTTCGTCTAAAGAGTTAGTTCGGAGTCTAACGCCCAATAGCTTTGTGGACTAGGTAGTTTCTTGTTCTGAGGGTGCTTCAGGAGGGGTTGTTATTCTTTGGGATACCATGTGGGTCCCATTTAGTCTGATGGAGGAGAGCAAATCCATACACTTTATCTGTGAGGGTTCAACTGTTAATGATTTTTACTAGATCTTTACGGGTATTTAAGGACCCACAAAAAAGGGAAGCTAGGGAAAGGTTGTGGGAGGATTTAGGGGCTATCAAAGGCATGTGGGAAGATCCTTGGTATATAGGGGGTGATGTTAATGTCTTAAGATTCCCTGGAAAAAGAAATAGGGGGGGAAGATGGACATGAGCCATGAGAAGATTCTCTCAAATCATTGATGAGTTAGAATTGAAAGATATGCCCCTTCAAAGAGGGGTGTTTACTTGGACTGGTGGACTAGGAAACCAAAGAATGGCTAGGGCTGACAGATTCGAATACATATGATCGAAAATTACTTCGAAACGTTACCCAAACCACTTTGCCAAGACCTCTATCAAACCATTTCCCGATACTTTTGATTAGAGGAGGCAGTTTGGTTTGCGACCCTACTCCTTTTCGTTTTGAAAACATGTGGCTTAAAACGAAATGTTTTAAAAGTCTTGTTGATGGGTGGTGGAATAGTTTCGATGTTAGGGCAAGCTTTAGGTTGTGTGCGAGAAATTAAAAGCACTCAAGATTAAGCTCAAACGATGGAATAAGGAGGTGTTCGAGGTCGAGACTTAGAAAACCAGTTTAAAGAACATGGCGTGCTGGGATACGACAAGGCTTGTAAGACCCCTGACTCAAATAGAGATTGATAGAAAAACGGTAGAGTTGGAGGAGTTCAAAAGATGGGCGCTTATGGAGGAAATAAAGTGGAGACAAAAGTCTAGGAAAAATTGGCTTAAGGAATGTAATAGAAATACAAAATTCTTTCACAAAATGGCAAACTCCCACAGAAAGCACAATGAAATGATAGGTCTAAAAATTGACAGGGTGTGGCACAAGGAAGGCCAAGATATGCAACAAGGCATTGTTAATATCTTTCAATCCCTACTTGCTGATCCTGGGGATTGGAGAGCTAATGTAGATGGTCTAACCTCTCGAAAATAGAAGATTAAGAGGCTACTAGGCTGGAGAAGCCTTTTTTGGAAGAGGAAGTTTTTTGCGCTCTTCATGAGCTAAATGGGGAGAAAGCTCCTGAGCTATATGGGTATACGAATGCTTTTTGGCATTTTAGTTGAGAGACGGTCAAAGGTGAGGTGATGGTTGGATTCAAGGATTTCTTTATTTCTGGTAAATTTGTGAAAAGTCCTAACTCCACATTCATAGTGATGGTTCCAAAGAAGGAAGGGGCGGATGCTTTTAAGGATTTTAGACCTATAAGTCTAGTGGGGAGTCTCTACAAACTAATAGTAAAGGTTTTAGCAAATAGGTTGAAAAAGGTGATGGGTCGATTGGTCAACAAAGCCTAAAATGCTTTTGTGGAAGGTAAACAAATCTTGGATGCCTCTCTAATAGCAAATGAAGCAATTAATTCTATGACGAGGAGGAAGGAGAAAGGAAACCTTTGTAAATTAGATGTTGAGAAAGCTTACGACAAGCTTAATTGGAAGTTTCTTCTCATGATACTCAGGGAGATGGGCTTTGGTAGTAAGTGGATAGGGTGGATACAGTGGTGCATTTCCACAGCCTCTTTTTCGGTGATTATCAATGGTAGTCCAGCAGGGTTCTTTAAAAGCACAAGGGGTTTACGACAAGGAGATATGTTATCCCCCTATCTCTTTGTATTAAGGATGGAGGTATTCTATATTATGATATATAAAACTACAAGGGGAGTCTATCTTACAGGTTATAACTATAAGAACAGTTTTGGTGATGTCACGAACATATCCCACTTGTTGTTCGCCGATGATACTTTGGTTTTCTGTAAAGATTTCGAGGATGAAATGTTATATCTAAACTGGATTCGGTTGTACTTTGAAGCTTTCTCGAGGCTGAGAATCAACTTGGATAAGAGTGTCATTCTGCCAGTGGGTAAAGTAGATAATTTAAACCAACTGGCAAATGAGTTAGGGTGTAGAGTAGGATCCCTCCCCTCCTCTTACATTGGGCTTCCGCTTAGCTATAAGGTGAATTCATCAAGGGTGTTGTAAGGGATTGAAGAAAAATTCAAAAGAAGGCTCGTTGTTTGGAAAAGACAGTATATCTCGAAAGGGGGAAGACTTATGCTAATCAGAAGCATCTTGTCTAATATGCCTATATACTTGGTGTCACTTTTTAGGATGCCCAAAAGTGTCAAAAACAAACTAGAGAAAATTCAGAGAGATTTTCTCTAGGGAGGAGGCTGTACAGTTAGAAAAATCCACCTAGTAAGTTGGAACTTCATAAGCCAGGAAAGGAAAAAGGTGGTTTGGGTATTAATGTGAGACCCCGGAAAATCCAGATTTCCTTAGGAATGATGAAATGGTAATTTAGGTCAAAATCCGAAAAAATTTTAGATCTCGGATGGCAAAACTGACTTCACCTTTGGAATCGTCTCGCGAAATATAGCTACCACGTCGACTTTCGTAGAATTCGGAAACAATCGGAATTTCACGTTTTTCGAGGCACCGAGAGGGATGCAGGACACTTGGCACGTTTTGGGTGGCCAAGAGGCACCACATGTCCAGTGCAGATGCAGTCAAACTTGAGGTCAAATGGGGCTCACTTGAGACACATGGTGTAATGACCCGCACCAAATAATACAAGTTTGTAACACGTTTGACCAAGTTTAACTAAGTTTGACCAGGTTTGACCAACACTTAGTATGTGGACCAAAGTTGACTTTTTCAAGGATGAATAATTTTGGGTTGACTAAGACACCATTTCGTAGGCCCCGTCGATACGAGTTCATAGACGGGTTGAATGTCAAAATCCGACTTACGGATAAAAATTTATGACCCCTAAGAAGTTCAAATACAAAGATTTTTATCAATGTCAAAAGTCAGTTTTTAGTTTTTACCCGGAAGTGATCCCAAAGTTCCTATATAAACATAGTTTTATGTACCAAATGAAACTTTAGCCCCAAAACACCCTTCAGCCCAAAACCCTAGAGAAATTCTCTAAAACATGTGCACCCGACCGGTCAATTCCAACCACTTGCGAGCCGTCTAAGCTTGGGTCGTGGAGGCCACGGCACCCACCTTGCACACGCGCCGACCAGGGAGGTGCGCCACTCGATCTGGTCACCCGGCCAAATTTCACTCGCCAACCGCTCCGACGAGCAGGGATCCGCCGAGAACACTGACGCGCGCTACGGTTTGTCACCGGATTTTTAGATTTTCCGACCACTTCAGGCCGACCCATACCTCCCTTCCACCATTTTTGGACCCTCTGAACTCATTCCCGTGGTCCCTTTTTGCAGATTCCTCACCGTTTGAAAGATACGACGAAAAAAGTTACTTTACTATTGATCAGTTTTCCTACCACTACAAAAGAACCTGGCTGACCAAGGTAATGGTACCGCCGTGTTCTCGTCTCGGGCTTTCCGTTGATATATGGTTTGTGAATTTTGGACGCCGCTTTGGTTAGTTTTCTGCTTTAGGGTTGTTTCTGTAATTACCGGAAGTTTGACCGAAATAGAGTACTAATTGGTCAAATTGGTCAAATTGGAAAAAATTGAAGTTGGATTAGTGAAATTGAATGTTTTTATGAATTATTGGACCATTCAATTTCGAGAAATTAGCTCCCGGGTGAAAAGCCCAAATTTTGGGTACCGGGCCTATAGGGCACACTGTGTAATTGGACCTGTCGGAGTCCAATTTGGATGGTTTTATAGTTCTAAAAGTTATTCTAAGGCCTTCGGAGCATCCCAATGTTGTTGTCTGGGCTTATTTGAGCCTATGGTGTTTTATTTATATTACAAGCACTCATGTCGCCGAGACGATCCTCAAGTAGGGAGCAGACTGAGCATCTATACCGCGAAACGCTTATATGCTTTTAAATGATTCTGGGGGTATTATGTTGATATATCTATTGTGATTAAATATTTTACATGTATACCGCTTTGATCAAATGGTCAATCGCGATACAAATGTGATTATCGGGTCTCATATAAACAAGTTATCATTTCATATGAATTTTGTCAACATTTTAACCGTTTGGAAGTCAGAATCGAGCTCGTGGATGAGTCTGGTATTTGAACATTTTTGCGGTATCGTGGATTGAGGTCAGAAACCACCTTGAAAACTATTGCTTAAAAAAAAAAAAGGATCTTGAGGATTTTCGTGGAATGACTCGATACTAGCATTGTCGAAAGTACATGTGAGTAAAGGAACGATTTTATTAGTTGCCACGTGATGGCCGGGTTTACTCGGAGGTTTATTAGTTGCCACGTGATGGCCGGGTTTACCCGGAGGTTTATTAGTTGCCACGTGACGGGCCGAAGTGCATCTCGGCGTTTATTAGTCGCCACGCGGATGGCTCCGGTTTAGCCAAAGGTTTATTAGTTGCCACGTGATGGTCAGGTTCACCCGGAGGTTTATTAGGTGCCACGTGATGGCCAGGTTCACCCGGAGGTTTATTAGTTGTCACTTGATGGCCTGCCATCTTAGGTTTATTAGTTGCCACGTGATGGCCGGGTCTACTTAGAGGTTTATTAGTTGCCACGTGATGGTCTAACCATAGGTTTATTAGTTGTCACGGTCGCGGAGGTCGGGCTTACCGACTCCGCCATGATGGGTACATGGTATGGTACGCTGTTGATTTCTGAATATGGTATAACTATTTTAATACTTATGGTTATGGTGCATTTCATGGTTACTTTATTACATGGTGGCTATACATGCTTTATGATTGGCTTTATGTGGTGTACAGTTCAGATTATAGTTTTCTTAACATTGTGTCGGCTAAATTGTTGAGCATGATTTACATATGTTGGACTTGGGGTAAAGTTGGGTTTTTGTGAAATGTTTTCTAAACAGGGAACCTACAAATGTAGTGGACGTGAGGTCTGAGAGATTTAAACGCTCAAAAATAAAAACATTATTTTCTTATAAATTATGCCACGACCGAGATTTATTATCTCACGTTTATTGTTTTAAATATGTTCCTCAGGTCCGTGCGTCAGAGCTTTATTTCGCGCCGACTGACACCGCTTCCCTACACTCCGCACACTAACGCATCTATACGCTTGCTTTTGTCAGATTGGACCAGATTCATCTCTACTCAGACTCTAAATTCACAAATACCTTAGGAATGCCTGATATTCGTATCGAACTTTTGCTGGCCCCATTCATATACGAGTGACTTTATATATACTGGATATTAAATTAATGCATGTATTTACTTCCCTCCTAGGAGTTCCAATCGCATCTCCCTGTGTGGATCGATAAAGGACTCACTAGGCTGACCACCCGGGAAATCCTAGAGGTATCCGGCCTGGTCCCGCGCCTGGTATCGTGAGCCTTCCAGGTTTCTAAATTCGGGGTCAGACATTGTCAGGCAACCTATCCAAGGTTTTCAGTATACCTTCCTAACCTTATCCTTGAAATCGATTATGTTTCATTTATTCTCGAATATAGTTTTTCTTCCCGCCGGCATCTAGAGGTTGTGTATAGACTACAGACAGCCAATAAGGGTCACTGGTAACCAATATCCTTCGCCTGGACGATGACCTATTTGATCACCCGTGGTGCAAGAGTGTTCCAAGATCGACTCTCGTCAGGTACCATCGCTAAGGATTAGGGAATCTGACATTCCCAAGACGGCATTCAGAACGAGATATGGGCGTTATGAGTTTCTAGTGATGTATTTCTGACTCACCAATGCCCAGCAGCTTTCATGGACTTAATGAACCGGGTCTTCCGTCCATACTTAGATTGGTTTGTCATTGTCTTCATCGACGACATCTCGTGTACTGAAGCGAAATGGGAACATGAGAGACATTGTTTGGTGTTGCAGACTTTAAGGCAATACCAGTGGTATGCCAAGTTCAAGAAATGTGAATTTTGTCAATGACGGGGTTTCTGACATGTAGTTTCGCGATGGCATTTGCGGATCCTCGTAAAGTAGAAGTTGTGGCAAATTAGGAGCAACCAACTACGGTGACAGAAGTGCGGAGTTTCCTAGGATTAGCAGGGTATTACCGCAGGTTCATAGAAGGGTTCTCAAAAAATAGCAGGATCACTACTGGCTTGATCAGTGAGCGAGATCGGCGCCAAAGTAGCGTAAAGTGGTTTTGTCTGACTTTGTGTATCGGTTCTTCTGTGGTTCGTTGGGGAAACTTCTCCCCAACCCTAGATTCAAGGATACGAGGAAACCCCAATCCTTGGTTATTCGTGTAAGGATTTGAGGATTTTGTATGTAGGATATGATTTATGGATTTCTCTCATTTTGGAAGTTAGGCTTCATCCTAACCTAGATCGGGCTGAGTGATGAGTTGGCAAACCCTAGATTCTTTTTTGTTTAAGGTGTGGCTCGAAGATGTTTCAGTCAATAGAGTGGCTTTGATGTGTGTTTGAGTGTTGGGGTGACTTGGTTGAGAACTTATGGAAAAAAAAAAAAAAATAGGACATATCTCAAGTTTGGGTGCTCCGAATTGGGTGATTCCAGTTGGAAAAGAACCCTTAGCACTTTATCTTCAAATGAGTAATATGGAGATAGGAATACAAGAGGTGTTTTGTGTTGAGTGCGTTGTTTGTGTAACCCTAATAATGGGTGTTAAATGTTGATCCTAGTAAGTGTAAGAGAGAGTGCACTTGGGGGATCAAGGTTTATGTTGGAAGGTATAAGAATATATGTGAGTCGAGTGGTGATAAGTAATAGACCATTTGAGTAATTTTTATGTGACACTTGGATTGTGAGAGGCTAAGGAATCTTATGACTTGTTATTTGCGCATCCGAGTAGCCTCGGTTTTGACTTCCCTGAAGACTCATGGATTTTTTGAATCCAAGGAAGGTAGGGATCTTATAACCTTCTCCCCGCTTGTACCGTGGTTTGATGTCAGGAATTCTGCACTCATTCCGCGCTTGATCAGGTGATTTTCATGGTATAAATGTATATTTTTATATATATGGAAATCTTTGAATTAACTGGTACATGATGTTTTTTTTTTCTTTATTATATCCATGTGGTTGAATGCTTTATGAAATTGTTTTAAAGCATGACATAGGTATGAGACTATGTGAGAGTCCCATTGATGTGGTGTGACACCGGACGATGACTAGTCCCCCTCGGGTCAGAATCCCGCAAAGGTCATAGATATACGTGATGTGGGCATATCCTTCGTGGTAAGTCCCAAAGAATTTGTCGCCGTTTCCGGATGATCGGCTAGTCCCCGGGTGAAAAGCCCAAAAGAGTCACCGACGAGGGGTGGAGATGGTAGTATTGCATCTATGTGTTCCATCATCAACCATTATTCGTGTAAGATGATCATGTTTTCATATCTCGACCATGATAAATTGAAATGTTTTTATGAGCATGGCTTGTTGTGGGATTCACTACCGAGTTGCCGAACTCACCCCCCATTATTTCCTCCACCTTAGATGGTGGTACGAGACCAAATTACACGACATGAAAGCTGGACCTCGTAGGGTTTTTTTGGAGGATGGGGAAGGATTGCATGCCAACCTTAGCCGTCGGGTGGCTGAAAGCATACATTATGATGAATATTTAGTGTTATGTGATACTCACACCGTATAATCGACGCTTGGTATCTTTTGTGGATCATTGTATATTTGGCTCAGGTAGCCACTAGTTTGAAACTTTTGTGTAAATGTTATTTTGATCAAGTGTAAGGTGATAGTTTCAGTATAGCTTGAGGAATTAACTATGTATCGATATGTGTGTGTATGTTGATGTTCACCTTACGAGGCATTGTAATGAAACAATGTACACTTCATTATGTTGGAATGAGACTGGCGAAAGGAAATTACTAGGTCCCGATGACAGCAAATGTAGGGATCGTGGACAAGGTTAATGTTATACGCGCCAGGTTAAAAGTAGCTCAAGATAGGCAAAAGAGCTTATGCGGACAAGCAGAAAGGATCTGAAGCTCAGGTCGAGATCGAGTATTCTTAAAACTCTCTCCTTAGAATCCGTCAGTACTCTTCGGGGAAGCGCGGAAGCTAAGTCCTCTACATCGACCTTTTGAGATTGTTGGAGGATAGGGTCCAAGGGCTTATAGATTAGGACTCACGAGGAGCTTTCGAAACCATAATGTTTCCACATCTCCATGCTATTTAAGTATATCTCGGGATCCTCATTATACGTGGTAGAGGCACCAGAGATCGGAAACAGGGATGACTTATTCTATGAGGAACAAATTAAAGGCAGATTCGGGTGTGGAAGAGAAGGAGCTCGCAACAAGACAATATCCTAGGCGAAGTCCTTTGGAAAAACCACCTATCGAAGAGGCGACTTGGAGCGGAGGACCACGCGGAGCGCATTCTCATCTCTTCCATGACACAGTACGAATTTCGTGGGACCAAATTTTTCTTTTAAGTGGGTAGATTGTAAATGACCCGCACCAAATAATATACAAGTTTGTAACATTTGACCAAGTTTGACTAAGTTTGACCGTGATTTACCAGGGTTTGACCAACACTTACTATGTAGATCAAAGTTGACTTTTCATGATTAATAATTTTGGTCGACTAAGACACCATTTCAGAGTCCCGCCGATACGAGTTCATAGACCGGTTGAACGTCAAAATCCGACTTACGAATAAAAAGTTATGGCCTTGGAAAGTTCAAACACAAGATTTTTATCGTTGTCAAAAGTCAAGCCGCGACTGGAAGTGACCCTAGGCCCTATATAAACTGATAGTTTTGCGTGCCAATGAAACCCTAGCCCCAAAACACTCCATCTTGAGCTCCAAAACCCTAGAGAAAAACTTCCAAAACATGTGGACCTCGAATCAATACTTAACCACTTACAGCCGGGCCGGGTTTTGGGTCATGGGAGGCGTCACCGGCCACCCACCTTGCACACGCGCCTGCTAGGGAGGTGCGCCACCTCCGGACGGTCACACCGGCCAAATTTCACGGCCAACCGCAGCCGGACGCGCTGGGATCTGGCCGGAGAACACGACGACAGCTGCCACGGTTTGTCACCGGATTTTCCGATTTTCCGGCCACTTCAAGCCCACCCATACCTCCCTCCCACCATTTTTGGACCCTCTGAACTCATTCCCGCGGGTCTCCTTTTTGCGCATTCTCACCGCTTGAAAGATACGGTTTAAACAAAGTTTGCCACTATTCGATCAGCTTTTCCTATTTACCATAACAATTTTTTACCAAGGTAATGGTACTTCAGGTTCCCGGTTCCTCGCTTCCGTTGATATATGGTTTGTGAATTTGACGTCGTTTGGTTAGTTTTCCATTTTTAGGTTGTTTCGTGAATACCAGAAGTTGAACTTAAATAGAGTTATCAATTGATCAATTTTGAAAATTGATGTTTGATTAGTGAAATTGGATGTTTTTATGAATTATCGATTCGCTCAATTTCGAGAAATTAGCTCCGGGTGAAATGCCCCACTTTGAGTACCGCCCATAGGGCATCGTAATCGACCTATCGAGGTCCAATTTGATGGTTTCATAGTTCTAAGTTATTCTAAGGCTTTGTTAATCCCAATGTTGCTTGTTCAAGATTTGAGCCTAAGTGGTGTTTTATTTATATTACACTCACGCCGGCCTGGACACTAATCTTGTGGAGCAGGATCGAGCGCCTATAGTCCTGTGGAGTGGTTTGGTATATGTTTTTAAATGATTTGGGGTATTATGTTGATATATCTATCAGATTAAATATTTTACATGTATACCGCTTTGATCAAATGGTTGGTTGCATACAAATGTGATTATCTGCCTCATATATAAAATGCTATCATTTCATGTAAATTTTGTCAACATTTTAACCGTTTGGAAGTCAGACCGAGTTCGTGGATGAGCCTGCGGTATTTGAATATTTTTTGGGCACGTGACCGAGGTTGTAAACCACCTTGAAAAAACTATTGTTTTAAAAAAAAAAAGGATCTTGAGAGTTTGTGGAATGACCTGATATCAGATACTGGGAAAGTACATGTGGAGTAAGGAACGATTTTATTAGTTGCCACATGATGGGCTGTGTTTACTCGGAGGTTTATTAGCGTTACGTGATACCGGTTTAACGTGAGGTTTACAGTTGCCACGCGATGGGCCGAAGCTTACCCGGAGGTTTATTAGTTGCCACGTGATGGTCACGTTTAGCCAAAGGTTTGCGGCTGCCACTTTGACGCTAGATTCACCCGAGGTTTATTGTGTGCCACGCGGATGCAATGCCATCGTGAGGTTAGTTTCCACGTGATGACCGGCTTTACCAGGTTTATTAGCCGCCACGTGATGGCCTGGGTCTACCGAGGTTTATTAGCTGTCGCGTGATGCACGTAACCACTAGTTTATTACCGCCACTTGTCGTGATGGTCTGCCATCAACGCTTATGATGGGTATACGGGCATGGTACGTTGATTTCTCGAATATGGTATAACTTATTTTACTTATGGTTATGGTGCATTTCATATTACTATTATGATGGTGGCTATACATGCTTTATGATTGGCTTTATGTGGGTGTACAAATCAGATTATAGTTTTCTTAATATCAGGCTCGCTTAAATTGTTGAGCATGGATTACATATTGGGGGACTTGGGTAAAGTTGGGTTTTTGTGAAATGTTTTCTAAACGGGGAACCTTACAACAAAGTGGATGCGAGGTCTTGAGAGACAAAATGTTCGAAAATAAAAACATTATTTTCTTATAAATTATGCCACTCACTGAGATTTATTATCTCATGTTATTGTTTTAAATCTGTTCCCTAGTTCCGTGCAAGCCAGAGCTTATTTCGCGCCAGATTCGACACCGCTCTTCCCATCGCCAGCCTCAAGCCAGACACTATCGTGATCTATCTGCTTTTGTTTTTGTCAGATTGACTTTATTCATCTCTACTTGCACTCTAAATTCACAAATACTCTTGGGACGCCCGATATTCAGACGAACTTTTATAACATCTCTATCTATATATGTAGTAGACTTTATATAATTGGATATTAAATTAATGCATGTGTTACTCCTCCCAAAGTGAGTTCCACAGATCTTCCCTGGTGGATCAGACAAACAGATTTATTGTAGCGACCAATCTAGAAATCCCGGAGGGTATCCTGCCTGTCCCTCGTCACATGGCATCATGCCACAGGTAATCTCAAGGTGGATGGATTAAGGATAAGGGTGTAATCTCACGAGCCAATGGAAGCTTGACACTTGGCAAGTGAGAGGATACCTTACCAACCACAACGTAAAATTAGCTCGGGAGAGAGAAAAGAGGGAGGCCAACGGGAGGGGGAAGAAGAGAATCTAGAGTGAGAAGCTCTCACTTCTCTCTGGGGATTTTCTCCCACTAACCCCATCCCGCGACCGCAGCAAGAAGAAGCTGTTCCCACGGCAAGGGCTATGCGGGTACCATTGGTGAGTTTCACAACCCTGGAAGGCAGGGTTTTCCTTCTACTTGCTTTACTTTAGTTTATGGTCATGTATGGATGGGGATTTGTTGGAGGCCTCGATGGCCGGGGTTTTTGCCCTAAAAGATTTTGACCGAGTGCGCAAATCCCTAGAGTGGTTTGGCAAATTCACGCTGTTTGCTAAGGTGATTTGTGTGATGTCGTGGTTATCGCCATGAGTGAATAACGTGTTTGAGTGTGATCGCGCCCAAGATGAACTGCTGATTGTGCCCAGCCCCATGAGTTAATCTTATGTTATTGTTATAAATTGAATAACATGATTTACTTAATTAATTTTGTTAATATATGCATGAGTGATATATTAGCATGTGTTAAATGCTCGTGCTATCAGATCGACTTAAGCTGATAACCCAGGGAAATTCCATCACTGGCATTGCTCACCCCCGTTTAGGGAAATACTATTTCAAAATTTAAGACGACTGGGATGGGACGACAGGCCCAGAGGCTGGGCAAAATGGCCAAGCTCGCCTTATCTTGCATTTTTATAAAATTGGGCAAGGACCCTAATTTTGTATAAATTGTAATTAAATACAATTGTAAAACAAATTCTTTTATATTAAATACATAGTTGGGTTGTATGGATGTACGGGCCCTATTGGGCTGTTTTACACATGTATGGGTCTCATGACGTGAGACATGTAGATTTCCGCGGTCGACGGTAGGTCGTTTGACACCTTGCCAAGGTCACAGGTATTAGAAGGCTTGACTTCCTAAATAGAGCTTTATTAGGAAAAGGGCCAGAGGGCCAGAAAAGTGGAGGATAACCCCATTCGAGAACGTGTATTAATACTCAAGTGGTGGCTCTCGTAATGGGGGTTGGTTCACTTCTTACCCTGTGAGAAGCTATAGTTAGTCTGGTTTATCGCAAAAGAGACTAATCAACTTAAGAAAATCAAAGCTTAAACCGGGGACTAGAGGAAAATCAAATTCGGGAAACACTTGTGGAAGACAACTTTATGTGAGGCTTTCGACTTATATAGCATAGCCGGTTCTAAAGAGGCAAAGGTCATAAGATTCAAAGTAGGGAAGATTAGTTTATATCGTAATCTAAAGTTTATGAGGTCTTTCACTGATCAGGAGTTCAGCCATTCAGGAGTTCATCAAAGTGACTAGCAACATCGAATTTCCCTGAAAAGGATAATTTGGTTTGAAGGGGGATGTGTCAGTCCTTCACTACAAAGCTTATTCTTCAACTGCTGGAAGGAGCTTCTCCCCCATAAAGTCCCTTGAAAAATGCTATGGAACAAGCATTTCCCTTATAAAGTTGGTTTTTTTGCCTCGGAGGTGTGGTGGGGTAAGGTTCTACCCGACTCAGAAACCCGCAAATTTGAACTTTTTCAAAAATGGCAAACTGCAAATTGCCGCTACAAGACATATTATGCATCAAAACTTTCTAGATATTGATGATGAAACGACTCAATTGCTGATCGCCTTATAAAATCTAGTTACCTAGACAAATTTCGCCGAATTTCGAGATAGTCGGATTTTTCACGAATTTGGGGCGTCAGGTGGTGGTGGACCAAAAAAACGGAATTTTTGAGAAAAATCTCAAAAGTGTGAAATTAATTAAGAAAAGTTCATTTTGCACAAATCAGCATTTAAATAACCATTTCTAAGGTAAACGAACTCCGCACAGGTCGTGAACACGTGATGCGATATGAGCCACCCACTTAAACTTAAGTGATGGGCTTGGGGGAACAAAATGAAAAGATCCCATTTCTTTTCCTAGTTTTCTTCTTGGGTACATGAGAGAGAGAGGAGAGGAAGAGAGCATTCAAGTATCTCTCTTTGATCCTCGGAGTTCCGCCGATCGAAATTCGTCGAGTCGAGAGTGAAAGTTCATCTACTCGATGAAGGATATGCGTGAATACCAAAAAGAAGGGGTTTCACCGAATATCCAAAAGATGAGATTTCGGGAAATCAAAGATTTCGGGCTAGGGAGGCTTCCTACCCGTGCTATTACGCTCCAAGAGGTAGGGGTTCTTCCTACCTTGATTTATTCTTCACATTTTGGGCAAAAAATGGGAGTTTCGAAGTTCCAACATGCCTTCGCCTGAAGGGACCGAGCTTCGCCTAGGCGAGACAGCTGATGTGACCCTTCCTGCACCTTATCTAAACTCTTGTCCGGGAGGATCCTGCCAGCACTTCAACGGACTCTCGAATCGACTCGTCGGATCGGTTAGAACCGAGAAGGAACCCTAACTTCTATAACCTAAGCATTCTGCTTAAACTCGTAATTAAATTTTCTTTAATTAGTTGGGAGGATAAAATTTTTCGCAACTTTGTTTCAAATATTTTTATAAAATTTTCTACAAAGATAACGCCGCATTTTGATAAACCAAAATTTACCTTCAAGAAATTTACACTTATACTAAAACCTCAATTCCTCCCCAACTTCTTTATTTCCAAACTTGTAATAATTGGCTATCATATTTCCACTAACATGCCACACCACCACCAATTCTCAATTTATAAATACAAACTTACAAACTTAAGTAGAATATATCTAGATGCATCATATATATGAAATGCATGATATTGCCAAATATACATTTCAAAATCTAAATATGTTCAATTACATATCCATCTCATAGAAAAAGTTTTACATCATAGGTCATAAATCGCCCACCTATAGACAACAAATGATGATCGCCATGTCGCCCACGATAGCACACAATGGAATATAAATAGCTACAATGAACAAACAAGTTAAGGCAAACGAAAAATATATATCACATACACTAACATGACAATTTATCATTTGTTTTATGGTTTCTTTCAAAAACCCCTATGTATATCCTTTAATTATTTTAACATCACGGGCGATTTAAAACTAACGCCAACGTGAAGCTTACTAAGTCATCTCATCCACTACGTTACGGAATTTATTGCATCGCACGTAGGGCGCTAAAGCTTATCACTGAGCAACTACAATACGAAATTTACTGCATCGCAATTGTAGTGCTAAAACTCTGGGCAACTACGAGCGGAATTTACTGCATCGCCACATAGTGCCAAACTATACAAATAGCCAACTACGTGCGGAATTGTCTGCATCGCAACGTAGCTTTATACTTTATGAACCGAGCAACCACGGACGGAATTTTCGCATCGTCACAGAGTGCTAACTTTTCTTATTGTGGAGCGACTATGGACGGAATTTATTGCATCGTCACATAACGCTAAATCTCAATATATTCATGAATATACATGAGTTTTAAACTACATTTACTTAGTGTCAAAGCACAAATCTAACTCGCTTTTGAAACTTCTAAACTCTCTTTCAAATATTTTCTTTTAGATTACTTAATTACCATATTCATTACCAACATCAACCATTTACATGAACCGAAAGATCTTAAGTGGCGAACCACTACCTCGAAGTCGCGCCACTCCCCGTCGCGCCTCTAATGAGGCTCGTGGGACGTCGCCTCCCGCGCCCGTCACCTACACAATATTCTTCATCACACTAGTGACAAAAATTTCAATTCTCAACTATAAGGTCAAGAATCTCAATTAAGACCATTTTTCTCTACATATCCTCCTAACTTGTTTCTACTCAACCGAGACTCTCTAATCCCGATTTTTATGTAAAAGTTTTAGTTTGGACCCTTAGGATCACCCTTACCTAGGTCCGTTTAATTTGAAGGCTCGAACGGAAAATTATGGTTTTTACTCAAACGGATGCCCATACAGCGTGGTAGCACGTTGCTTCCTGCCCTCGTTTTCCTTCGTTTCTTTCCTACCGGCTCACTTATATCACCTTCTAGTCACACGAAATTGCCTTTTTTTTCTTCACTCATTTGAAGCTATGGTTCTAAGGTTTCTTCTCCAATTGGAATCACCCAATTTGAATCACCAAAACTCAAGTTATTGTATTTTATACCTAGATTACTCAAATTGGCATAACAGAATCTGCACATAGCTCCACTTGGAAATATTTCTGGGCACTCTGGGTTTAAAATTTGCTTGAACTTCCTTCAGCTAACTTATTCCCCTAGAAGTCTATTTTACCCAGAATTTTGAATCACTCAATTTGGATGAGTGAAACTCCACTTATGACTAAAACACTACAACCATACCCAAAACAGAGCAAAAATCAGTGAGCTACACGAGTTCAACTTTCAGTCCGTGGCCTGGGAGCCCCAGCCAAGCAATTTGCTCTTGGTCCCTTCTATACATTTGTATCCCTATCTCTTATGGTTCTTTACCAATTAGAATCAATTCATTTGGATGATTCTAACTTAATTTATAGCCAAAACAAAAACAGGGGTTTTACAGAAATTTTTGACAGCAATTCCTTTAAGAACCCAACATTCTCCTTTGTTTTTTTTTTTTTTTACAACCAATCCTCAAAACCGTAATACCTCAATAATCAACATGAAAGTCATTCAAAACCACTCCATAACACTTGTATTGGTGGTTTGGAACTCCATACAACAAAACCCTAGGTAAAATCTTATGAATTCAACCAAAGGTCCACCACTTCTTCTAAAACCCATATAAATATGATGATTCCATGTTTATTTTCCACCAATTGGGGTTTTACTCTCATAACCCCAACAATTCAAAGGTTTATGTGATCTTTTCACAAAAACTAGACCAAAGGAGCAACTAATTCTCCATACCAAACCTTAATAATCCACTACTCCATGATTCCAAGGCAAACACGTATCAATTTTTTGGACTTCTTCTCCTTCTCCTTCTTCTTCCTCTTCCTTGCTCTCTTCTCTCCTCTCCATAACGTGAGATTCTAGCTTCGAGAGCAAAATGAGTTTGGCTTGTTTTTCCCATTTTTATATTCTAATATCTTTAATTGCCATCAAGTCCTTCATCCTTTTAATTTTTCAAATCAGTTTTTTTGTTATTTATATGATGGTCCATCTCTACCCACTTAATGGTTTTCATATCCTTTTTATGAATTACAATTTAACCCTTGTTCAAGTACTACAATTTCGGGTTCCATAATTTATAATTTCCTAATTTCATTTCCTTAATATTACAATGTAACACTTAAGTGCTCAGATACGCCCACAAAGATCATGTACTCGTATAATTTCTGGATCTTACATAACCAATTTAATACAACCTTAAATTGATAATTTCTAATGCCATGATATTCAATTAATCTAATGTAGAGATTTATTTTACCTCTCTAATCCATCTTTTAACACTAAGAGGTTATAGATCGAAACTAGGGGTTTACATGTATCTTCTCTAGGAAGTTTGGCTCTTCGCCTAGGCAAAGGAAGGTTCGCCTAGGCAAATGGGTTCGCCCAGCCGAACCTGGGAGCAAGTCTGTGAGGCACTAGTTTGCCTAGACGAGCAATTCTTCGCCCAGTAAGCGATTCCCAGGCTAACTTGAGTAGTCCTGTTCGTGTTGTTGGGACTTTGTGGCGCTTTAAGAGCCAGTTTAGGGCTGCTTGCGTGGGCTATTTTGTGGGCATTATATATGCCACAATTGGCCTTAAGGGTTAAAGTTATTATTACTTGATTTGTAACAACATGTTTGATTATTGTTGTTTGATGAATGTCAATATATGTGTGATAATATATTGACATTGGAATGAATATTTATGATGGAAAATTATATGCATGTGATATGATTGTCCATGATACATGGTAGAAATGTATGGTTTTATATTTTGTCCATATGACATTCATCACATATGTGGTATGACATTGACATGCAATGGCATATCTCATTGCATATTGATTCGCACGTAAACGTGTAGTTAGGCAGCTTCGAACCAACAAAATTTATAAACCTATACCTTCTACTGCTGTAGCCTAACTACTGCAGTATAGCGACTCTAGGGTCGAACTCAGGGATGGGTTTTCTTCTCACAAAATGCGATAAAGGATTTAAAATGGTGAATTTCATTGATTTTTAGGTTTTCATAAAAAACAAGGTCAGGATTCAAGATCAGAATCAAATGTAGTAAAATGTAAAAGAAATCCTGAAGCCCTGGCCACTAGGTTTGAGGTTTTAGGGCAACTGGAGGTCCCTGTCTCATCTGGCTGGGGGAGAATGACCTATAGTCATTTCCCTCGAACCCACCTTCATTTAGCTATAAAACCTACGAACTCCTAATAGTTTCTCCCTCAGGATATATAGCATTTATTGGTCATTAATGTTTCAAGACAAGAAAACTAATCTTTTGATCTACCCGGCGCGATACAATATGACTGCTACTTCATGGATCTAAATAATAAGCATCCATCGAACCCTAAAGATTGCCAAGTACCGGTCAGACCAGATACATCAAGGATTTTAACCTATAGTGAGAGATAGAGGCATAAATGACAATAACTGTGTGCGTTAAAAACATGAGGACCAACAATTTACCTCAAAACCTAACCCAACAGCCCTACTCTTCAAGGATAAAAGGGGGGTTTAGCCAACCATCCCTTGAGTTGTCATCCTCAAGGGGTGTTTGGCAGCCGAGAAAGTGAGAGAAAATGAAAGAAAATAAGAGAAAATGGAAAGAAGCGGGAACTGCTGAAAGGTTCCCGCCTAATTTTATTAATGAGCAAAAAGAGAGGTCCCTTTTACAGTCTGTACAAATGGCTTATATAATGCCCAAGACAAGCAAAATTACCAAAATACATGAACTACCACTATTACATAGAGGGTAAAATGGGAAGCAAACCAAAAAGTGACAAAAGAGTCAAAAAGGTCAAAAGCGCAAGCGAAGGAAAGGTGAACATTGGCAGGAGGCAAATTTCGCAGGTTGAGAAATTTTCGCAACCCTGCAAAATTCTTGCAGTGCTCCATTTTTTTCACTTTTTGCTCTTCTTTCCTTCTAGAATCTAATCTACGACGATGAGTTCAACTCGGGTTCTTCGTGTTTGAATTGACTCAATAATTTTGGCCTAATTATCTTGCAAAAACTACAAAAATAGCCACAAATGCGATCAGTAGTATAGTCGGACCTTAATGTGCCAATTGGGTTAATTACGCTGATTAGTACACAAAAAGTGCTCAAAACCTGCAATAAACAGGGTTCAAAATAGCACTATTTGGGCACTAATCACATATGCACGAGAACATCACATTTCATGCGTGTAAGTGCATAATTAAAATCAATCACCTCACTTGATGATTGATGAGTGGGCTCGGTATCGTTGGGAAAAGTCTAACAGAGTCGCCTTGATGAATAAAATGGTAAAAACTTGTGTCGGCTAATAGCAAGAAGGGCTGAATACTCCCTTGGGTGAAAGACCCAGACTGTTTCACTCCAGTCGCTGAAAGTCCAAAAGTGTTGGAAGGCATGAGGAGTCACTTCGTGAGAATCTCAGTACCAGCCGCTTCATAAAAGACACATGGTTTTGAATATAAAATGATCATTTTAGGTGTAACATCCAAAAAGCGTTTGGCTTGTAAACAAATGAATTTTGTTTTGGAAATGATCATTGGATGTAATACATCAATGACAAATTTTATCACACATTGGCATTGCATTTTGTGGTGGGAGTCGGTAAAGACTCGGGTGTGGTGCATGAGTGAGTCTCAACTCATTTCATGGCATGACATGTAGAATTCCAACATAGGATTGCATATCTTGCTAATCAGATGAATGTGAAAATCGCCAAGTGTGCGCATTGCATGCGCATCTGGCGCGAAGTCGCCCAGGATTTTACTCCACTGGGCGTGCCTCATCCTATATGGGATAACATTTTAGGTGCGGGACAAGCGCCGGTGGACGGTTCTCATCCGGGGCTGCAAGGGTAAAGAAAGTCGGATTGTGGATTTATAATTACTTCTGCAATTGTTTTGTAACATTTATTTTTGCAAGAAACGAACGCAATACGTAATACATGTAAAGAGACGAGAAATGGGAACTCTTATAAAAATTCTGTGGTCGCACTCATCCGTATTTTAGCTTTGTCTCGCCTAGGCGAAGGTGGGTTTCGCCTTGGCAAACCCGAGGGCAGCCCTACAGGTGAGGCTCTACCTCTCCTAGGCGAAGTAGTTCGCCTAGGCAAAGGTGTGCTTCGCCTAGGCAAACCCAGGACGGCTGCCAAGTGTTGTTTTCCTGTAGTATTGTACATTGTACAAGATGATTTTTGGAAGATCTCCTAGCATGAAGGGGGCTCCGTCCAGTTTTGTAAAATGATGGATCCCGGTGAATGGGATGTACGATGTGGTATCGGGTCACACGATATCCATAAGGACTCTATCCGGTTTGTAAAATGATGGGTCCCGCTGAATGGGACACACGATGTGGTATCGGGTTACGCGATATCCACAGGTCTTCCGCGGGTTGATGGTTGATCAACGGACCCTCGGATTTTGGGGACGCCACAAACCCGGGCCAAGAAACAGGTTTTCGGCTTAGCCAAAGATGTGTCCCTTTGTAGAAAGGAGGAAGAGAGCTGAGCATATTCCTAATCCACTCGTCAAGCAACATGGGACAAAGTGGATCATCTTTTCTCTTGGTATTGACCGACTTGCTCTTCGCTAAAGACCTAATCCAAAGCTATATGCATTTTCCTGTTAGGAAAAAAGCTAAGGTTATTTGGAGAGATGCTCTACTTCTTTTATTCTAGGCTATTTGGAAAAAGAGGAACAAAATTGCTTGAAGATGCTTACTTTTTCCTCGCCGAGACTAAAGCTTCACTATCCGATTGTTTATGTGTGCCAGACGATTCCAAAGACTATCATCAAGTTTGTTAGATTGCTCTCAGATATGCTCATGATATTTCTGCGCTAAGTGGTTTCGAGATGGTTTGTTTGGCTCTTCTTTCTCTCTACCTCTGTTGTCCTCTACGTCTCTATCAGATAATGCCCCGTATACTTCTTGTCAATATATCGCTTATTTGATCCAAAAAAAAAAAAAAAAAAGATATCAAGAAGAAGAAAGTTTGAGGTTTTTTATTTATTATCGTTTTAATATTTTTATTTAAATACAATAATTAGAAAATAAATAAATTTTATTAGTTCAAGCCCATTCCTAGCCCTATCATACCTATCCAAATTTTGTATGCCTCTAATAATTTCAATAAAAACAATTTAAGAATATAGAATAAATTTAATAGTTTTAGGAAAGAATCTTTGACTTAAAAAATACACTATTAAACCATTCAATCATTTTCTTTATTCTTATTTTCAAATAAAAAATGTTCCAACTTTCTTCCATCCTTGTTTGCCATCTTGCACAATGAATTAGTCTACAACAATTCCAATGGTTTTTTTTTTTTTTTTTTTTAGATAATAAAGCAGCGCTTCCAATCACTTTCAGACACACCTCAATTCAATCTCACAGCGATTATCGGTTATAAAATCCATAATAAGACCAATCGAGCTACCTTTAAGATTAGCATTTACAATGGAAATCACCTCGATTGATCCCATAGTGATCATTGATGAGCAAATCCAAAGTCGGACCAATCAAGCTACCCTTAAGATTAGCATTTACAATGAAATGCACCTCGATTGATCTCATGATGATCATTGAGGAGCAAATCTAGAGTCAAACCAATCGAACTACCCTTAGTGTTAGCATTTACAATGGAATGCACCTCAATTAGTCCCATGGTGATCATTGAGGATCAAATCCAATGTCAGTCCGATCAAGCTACCCTTAAGATTAGCATTTACAATGAAATAAACCTCGATTGATCCCATGGTGATCATTGAGGAGCAAATCCAAAGTCGGACCAATCATATTACCCTTAAGATTAGCATTTACAATGGAATGCACCTCCCATGGTGATCATTGAGGAGCAAATCCAAAGTCATACCAATCGAGCTACCCTTAGGATTAGCATTTACAATGGAATGCACCTCGATTAATCCCATGGTAATCATTGAGGAGCAAATCCAGAGTCGGATCAACCGAACTACTCCTAAAGATTAGCATACAAAGGAATCTCAAAGACTTCAACACTATATTTAGAGTCCAATGGTGTTTATTGTTTCTGATACTCATTTATTTATCCATTACATGAATATCAATCCCCCAAATATGGATACGACTATCATCACTTCAAATGTTCTTTAACTTAAAATGGCAGTCTCCTGCAAACCATATCGAAAAACAGCTGCAGGAAGCTTCTAGAACCTTCCACTTCGGGCAACTTTAGACAACGGGCAACCTTCTCAAATCCCAAATGGTGTTCATAATTCAAAGTTTCTGTGCTGTCTCCATTTTTTATCATCATATCATGGTTATGGAGCTCTGGTTTTGACAGTGCCCATTGCATTGCCCATATAGCCAAAGGCCTCATATAACACAGAGATCTGTACTCATCATCAGTGTTCCAACCCTCAGGAGTTTGAAATGAATAGCTGTAACAAGAACAAGTGAATAGACTTGTAAGCGAAATAAAACCCAAATTCTAACTACTTTTTTTGACATCTATTCAGTTTGAAATACATCATGATAATATGTTCTGTTCCTTCACAAATTTGTCCCCATTGGGACTCGAGCCCTAGACCCTTCCCCTCCCCTATGTCTGTTTGAGCTCTTAATCACTTGAATTATGTCTTATTGGCAATCGAATTCAAGTACTTAAAGATGAACTTTTTAGTTAAATTAGTCGCTTAATATATTAGGGATAAGGTACACAAATGTTTTGATGTTTGGCCGTATGTCCAACTTGGCCCTTAAACTTTTTTTTGGGTCCAATACTACCTTTAGCTGTTCTATAAATTTCAAGACATTCCTACTATCAACTGAAATAACAGACGGACAAACACTTACGTGTCAATTCACAACGGTGTAAAGACATCAGCAAATTATGTTTGGACCGTTAAGGATAAGGTGCACAAATGCCTGATGTTTGGCCGTATGTTCAACTTAGCCCTTAAACTTTTTTTGAACCCAATGTTGTCCATAACATTTGTTCTATAACTCAAATATGCCATCATACTATCAACGGAGTGAGCAAATGGGTAAACGGACGTCTAACGCCGCTGACGTGTCACTGTCAACGGCGTGACACATCAGCAAATTATGCCACGTGTGGGTGACATGTCAACGGCGTTAGATGCCCGTTTGCCCATCTGTTAACTCTGTTGATGGTAGGGGCATATTTAAGCAACAGAACAAACATTAGGGGCAGTATTGGACCCAAAAGTTTAAGCGCCGAGTTAGACATATGGCCAAATATCAAGGGCATTTGTGTATCTTATCCCCATGATACTACATTCTCACTTTTTTCAGGAGGTCATGAATTAGAACCCTGCTATATGCTTACAAAGTCATAGAGCATGTTTGGCTCCCGTTTTTGAAAACAATTTTTGAAATCACATATGGTGTTTTTTGAAAATTGTTATTGTTTTCTACATTTAGTGTTTCTCGTGTTCTCAATGTTTTTCAAAAAAAAAAAAAAAAACTGGGAACCAAACGTATTCTCCCTGTTTTCCTTGTTCTCCTTGTTTTTTATAACATAAAACAAATTTCAAAAACCGGAATCAAACATGCTCATTGAGACTATGGTTTAACTTAATTCGGTTAGAGGATTTTGCTGGTCATCACCTAATTTCTTATCACTTACAACAATTGAAAGAAATGAAACAAAAGAAGAGCTGAGCTCACTTACCCAAGACCTTCTTGAGACCATGCAGCATCATAGATGCCAGAAGCAGTATTAAAAGCCATCTCTTCCATCCCCTCATGAATCATATTTGCAGCAACTGAATATGTAACTCCAGCCCATATCTCCCTCGACTGCATAGCTGACATATCGACTCTTCCGTCTGGCAGCATCCCGTTCACGGCTCCTCGCTTACCTTCCTTCACCTTTAGGACGTTGAAATTATATACCTTCTCCAGGGCGCTTCGCACTTTTTCCTCGTCAACAATTGGTTGAAGTCCACATGCTCTAGCATACCTACAAGGCATTGCCCATCATGTTGAAAAGAGGGGAAAAAAAATATACAAATAGTGAAGGCAAGGTTGAGAGCTGTAATAAGAAATGGTGATTCTTAGACAAATTTTCTTGGGCAGGCTTTATTGTAATCGAAGTTGGCACGTTCCCGTCCACATGCTTAACTCAGTTGGTAGAGCGTTCAAATTTCAAAAAGGCGGGACATCCAGGGAGGGGAGGGGTCCTAGGTTCGAGTCCTAGTGGGGATAGTTTACTACATTGTAACAAAGTGCTTAGTGTCCAAAAAAAAAAAGTATGGCACATTCCCCATATAGGAGTCATCCATTTGCCTACAAATATCAGGGAAGTATTCTATGACTACAGACACTAGTTATCCACAATACTCTTCCTCTAAGGTTCCTCTATGTTAAACGACCAACTATCTGAAAAGGTCAAGCTTATAGGATTTGGGTTTAATACGAATATCATGCATTTAACACCCTCCTCCCTCATGTGCAGCCTCATACCTGCACGTGGAGAGTCAAACAAACCAAATAGAGTCTTTCATGGACTTTCAAATCAACAAATGGGGATTCAAATTGCAGAGAGTCGACTTGAAACCAGGACCTCTTACCAAGCCAAGCTCTGATACCGTGTTAAACGACCAACTTTCCTAAAAGTTCAAGCTTATAAGATTTGGGTTTAATACGAATATCATGCATGTAACACTCGCCAACCCCTGAAAGAATCTTGCCAACAGCCCTAATGTAGGACAACCCTAGAAAGGTTGCCTCAATGCGAGGTGGGTAAAGAAGGGTTTTTATATTTAGGGTTTAGGGAAATAAGAACAAGGGTAAAATCAAAATATATATAGATAAAATATGTGATAGGGAAAATTGTGATAAATAAAATAGAAAGAATATACCATAGGGGATCGATAGAGTATGGCAAGGTCTTCTAGGAGTCTTGCCTAGAAGAAAGTCAATGGATTCTCACCATTGGAAGTTGCAAAGATTGCAAAAAGATGAAATATTATTACTCAAAAAACTGTTTCTGACATACATTAATTAGCCTTGTTTATAGGCTTCTCTAAATAATCCTAAATGTACTAAAATTCTAATAGCCTAATATGACTCAAACCTTATTTTGAATCTAACAAAAAGAATCATAATTTCACTCTAAACGATAATCCTAGTTTAAATTGAAATTCCTTTTCTATCTAATAATCATAATTTGACTCCAAATTTAAATTATATTTCTTTTTCTTCCTTGAGTAGACTTTGAAAGGCTTTCCTTCAAAAAGCCCTATACGGCTTCTTTGGGTAACCAAACAATCCTGCCAAAGAGGTTAATCTCATGACTCCATTTCAAAGGGGAAGTGAAAGATGCAAATTGAGTGGATTCAGAGAAGAAAATAGGTGGATATAAGGTGCTTAGAAAAAAGGATTTAGATGAAAACAGACCACTGAAACACAGTACCAGACAACTCATCCATGACAGGAAAAAACAAAGGTGCTCTAGAAAGAGTAATAGGGAAGGCAGTTCATCGATTTCACGATCCCTCAGGTTTCTCCAGAAATCAGAATTCCAGAAAAGGGACCTGAGGGAAAGAATAAGAACTAGCCAATGACATAGCCAAGATGTGTGTGAAGATCACCAACATGACTTTCTTTTTCAATTTCTTAAACTATCCCAAGTTTAAAACACAAAAGCAAAGAACAATGAGAGAATATTCTCACCATTGTCCAGCCAGTTGATCTGCTTGAATAGATGAACTTGAACTACCACCACTGTTATCATAATTGAAGTAGGAACCATTCCATAACTTGTCATATGCGGCCTTTGCCTTCTGGAACTTGAACCAAAAGTAATCACCAGTCACACTATCACCAACTTCCCGAGCCATGGCTGAAGCAGCCTGGAGGGCAGCCACCCAGAGTCCACCGCAATATGCACTCACACCAGTAACAGACCATGCATCATAAGTCTGATCAGGAAACCCATCATTCTCAATCATCCCATCTCCATCTTTGTCAAACTGATCCAAGAAAGCAATTGCAATATATACAGAAGGCCAAACAGCTTTTGCAAAATTTTTATCACCTGTAGCAACCATATCTCTATAAACTTGGAGAACATATTTAGAATTCAAGTCTTTCCACCTATCTGTATCAAAAAGATTATATGCATTGAGTTCAAACCATGGATCACTGATTCCAATATCATGGGGAACTGCACCAAGAACCTTCCGAGGAACCCACTTTCCATCACTCATGATTTTCATCCTGCTTGGATCATGCACCATTATTGCTGCAGCAAAGTCTCGTTGGATGCTGAGTTCAAGTAGAGGGAAGAGCATGATTATTGCAAAAGACGAGTAGAAATGGACATCGTAAGTGTTCCACATGTGATATTCAATCCCTTCAAGATATAGGAATTGACCAATATTTTCTTCTCCACTTTGAAGCAAATAGGTACCAAAAGCAGAATTCGATGTTGTTGGATTATGTATTTGCTCAAGCATAGATGTCATCCTTCCAAGAATTTCAACAGTAGAGTCCTTTTGATGATCGATATCTTTTGTATTCTTGAGATCTGAGCTTGATCTATCAAGGGAAAATTTCATCTGTTCGATGGTTGCCAAACTCTGCATTGGAGGTAACCCATCTGTGGAAGGAAAATGACCTCCAGTCAGTCAGCAAGCAAGAATAAATCAGAAGAGATTTTGAGCTCCATGAATACCTGTCCAAATTGTTCCTCCAGCATTAAGAAAATAAAGCTCATTGAAGAGAGTGATGCGGTACCTGCCAAAACGAAAGACTTCAGAACTCATAGGTAAATTGGAAACGACTTTTAGATTTTTATTTTTTTTCAGCAGCATAGGGCTCATCTAATCTCACCATTCGGGAAGCCTTCTGTCTTCAAGAATTGGTCTTTGCCATGCTTCTATCTCAGACACCCAATTTGCATGCTCTGTTATCAAAAAGTATGGGAAGACAAATTCCGAAATTAGAATGATACATTGACACCTATAAGTCTAACTCTAAGTGCATTCCCCCCAAGGCCCTCAAAAAGGAGCGCAATTGAACATATGGGAAGACAACTCACATTCTCTTAGCATGTCATATCATGCAAAAAAATGGTGGACCAAATATAGAATAGATAATAATCATCCATTTCTCTGGGAACCATTCCCATTGGAAAAGGAATCTCAATTTTAAAGTGGCATGGTACAAGATTTTTGGTTGGAGAAGTGTTCTAACTGAAAAATAAATAAATAAAAATAAAGAACATAATAAATGAATTTTCAAGGTTATTTTTGTAATAAAAGGTCAAGGAAATCATTGAATAACTCTAGTGATAACTTGTGAACAATCCCAGGTCATCTCAGAGGAAATAGGGTGGAAATACCCCAGACAGGGCTGATATTGATAAATCCACGTTTAATAATCAGAGAATAAAAAGGATATTCAGAAAATTACCAAGAATAGCATCATGTGCAATCTCCCCCGCTGCATCCGTACGAGCACCATAAAATCTTGTGTAACGCCTGTTAGTAAATTTTGTTTTTTTAAAATGTGATACCATTATAAATAGGGAAACAGGAAGAACGGTAGGAACTAAGTTTTCATACCTGTGGTAAGTTTTTCCACTAGCAAATCTCACTTCTGGGCAGGCCCAGGCCAGCGAAAATGTAACAGTGCGGACTGTATCAGGAGGAATTGTCAAAGAAGCAGCTACAGCCGCTCCAATGGATGACCCTGGTTCTGAATGTATCGAACTTCCATCAAAGTCAAGGCGATCAAATGATCCATGCTATAACAATAAAAAGTTTGAAGGATCAAGGTGTGGAGAATGATTACAGAATAGGCATCCAGAGGAAATGAATTAGTCTATATTGCATTTCATTGTCATAGAAATCACACACAAATCGAGTAAGCACCCTTACACTTTTAGCTAAGTTTGTTTTGTGGTATGTGTAATATCCTCTTTTATTTAAAAATTCAATTTTATCAATGAGACCTTGATAGAAAAACCCAAAAGCATGGCATGAATAAGAAAATTCCTACAGAAAATGAGCTTTTTATAATATTAACATTAAGAAATGGATAACAATATCAAACCTGTTTAATTTCTTGCCACATTTCTTTTGCTGTTATACCCAAGGAACTTCCAGATATCGAGAAACAAGGACACTCTGAGATATGGACATCTCCTGTCTCCTCTGCTGCAATGGCGAAAGTCACTGGAGGGCGCCCATCTGCGGTTCTGAATGTATAAATACTGTTAGAATGCATGACATACATTGTGGCGGCCCCCAAATCCTAAAAGTTTAAGCTTTTCGGAATATTAATTATTCAGTTGATATTAGACCCTTATTTGATGGGAGGTCATATGTTCAAACCTTGCCACATGTATATTTCCTTAATTTATTATGCCCAACAGAGAATTTTATTTCCCCAATTTTTATTTTTATTTTGATCGATAAAAAGCAGTATATTATTTCCCCAATTTATTAAACTCGTGACGAAGGGTGTTAGAGTGAATGACATTCAATGTGGCCCAAATCCAAAGCTTAAACTGTTTTTGAGAATAGTTTTTGAAAACACAAAGAACACTATATCGGTGTTCTTTGAAAACTATTCTTGTTATCTCAATTCAATGTTTTCTGTGTTCTCTATGTTTTTCAAAACATAAAAAAAATTGGGAACCAAACGTGTTCTTACTGTTTTCCTTGTTCTCCTTGTTCTTGAGAACAGAAAACAGTATTTAAAAACAAGAACCACACAGGCCCTTAGTTCTTCAACAAATACTTTGCATCAGTGCAACATGTGCAGCATCAAATAAAATATCTATACTGTTGTAATCAAATCAAGAAACCGGAAACAATTTTTCTGAATTGAAGGGACTTACTTGTGATGTAGAAGTACTCCATGCACACCATCTTTTGTCCTGGTAGGAATGAAGAAATAGACATTAGATCACAGACTAAAGTGATATTAGAATACAAGTAGGTCAAAATAAATAATATGGATGAAAAAGTAGGTCAAATATTCTATCTACCAGAAAAATGAAAACCCACAAAGATATCTAAAAGTACACTAATCAGATAGCAGACAAGTAATGATGATAAGTTCTTACTTCATCTTTGAATTGTAGTGATGACCGGAAAATTCAGAGGTGCCACCCACGGAATTCTGAACAGTCAAAAAGATCAAATTTATAAATTGTGCTAGAAAATATCATGGAAAGGAGTTCAGGAGACTGGCACTTTGGTTGAATTTCTCAACTGACGGTAATGATGACAAGAAACCCAGGGATTATATAACAGCTCTGCAACAAATAAATATGCTATGAAAAGATTTAACTTACGGCCCATGTGAAAAGTAAGGTGATATCTGCTGAAGTCTTTCCAGAATTTGATAGCTGAAGAAAATAGGAAATAACTGCTCATGATCAAGGCTCTCTCTTGAGGTAAATTGATTTTCTAGAAATGAAGTTTCTCAGGAGCCCTCTCCTACCGTGAATTTAAATACTGATACAGGGAAGCTGCTCTCCTTATAATTATGGGGAATAAATGGAGAAATTTGACAAGAAATAATACTGATTTCTGGATCAGGTTCACCTGCATACAAAATCAGATGAGTAATTGACATCAAATATAGAGAGCTATTCGATGTTGACGGGTTCTAAATGTCCAGAGTGTTGTTGAGTGGATACCCTCATACACTGTCCAGGCCCTTGGATATAAAGCATGGTAAGTGCTACTCTCCCCGTTCAGGTTCCAATCCCAGGATCCGATACCTGAAGATGCACTTTTTCTGCATTTATAAACATGAAAAATAATATCTTCCACTGTCTCATAAATTCACATATCCAATGTTTCTTGAGGATTTGCATGAAATACCGATTTGAAAAGGATAAAGAAAATGAATTTTAGACTAGAAAATAGAAGTGACTTACTTGAGCACCTCTGGATTCCTAGGGCATAAAACTGTAGAAGATTTTTTACCATTTGGGCGTGACACAAAAACCTAGAAAAAGTAAAAGCATACAGAGATCTTCAATTTTTCAAGTAAGAAATATTCAAGATAATGCTAAGATTCTTTATTTGTTTTTCTCAAGAAGAAACTTTAAGCATAATTTCGAGCGTTTTTCTAGACAACCATCTGAATTGGAATTTGAGGCTCATAATCAAAGCCTTTAGACTGTCTTAATTTGGTGCCTATAACAATTCTGTTTTTCATTTTTTTTTAAGAAAAAAGGGCAGATATCAAAAGAAAGACAATATATCAATTATAATTATAAACAGAACTTACAGAAAATTGATTTGCAAGGACTGGGCTATCTTCACATACTCTGGGGAATAACTGATACCGTTGAAACTCACCTCGGTAACTTCTTCCAATGCTTCCTGCACTACAAATCAGGATGTTTCAACCATAAGGAACTATACTCCAAACTCAACTACTTTTGACAAAGCTTTATTTGAAACTATTTGGGGGAAGACATAAATTTTTTTTTTGATAGATAAAAGCAAATTATATTAAGCCACCAAAAGGAACCCTGGGAAGGCTCAAAGTATACAGGAGATATACAACAGGGCCCCCAACAAAGGGAAGCAAGGAAAAGAGAAGCAAGGAAAAGAGAACAACTACCCACCCAGAACAAAATCCAAAGAAATCAATTACAGCCCCTTTTTAAGTCAAAAAAGTCTACCAAAGACCTAAGTCTGCCATATTTGTCTGAGTTGTAGAGAGCCATAGATTACAAAGAAAAGTAGACTTCATCCTATTAATTGAAATAATCACATCCCTAAAAACGAGCCGGTTTCTTTCCGGCCAAATTGCCTAAAAAATACAAAAGGGAGTTGCCATCCAAGCCTTCTTGCGCTGCTTGCCCACAAAAGAACCATGCCAAGGCAGAAGAGTCTCCTTCACGGTAAAAGGAAACACCCAGAAAATCTTAGCCTTTGAACAATGGAGCAACAAATGGTCAATTGTTTCTTCCCTTCCTACAAAGGGGAAGCACCTGTGTAACCTCTTCCCCTCTTTAAATTTGGTCTAGGGTTACTTACTTTTACCCCCGAAGCACGATAAAGCCAACTTTGGTGGAGCTTGAGGATTCCAAATCAAATGAGAAGGAAAAAGCAAGTCCCTTGCCGGATCCAAAAGCAAGTAAAACAGCTTCACCGAAAAGCGACCACCTTTAACGTCTTTTATAAGCAACTCATCCTCTCCACTAGAGATGACTCTCTTTCGTTGAATGACGTGCAAAAACGATTAAACTTCCTCTAGTTCCCAATCATTGAAAGATCTAGAGAAATGAGGGGACCACCCCCCCTCCTCCCCAACCAGATTCCATAAATGCCTTACCCAAAGCCTCTTTATTAACAACCAACAAAAGCGAAGGAAAGTGTCGACAAGGGTTGTTCCCCACGGCCAAAAAGTCCTTCTAAGCAAACCCTCTATAATTTCCCTCTAGGAGCACATAGTATTAGGGAAAAAGGACTCCCACTCCTTTCTAATTTCTTTCCAGACTCTTGTCCCATAGGGCCCTTTTACTTTGCGAGAACACCAGCCCCCCGAATCCTTCCCAATTTGGATGAGTTTCTTGTTTATAATAGAAGATACAAAAAGTCCTTTTTGATGGGAAATTGTTGCAATTCATTGATATATGAAACGGATAGTCATGGGGAAGGATGAGAGATCCCCCTAAAACATCTTCTATCGGCAGCAAAGAAAAATTATTCATCATCTAATTATGATTTATCTTGCAAGTTTTTTAAAAGATTACACATCAATGCAGTCTAATATCAGATATGGTGGAAAACACTTAAGAGGAGCACAATGCTCCAAATTGAATAAAATCATTTCATTCTCCGTCTGATGAATATATACCGGTTAGTCTTTTTGTGCATGATGCTTCTTTCAATTTGATAGGTTCTTGTTTGACAAAATTCTTGAACCACTAGATGAAGGCACCCCGTCATTCACAACCTCAATGATTGAAGTAAATGCAGCACCCGGGAATCATTCATGTAAGTAAATTTCAGAGATGAAGTATAAACACCTACCCAATACCACCTAAAGGAACACCATGATAAGATGTGACGAGACGCTTGCTAAAAGGATCAATAATGGAAATCTGAAAATTCAAATGGGAAATATGGTTACCAAAAGCACATGGAGCTTTTAATTAAATGAATCCTAAACACCAAAAAAGTGGATGTAAATGTTTTGATGTGAAAGACATTACTCTTCCTTCCGCGGCTTCCGCATTGACATGATGCCACAGTCTTACACCTAATGGAGCCTTCCGAAGACAAATTAACCAAATAAAATATAATTAGCGAAGACAAAGGATAAAATAAAAAGCAAAAACCAGATACTAATTGGTGAAAATGTTGTGTACGTATAGGGTATAGGTTGTTAATTCTTATTAGTCCACCTTCTTTCCATAATTACACCAATTTTAAGAATTTTCCTCTAGTACTAAAGCACCGATATGTTATTTTAGGCTTCAACTTGGATGAAAAAGAATATGATTTTTTTAACTTTGAAAGATGTCATTTTGCATAAGAACGTTATTCAATTACAAAATAATCATGTGACGCATAGTAAATTCAATGTCACTTTTTTTTTTCCAATCATGTAATTCATGCTCAAAAAAGGAGCTTCATAACTCATTCTAACATTCCATATTTTTTCCAACATCATCTATACAGTTTTCGTCTCATTACTGAAGATGTCTCAAATGTAAATAGTTTGTTTTTGAAGGAAAAGCATAAAGCAATATGAAGATTAGAACATACCAGATGTTTTATCTCTCGAAGTTTTAGATTGAACCGTGTAAGTGTATTTGCTTTAGTATTTAATTTTCGTTCCCAAGTCAGTGAATCAGGCTTCCATGGATCAACCTTAATAGAGAAAAGGAGAGAGGAGTTAAAAACAAAAGAAAGTTTTAAAGGTAACCGAAGCACAAATCCGGGTGGATAAGAAGATTTCATGATTCTCTCGAAAGCATTTAGGCTTGGATTTTGCTATCACATTTACATCCTACTTGACTGGAATATCCCAAAACCATACAAGCAATATGAGTGTCATATTTCAAGCAATAAAAATAATTGCATACAATTGAAGATCTTTTTAACTGATTTAACTGCATATTTATTTACATAATCTGCAACAAAATAAAAAAAGCATCATAATTCATCAGACAGAAGCTGTGCACTAGACTTCTGAAATGATAAATAACACAAAATTTCAAAAACATTTCATCTGTATGATTGATATTAGATATTATCATATGACCTTCATCACGGATAATTCAGTTACTGAATTTGGAAAAATAAGACCCTACAAATACGGCACCCAAAATCCTATAAGTTCACATGCCCAAGTAAAACCACCCTACTCTAAAAGGATATCCATTAGATTACGAGCATTAATGAAATTGGAAAATCCCTGATTGAAGAAATCCTCACATAATCATTCCTCTTAGAAGGATAGCAGACTCTTCTCCACATCACAAGACCAAAACTAACGTGGCGTTTGTTTTTACTTAATCTTTGAATATAGTAACTTTTTCAACAATGCTAAATAATTAACATGTAGTATTAAGTATTAAGTTGTTTGGTTTTTAACATTGGGTAGTGAGTGCTGCTACCCCTCCTCCTTGTTGGGCAAAGGTGGTGTTTCTTGTTTTAGAAGATGACTTTTTCTGAATAGAAAACCCAAATATTTTGGCTTTTTCTATTCAGAATTTTTTTTTTAGAAATTTCAGCAATAAGTCATGAAAAAATTAAAAAACAAACAAGTTGAATGCTGAAAGCTATTTAGCTTTTAGCAAAAAAGCCAAAAAGCAAACGCCGCCTAAATCATGATATTTTACAAGATTTCAAGGTAAAGGAAAAGAGTTAAGCCTGTATACCAAGGTTGACTATACTTCGGACATTTGACTATATAAACTTGATAATAAACAAATCCTCAATTCTAAATTACTAACTCACTATGTTTTCCCTGAAAGCCAAGAAAAACATGAGATACCATAGGCATCTAGCATCAATATACATATTTATCAGCAAAACATATGAAACAGAACCCCTTTACATGCCTGCTTCCAGAACGCCATCCAAGTGAACTCCAATTGAATGAATATGAAGTCTTACAATTAAAACTTAAGAATTGTTCTTAAGTGTTGGGTACATGATGATATCTGTTGGGCCTAGTAACTAGGCAACTCAGCTACAGTTTGCTTGGGACCGATTTTTATGGCAGAGCAGTAAATAACTGGAATTACCCATGCCTTACCACAAATTCCAGCAAAAACATATAAGTGAAGTATAATTTATAATACTATTTATAATGGAAAAACATTCAGCATTCCATTTCCCTCGGTAGTTAACCTTAAATCATGGTAAAAGAAAAGCCGCTAGATCTAAAATGTAGATAGGAAAGTCCTAAAAGAATCTAGAAAAGATATATAACATAAGTGCGGTTTAGGCAAAGAATACAATAACTCATACAATTGGTAAAAGTTTAGCAAGAAAACACAAATAATGATATTGATTGGCCTGCATGGATCTCTACAGATGAAAAAACAGAGAATTTTCACTTCCTGATCAAAAATCAAATGGACAGCTAACCTCGCATGTGGAAGACTTGACAGGATGTTCCTCATATTCATCTTCTTTGTGACCATTTTCCATCTTACCTAATAACAAAAATGAAGAACCCAAAAATAAATTAGCTGAATTATTATAGAAACTCATAAATAAATACACAAGCCCCAACTTCCATGAGTCCTTGGCTTGACCAGCCATAAAAGTCAGCACTAACTAGCAAAAACAAAATATTGCATACTTCTTAGATGCAAATTCTAATTAAGATATATGACATACAAAAGCATTCACATACTTCACAGCTCAAATGATTAAACCTTATATAAATATATTTTAAACATACTAGTATATGGAAAACATAAGAGTATTCTAATAACATCAAGAGAATAATAATAAGTAGCACACAGTAGAGGAAGGTTAGTTTTTGGGTTCATTGGTTTATTCATCAAGTTCCAAAACAAAGAGGTCCAACGCAATTTAATGTTCTTCATCAATCAATTTGTTTTGGTTTATTCATCAAGTTCCAAGACAAAAAGGTCCAACTCAATTTAAAGTTCTTTATCAATCAATTTTTTCTTCAATTTCTTACTTTCTGACTAAAATTGCAGCAATATCAATGGCCTCTACACAAAAGATGTTTCCAACCAATTAACATGCTAACACCAATTACATAATCACAAAAGTAATTAATAACTAAACTGGATAAACCTTGGATCATAATGCTTCCAATGCATAACCTATACCCACTCACCTCAGAATTTTCTACTGAGCTCAAGAAAAGAAAATTATAAAGTAGCATCGAAGCAAAGTTTCTCCTGGATTGTTGGGTTTGTTCATCTAATTTCCACAATATAAGCACCAATGCCATTAATGTCTCAAATTCAATAAAAATCCTCTTCAACTTTCTTGTTTTATGGCCAAAAAATGGATCCATAATCAGTGGATGTTAGGTAGTGGAGTTTCAGCTACATTGAGTGAGAAATACTAATGTGTCAGATCAATTTTTATTCATGATAATATATCGGCATATATGATACATAGGACATTCACATAATGCATATTTCAATTGGGTAAGCTTCATTGTATAATGCTGCTTCCTACACAGTGAAATATCAAAGATATCAGAATTTTCTACTAAGCCAGGAAAGGAAACCCACAAACGTAGGATCAGAGCAAAGTTTCTTCTCTTTGGTTATCGGGTACATCCATCTAGTTCCCAAAACAAAAGAGTCACCCTCTAAATCAATGTTTCAATCTCATTCAAAATTATCCAAAAATTTCTTGCTTTTTCACCAAAAAGTGGTCCACAAGAGCGGGTTTAGGCAGTAAAGTTTCAACAACACCAAGTGGGAAAAAACAAATGGGTCCAATCAATTTCCATGCTAATACTGATCAAAACATACAATAGAAGCACTCATATAATTAAAATATCAAATGGAAAAACCCCCAGATCATAGATCTTCTAGCACATGAACATATATGTCAAGAAAAGAAACACACGAAGTAACATGCAACAGAGTATAGTTTCTTTCAGGTTTTGGTTCATTCATCTAGCGCCCAAAACAGAAGGGTCTCCTCCAATTCAATGCTTCAATCTTATCCATAATTCTTCCGAATCTCTATCCTTTTTTGCCCCAATAACGACCCACAACAATGGTTTTCAGCAACATCAAATGAAGAAAAATAATTGCATGCCAATACTAACCACTAATCAGCACACATGACACACAAAAGCATTCAAACAATTCCTATCTAAACTGGGTAAGACTCAAATAACATGTTCCCAGCATATTAAAACATAAAAACAAATCAGGAATGTCTGCTGGCTCAACGAAAACCCCACAAAAACAGCATACTGGCAAGAGTAGGTTGTGTAGTTTCAGGTTCGTTCGTCTAATTCCCAAAGCAAAACGGGTCCCCTCAACTCCAATGCTTAAATCTCACCCCAAATTCTCCCCAATTCTTGCCCATTTTTTGGCAAAAACCTGCTCCCCAACAATGGGTTTAAGGCGGCAGAGTTTCAGCAACAGAAAATGAGAAAAACAAATGGGTGTGGTCGGATCAATTTGCAGTGAAGGAATTGGATGCAAAAGAATGATACTATCAAAGTCTCAGATTCCATACCTGCAAAATGCCAACTCCTTTAGAGAGAGAGAGAGAGAGAGAGAGGAGAGCTGGATTAGTGCCTTAGTCTTCCTTAAGAGGATCTATAATAAGATTTTCATTGGTGGAAGAAATCAAATTTACTCCACGCTAAGAAAAAGCTTTGCATTGTGTGCAAACCAAGAATGAGGCAAGTCAGAGCTTGCTGTTGGCACATCACATGTTCATTTCAATCTCCTACCAAGTAAATTATAAATATTTTCCTAAAATGAATTATTTTTTAAATTTTTTTTTAATTATATTATTTATAACAACTTTTTTTTTTTTTATCTGTTCACTTTATATTACAAATTTGTAATATTCCCTTCTCATATAAGCTTGAACATAGTCCCTTCAATATGCCTCTCACTTAGACCGATCCCTTCTTTATACCTCGTAGCCCTTTATACGAATGTGCCAAAATAATAATGATTTGTAGTCGTATGTCGATTTTGTCTATGCCGTTTTTTGGATCAGTCGTATCTCTAACGTTTTTACTATTACATACTTATATCCCTAACAAGGTATTAACGTTACTAATTTGACACCCCTTACATGTGTTTTTAGTTGATGTGACACATTAGCACGCGATTCTTTAAATTCAAATTTTGTTTTGACAAAATTACCCTTATCTCTAACCTCAATATAAGGGTTGTCACGTCGATATTGTTAACGCCCCGTTTACTTACATATTAATTCCATTAAAAGTAAGAGCATAAGTGTGTCACGACATAAACATTAGAGACATGTTGAACAAAAAAAAAAAAAAAAAACGTTAGAAATGTAATGGGCAATACGGGCATCTTGTTCAACGATTATGGCATTGTGCGTATTTTCGTCTTTAACAATGCATCGAGAGTCTATTAGCTTATGAAAACTTAAAAATTACGGGAAAGGGTATACCTATTATTTATATTTAATGGATCATGACACCTAATAACATGTTTGTTTTCATAGTTAGTAATTATGATTTTAAATATTTTTAATTTAAAACCGTAGCCGTTAATTATGATTTTAAGTTTTAAAATTTGTACTATATCGATTTCTTTTTTTTTTTGCTTTAAAAGCATTGTTTTTTGGACAAAAATCATATTCTGCAATATCATGTTTTTTAAACAAAATAAAATAATAACACATGGATTTATATCAAATACAGGTACAAAACACAAAATACAAAGTTAAAGAGTTTTCATTGAAATATTTTCAAATTAATGAAAATTGACTTACTTAGGTAAGCGGTTTAGTTTTTACTGGCCAGATATGCTTTTATTAATTGAATGATAAATAAGACTTAATAGTATAAAATATTTGTTTTAATATTTTATTTATATTAAGTATTAAATTATTCATTTTTATATATGCTTAAAATTATGATTTACCAATTATGTCAATAAAGTAATTTGTTTAACGTTATTGTTGTGATAAAATAAAAATGTTTATATAATATTTATGTAACATCTCAACATATAATAAAAAATAAAAATATTAAGGTATTATGATAAAAAAAATTATTATTATCATTGTTAAAAAAAAATAATTAAATACATAAAATTAATAATTAAATAAATAGATTGAAGACAGTGATATTGTTCTTTTAAAATATGCTTTGTGGATTTTAAATATTTTGGGAATATTTTACAATATAACTTTTTGCTTTTAAAGTATGACTTTTTATATTCATAATAAATTTTAAAAATTTAAAAATAAGTCCTGTCAAAATAATAATAATAATATTCTAACTTTTGAAAGCAAGTTGCTTTTAGAAAAAAGCTAAAAATAAAAAAAACCCCTGAACACGAACGTTAGTGGACCCATCAAAGAAAAAAAATCTATATGTGATTGATGCGTTGGGTCCTATATGTTGGATGTGACTAGACTGATCATACTTTAAAGTTTTAAATAAATTTGTTTACAAAAATAATAATATTATGGATTCAATCTTATAATAAACCGATAAACCTAATATATATAAATAACTAAAAACCATATAAAATTAAATAATATCAAAGTTAATAGTATAATAGATCGACATAAAATTTATAAATTAAAGTATCACATTAATTTCTGATATATTAAACTCAGTTAATTAACATCTGAAATGATAAATAATTTGATATATTAGAGACGACGATAATAAGGCATCACAATAAAATAACGATAAACTAAATGTTGATAAGACGATTACATAAAAAACAAACAAGATAAAATCTAAAAGTTTGTAAAATAACTATTTTATTAAGCAATAAAATGAAAGAAATAGATGCAGATAAGTGATTTCAGGTCAAGACGGACAAAAAATCACCCTTCCTGACTTTAGGAAAACGGGTTAGAAGAAAATAAAATAAGAAAATGAAAATAATGGAACAGTACTGTTTAAATAATTATAAAATTTTATGTTTTAACATTGGCACCAACAACAGTTTGAATTCGATGTCCACGGCCAATAATTTTGAAAACAGGCCAAAATGGTCATTTATTTTGACATTTATATATGAATAATAAAAGCATTATGTGTTGTTTAAGCTGTTTTCCAATTCATCAGCAACGGGATTTATCGATTTGGATAAAACAAAAAGCAGCGGGATTATTAATTGTTTTCTTATTTATTACATTTCGTCTTAAAACCGATTTTCTTACCGTCGATCTACAGCCAACGGGATTGTAGATAGTAACGCATTTTAAACACATTTTCATTGTTTTATTAACTTCATTTTCAAGAAAATGGTTTACAAAACTGATTTTCTTATTCGGTATTGGCCGAGTGTCTGGCTTGTATTTTAAAATGGCCAAAGATTATAATCATTTGAAAGTTTTCGTAATGCAATTTTGATATAATTAAAATTTCGTGAACTAAACTGGACCTAGAGTTTTATGTTTCTACATTAAATAAAATTGGAATATTACTATAAACATATATGTGGGGCATCTAGATGTGAAAATTAAATGGGAAATTTTAGAGATTAGGGTTTTATGTTTCTATTTTAAATAAAATGTGAAACCTCGAGAAAAAAAATATATAATTTTTCAGAAAATAGTAAAATAATAAAATTGTCAAAATGGTTAAAGGAAGCCTGAAAATTTTTCTAGATATTGGATGACGAAACGGATTACGCTGTTGGACTCGCCTTGCGAAATCTAGTGACCCGAAAAAGTTTCATCGAATTATGACATAGTTTGAATTTTTACGAATTTTCTAGGTAGTGGGGTTAGTGACTTTAGAGACGATATTTTTACGAAAATTTCGGAAGTCGGAAAATGACTTGGGCCAAGTTCAATTAAAATGAATTGAACTGAAAATAAATAAATGGTTTTGGGATATAAATGAACCCGGGATTGGAGTAGACACGCGGCACCATGAGGACCACATATCAAACTTAACAATTAAGTTAAGTTAGAAAGTAAAATAAAAGAACAAAGGAAAGGCAAAAGAAATGACAAGGAGGGAGAGAGGGAAAAAAAGATTTTTTTGCTTATCACATTAATCATGCATCAAGTCGGTTAACGCATCAAGAGCTACACGTGGGTATCAAAATCTTGGAGTTTCGTTAAACTCTATGAGATAGAGAATTTTCTTACTTGAATTATTTTTAACCTAAAATTAACATTTTTAATTATGTCAATAAAGCAATTTGTTTAACGTTATTGTTGTGATAAAATGAAAAATATTTATATAACATCTTGACATATTAATAAAAAATAAAAACTATAAAGTTATTATGATTATAAATTTATTATTATAATTGTTAAAAAAACAATTAAATACATAAAATTAATAATTAAAAAAATAGATCGAGACAATGAGATTGTTCTTTTAAAATATGCTTTGTGGATTTTAAATATTTTAGGAATATTTTAAAATATAACTTTTTGCTTTTAAAGTATGACTTTTTATATTTATAATAAAAATTTTAAAATTAAAAAATAAGTCATGTCAAAAAAATAATAATAATAATCATCGCCCCTAAACCTTTGTTTTGTTAGTGGACCCATCAAAGAAAAAAAATCCCTATATGTGATTGATGGGCAAGATTCCTATATTTTGCATGTGACTAGACTGATCATACTTTAAAATATTAAATAAATTTGTTTAAAAATTAATAATATTATAAATTCAAACTTATAATAGATCGATAAATCTAATATATATAAATAACTAAAAATCATATAAAATTAAATAATATCAAAATTAATAACATAATAAATCGATTTAAAACTTATAAATTTGATAATATAATGACTATAATATTTTTAAGCTGGAGTTCTGATATCTTGGCGGTCGCGGTGTGGTCGTATTGATGGATTGTATTCGTGTTGTGTCAATATACGAATCGTGTCAACGTGCGGCGAACGTCACGAATAATAAGCGTGTCGGCGATTCATTGCTTACGGCTATTCATTTATTAATGTTAGGCGGTCAGCGCGAATATGGCCAAAATTTAGATTTGATTATTTAAAATAATATGATTATAATTAATACGTAAGTACATATTTGCCTGATAACCTATTAAATTTATGTTTATTAATTTTATTATTTAAATTAATAGGAATTATAATTAATAATTCATATTTAACACAAATAACTTATTAAATAGGTTCATTAATTAATATAATAATTAAACGAATCAAATTCGTGTTAGGCGGATCGACACGAATATAACCAAAACACGATTATACTTAACCAAAGCGTAAGCAGGTGTTGGGTTCGTGTCGTTAAATTTTAGTAATACTCTTATTGTCATGGTGATATATTCGATTGATCAAATCAGTTGTATTTGTTTGAAAAGGTTCTAAAAAAATAAAGCGTCGTAATAAAACAACGACGATATAGCGTGCATATGGCCGCGATAAACAAAACTATTCTGATAAGACAACGATAAATCAAGCGTCGATCAGAGCGATTCACGTGTCATAACAGATAAAGCGCAAAAGTTAGTAAAATATGCATTTATTAAGCGATAAAATAAAGAAGAATCTGAGATGGGTGATTTCAGGCTAAGACTGACCAAAAATCGCCCTTCCTTACTTTAGGAAAACGGGTTAGAAGAAAACAAAATAAGAGAAAATAAGAAGAAGGGCGGTTAGGGTTTTATGTTTCTACTTTAAATAAAATTGGAATATATATATATATATATATATAGTGTGTGTGTGTGGGGGTCATCTTGATGTGAAACTTCAAATAAAATATGTTATGTTATCTATAAATGGGAAATTTTAGGGTTTTATGTTTCTACTTTAAATGAAATTGGGATATTACTATAAATACGTTATGTTATCGATAAATGATAAATTTTAGAGATTAGGGTTTTTCGTTTATACTTCTACTTTATATAAAATTGGAATATTACCATAAATATGTTATGTTATCAATAAATGGGAAAATTTAGAGATTAGGGTTTTATGTTTCTACTTTAAATAAAATTGGAATATTATTATAAATATGTTATTGTTATTGATAAATGCGAAATTATGTTTATACTTTAAATATATATATATATATATATATACTATATATATAATAATGTGTGTGTGTGATCGTCTTGATGTGGCTTAGATAAAATATGTTATGTTATCGATAAATGGGAAATTTTTGAGCCGCATTTAGTAGGTAGAAAATTTACTACATTTAATATTCAAACTTTCGAAAAACAGAAAGCGCGTTTAGTTACGAGAATAAGACGAAAACAAATTTTTAAAACAAAATAAAATGAATTATTATTCAGCATTTATATATAAATCAGAGAAAGCAGTTATGTCTTTGTTTTATTGTTTTTACAGTGCATCAACAGGGATTTGGTGGATTGGGATAAAATAAAAACCTTTGGATTCTTCTTTTCTTCTTTTATTAAAACTGCGTCTTAGAGCCGATTTTCTTACCGTAATTTCCGCGAGAAATGCGGGATTATGGTAACGTGCATTTTAAGCGGCATTTTTCATTGTTTTCATTAACTTCATTTTCAAAAAAATTGTTTCTGAAACGGATTTTAACATTCTTTATTTTCCAACCCAGTCAATCTGAAGCGTATTTTACGAAATGGCCAAGATTATAATACATTGAAAAATTTAGGCCCTGTTTAGTAAATAGAAAAGTTACTACATTTTCTGCAATTAATTTTAAAGCGAGGAAGCGGCGTTTAGTTCGAGAATAAGGCCAACGAATTTTGAAAACAAAGAAAATAGATTATTTATTTTATTGTTTATATATGAATCGACGAGTAAAGCATTTTTCGTTGTTTTAATTAAATTGTCGAATGGGGTTGAAAATGAAAACGTATTTTGATCAGGTCCAGTCTGAAACGTGTTTTAAATGAAAACTAAAGATTAGAATACATTGAAAATTTTAAGTATTAAGATTTTGGATAGAGTTGAATTTTAAGTAGCGCAGGGCACCAATATTACGAATTTTGGTAATAGTTGAAAATTTTCGTGAACTAAACGGGGCCTATAGAGATTAGGGTTTTATGTTTCTACTTTAAATAAAATTATAATATTACTATAAATATGTTATGTTATTGATAAATGGGAAATTTTAGAGATTAGGGTTTTATGTTTCTACCTTAAATAAATTTGGAATATTACTATATATATATATATATAGTAATATATATATATATATATGTATGTATGTATGTGGTCATCTTGATGTGAAACTTGAAATAAAATATGTTATGTTATTGGAAAATTTTAGAGATTTAGTATAAAGTTGTTGTCTCAAAATTGTTGGTCTACAAAGGTTGATAAATTTTAAATCATTGAATGGGTCCCACTAATTAATTAAGTTGATAAATTTTAAATCATTGGTATGGTCAATGACTTATAACGATTGTGAAAATGATAGGCTAATGATTTGTTTATTATGATATTTTGATTAATATGGTTGAATTATAATGGAATATATAATAAAATAAAAATAGTGATTTAGAAAGGTGAGCATGTTTGGAAATTTTAAAAATAATTTAAAGGTAAAAGGTTTAAATAAATAAAAAATTACACAAAAATGTTTTTTTTTTTTTTTTTAGAAAATTACACAAATGTTCTTAATTGGTTGATAAATGAATATTCCACTATATTTATAATTCATCAAGCGTCCACCATGATTTTATTCCAAGGGTTTCTAGTAAATGTATTTTTTAAAGTTTATTTAACACCTAATATTTAGATTAAAAACGGTTATTACAATTACTGTCAAATAGGTATTGAGTAAACAAAAATTTCCGGTAAATCAACTTTTATAGTGGGATTCACTAGAACATACAAAAAGTATGGAAATTAGTGAAATGTGTGCGTCTTGGGAAAATTATAATATTTTGGTTTGAAGCGTATATTGAAATCCTAACTAACACTCAGTGAAATATGGATCGTAGTTTCCTTGAAGTTCCCTATAATTTAAGCGGAAAAGTACCTTGAAAATTATATTATATAAACATAATTGAAAATTGAAAGAAACTTAGGAGGAGGAGGAGGAAGGGAGATATGCCTTTTTAACTTCCATGTGGAAAAATAGTAGATTTCATTATAAATTGTTGAAAAAGTGTCCTTAGCTTTAAGTAACAAATGCTTATAAAGAAAAACATGTAAAATTAAAGGCCCAGAATGCATGCAGATGGGCGATGTGACTTGTATAAATACTGAAATGGTCTTGCTCAGTTTTGATTCTTGGTTGATGATCCTCAAATTTGGCGTTGAATCATCATTTTATAGGCATTTCCGAGTAAGCTACGCCCCTCTTCCTTTCTTCAATAAGCGTCCGTATGCCACTAGTAATCTTGCTTCAAATAACTTAAATCCGTACGTCTCTGCCATGTAATGACTTTGAGAAAAAAATATTCTTCATGTTTTGCCTTTGAGATAAAGTCTCGATATTTTCTGCTAGCAGCTTTGAATTTTTTTAAAAAATTTCCATCAATGTCCCTAGACATTTTCTATGGGATGATCTTCATGTGTTTGGGCTTTATCGGATTGGGTTAGACTCGCATGGTTTGGGTTTGGAATATCTATTCGGCCCATCCCACAAATTATTTTTAGTGTCAACAACTATTTTATTTTTTACTTCATCAAAATATTAGGATACATGATCTAAAAACTATCATTCAATATAAAAATTGATTGACAACATAAGTTAATAAACTATTGAAATTATCGTTGAATATGTAAGTGAGATGATTGAGGTATCTTTTCAGCTTAGCAGAATAGTTTTGAGTTCGAGGCGTTGAGAATGTAATTTGTATTATATGATAGAACTACGATTATTATTAATGGATTTAAAATTCATTGAAGATTAATATGAGTGTGGTATGGTTTAAAGACGCATTTCGTGTGTGCATGGTATAATGAGATTAGTGTTAGGACATGTGTCATGAAGTCAACATTTGTTGGGAACCAAGCTTAGACCTGGATAGGTGTGGATGATCCAGGCCTGACCCAATAATGAGTAAAGAAGTCTAAGCCTAGTAAGATGGAAGGACGGATTGCAGTTCGAAGGGACCACCTCAAGCATCGAGAGGGAAGAGGACAAGCGAACCACCTCAAGACAGTTATCTCGGGCATGGAAGCGACGCTAGCAAAGTATATGTTATAATACACACAGGTGAGCGTTCTGGCCCCTGAATTAATGTCTTTTGCAATAACAACATGAATAAGCATTATGAATGACAAATAAGTAAAGGAGCTATTCATTGAATATGTAACCCCCGTCCAATGAGTATAAAAGGAGGAGAGAGAGAAAAATAAGATAATTGGCTATTACTTTGTGGAAAGACCTGTCAGTATGAAGTACATTTCAGAGATGTATAGTGCAAAAAAAAAATGAATGAAATGTTTTTAAACTTAAGACCAAAAGAAATGGGCCTAAAGTACGAACCAGAGGCTTTCCTAATTTGGGCCCAGTCTATTTATGATTGGATCGGTTGGTTGAAATTTATCAACTGGGCTGGAAATTGGGCTCGGGTTGCATGTCTCAACCGGATTTGGGTCGAACCCGAACCCGACAATACGGACCCAGCCGATCGGACAAAGGGAAGACATAGAAAGTAGAAGAAACAGCTGAGCGATTGCATCAGAATTTGCTTTCATTTCCAGAAAACGATTCTCAGAATTCAGCAGAGTAGCTTTTGGATTTGGATAAATGGATTCTTCAAACCTAAGTTCGCTCCCAGAAGAGGGTTCGGCAGAAGAACCGCAACAAACCGAAACTAAACCCGCCTCTGCCTTCTCCTCCATTCCTCAGCGCCCTCCATCTATGTCAGTGCTCTCTCCCTATCCGCCATTTTCAATTCCGGTTAATGGGTTTTGTTTTTTTGATAATGATTCCAACAGGGTTATTTTATTTTACTTTTTTTTTTGTTGTTTTCCGATGCATGTTCTTAATTTTTATGGTATTTGACATGGGTTCGTACGGAATTTTATTTGGTCGGTGAATCAATGGGTCGATTAATTTTAATTTAGCACTCTCAAATTTGTTTAGATTGTTTTTATTCAAATGGAATCTCTCTCTCTCTCTTCTTTTATTTTTGAATTGCTGCTCCTGAATTTACTGGTAATTGATTGTATGCTTGCCATGTAATTGCTGGCTCTTTGTTTCGTTGCCTTTGGGTTTGGAACTAAACGGGTGATTTTTTTTTTTTAAAATTTTTTTGCCAGTTGTTTATCTTTCTTGAGTTTTGTGCTGCCTGATCCTTATTGAAGTGAAGTCATTCTGAGTTTTTAGATTTTTTTTTGGATTTATTTGTGCTGGCTGAGCTTCTAAATTTAGGGACAATTTTGTGTAAATTATTTGAAATTTTGTGATCACCTGAAATTTGTATGAATCAGTAAAATCACAACTTCAATGAATTTCTGAATTTAGGGCCCTTAGAAATGGGTATTTAGGCATGTAACTGCCTTCAAATGATATTTGCTTGAATTTGACGAATAAGCCTGTTTGATGGGTTAGCCTAATTATTTAGAAGTTTGGTTTAACTTCTAACCAGTAGGAACCAAAGGGAACCGTAAGGATTGTATTTGGCATCTGCCAAACCTAGATCCTCTTTGATTAAATAATTGATAACCTATCAAAAAGATGTTTTATGGCTGAGTATATTATACTTTTATTTATTTATTTATTTATTTTGATAAGTAAAAAGAAAGTGTATTACGAACATGCTAAAATAGTGACTACAGCAATATATTGTACTTTTATTATCAGATCCAAAACCACTGATAATTAGATTAACCACTAGAAAAATTGGTTGTGTGGGCACAGTAGTGGTAAAAGAGGCGATGGCAGTCATGGCGCAGTTGGGGGGTTGGCGTTAGTGGCGTTGGGTTGATGCCTTGCTTGTGTTAAAAATGGATGGTGGCAATGTCAATAAGCCGCTATAGTGTTGGCAAAAATGTTGAAATTGGTGGGACAGTGATCATGATGTCTTTCTTAAGTAGACAATTCTTTTTCGATAAAAAGATAAATGTTATAAATTCCGTAAAGAGTAGAAGAGGAGATTGGGGATGAAAAAGAACCTGAACGTGGATTAAGATCAACAATGACTATCCAAGAGATTCAACAAACTGTTGTAAATTTTCTTAGAATGATTCCATTCTACATCCTGAAATTAGCTGCGAAACACAATTTTAATTTTTTGTGATTTATTTATTTCCAAGACATGTATTAGATGACAATAGTTTTTTAGAATGCATGAAAATAAACTTATACAATATAAAAATATGTTTTTTGCTATGTTCATACACAAAATGGTGTTGTCATATCTAATAACTCACATGTGATATATCTGTCGATAATTCTGGGGTTGTGCCCTTTTTAACAAATAACAGATTAATGCTTTTGCACACAAGTAAATGGTAGACTTGTAAAATTTTTATTTCATCTTCAGCTTGTTATTTGGTCTTTAAGAAATAAGTCGTGATTGATAAGGGTTATTTGTGAATATTCCTTTATTGTTATATCTTTTATTGCACTTTTTGGTGTTTGAATCGTTGATTCTATATTTAATCCTTTCAATTCTTCTTGTAGGACTTCTCTACAAAAGTACGCTCCTTTGGAGTGGTCGGCTTTTTTTGATCAAGAGGATGATGTTTGCATTCCAGACTCAAATGATGTGAGTGACCACTTTATTTGACTTTTCTGTTACCTCTTGCCGGTTCTTTTTTCGCCCCTTTATGGGAATATTCTCTTTAACGATCCTTGTTGTTTTAGGTATTTCACGTGTATATGGCAGGAACAGAAGGGCCTGTAGTCTTTTGCCTACATGGAGGTGGTTATTCTGGGTAAGTTTGATTCTTGTTGTATAACTTAAACTTCATAACTCCTGTGATACATAATATGATGATTTTAGTTTTAGGTGAATAGGCATGAGTATATGTTCATGAGATTCAGTGGATTTCTTGACTTACTCATCTCACCTTTCTGTGATTTTTGGTAATGATTTTATGTACCAATAGCTCATTTCATGCTTGTACAGTTGTACCATGTAAATATGGTTCTCCATTGTTATTGTAGTATTATTGATGTGAAACCATCTTGTTATGGGCTTACAATTTTCATTTGACTTTCTGAATCAAAAGCAAAGGGAATTTGTGTAACAAGAACCATGGTAGGGATTCTAACAACTGACTGACTTGGTCAACTAAAAATAAAATGGATTGTGACATATGTATCAGCCAGAAATGCGTATTTGCGTTCTGTTTTTGTGTCCCTTGTACCCAAAAGAAAAAGAGATTTTTTTTTTTATAAGGCAAGTTGAATGAATGTCTGTGCTATGTCAGTCATATCCTTTTAACAATATTTTAATACGTGAATCATAAAAGTCTATTCTATGATTTCAACTGTTATAAATCTCTACTTCTATAATTATTTTTTATTTTAAATTTTAATTGGATCAAATTAGTGAGTATTTAGGGAAGATTTGGCATTTTGTCTGCAATGTAAATCTTCTTTTTTTTTTTTTGATAGGCAAGTGTATTCTTTTCTTTTTAAGTTGATATTGAAACTTGAAACTAGAATCTCCCATAACCCTACCCCAATCCTTTGCCACTATAGCCGGGACTCAAGGGTTGTTTATAATGTAAATCTTAAGAACTTTCATTTTTTTTAGGTATGTAGTCAATTATAGCTAAGATGTTACTTTTATTTTTCTTTTTGGTTGTTGATATGGTTTTAGGATCTTAAAATAGCTTAGGAATATGTAGCTTGCTGTTGTATCACATACTTGTGAGTTTAGTTACCAATTTCCTAATTTCTTAGGCTTATATCATTTGCACCCACGGTATATATCATGCATTCTAACATCCTTCCTCACAAACCTCCTTTTGGGCTTGCATAGTGGCTTAATAAATTGGGGAAATAAAGTAACCCTTTCCGGGCTTAATAAATTGAGGAAGTTAATATGTAGTGATGTTAAGATGCATGAGCTGGCAAATAAGACTTTGATATCATGTTGAACTATCAATTGCCAAAAGGTTTAAGCCTGTAAGATTTGGGTTGATGTATATCATGCATTCTAGCAGTGTGATTCACTTTTGGCCTGGGAGTGGAAGTTTCCATTGGCATCCTTAACTTTCTCTACATCTCTTAACTTTGTCCTCGTTTTTAGTGTGAAGTTTTGGTATTGTATCTGTATGGTATGTTTAGTATTTCCCAAGATCTTACAAAAAATTCCATCTTTTCCAAAATATTCAATTGGGATGTCTACTGATGTTGACATTGCAAACCTTAAACCATACTATAATTTAGAGATTATTCACTGTAGGTTCTTTACTTTTTTTTAGGGTTAAATCAAACTTTTCACTGAAAACTTATTCTTTGGCTCAAAGATTTTCTTTGATTGTTTTTCTCCTCTCTGCACATCACCTAAATTAGTTATCTTGTCTGAAGCTCTCTGTTGAATAATATGTTCCTTATAATCTAGTATTACTTTTTGTTGCTTATAACACATTGCAATCTGGTTGGAGATGAAAAATGATATTTGCCCATTGTGATAGTTTTTATTTAAAGCTGTCTCTAACATTTTGCACAGAGGTAAATAGAAATATTTTTTTCTGGACAGGCTTTCTTTTGCACTGGCAGCAAGTAAAATTAAGGAGAAAGCTCGGGTAGTAGCTATAGATTTGAGAGGACATGGGAAGTCATCCACTGAAAATGAATTAGACCTATCGATTGAGGTAGTTATTCAGAAAAGTACTAGATGTTTCTGAAAGAATTTGTTCCATTAGTATTATATCTTTTATTGTGAAGTTCTTTTATTTACCATTTCTTTGCATGAAATATTATTTTCAGACTCTTTGCAATGATGTTTTAGCTGTTTTGAAGAAAATGTATGGAGATTCTCCTCCAGCAATTGTGCTTGTTGGCCACAGGTTGTGCCCTTCTGATAGTCTAGTTTCCATATTGTATATTCTCACTTTTCTAATAGTTTCAATTGTGTGTTTTTTCTTGGGGAAAAGTGTGTTTTCATAAACACACTTGAGAAAGTTTGTTTTCTTGTGACTTATAGGATCAAACTTATGAAGAAATTTTTGCTTTCAAGTTTGAATGCTAGAGAGAACTCATATGTCAATTATCTCGTTCTAGTTCTTATACCATTCAAATTTCATTTGTCTATCAGATTATATTTAATATGTATATGAAATTTAGATGAAATCTTATGTTTAAAAGTTTGATTGGGTTTGTTGAAGAAGGAAAATAGGGGAAAAGTATTTGTTCCCTGGTTTCTGTGTAGGGAAATAATCAAGTAGATATGATAACAAGAGGAGAGGACGCATGGGTTTGAGTACGGATTATAACTTTGATTTGACAGACTGGAGCTTTTCAGTCTCAATTAAGGTTAAGAATGTTAAAAAGTATTTTTTTGATGTTTTAAATTCCTATTAGGAGTCTCTCCATCTCAAATTCCAGGAGCAGTTGATGAAGGTGAGAAAAAGATGGGATCCATTTCTGTTTGTAGCAAACTTGGATGCCATTTGATTGACAGTTGGGAAGACTGGTGCAATGAGATTTTCTGAAAGTTAACTAAACATTGATAATTCAATGATTGCATTATACCAATTTTGCACCTCTAATTTTTCTTATTCCAATCAGATTAAAGGCATATTAGTAGAGACTTTTCAAACAGAGGGTAGGGTAGTCAGAAAGGCCTTTTGAGGAAAGAGGGGTGGTCAGGGTGTATTGGTTTTAGATGTGATAAAGCTCTTGATATGGTTTTACTTAATTAAAGGCATGATATTCATATTATACCAAAATCTTACAAGCTTGAGCTTTTAGGAGAGTTGGTTGTTTGACATGGTATCAGAGCTTGTTTTGGCAGAGATCCTTGGTTCGAGCCACCTCCCTGCAATTTATTTCTTATTTGTTGATTTGAAAGTCCATGGAAGACTATATATGATTTGTTTGACTCTCCACTCTCGTGTATGGGGCCACACGTGAGGGAGGGTATAAAAGGCATGATATTCATATTATACCCAAATCCTACAAGCTTGAGTTTTTAGGAGAGTTTGTTGTTTAACATATTTTAACTCTTAAGAATTTTCAGCCGAGTTATAGCTCTACTTCATTAAAGGAATATTTTTATTGTCTGGGAAATGCTTTGTTAAGCGCCTTTAGTTCACGGGCAAGATCATTTTCTAGGGACAAGGTGAAAGGAAGGGTGGAAAATAGCCAATCTAAGGGCATGTTTCGTTTCTGTTTTTGAAAACACAAAGAACACAATTTTGGTGTTTTCTGAAAGCTGTGTGTTCTCACAGATTTAATGTTTTACGTGTTCTACGTATTTTTTCAAAAAAAAAAAAAAAAAAAAAAAGGGAACTAAACATGTTTTCAGTGTTTTCTTTTTTCTCCTTGTTTTTCAGAACAAAAAACAATTTTTAAAAACTGTAAACAAACAGGCCCTAAGTTATTTTACTTCATTTTGAGAGTTTTTAGAGTTAATTTTGAAGGATTGGCTCCTAATGACTTTGTCCTATGAGTAATCTCATATGGAGACTTTTTTGTTTTTAAATTTTTTGATAGGGTAAAGTAAAGTGCCTCAGGTTTTAGGCTCTCTACTTCTACTTCTTTCCTTTTATCTTTTTTTAATGATCTATGTACTTCTATTTGTGGTTCCCCCCTTTTTGTTTGCCCTTGCCTTTTTGTGATAGCAGTGGATGTGCAGGCGGCTGCACACTTGATTAATCCCGGGGCCACAGTTAACGGCCGGAAGTAAGCCCGAGTGACCACGAGAGGACTCAAACCGGTGACCATTGGGTTAAACCCCAAGACCTTAGACCAACCGAGCTACCCATGAGGCTTTTAGTCATACCTTTTTTTGATAGGTTAATGTAGTATGATGCTTACTTATCAAAGTAATAGTTGAGTTTTGTTGGATAATTTTCATTTTTGTAAGCTGAAGCTAACATCATGATTTCAAAAGTAATAGCTTGATAGTATGGAAGTTTTGTAAGCAAGAAACAGCCTTCCTATAAGCTTCATGACCACAAGAAGCAATTGTCCTGCTTCTATGCAAAGCCCTTTTTTTAAACACACCAACTCTTTTAAGGTGTTTAGGGTTTATAGCACTGACAACAAATGGTCTTCTATTTTTATCTTATAGATCTTGCTCCCTACCTTTATCTACTTTTTATATGCCATTTGAAGCATTTTTTGGTTCATTGTGTCTCTTGCACTTCTTCATTTCCATTGCTGAAATAATAATACTGTTAAAAGAAAAACAATGTAAACCATCCATCAAATATAGTTGATGGAAAAGCTGCAGTATTTGTTCAAGACAATCAAATCCTTATGGTTTTATTTTTAAGCTGTTTTAACTACGATTATACTGGCACTGATGTCATTGTTATACAGCATGGGAGGTTCTGTTGCTGTCCATGTTGCTGCAAAGAAAGTACTGACTAACTTATTATTGGATAATGGATTGTGGATGTGGGTTGCATTGTTTTGTTCAGATATATTCTATATCTGCCTTCTCAATGCTATATTGAAGCTGTGTTGACAGTCAACAAGAATTTCAGGGAACGGCGATGGCTTCCTTGATTCATATGCAGAAAATCCTTTCAAGCAGGATGCAGCATTTTTCAAGCCTTGAAAAAGCGGTACCTACAATACCTTTGAACTCCAATTTTCTATGTAATTCTCTTTATTTATGTTTGCACTTTAAGGATATTATGGTTAATCTTATGAAATTTCTTTCGCGTAACATGAATTACTGTGAAATATTTATCCCTTAGAGATCAAGAAGAATGCATGCCTAATGTACCCCTGATCATGTCAATGTGTATAAATTTTATGAAATTTATATCACATAAAAAATGTTGGTTGGTACCCAAAAGATGATATTTAGGTATCAAAAAGGGAAAACAATGTGGGTCCAAATATGTTAGCATTATATGGTCCAGTATGCTGGTGAACCTGATCTATTCAAGATCGTACAGGTTTTATAAACACACAACTGGGGATCTAAATATCTGAACATGATGCAGGGGGTACTGCCTAGCCTGGTATCTAACTATTGCTGCCTATTCCCTTTTACTTTACAAAAGATGTGTGGCTGTACAGATTCTATCCTCTCTGTCACGAGTTGGTGGGAAAAGTGTTAATATTGGATTAGGACAAACTAGAGACCACAAATTATGTAGAAGCTCAAATACATAAAGAATAAACTATTGTCTGGTTACATAGATTTTTCCAGCCTTTCTTTTGGTATAGTATTGTTGGACCAGATATTGATTCAAGTGAAAAATTGGAGATTTACTTTGACGGATGCCCTTTGCGACAAACTGTGGCTTATGGTTATAGGTGGTTTATTGTGAGTCTATTTGAGGTTTAGGGAGTAGTTCAGGTCTGGCCTCTGTGGTTGAGTTTCTACACCAAAAAAGGCATGTCTTCAATCGGGATTATTAGGGACTTCATAGTGGAAGGGGGATTTAACTGTTCACATTTCATGGGCCTTTGAGGGGAGGAGACTATCTGGGAGGTATATTAGATGCACTACATCATTGACCTACTAGGAGATTTGGATCAAGCCTTTTTGTAAAGACCTAACTCAGCTAAACAATAAGTTGATAGATTGATAACAGAGAGGTGCCTCCGCTCTGATTGTGTTTTTCTTCAGGTGCTCGCTCTCCCTAGGTTTGGGTGTGGCTTGAGGTTTCCTTCTATTGTATTCCTTGTTTGTGGGAATCATTTGGCTGTGTCAGTATGGTTGTTTCTGTGTCTTTTTCAGTTGACATATTGCCTTCAGTTGTATATTCTATTCTACTAAAACCTTCTCTTCCCATTTTCTACGTGATTGAAAAAAAAAAACAGAGGAACAGACAGACCTTTGGAAATGTCAAAGAGAAAGAAGTAGTTAGCTCAATGATATTGAGAACACTGTTGCTCCATGCTCTGTCCTTACTAATCTAAGGGAACACCATTTGTGAATTGTCACATGAGGTGCCATGCTCTGAGTTATATTTTTTCTGGCACCCAACAAATAAAATATTCAACTCAACTCAGAGAGCTTTTTCCTTGACTATTCAGGACCAACTATATGATCCAGGTTAAAACAGTCTTTCCTCACTAATTCAAGCCCTTGTACTCATCAGTCTCATCCTGGCATCATTGTCAGATTTATCATGTTCTTACTGATGTAGTTATTGTTTTTTTTTCTTTTTTGCGCACTGATGAGCTGTCTTAACTGGCAATGAAGAAACACATGAATTACCTGAGCCTAGCTGAAAGAGGGTATTGTGCTGAATCAGTGGTAAGACAGTAAGGGGAAAACTGGAAACAAAGCATTCACATGAATCTACTGTTTCATCAGTTTGAGATGAGGTTGAGAGCAGATTTTATGGGGGTTAAATTTTCTTCATTTTAACTAAAAAAAACTTCAAACTCTCTCCAACATGGTTTTTTCCTGTCTAACCAAGATCAGAAGCTATAGATTCATTTTGATATTGCTGCAAGTAGAAGGGAAGAATCAGGAGAGACATAGTTCAATGGTTGTTGAAGGGATGAGTTGGCTCCTATGGTTTCGTCATAGAAAACATGATCTGAGATAGATAGGTTTCACAAACCAGAATTTATTTCTTACTTCATTGGGATAATACTATATTTAATTGAGGGATTTAACTTCTGTTTTTCGTGTCATTCAGCCCTTTAATCCATTGATTTCACCAATTATTGTTAGGTTTTCTATGTATTTGCTGTGATGGTCAATGTTTGTTGGAATATCGTTCGCCATTTATGTATTTGTTTCTCTGAAGGTTTCAAAGTTCCTCTTTTCAAGTCTTGTGTCTTGTTGTAGTATCCAATTTCAATGGAAATTGGGAAAGAGTCACATGTTTGAGAATGTAACCACCCTGTCATGATAGTTACAGGCATTATATATTTTATTTTATAATAAAGTTCCTCTGAAGATTATGAATTTCCTCTTTTCTAGTCTTCTATTTTTTTGTCATGGACCATCAAGGGCTTCAAGGATGAAATTTTCTTACTGCCAATTTGTATCCCTTCTTCAAACTTGGCTATTTATATGTTTTCTCTCTCTGCATAGATTGAATGGAGTGTTAAAGGAGGCTCTTTAAGAAACATTGACTCTGCCCGTGTATCAATCCCCAGTACATTAAAATATGATGATTCAAAGGAATGGTAAGCACATCTGTCATGGTAATTATATGTAGTTTTCATTTTATCATGAAATGCTAATCAACCAACCGTATCGATGGTCTTTCTGTTAGAATATTTGTCATGTACCGCCTGTTAATTGCTAAGTCATATTTTTGCATTGCAGTTACACTTACCGAACAAGGCTGGAAAAAACAGAACAGTATTGGAGAGACTGGTATGACTAAATTATTCTTATCAATATGCATGTTTAAGGAATCAAATTCATGGTTCGGAGAGGTAGTAATGGTTCTAATGGATGCCTCAATTGTGACCATACCTCTAGAGCATGTATCCTAAGTGTTGAAGCATGATATTAGTATAAAGCCACAAATCACCGCAAGCTTGCGCTTTAGGAGTGTTAGTCATTAACATGAGTATGTGAGCTTGGTTTTGTGAGGAGGTCTGAGTTCGAATCCTCTCCTTGCAATTTAATCTCCATGTTAATTTGAAAGTCTATTATGGACTCTGACTCTCCACATGCATGGGTATGAGGCCATGTGCACGTGAGGGAGGGTGTTGAAGCATGATATTCATATTAAACCCAAATCCTACAAGCTTGAGCTTTTAGGAGAGTTGATCATTTAATACTAAGTATGAGTGGGAGTGTTTTACAACACATGCTGTGGTAATTGCTGCAGCTAAACTTTTCATTGACTGTTGTGATACTATCATTAGACCATTGATTCCAACCCTGTCTAAAGAATATGAATGACCTATCTTGAGATTATTCGTTTACAATTTTACATATAGGTTCTCTCATTCAATAGACTAGAGGTCAGATAAATTTTGTAGATTCATGTTTAATAATTAAATATACAGATCAACAGTTTAAATCTCTAGATACAGCATGTAACTCTGAGATTTTGTACTACAGTTATGCCTGTGTTTGATTTCTTATGCCTTATGGATTGTGTTCAAATGCTATATGCCTATGAAATTGAAGCTCAATGAAGAAAATTTCACTGTTTTACACACATACATAGTTACATACATACATATATGTGTGTGTGTGGAGCATTTTCATTTTCCTATTGTTCTATTAGAGATTCTTTCTAGCTCTCTGCAGGTTTATATTGAGATGGCACCTATATGTCAAATTAATTAGTATTTGCATATTTACTTGCATTACAGGTATGAAGGCCTTTCTGACAAATTTCTGTCTTCTCCTGTTCCAAAGCTCCTACTGTTAGCTGGAACAGACAGACTGGACAGGTTCTATCAGTTACACTTGGCTAAACAAATTTTACAGCTTTTTTATATGGATAACTATTAGAGAAGTCAATTATTTATCCATCACTCAATTATACATGCTATGATGTCCCTCTCAACTAGAATAACTTAGGAAGGTTGTAGGTGTCAATGCCCAACTTGAAACTGACTTAAAAGTTTTGCTTGATTAATTTTTGAAATTGCTAGAGTGACTGAGGACTTTCAATCAATCATCAACATAAAATGGATCAGATTTCAACAGGAAAAGCCAAAATTCTGATGTAAATAAAATTGATGAAGGATAATAACATCAAGCTAGATCATGGAACCATAAATTTTTTTTTAATAAAGATCATGGAACCATAATTAAGATTACCCTTATGTTTGAAGAGATCCGACTGGAGAATGAGTTTAAGTGCTTCCTGTAAATTTTGATTTACTATCCAGAATATGCTGCTAATTCTCAGCTGATTTTATTGTGTGAGTTGTCCTGCTTGAAACATAGATATAGAAGGGAAATAATGACCTGGAGAGGATCACAAAATGTTTTGTGATGAAGGTTCTTCCCACGCTTCTTGTTTTATGGCAGCCAATCCCAATAATTTACATTTACAATTTCTAGGAGAGGAATCACAGTTGGTACTAGGTATTTCCAGCATTCTAGTAATGGTGGTAGATACAAGATAATTACGTAAGAGCTTGTAAAAGGAGGTCACCTGAGATCTGGTCTTGAATCAAAAAGATTTTTATTGAGGTCCATTGACCACAAAGCTGTAATTTAGAAAGTTGCTTCTTTTTCTTCTTAATGTGGATTGTTTGGAACGAGTATAACAGAAGAACTTTTAAAGATGTAGAATTGCATTTGTTTTTTAGGCTAAAAGAGACGACGAGATCAGAAAAATCAGTTTCCATTGTTATGGTTGTTCTTCCCTTTCTTGATCGGCTGCTTCCTTGTTTCTTAAGCCATATACATCCTGTATCTGAGGGTGTTCCATTTTGCTTCTTTTATGAAGTTGATTAGCTTAACTAAAAGCAGAGGGTCAATCTATTAGTCTCCCTTGTAGAGTCGAACAAATGAATGGTATGTTTGATGGATAGTTTATTGATTGCTTCCAAAGAATGCCAAAACAATGCCCCTGCTTTGCTGAGAGGGCCAGACATACCGACTCATAGTGCCTAGATTACTACTTGAGTCGGGCAGTTGGAAATTTCTGAAATTGAAAAAAGATAGAGTAGAGATGAGCCATGTTAAATGTTAAGAAGCATGATATTCATATTAAATCCAAATCCTACAAGCTCGAGCTTTTAGGAGAGTTGGCCGTTTAAGATGGTATCAGAGCTTGGTTTGGCAAGAGGTCCAAGGTTCGAGTCACCTCTCTGCAATTTGAATATTTGATCCCCATTTGTGTATTTGAAAGTCCATAGGGGACTTCATGGTTTGTTTGGCTCTCCACGTGCACAGGTATGGAGCAGCATGCATGTGAGGGAGGGAGGGTGTTAAGAAGCATGATTTTCATAATTTCATATTAAACCAAAATCCTAAAAGTTTGAACTTTTAGGAGAGTTGGTCGTTTAACATTAAATTTGAAAACCAATAGGCTGCGAGAACTTCCATTTCATTACCAAACCGAAGCTTAGGAGCTTTGTTTCACATAGTGGTGTGGAGCTTCCTACTGCAGGCTGTGAAGATTGGCAAGAGCCTAGTAGGATTGTGCCACATATCAGTAGAAAGCTAATGATTTTGAATCTTTTTTCTGGTGAGAAAGCTAATGATGGAGTATCTATCTCATACGTTACTTTCTTTTATTTATAAGTTAAGCAACATTACAACATTGTAACTAAAGTACTTAGCTGTCAAAAAAAAAAAAAGTTGTGCAGCATTACAAATTGAAAGATGGTTTAATTGGGATTTGGCTCTTTTTACCTGCAATTGTTAGCTGCTTCTATTCTGACTAGACAACATTGTTCTTATACATGTATACTCAGAATTTCTCTGCAATTATTCTGTAACAGGTCCCTCACAATCGGTCAAATGCAAGGAAAGTTTCAAATGGTGGTTGTCAGACACAGCGGGCATGCTATACAGGTGTATTTCAGTTATTTTTACGTCTTTCCTAGTATATGATAATATTTTTTTCAGAAAAAAAAAAGATTATTACAAGGTTTCACCCTTCAGCATATCGAAAAGCTCTCCCCTGTTTCAGGTGGTGTTGTACTTTATATCAAGACATGCTTAGGGGCCATTCAGGATAGCAATTTTTTTTCTTTTTCCACTAAGTACCTTTGCTGATCAAAGTTTTAATTTATTTTTTTCATTTAATAATATTTGACTAAAGCTCTTGGTCGAGTTTGACTAGCTTATCTTAAGCCATTTGAGTTTTGTCCCAAAATAATATTTTTTTTTTTTAAATACCAATCTAGTATGTTTTTGAAAAAAAATGCCCAAACTAGTATGTTCTCATCAAAACCGTATTTGCTGACTACAATTTTAAATTTTTTAAAGTTAAAACCGTAGTTGTTGATTATGGTTTTAAGCTTGAAGTTAAGACCATAGTCACCAACTACGGTTTTAAACACTAGTTTGGGCATTATTGTCAAAAGCATATTAGTATTGGTATTTTTTTTTTTTTTAAATATATCATTTTGGGACAAAACTTGCCCATTTTGATGTGCTTCTAATTGAAATTGCACAATGTCAATCTCAGCGTGAAAAGTATGATGAATTTGTTTGTGACTAAAATTCAGTATCCAAAATGAGTGGTACAGAAAAGGAGCAAGAAGTATAACATATATTTATATATGTATAGTTGAAATTGGTTTCTAATTTGTTCTAAATTCCTAACATTGCAGGAAGATGAACCTGATGAATTTTCCAATCTCATTGTTAATTTTATCACCCGCAATCGAATTGGCCCTAAAGGTGTTGAGGTTGGTATCCATCTTTTATTCTTAAAATCAACGATACATTGTTCTGTGCTGCATAGCTTTTAGCTTTATAAAGACATAGTGGAAGATCAATGTGACTAACAGTGGACCATGGATTTGAAACAGAAATTTTCAAAATACCAAACTAAATTAAATGTTTTATTAGATGTTGAGAAATTGTTAATGGGTCCCATTTGACATGTGTTTATCACTTTTTAATGGTTAGATTTTCAGGATTTCCCATGGGCAGTCATAGATCTAGTTCTTCAACAATTTTCTCCTTTGTATACTTTTGTCGTTATTAGCACAAATTAATGTCATTATGGTGAGGATTCTTATAAGATTTGATCAAGTTAAGGGCGAGTTATATGTATCTAGGACACATCAAAATATTGGATTTTACGCATCTTCACGTGTTTTTAAAGAGTTAAGCTATTTGGAAGACTTTCTTAATGCTAAAATTAGCATTGTAATTTTCTGGAATATTTGGATAGAACCACCAAATATGAACACTGAATCTTCATGTATGAAAGAGGGGATCCTCCTCCTTTTTCTCAGATTCAATGGGATTTTTCTACTGTCAAAATCCTGTTTAGAATGCTGGAATGAGGAATGAGAATGTGAAATCAGTTTCTTTCTGATTCATTAATGTGCTTGGATTGTCTTTTGGAACAAAAATAGAAATGAAAAAAAATTCTTTGTTATAGAAATCGAATCGCATACTTTCTAGGATTTTGATTCCTCTCTTTTACATGAATTATGATTCATCCACATTTTCTTCCTATTTCCACTCTTATGCCATTATACTAATAAACACCATTAGGGTCTGTTAGGTAATGGTATGTTTGGTATGTGGGAATATGAATGGAAATAGAATTGAGAATGAAGGCAAATTGCAATTCCATATGTAAAAGGAACCAAATCCTAGTATCAGTGGGATTTGATTTCCATATTAATGAATTTTTTTGTTCCCATTCCCATTCTACAACAATCCAAACACATTAGTGAATGAGCAAAATTGACATTTCATTCCTATTCTCTGTTCAATATTCCAAAAGCTAAAACCTCTTCCAAACAGGCCATTGATACTTGACAATAAAAAAATGAAGACCTTAAAAATTGTAAATACCTCTGCTTGATGCTATATATCTCTATCTTGAATAAGAAAGTGCACATTTTCTTGTTCTTGTTTCTTTCTATTTGTTCCTCTCCATCAATCTCTTTACATCTTATTTACAAATACACATAGTTTTAAAAACTGTGCTTAAGGTGGGCCTAGGCTTAAGGCACAATCACTCCCTAGTTATAGCGCCTCGCCTTCCAAGACACGCCTTATAGACTATACCTTTTTCATTGAAATATTCTTTATATATTAAGAATCTTTAATATTTTTTATTAATATAATCATACTTTGCATCATATTTTATAAACTTTATGTGCATCTAAGGTCACACATTTCATTTCAAACAAAAAAGCCCATGCCTCAGGTACACCTTGCACCTCAAGTCTTCAAGAATCCTTTGCTCCTCTTTCCTTTTAAAACTATGCAAATACGTTTCTTTTGCACGAAGATAATCTCTGGTTATCATGGTTTGTTTTTCGATTATTTGTTTACAGATACCTGGACTTCTGAGACCATCAAAGCCTCAATCTTGAATCCCATATTTGGAGAACTCAAAGATTACAGCTCCATCAAGGTGACTAACAAATTTCAGACCCTATTTTCTGTACACAAATGGGTTGTTCTTCTTCTTCTTCTATTACTGCTGGAGCTGTGTTTGGCTGATTCCTTCCAGAATTTCTTGGAGCTACCATTATATGCCAAAAATTTCTTGGAGCTACCATTATATGCCAAAGCTTTCTTAATATTTTGTTCCTTTTGTTTTCTAGACTGGTTTTAGATGGAAATGAATCACTCTATCTGGGTTTTGATTTTTCCCTAGGAATGACCCTTTTGTTCTTGTTTTCATTTCTAGTAAGGAAGCTTAACTCAATAATGAATGGGGGGATGATGAAATGAAGTTCTGATTTCCTAATCCCTGCTTCAGTGAAAGAATGGTGTTGAATCTGTTAGAACTTAGAATATGTTGCAGAACAAACTGAATGTATGATGTTGAAGACCGTTGTTTTTCGTTGACAGATTAAGGCTATGTTTGGAACCTCGAAAGTACTAGGAAAGAAAATATAAAGGAAAATAGATAAGAAAAGTGGAAGAAAATAAAATTTGGAGGAAAATAAAGAAATAGGTTTTAACTTAATAAATTAATTTTATATGTTTATTCAAACTCGTTTTATTTATTTATTTCTATTATATAAGGACTAAAATTTTTTTAAATATGTACATTTTTGAAGAGCTTTTACTTTGATTCAGACATGAATTACAAGTGTTGTGAGATAAAAGGATGTTGAATAAAAAAACCAGGGTTCAATTGGATGATTTTATAACCCCAAAATTCCTTTCTCATACAAAATGATATCAAGGATGTGTTTTTACTTACACACGTGAGCGAGTAATGTTTTAGAAGGGAAAACCTAATAATCATGTTTTATTGAACATATATTTATGTTTCATTGGTAAGGTATGATCATTTGATAAATTTTAAATTATTTAAATCTGATAAAGAAATTAAGAATATGCATTTGGGGCATGATGATGGTGATGATGTTATTATATATTCAAACAACGATATTATGTGAATTAGAATATCATTATTTGAATTTGTGCTCAGGTTAATCAATGTTCATATTAACTTTATCAAATATGGCATCAGTAGTATAGAAATAATCACAACTTGCAAGAGAATTTTCCTGGTTGATAGTTTATAAGAAGGTAAATACCAATGACTTAAAAAAATTGAGACGGTCTTACAAATCCATTAATCCCTAGTGGTGTATTTTTTGTAAAGACGAAGGAGAGTTCATTGATCATCTTTTTCTTCATTGTCCTTTTACTTGTCGATTGTGGAATAAGCTTTTCAACTTAGCAAGAATAATGTGGGTTTCTCTTAGGAGCATAGAAGATATGTTTATCATTGTTTTAAAGGGTTTGGAAATTCATTTTGGAGGCAAAACTTTATGGCGAATTGTGTCTTTCTTTGTATGGTTTGTTTGGCAAGAGAGAAATGCAAAATCTTTGAAAACAAAAAAAGATCTGAAATGGGATATATTTTACATTTACTCATCTTTGTGGGCTGAATGTACCAAAGCCTTTAGTGGGATTCTTTTTCAGTTTTACTTCTTAATTGGGCAGTGGTTTGTATACTGTAACAAGGAAATCTCTTCCTTCTTTTGTACTTTCTACTTATACTGTTTAATACATGTTTCAATTTCTGATAAAAAAAATATATTCAAGATGGAGATGAGTGTCTTGTGTGGAATAGAAAATACCCCAACTTTTTTATTCATAATCTTGGATTTCCGAGTCAAGTTCGCACCTCGACTAATCCTACAAGACCTTGAAGTTAATGGAGCCGGAGTAAAACGCAAATGGCACTGCTTGATATAAAGCCATGACTATCGGGTAACCCCACCCCAATTGAGCTACACGGGTTGTGCAGTAGTTAAGCAAACCCTAGAATCAAGACAGGCCAAGGCAATTAATATCTCAAACAACGATATAGTTTTGAAATGGTAAGGTGGCATTTGTTTTTTATATCAGATACCAGCTTTTTATTGTCTTCAAATAATGCTTGTAATTATTAAGTCTTATTATTTGTTCCTACTAATATTGGATATTAGTGATTTTAGCTCTTCCTTATTAGACCGAGAATTGGTGTTTATATTTTGGAATATAACTTTTTTCTAAATAAAAAAAACCAAATATCAAATATTTTAGCTTTTTCTATTCAAATTTTTTTTTAGAAATTTCATCAATAAATTATGAAAAAATTAAAAAAAAACAAACAGGCTAAATACTGAAAGCTACTTAGCTTTCAGACAAAAGCCAAAAAACAAGCTCTTGGAAAGAACATGAACCCCAAACCTTGATATGTGTCATCAGCTTTGATTTGAAAACAAGAACCAAAGAAGGATACAAAGAAAAAAGTAAAACCATAAAGCAGTCATATGATATTTCACAAAAGCAGGTATTTGAATTCAATTGAATGTGTTTGCCAAGGCAATCTTCTCTTAGCAAAAACGTAGCAATATAACTAGGACTCTTCCCATCTTGCCAGACCTACTACCAACATAAGTCCACTTTATTTGGAAAAGAATAACACTGCTAGTACCCTCCAGCAACTGCAAAATCCACTTTCTTCAAACCTTAGTTTCAAATTAAGCAGTGGATTGCTTCAAATACGCAATCAAGTCTGCCCGATCCTGAGGCTTCTTTAGTCCAGGGAACACCATCTTTGTTCCAGGTATGTACTGCATCAAATCCATTATTGAAAAGTTATTAGTTACAGTAAACAATGAAAAAGGAAAGAAGTAACCTGAAAAAGGTAGCGCTTCCAGTTTAACTGGTCGTTCTTTAATACAATCTTGACATCGCCACCTGGCTTATACATGCTATGTCTGATCAGTTTTAGTAAATCCTTTTAGGATCTCTGATCTGGGATTGTGTTAGTTGTTCAATGCCAGACTTCTCTAATTTCCGATCATTCTCCAAAAACTCACTTTTCTCTTGGCTGAGCGAGATTCGATTCGTGTTATTTTTGAAGTAGTCCTCATAATATTATCCACATAGTTGTTCTTTCTCAATCCGTGTAACAAATACACAAATTTCATGCAATTTCATAATCATTCTACAATACTAGCATTGAAAAAAACGTATAGGTAAACCCAATGGAAATAAGTATCTTGAGTACTAATCATGACCTTTTTTGATGGGTAAAGGGAAAAAAAAGGAAAAAAAATAATGTAAGGTATCATCAGTACTCCAACTTTTCAAATATTAATCCAAAATTTTGATATATAGCGCATATAATCTTCTAGACCCAAACCAAAGAATATGTTTGATCTTCAGAAAATTTGGGTGAAAACATAAAAGAAAAGCAGAAGAAATGAAAAGGCAAAGAAAAATAAAAAATAGATTCAGTCTCAATAACTTATTTCCCTTTGCTTCTTTAAACTCATCCACTCGTTTCCCTTTACTAGATAAATATTAAATGATTGAAGTATATAAAAGTTCTTTACAAACATTAATTATATTTGGCTTTATTATATTTTTCACGGTGAAACCAAATATGAGAAAATAATTTTTCTAAGCACCTTTTATCCTTAATACTTTCTAGGAATCAAACATAGCCTAAAAAATAGTATGGAAAACAGTTCTTGCTTTAACAGGAAAGACACCATTTTCTGACCTCAAAAACTTCTAACTCAATAACTTGCATGCTAATCATCAAATTGACTAGGGATGTTACAGTCTCACAATGCATCACAACTGCTGTCATATTTTCAGGTAACTCTATGAAATTGCTAGTCAAAGGCTATGTGGGATCTATGACACAATGAATACAGAGATAAGACAAACGAAGCCTCCACATGTATTGTAAAAGAGACTCAATATTATCTGCAACCAGAAACCTCTCACATTCCAAGTTCACTTCCCATAAAAGCAACAGGAAGACACTTCCCATTTCATGATCCTGGCATCCATTTATCATGATACTAATATCATAACAACACTAAAGAACTCCAAGTTATAGTTAATTGAAAACTTCTATAAGGTGCTGTCCATATTTTTCCCTTTTTGATAAGATGAATTTATGACATACAAAATTATGCTTAACTCTAATAAAAATTCCAAATGTGTCTTTAATAAAGTAGACTCAACGAATCCATACCTTCTTTGGGTTCAGCAAGTAATCATACAATGTCTTCTCCTCCCAATTAACAGCCATGTTCTTGTTAGCAGCAGAGTATGAGTAACCAGCAGTTGTGCCAGACTGCCTACCAAAAAGGCCATTCAGATTGGGTCCTGCAAGTTTTTAAAGTTAAAATGGTAAGAAGAAAGCAAGAAAATGACACATGGGCTATCAAACAATATAAACACTCGAAATTCTCCAGCATTCACTTTCTTTGAATTCCAAATGCTGGACATTATTCCTACCAATCTTTGAAATCACAACAATTTGAAAAACAATTAAAAAGGAGTGACAGTAATTAGTAATCACACCACCAAAAAAATAAAAGCAAAATAATTTCAGTTTCATTATTTCACCAGCATTCTGAGACGAATTAATGGAAGCATTTCTAAGAATTGCTGGAACCCAGTACTAGATCACACTTGGGATGCTACAGAAATAATCAGCAAACACAATAGTTCCCATGAATTTTCCTTCATAAAATTTCAAAACTGTGCTGTGAATTCAATTTTCACCAATACATTCAACGTTAAATATTTGCTAATATGTTGGTATCTACAACACCTAAACTCTTATAAAAAGACGGTACATGATCTCATTTCGATGCATAAGCATCAAAAGGTTAGATATGTAACAATTTATTTCCAGTTCCAAATTTAATCATTATCTCCACCAAATCTCCACCGCCCTGCAAGTTTCTGTCCTGGAATTGCAGAATTTTAATGGAAAAAGTTCTACAATGCACATAAGCCTGACGATATTAGTACGCAAGAAAGAAAACAAAAAACCTAGTTCGTATTTGTTCTCCAAAACGACATTTCTTTGGTATCAAGCAGATCCCAAATAATAGATATGCACTTTGCTGGAGCATATTCCAAGACCACAACATTTTACTACTTGACAACCAAACGGACATCAGTTGGAATATTTACGATTCAATGAGCCATTCGACGAACCATTCTCAAAAGTTTTATTTTCCGATCCCATTTAACTTATAGGATTAAGGAATAACAAGATTTATAATCGCAACTCATCATCTAACTTTATCAAATCACAAAATTTAAGCCACAGAAGCACAACTTTCTACTCCCAACTCAAAATTTTCTCAGCAACCAAAGGGACCCCAATCGATGACCGTGGAGATCAACATGTACATTAACACCTTCTCAATCTCCCAAAACCCCCATACTTTTGTCCAAAAAATTCCTACTTCACTGATTCCAACCTACATCGAGCTGAAAGGAAAAGAAAATAGATGGAGGAGATGTAAGATTGATTACCTTGCTTGTGACCAGCGCCTTTATCGACGGTGTGGCACTGAGCGCACTTGGTCCTGAAGATCTTCTCTCCAGTAGCGGTATTTCCAGGAGGTGCCTCATCGAACGACGCCATTTGCTAGACCTCGAGATTTTCTAGGGAAACAAACACGACAACTTAGGGTTTTATGATCTCAAATTCACAGGGTTTCATCAAGAAAGATCCAGACGAAGACAGTCCCATTTTATAGGGTAGACCCGCAATCCGCCCAACTCAGGTTCCGTGTTCCACAACAAATGGTCTGAGATTATGACACGTGTCAAGTAAAATTTTTTTTAAAATACCTCCAATTAATAATAGGGAAAATGAAAAAGAAACCGGAGGTTAATGTTTTTTAAAATTGTTTTGTATTACTATTTGATAAAAAATAATTGTTTTTAATTATAGTTTTTATTTTTATTATATTGTTATAGTACTTTATTCTAAATTTTGAATTGAGATTTTTCGTAAACTTATTTTGTCTATTTATCACTTGATTTAAGCCTCAAGTAGTAAAGGAGATTGAATGAGTTCAAAGGAGATCTTGAGTTCAAATCCAATAAATATTACTATAATAATGTAATAAAAAATGAATATAAATTAAAAATTATTATTTTGGATAAAGATCACACATTAAAGGATAATGAGTTTTTTAACCTAGAATTCAAAGACGACTCAAAGATATAAAAAGACTAATATTCATAATTATATTATATTATTAATAAATAATATTTATTAGAAGTGATAATTTATGTCCCATAGGTGTGTTCGTATTAGTGTCTATCAATATTAGTCCAATTTAAACGCTAGCATGAATAATAAACGATGTCATTTGTAGCACCAATTAAGCTGTTTATTATGTAGTGTTAGACGAATCAACCCAGCGAATATATTTTATTTAATTTGATTATTTAAAATAATAAAAATTATAATTGTCGAACCATGTTTGACATAAATAACTTATTAAATATAGCATGTTTATTAATTTTATTATTTAAAATAATATGAATTATAATTAATAATCTATATTTAACACAAATAACCTATTAAATAAGTTAATTTATTAATATAATAATTAAACGGGTCAAATTCGTGTTAAGCGTCGATATAGATATGGCCATTTATTAACTTGTTAGGCGGATTATCTAGATATAATGCAGCGTATCTTCAAATACGAGCATAAAATCATGTTGGAAGTTAGTATCATGTTCATATGTTGTGTCAAATTTTGCTAACCCTAGTATTTACAAATGAGCTTTCACTTAAATATTCATTGTTGTTATTTTTTCATGAAAATATATATATATATATATATATATATATATATATATATATATATATATATATATTAATGGATAAAGGTACAAAAACCCCATTTGAGTTTTCCTAAATATTTCATTTATACCTCAAATTTTTTTTCGTACGAATAAACCTCTCACATTTTTGTCAAAAGCTCAAATTAGCCCATACTATGATTGATATCATTAAAGTTGTTGGATAATCTTAAAATAACCGATAAATATTAATGTGACATCCATATGGCATTATAAGACTCATTTTCTCTCTCCTCTCTTTGCTTCTCTCTTCTTTCTCTTCTTTATCTCTCTCCCTCACCTAACCCCACCCATCCAGTTGTACCCAAACACCCCAACCCAGCATCCACCCTAGTGTCACGGACTTTAGTCTTCAGCTAAGGCTCCTATGCGACAACTTAGATAAATTCTTTTCCGGATGTTCTTGGAGTCGGCCTCCCGAAAAAGCGCGCACTTACTAGGCTCGAACGTCTACGCGCACTTGGGGCAAGATAGAACTCGAAGGCATTTGAAAGAAAGAAAGCTACCACAGTGAAGGAAATAACATTTTACAATGTTAAGAGAAGCTACCGACTTGGATTACCGAGTTGGTGGTTTCTGGAAATGAGGCCCTTGCTTGCCCTTATATACACATGAATGAAGTGTAGAACTGTGGATTCTATTAACCTAGAGAATTCTAGAGTGTTCTACCATGTACATGAATTTACAAGACTAATGGAAGATTTTAGACTACTAAGCATTAGTAATTAACCGTGTGGCGCTCTTACACGCATGTGTGGACACTTAACATCTTACCAGTGTGTAGACTTGGCCGAGAGTCTTAGAGACCTTTAGCGTAGGCACTGGTGTGAAGTCTCGCGAGTGTCAAGAAACGTTCCTCTTCTTATAAATGGGCCCAGGGAATGCCTCTTGTGCCCATTGGGGATCCCTCCCATAGGATGTTGTGATGAGAGAGTGGGTCGTGACACTAATCCTAGCATCCATTTACGCCTAAACCCACAGGCCCTTTCCCGCCCAAACAATTTTTTATTTTCTTTTTTTACACTTAATTTTTTATTTAAAGTTCATCTTAATTTTTTTTAAATATATTAAAAACTAAATAAAAATTAAAAATTTATTTTCAAAATATAAATAAACTATTCATTATTTTAGTTTTTTTTTTTAATTTTATGTGTAGTTATTTCATTAAAATAAATTAAATTTCAATTAAAATAGTTAATATCTTTAATATAAATATATTTGTTTATAATAATTAATAAATAAATATTAACATTTTAAATAATATTTTAAAATAAAATTGATTTAAAAAAAAAAACTCATCCATTGATATAGATCAAAATTTGTATTAACTTAATACATTAAAATAAATTAATTTTAAATAAAAATTTTAATATTTAATATAAATATTAGAACTCATCCATTTGAAATAATATTTAATATTAAAATATTATTTCAAACTCATCCATTTGATTTTTTTTTGTATATTTAAAAAATAAATGAATTTTGAAAATAATTGATTTAAAAATTAAAAGAATCAAATAATTTATTTATATTTAAAAAAATTGAATTTTATTTAGCATATTTTAAAATTAAAATAAATATTTTTAGGAGATTTAAAATAATGAATAACTTAATTATATTTTAAAATATACATTTTGAATTTTTATTTAGTTTTTAATAGTTTTTTTAAATAATATAAAATTAAGTGTTAGTACAAATATTTATATATATGTTTATTCATCAATTCAATTTATTTTGTAAATATTTTTAAATTTTTTATAATCATAAAAATAGTTATTTTAGGTTTCATTGATATAAATTTTTTTTTTATGTATTTATATGTTTTTTTAATAAATTTTTTTGATTAATTATGATTTCCTAATTTTCTAATTGAATTTAAATCATTTTTTTGGGTCATTTTAATGATATAAAAGTGTTTTTATACCTATGTGACATGTTGTAATTCCTAGTACTAACAAAATCAGTAAATATGATATCTATAATATTTTTATTCCATTTATCTTAACTAAATATGTTTAAATAGAGGCTTAAATTGGGTTAAGGCATCTTGTGCTTTATTATGCATTAATCTTATATTAATATTAGTTACAATTAAATGTTGGCTTAAACACTTGAAATTAGCATTTTGGAAAATAATTATGGTTAGGAGAACTAGAGGGGGACTAGTTGGCAATTACAAAACCTAATAACTAGCAAAAGAGAGACTAATGGGCAAAATGAGTAAGGGAATGGTTAGGTGGCAACTTCTAAGCATGCCAACATATGTTGTACTAAGTGGGAGATATTTCAAGTTTAGTAGAGATATTCGTGAAATTGGGGTTAGACGAAGGAGAAAGAAGCTCGGAGAAAGAGAGGGCTTCATTTGAAGAACAAAAGAGTTAGTAAATTGTTATTATTATTATTTTTTGGTCTAGATTTCTAAAGAGTTATTAATGGTAGATCTAGTTTTAAAAAATGTTTTAGTTTGTATTAGTGTTTATTCTTAATATTTTTTTATATAAAAATGCGGAAGTTTAAGAGAGAAAAGTGCAAATTTTGTGAGGAAGAAGAATAAGTAGTGGTTTCTACTAGTTTAGGTTTCTAATTAGTTGATGATGGATGTTAATGGTAAAATTAGTTTATAAACTAGGTGAATTAGTGTTAATCACATTATTATGTATTTAGATTTTAAGTTAATTAGGGTTACAAGGAATTTGAGTTTAGTTCTTTGTAAATAAAGTTTTGTTGGTTGTCGTTAGGTTACTTTAGTTGGAAAGAAATATGTGATTAATTAAGTTTTGATATACTCTTAATTGCTAATAGATGGAGATTATGAGAAAATAAAGTAGTTAATGCATAACTTAAATTTGATTTGAAAGCCATTAGGTAAGGTTAGAAAATTTGGGGTTTTAAACTAACAACATTAAATTGATAATATGAGCTAAGAAGGAAGTACTATAACCTGAATTACAATCTTTTATTTCAGTTCCTTGTAATTAAAAAGAGTTGTCTACGTAGAAGAATTTCAAATGAGACTTCACTCAAAGGTAGGGGATTTTATACCATTCTATTGTTTATCTTTTATGGTTTCCATTAAATATATTGCAATCTTAATAATTGTTTGGATTTATAAAACATGTTATTTTGTCATGATGTTCATATTGTCGTGCATGATTTATGTGTGGTAGACATGGTTGTAGTCTCCAGAATTCTCAGAGTCAGTGGATTGTCGGGGCATTCACAATCGCGGTCAGTGCCGGCACGAAAATAACCGATAAGGCGATGGTGGTGTTAAGTTTAATACTCCGGAGTGGCAAAGTTAGCTTTTAGAAGGCGAAAGTCGGAACAACGATTATACCGTCAAAGAATGTCGTACCTCATTTGATGTGATTCTTTTCTCTCTTTTATGGAGGAGAAAGAAGGGATCTACCTTTCATGGAAAGTGGGCGATTTCTTCCCACGAATAGGGAAAGGTGGCTCTCATTTCGGGAAGGATGACTTGTTCTTCTTTTATGCTTGCTCTGAAGCGGCGCATTTGTGCCTTCCTATTCGGATTGGAGCGGGGCAGCCCGACTCTTGGGAGAACATATACTTATATCATGAAGATAGGTTGACAATTTGGGTAGGTGAAGTCGATGATCCCGGAAAGGAAGCATCCCAGGGTGGTAGAAGACATCCGGGCACACAGGGGCGCATCGGGAAGGAGGCGTCTTGGATAGGCGCCCGGGGCGGAGGAGATCTCGAGGAGGCGTTCTTGAGACACTCAGCGTCTGGGCTGGCTGGCTTTAGGGCTTGAAAGTTGCTCGGGGCCCTTGAAATTTGTGGGTTGGTACAGAGGCAGAAGCAGGCCCGTGGTGCCTGATCCCCCTTTTTCCTGGGACAGTCGTCCTTGGTTGGAAACAAAAAGAACAACTTGGCCAGTCATATCGCGAGGCGATAGACCATGATGTTGTTCAATGTGAATTTTGCAACTTTTTTTGAAACTGCATTAGATGCTATACGGTTGCTTGAGTTGATCCTGAGACTGGAAGCTGCTATAAAAGGCTAGAGGGTGACGAGGTTCGTTGTCCTATTGGTTATCCATGTTCCTCCGGCAGAGAAGGATAATTGAACTTTGCTGAGACTCAGAATTGGGGGATTGCAGGATGAAGGATGATTGTAATCGATTATTTGAGCGTGCTTTCCAAGCATGGATCGAGCGGCATAGTTTGGCGGTCGAATTTTTGGGTGGTCTTTGGGTGGTTACAAAACTTGAATGGAGATCCTGCATCCAGGACACCTGTCGAGATCTAACGGGGATCTATCAAGCTTTCACTTCTTTCGACTCCATCTCCGTGCTTTCCTCTTTCTTAGCTTCAGCAATGGCTTCTTTCTCGGTTCCGGTGGTGGATGCTTTACCTGTTTTCTTTTGTATTTCGGGTGTCTTGTAAGTTCTGAATGTTAGTTGGACGTATTGTAATATGATTGCTTGGTAACAAGCATCGCTATGTAATGTCGAACACCTTTTTGGTGCAATTAATGAAATCGCAGTTTCTTGATGGCTTAGTGTCTTATTGCAGTGTCATATATTCGGACATCCTGCCTAATTAGGTCGGTTGAGTATTATAGATTATTAGCGGGTCGTAGTTAGCAATTGCAGTGAAGGGTGCGGGCTCGGCCGCCGTGCATTGTGTCTAATGCGCGGCTCACGATGGATTGAAATCAAGACGAGCGGTTAGTCATCGGTGCATTAAATGTGACGGCAGGCCCTAGGCGTCGATATAGATAGGCATATTCAGTTGTACTCTTTCCCTTTCTTTCCCTCCATGAAAGAAAGAATCACACGAATAGTACGACGCATTCTTGATTGAGATAGCTGCGTTCATTCAGTCTTCGAAAAAGCTAACGTACCATCGGAGGGATAGTGAGCTTGCTTGTAGATCTTCTTGTTGTTTTGCGGATTGCGGTGGTGGTAGTGAATGCCCAGGCGATCACGACTGCGAGAACATATACTTATATCATGAAGAGCCGGTTGGCAATTTCGTTAGGTGAAGTCGTCGATCGGGAAAGAAAGCATCCGGGTGAAGACGAGCCCGGGCCCTAGGCGTCGATATGACGGTCAAGCTTGTCCTTTTTTCGGGGGCGATCACCATCGGCGGGGAAAAGGGGGCGTGGGTACCATTAGCCGGGCGCTAGGTCATGCCAACCCGGACGGTGGGCGGGTTGGCTAGAGCCGAGCGAGCCCGTGGTACCACAATGGTTATTGGTATGAATTACAGTTACACATCAAGGATGATTCGACGGTGACAATTCTTATTAAGATTATATGGACTGATGGAAGATATTGTTGATTATGATGTGCAGCCAGATATATTATTATGTGGGACCACGGGTCCTTGGGTGAAAATCCCTAAACCCTCAAGGAAGACACTTAGATAAAGGTGTGTAGGGTTGGTCCTGCCCTTGGGTTGTAGTACCTAAAGACACGAGGTTAATCCTGCCCTTAGGTTGTAGTCCCAAAAGACACAGGGTTGGTTCTACCCTTGGGTGATAGTCCTAAAATAGTCATTATTATGGTTGATCTCCTATTGAAGCAATTGATGATATATATGTACATTGGCGATAATACTCGAATGCCTTGTGAAAGAGAATGGTAAAAGTTGTTGATCAAGTTGAAGAGAATGAATGAGATGAGCAAAAGAGGAAGACATTAAACCATGCATGCATATTTGATATTACTTCATACTTTGTTTATGGTTACAAATGTTTATCATGCATATTGATATATGTTTAATTGAAGCATTAAGGGTGTGCATAGAATGATTATAAAGTTTTCTACTAAGTTGTGAACTCACCCTATCTTTCCTCCACCCTTAGATGCAGGTATGAGGACTTTTATTGGAACTAGTGATTAAGTTTTGCTTGGATTCGTGTTTGGGAGCAGTGTTTACTCGTGTTGAGATTTTGAGGCTTTGGCCTTTGTAAATTCACCGTTGTGATGAAATATGTAATATATGTTACTTTTGTACAATTGTTAGTGTGGGCTATCCTAAGGGAACCAAGGGATTTAGAATGTGTAAAGTGTGTGAAATAACAAAGTTCAGGTTGTTTTCACAAGAATTGACTACCTTTTGTATAATTAATGTTATGAGGTTTTCAATGAATGTATCTTGTTTATAATAAGTTTTCTCTTACAGTCGTATATTGTTGGGACTTTGGAATCCACAAAATCCATAAGTGAATGAAAATGTGTTGTCCTACATAGAATAGAAACAAGAAGGGAGATGGGTTTAAATAGTTGAGCCTCTCAAATGGGTTTTGGGCCCCGAGGGTACCACTTTTTGTGGAAGGGAGAGGACCTGCATGACTAGGTCGATTTCCCCACTTGTGGCGATTCTTGCATTTGCCACGTTCACTTTCGACTTGGTTCGGTTCAACAAACACATTGTTTGGTTCGTACTTTTTCGAACAGACATGTCTGTTCGTGGAGACACTTTATGGCTTATTTATACTCCCGTTTTCCCCATTTTTTGAAATAACAAAAAATATTCTCCATTCTTCTCACATCATCACTGTCATTTTTTGTGCGATTGTTCTACCAAGTTGAGTTCGTCGGGGTCCTCTGTCTACGTACCACTTCGGAGGAACGAGATCTCGTTCTATCTTGGGAGACGATTGTCCACTATCCTCGGTACAAATTGAGGGGCCAAATTCGTCTTAAGGACACAACGTTTTTCGTTGGGCTCGGATCTGCTTTCTAATTATTTGTTTGTACTGCAGGTTTGTTTCCTTTATTTTTTTGGTTTCTGTTTTTTGAACGAACACGGGAACTACATATATTGTATAAATTTATTTGGAGCTCAACAATCTTTTATCTCCGTATTATATATTGAGTATGTATAAAATATATATAATAATTTTGGGGTTTGACACATGCTATAAAAAACACTAGTATAATCACCTTTTCAAATTCTCACAAAAACGTTTCTAAGAGCATCTCTAGCAGTTAGCAAAAATTCTCAGCATCTAAAGCTATCTTTTGCTCCAAAAAGAAACTTTTTGATATTTAGCTTAAAGCTAAAAGTGTAATTTCAAACAGTAATGAAAGTAAAGCTTTGCATTGCTCATAAATACATTAATTTCACCTTTCTCTTCGCTTGTATTACATTAAGCCTCTCTTGTTAAATACATATCATTCATCTGTTATAAATTTTATTTAAAAATATAAATATAAATATAAATAAATATTTAATTAATAATTTTAGTAGTTGAAAATTATTTTTAATACAAATATTAAAATAAGAATTTTTAAAATTTTTGTACTTCTTATAAAAAATAATGAAAAATAAATAATTTGTCAAATATAAGATTAAAAATAAATGTGTTGGGATTAATAGAAAAATCTGATCCGATGTAATTGATAAAGATTTTGTTGATTTCTCAAATCACACTGGGGTTGTAAAAAGTTGATAAATCTTGGGTGATTTGACATGTCACTGATTGACTTGTCAAATCACATTAGGGTTATAAAAAGTTACATTGGGTTCTGGATGATTTGACATGTCATTTGGCTGATTTAACGAATCGCATTAGAATTATAAAGGCTCACATCCGGGTTCTGGATGATTTGACATGTCACTGGCTGATTTGTCAAATCACATTAGGGTTATAAAAAGCTACATCGGGTTCTGGATGATTTGACAGGTCATTGGCTAACTTGTCAAATCGCATCAAAGTTGTAAAAAGCTGATAAAACTGGTCTTATATTTAATATTGTATTGACTTGTCAAATCACCAAACACGACTTTTTATGCATTTTGGTAAACAATAAAGACTTAAAAACATCTATAAATTGAGTAGGATGTCCCTTAGAATTTTACACACATCTTAGAAATTCAATTACACTGGCAAAAAATGAGTAGCTTTTAAAGCGTCTTTTGAATGATTCATCTTCTTTAGATGAAGAAGAAAGAAACACGTGGTTCGCCGTAGCTATCGAGTTTGAAAGACCGAAACTCACAAGGTATGGGCTCACGGAGATAGAATCGATGAAACTAATCACGGAAATATCGTGACGAGTTCGCGGCAATACCCATTCTTAAATGATTACTTTGTTGAGAATCCAGTCTACGACGAAACATTATTTCGCAGACGCTTTCGTCTAAGTCGGTTATTGTTTCTTCGAATTTTACATACGCCGACGATCACGACAATTATTTCGTCTGAAGAAAGAAGAATTCTGCTGCCAACTGAAAATAGGTTTATTAGATGACAATGGCGGTTGCACTTCACATCTTTGCATCTGGTATGTCTGTGATTTCGATTGATGAGTATGTCGAATTGGAGAAACAATGAAGTCAGTGTGTCAAGCAGATTTTTGCTAAGGGGTGGTAAAGAATTTTAGTACGGAATATCTCAGGATTATCTGACCTTGGTGGCTTGTCTACAGATACGTCAAACTAATCCAGCGTGGCTTTCTTGGAATGTTGAGGAGTTTGAATTTATATACGTGGAAGCTTGGAAAAGCATCCCGATGACATATCCACCCAGATATCTGGCCATGTCCACCGACCGACTATCGTGCTTGAAACCGTCGCCTCCTACGACTTGTGGATATGACATGCTTTTTTGGCATGCCCAAATCTAACAATGATATTAATGTCGCGACGCCTCGATCTCTTTTACCTTTAACTTGCGAGGAAGGATGTGGTCCTCTATGAATTATACCATAATGGTGACCATTACAATATGAGATCTTATCTTGCAAGCGGTATATGTCCGAAATGAAGGCGGCGATTGTTCAATCAATTTGCATCATAGAGTTGGCTCACGAATTCTTTGCAAATAAATATGAGAGTTACCGAAATGATGTAGAACAAGCATTTGGGGTGCTTCAAGCTCGTTTTGCTATCGTTCGAGGACTGGCTCGATTATGGCATCATGAAGACTTGAGCTTTATCATGAAAGCGTGCATTATATTACACAACATGATAGTAGAGGATGAAAGGGTTGATGACAACGAACTTATTGCGATGAAACTCTTTGGCAATGAGGACTATATTTCGTTAGAGCCAGATGGGCGGTTGGGCTCACGAGGCCAAATACCCTTTGATTAATTTATGACTGGCTGCATCATTCGAGGTCGAACACCCACTATATCGCCACAACATCATTACCACACATCTGTGGATGCTACCGGACAAGGCGTTATCGATGAATTTGCCTTATTTGATGGCCCATGTTTCTTTATGTCATGTTATGTTATGTTTTTTGAATGAAAATTTAAGTTAGTTGCATTCTTTAATCATTTTTAACTATTAGAAGTACATAGATAATTTGAACATTTCATTTTAATCAAGTAGACAAAATTTGAAATTACATTGAAAATATGAAGAATTTAGTAATTAAAAATGCATTAAAGTTAGAGCTACTTGCATTTTTCATTGATTTGCCATAATCGCATGTTTACGTAGTTGATAATGGTGTTGTTGTTCAGCGGACATATGTGAGATGTCTTTTTCCATAATTGCATCATCAACGATCATTTGCAGCCTATCTTGCTCCATCTGCAGCCGATCTTGCTCCTTCTGCATCCTATCTTCAACACGTCTTGCAATTTCAAGTTGCACCTCCTCCCTCTATGCTTGCTCCTTCAGTAATTGAACCTTTTGCTTGTCATAAAAATTCTTCCTCTGTTCACTTTGTCCAAATAATTCACGGATCGTAGCTAAAATATAATTATTAGTATCTGTTGGACTCGCCCTACTTTTATGTTTGCTTTCTTTATTGCCTTTTCTTCGAAGTCTCTTCATGAGAGCTACTTGATAGCATTGCTATATGGATCTTGATCAAAGTCAGGGGAATCTACAGTGTCTCATGTGTTCCCTCATAAAAAGGGGAGGGGGGCTTAGGGTTGCTTTGCGGTATAATCATCCACTTATCACCGTATTTAAGCACCTCCCAACAATGATTGTAAATCCATGGACTCTTAACATCTGCTTGAAACATATTCATAGCTTGCACACGTTGCAGAAGAGTAAAATTAGAAATAAATAAATTTTCTAATATATTTGTTGTAGAAAATTATAACAATAAATAACTGACCTCGTCGGTGATGTTAGCTCCACTTTGTAGCCTATTTGCGTTGTCTGAGTATCACGCCATTTTATACAGCAACAATGTCGGATTATCCCATCGATTTTGAAAGACTAAACATAAAGTCCGTGTTGTTAAGCTCTGACATTGGTCTCCATAAGCCCCATGCCATCCTTTCGATCCCGAAACTTTAACATGATTGCCCAATGCAATCACCGGATCTTGGGTTGTAGTCATCAAGATATGCACAAATATCACGTCTTCCTCATTAAAGAAAACTCACCTTTCTACCGTCTTTGGATGAGATGTCATTTCCTGACTACAAAATCAAACTTAAATTAAGTAGAATTTTAAAAATTATATTGGTTAAAAACTTAATAACATAAAGTGAAAAAAGTAATTTAAAAAACTATATAAAGAATATTTAAAATAAATATAATTTGATCAAAATAAAAAAAAAAACATATAATGTCTAATTTAAAAAAAAAATTGATGGATTTATGACTAAATTTCATGTTGACAAAAAATCCTAGTGATCCAACGGTCGATTGATGGCAAATTTCATGAAATATAACAAATAATGACATTTTTAACAACAATTATATTTATGTCACAATGGTTAATTTTTTGAAAAATACAATAATCCTACCGTTTGATCACTAAAATTTGTTGTCAACATGTAATACACTTAATATTCATCTAATCCAACAGTTACATTTTGAAAATATACAATATAATTTATCTTATTTAATGCATATATAAAATGAAATGAAAATAACAAGTATGATGATAATTTTATAAAAAAAAAGTTTAATTGAAAACTAACCTTTGCAATTGGGTGTGTAGAGAGAATGGCTGGAATTTGAGCAGCTCTAACAAAAAAAATTAGAAGATAATTTGAGATTGAGAATGTGTGAGAAATGAGAGAAGTATGCATGTATTTATAGAGAAATTTGGAATTATAGTTGTTTTCTATCCGTTGATGGCATTTTCGTGATAATGGAAAGATATTTTTTTTTTTTTTAAAAACCCATTTCCCTTTTATTTAACCTCTACACACACGAAATGTCTTCGACATTTCTAGAAGACCGTATGTCTTCTTCTCTAGTTCGAAGAGATCGGATACCTTTCTACTTGGCTGGGTCTTGAATGGATTCGTCGGCACACGGGGATCCTTTGGCCAATGATAGAAATTCTTCTCTCTTTATCTCTCGCTATCTCTTGCCGGCCACCGTCTTTTCTCTCTATCTCGGTCTTCTCTCTCATTGGTCACAGTCTTCTCTCTCTATCTCTACTTGTGAGGCGAGTGTCTTCTACAGTCGTAAATGGCTCATCCTGATCCGACCTTCCTCACTTTGTGATTATCCATTACCATTCGGGTCGGCAGTAGCATTCTGGTGCAAAGGTACAATCTTTGAAAGCCCCAATTTTGTTTTCTACAATTTTTTTATTCATGCAATAATATCCTTTCTTCCGAATTTGTTTGTGGCAAATCTTTTGGATTGTTTATTGGAATGTTTGTGTATTTGTGATTTTTTTTTTTATATTGATTTTCGTGTTCGATTGCCGAGAAAATGCCTAGAAACACTTCTCCAACGGTCATATTGCTAAGGACAAAATGGAAATTTCCATCCTTCAATCAAAGATTGCTGGTGAATAGTTCCCATCAATATTTGCCCAAATATTGATGGCAGTATTCACCGGCAAATCACTAACGAAATTGCTACCTTTGTTGGAAAAACTTTTTTTCAAGTGAACATCTATAATTTTGCTTTTGCTCCATTGCTAGAGATGCTCTAATATAAACATTGCTAAAAAAACATTTTGGTTAAAAGCATTATTATAAAAAACAGTGTCAAATTGACCCTTAATTTCATGAGCTCATGAATCAATGAGTCATCTAAGTAGACACAAAAAGACACATAACCTTTTGTTATTAAAAAAAAAACCCCTAAATTTTAGGGGTTGTTTGATTCCTATTTTCAAGAATGGTTTTTTGTTGTGAAAATTAAAGAAACACTAAAAACTTGTTTGGTATAAAGGGTTCCCATTTTTTGTGGTATATGTACTTCCAAAAATCCATCTCCTCATAGAACACCACCTATTTAGGCCATGCTTGGTTCCTATTTTTTTTTAAAATTTATTAATAATAGTTTTGAAAACATTGAGAACACAATTTTGGTGTTATTATTTGAAAATTATTTTATTATTTAAATTTAATGTTTTATATGTTATCTTTGTTTTTCATAAAAAAAAAAAGCAAAATGTGTTCTTAGAGTTTTTCTTATTTTCAAAAACTATAAATAAAGAGAATAATGATAACACAGAGAACACCTTTTGGTCCTAATTTTTTTTTTTGTTGGTTTTGAAAAACACAAAGAATATAAAAAGTATCAAATTTAGAGACACAAAAACGGTTTTCAATGAACACCAAATATGGTGTTCATTGTGTTTTTAAAATCTGTTTTCAATAACAGTTTTCAAAAGTAGGAACCAAATAAATCCTAAAACTCGTGATCATGTTTGTGTTTCCAATAATTGTTTTCTAAAACAGTTCTCAAAAATATGAAGTAAACATGACCTTATACTTTAAAAAAAAAATTGGGTCTGGTCCCACTCGCTTTTTCACCAAAACCCACACACTAATGTTTAAAGTCCATTGTTTTAAAAATTGGACCGATGATTCAACTAGAAAAATTGTTAACTCACGGTTTAAGGGTCAATGATGAAATCGGATTAAACCGAGACCAAAAAGGTCACCGCCCGGATCGGTCCGATTTTTAAGACAATGCTAAGAGCAACTCCAACGGGAGTTATACTCAGAGGAATTGCCATACATAAGCGCTAAAATGGCACCCGAGCCATAAAAATCTAGCTCAGCTTGTGATTGCATCGGAGGTGGCAAAATGCCATCAGAGTTTGTAGAGGAGTGCCATATTTGGCACCTTTAGGAGAAGATAATTGAGGATTGCAAAATAGCCGGATTTGAGGGCTCTTGTGCCAGACAGCTTGGCTCTCAACGGCTATATTCCATTCAAACCTATAAAATGATAGTGAATGAAAGGAAAAATGAAATAAAATTTTTACCTTTTTGGTGCTTGTCTTAATACTAACTTTTAGATCCACAGCCTCCACTGAATCGGCTTGTGCCTGTATTTGCGAGGAAATAGAACCACTGGTTGTCGTTTGGAGAGGCGAAGAGGGAAGAGAAGGAGGAAAGAATGGGTATGAGTTCCTCTTTTTACAAAATTGATATATTATTAATTGTTTACTTTTATTAGAAATAAGTTTTATAATTGAGTTTTATAAATTTTACGGGTAGGAGTTTTATAAATTTCTTATTATTTAAATTGGTTATGATTTTTTAAATTGATAAATTGCTCATATTTTAAATTCAAAAATTGACTTTTAAATTTACATTGATAAATTGATAATTTTTAATTAATAAATTGTTCAATCTTTAAATTGATTTTAGATTTTATAATTAGTAGATTGGTTGTATACTTTATAAATTGTTCATTCTTTTAATTGATTATAATTTTTTGAGTGATAAATTGCTCATTCTTTTAAGTTACAAATTGATTTTTAAAAATTTAAATTGATAAATTGATAATTTTTTAAAGCGATAAAATTGCTCATTCTTTAATTAATTATAAATTTTATAATTGATAGATTTATTTGTATACTTTATAAATTGCTCATTTTTACATTGATTATAATTTTTTATTTTTTATTTTTGTAGATGGATTTACTATTCCCGCGGTTCTTTAAGCGATTTGCTTATAGAGCGGCAAATTTATATAATGAAACTATTCGAGGAGTAATCCGCGTGTGGCGCGATCTGAAAATGAAGCCGTTCAAGATTGAGAAAATCGCAAAAGGACAAAGAATTTACGTAGAAGAAGATAAATTAATTATATCTGCGTGAAACTATCTGACGAATCTACGGTGCGGGAATGAGCAATGAGGTGGTACGTGGCAAAGGAATCTTACAATACTTAGAACTTCATGGAGGCAATCAAGAAGAATGATTCTCAATCTTCTATTAAAAGTCATTGGGTGATATAAATACAAAATCTTGGCAAATTTATCAGTTTTTATAGTCAAATTGAAAGACTCACGACAAAGTGGACACAAGGCAAAATAATATGAATATAAACTTTTAATTTTAGACACTAAGTATGATTTGATATTTGAAGTAATGGCTGAATGATTTCATATGTTTTGTCGGGTTGATGAAGCAAAAGAAATGTTTGCTAAGATTATTGGAAAACCATTTCAATCTGGCGTTGTTGGAATATATTGAAAATGGAGGCGGAAATGGAATTTGGTAATCGACCGGCCAATAAGAGGCAAAGCTTCGTTCAAGCGGTAGTCTGCTTTGAATCAACTCATGTTGAATCCTGCATTCAACTCCATATTTAGGGGATGACATTGAACGCAAATCCTCCTGGCCTCGATAAGTAATTTACAGGCGAAGAACTGAAACAGCAAAACAAAGAAGAAGCAAACCCATTTGATGAAGATCCCTAGATCATCACCCTTTGGAATGAAGAATGGAAGTGGAGCTGACAAAAGTTGAGCGTGAGACCATTTATGCTCGGCCAGGAGATAGTATTGGAAATGACGTCGTAGCAGGTTAGAAGTGAAGAAAGGCGAGTGCGAAATTAGTCTGAGATGGATGAAAATCATTTTAGGCTGATACCCAGCTGGCATGGACCCACTTTGTGACATATTGGAATAACTGAAGATAGAGAGGTTATGCAAGCGGGGTTTAATTTTTAGTTATTTATTTATTATATTGTTATTTTTTATTAATTTGTAATCAATATTTATTATATTGCAATTAGATTGAAAATATAACTTGAAGTGAAATTGAAATTAAGCTACAACATGAAGTGGAATTGATAAAATACAACATGAGTGAAACTAGAATTAAAATACAGCGTGAGTGGAAATTTGATTCAAATACAACATGAAATAGAAATTGGAATTGAAAATACAACAACTTGGGGGTGGTAGGAGTTATTAATCGCCGTGTAATTCTGCACAAATGCTCGATAGAATCGATTCTGAATTGAGAATGAAGTAACAAACTTCAATCACTGGTGATAATGAGTTTGCGTGATAACAATTACGGTGTATGCGCGTAGTGACAACCTGCGGCGGTTGCGTATTCCATCGAAGTCATTGTTACCCGATATCTCCTTAAGTCCTCGATGACCATATTATGCATTATTATACGCAGCTTTCGGTGCTCTCTGAGTGTTGTCCAGCGTCTTTGGTCGCGCCGCGATTGCAAAGCGGGCTTGAAGTACCCCGAATCGCCCGCTCTACATCTTTTCTTACCAGAGCTCTTGTGCTTTAGCAAAATATTTTTCTTCAAACCTTGTAGACGAGGTATTTTACAAATGTCGACCAGTTTGGATAAATACCATCGGTACCAGATAATATCCATTCTATACTCATGACCATTAATTATATAGTTAGTGGAGGCATGACCATTTGCTAATAATGTAAAAGCAGAGGACCTATCTAGAGCGTTTATGAATTCGATGAGCAGAGGTAGACGAAGAATGGAAATCACAATATCGAAGATCTTGAGATCACGCGAACACAAAATGATTGTTGGTTGACAATGACCGGTATACATACCTTGCCCTTGCCGATGGGATGGAAATTTTCGCCGTGCATGCGATAAATCTTTCACTGTAACATTACTTGCGGGAAAGCCACGTTGTTCCCAGTTTATGCTTGATCAGGCAATATCAGTATTGTTTGGTGACCTCGAGTAATGGTAGCCAAACATTGCAATGCGGCTTTCACAAACCTTCTCAAACTCTCCATGGCAGTGCTTTCTCCAATTCTGATGTATTCATCCAGGAATCGTAGGTGTTCTAGTGGGTCACATGTGGCGGTACATTATTTTGAAGGATAATGAGCAAGGAACTCAATGGCGTCTGTGTTTGGATGAAGTATGAATCATATTGTTCAACCCCATTTACAATTCGAAGAAAAGAGAGGGCGACTCACATTGGAACCTCCTTGAAAAAAAACTTTTCTGTATCTGCGAGAGGTAGCAAAATAGTCACGATAAGTCACCGTGACCTTAAATATCTCTGCACGTTGCCAGATTCTGTGGCTGGAGCGGAACCACGATCTTCTTAGCGTCGTAAGCTAAACCCTTCGGACATAGTTACGTCTGTGGCATCCAGAATAAATCATTATCTTCTTCTTCAATATTGAGGATCTCTCTAAAAATATTAGGAAAACGATTCGTATCGACGATGAGCGAAAATATGAAAGGATAAATAGTCGAAGAGAAAGGGAATATTGGAAGCGAATGTAAGATAGATGGATGAAAAACATGAGAAAAACTATAATATTTATGGCGAATTATAATTTTTTAATTTTTATTTTGTGGTTGAAATTTGAAGTGAATTTCGGACAAAATTTGGGGTGAAATTTGAAATTTGAATTTCAACGGACAAAATTTGAAATTTGAAATTTGAAATTTGAAATTGTTACTATGCAAACCTATCCAGATTAAATTACGATCGTTATGAAAAAATATCTAAGATTTAAAATATATAGCGAACAAGTTAATTATATTTTTGTAATAAAAAAAACGTTTAATTATTAAAATGGCCTTTGTTTAGTGGCATAAATTGGAAGCGAAAAATGTCGAGTCTTGAAAGCGGTGATGAGGTTGCCGAAATGGCGTTTGACGTCGTTTTTGCGACTTGCATTGGAGTTGCTCTAAAACGGTATTTTTCCGTGAACGAGACTGAAAACGGAAGAATGAATCTAACTCTACTCTACTCTTGCAAGAACATGAGATAATGAAAATCTCACTCGTCTGCAAGAGCTTCAGGTACCTCTCAAACCCTTGACTTCTTCGCTCTCTCTCATTTCAATCCTCCCCGCCATTTTCTCTCTATTCTCCTCCCAAGACCCTAATTTCTTCCAAATCATTGCTTTCTGTAACTTCTATACACAGCAATCAACTTTGCCGGAACCCGGCTTCAGGTTATCCGTTTCGTTTGATTTTCACATCTGGTTCTGCTTTGATTTTTCATCAAAAACCTAATTTGATGTCGCTCTCGAGGATATTCGTATTTTTGTGGGGATAGTGATGTTCATAGTAGTAGGCATGTAGTACGGAATCCAGAAAAGAATCGAATTCAACGGAATCCCACTTCAGGTTTTCAGTTTTCCGGTATGTTCTCATCTGGGACGTCCTCATTTTTTCAATCTCCAAAAATTTCAAACTCTTATACATGTAGTAATATTTTTTGGCATATGGGTGTAAAATTGAATCTCAGCTCGTCGAAGCCTTACGCGCAAACTTCTTTTCGGCTACTTTCTACCTCATCTTTCGATAATTTTAGTAGAAGTTTTGAGTTTGGGAACAAGGATATTGACGGTTTAGTGACAGATGTGAGTCCAAAACAAATTTCTGAAATTCTCGAGGTGATTAGAAGTGATGGACATGACATGGAGGCCAAGTTGAGTTTGATGAATTTACGGTTGTCTGTTGCTTCAGTGACTGAGATTTTTCGGGTTCTGAATTTAGAAAGAGTGTCTGCCATGAGATTCTCTGGATGGGTTAGCAATTCCCAATTCGAGTTGAGCTGCAATCATGATATCTGCAGTTTGATTGTTGATAACTGTGGGTGGTTGGGCGATTTTGAGACCATGAGATGTCTTCTAAAAGATTTTAATTTGAAACGTGTTTGTCTTATTGCAAAGGCATTTAGGTTTGTGCCTGTTTTTACTTTGAGTAAGGCCTCAATTATGGATTTCGTAAGGGAACTGATAGTAGTGTTTGATGATGTTGGTGGTGTATGCCGGAGTTCTGGGATGTTTGGTTTGATTGAAATGTTTAGCGTTTCCGGCTCCTTTGAAATGGCTAAGTTTGTGATGGAGATAACATAGAGGAAAGTATCATATTAAAATATTTTGATCAAGGAATTGTGTCATAAGTGCAATTTTAAAGAAGCACGAGATCTGCTTGATGAAATGCGGCTATTTGGTTGTTGGCCAAATGCTAAAACTTATAATTACCTACTTAGTAGTTTATGTAAAAATAATCGAGGTGATGAAGCTTACAACTTGATTGAAGAAATGCAGGAGTCATATTGTCCTCCTGATGCTTTAACCTTTGAGATCCTTATATACTACTCATACAGGCTCGGAAAGTTGGATTTTGCAGTCAAGTTTCTTGATCAGATGGTATCTAGGGGGCTTGAACCTCGGCTTACAACACATACTGCCTTTATCAAAGGCTATTTCCATTTCGGACATTATGATGAAGCATATAAGTATGTTGTTGATTAGGATGTGACATTTAAGTGGCCAAGCAATACAATTTACAGCTTGCTTGCCAGCCTTTATCAGAAAAATGGAAATCTTATCGGTGCTCACAAGATTCTTATTGAGATGATTGAGAAGAGTCTTAAACCAAACTTTTCTGTTTATAAGAGGGTTTTAGAACATCTTGACAAGTCAGGTGGGGAAGATATGGCTAGAGATTTAAGAAGCAGGTTCTCTAGTTTGAGTTTCCAGTCAAGTACAGAAGCTGGATGATTCTGGTTTTCGATTTATTTCTCATTTTTTTTATTTTCTTTTTTGTTCATTCTGCTCTTCCAAGAGGTGTAGAATTATACGACAAAAGCATTTTCAATGAAAGTGGTGCAAATGTACGATGGTCATACTTTAAATGGACAATAAATGACACTTAACCAGAGTTTATTAACGAACTATTGCTGATGTTGTTATTTTGTTTTATGGAATCGATTATGTTTTCAGGATCAAGTGCTTGTAGTGAGATACACATAGACCTACACATACTTCATATTTACTGATTGTTCTGTTTATCTGGATTAGTTTGCTAATTTGCTTTCAAATATTATGTAGATTCTTTTATATGGTGCACTTACAATTTATATTTTCTTGACCATTCTTATGATTGCGTCAAGTCAGTCTTCAGGTAATAAGTGATACTATTGGAATTAGAACTCGCATTATTATTTCCATTATTTCTTTCTAAATTTCACCTATTTTTAAATGGACTTGTTCTGGTATGTGAAGTATCCATGTTGGACAAATAAGCAAGGGTTGTGCCGTTGTGGGAGGTTCATATCCAATAGGTGAACCAAAATATGATAAACAGAAGAACAAGTTTCTAGTTGATAGTAGCTAACAGTGGACACATATTGGCTGTTTGATGTTAGTTATACTTCAGTGTAAGGCATAGAATGAGAAAGAAATGGAAATTACATTATTTAGTTCTAGTATCCTAAAATCAGTGACCAACTGAATCTGCCATGTAAGCATTCAACAATCCCTCTTCTCGCTTTCGAGTCCTTATGATACAAATTTTGACAAACTACCATGACTTGCTAGCTACCCATAATTTTTGTTACAGACATAATGTTTTCATGTTAATAAAAAAAAATTACAGAGAAAAGCCATGATGAACTTTATACTGTTCGGTTATTATTTCAATTGAAATTTTCTTAGTGTTTAGCAGGCTTGGCATAGCTCAATTGAGATTTTTGTGCTTCTATGTTCTTGTTATTGGATGTGTCCATTTCTGAGCTCTGGTTCATAATTCATTATGTAGTTCTAAACTCTTGGGATCAGGGAACTGTAAAATTGAAACAAAAAAGAAACGAAGAAACAAACCAGATATGCCATCTGTATTCTGCACTAGCTTTCTTTTCTATTCTTTTACATGACATTGCAGCAATGCCACCAACTGCAAAGGAGAACAAGGGTAGGTTATGATAGTTGAATAAGGTCTGTAACTATTCATTTAGTTTGTTTGCTGGTTGCAATTTATGAATTTCTTTGTTCTTATTCAATATATAATGGTATCATATCTATTGTTATAATATTTTGATGTTTTTCATGTTGTCTTTAGGTTATGATAGTCGAATAAGGTCTGTAACTATTCATTTAGTTTGTTTGCTGGTTGTAATTTATGAATTTCTTTTTTCTTATTCCATGTATAATGGTATCATATCTATTGTTATAATATTCTGATGCTTTTCATGTTGTCTAGGAACAGAATCTTAGGTTATGATAGTTGAATAAGGTCTGTAACTATTCATTTAGTTTGCTTGCTGGTTGTAATTTATGAATTTATTTTTTTCTTATTCCATGTATAATGGTATCATATCTATAGTTATAATTGGAAAGGCTTTAACTTTCCAAAAGAATTTGTATTTCTCTCTTAATTGCTTATCAAAAAATCTCTTAATTTGCTCATACAAGCCTATCAATTTATACAACTTATGGGTGTCACATGGCATGTTACAATAGGTTCGTAATAACTAACGTGATATCCATCATGGTGGAAAAGTACGTTGTGGGGGATCATGTCAAAGGACTCCACGTTCAGGTATGACTGATTCTATCGCTGTCGAGGTGATCTGGTCTATACAACTTGAGCACGCTAGGTCGGTGTCCAATGTGCCCGAGGTGGAGGGTATTCTGTCTCTCCAAGACATACACCCGATGTGTGCCTGACCATTATAAGGTCATATCCTGCACGGGTTGGACTCGGGGCTTCGGTTCGTCCACATGTCATGCACGTGGGATATGACTTATCCCATTTGATGCTTTTCATGTTGTCTAGGAACATAATCTTTTGCTTTTGCTTTCACCAGTTTGTGTTATCTTTTGGCATCTCGCCACACCAGTATGATAGTTTATCGCTCTGTTGGCAGATATGAGTGCATTTTGGAAAGAAATTTCAAGCGTATGTAAATTGACTGTGACGATCACCACGGCGTTCCGGAGCCATCGCGGGGATAACGGATGGTTAATAGTTCACTGATGAGTCGAGATGATGATGACGAAACTAAGATGATTTGGAGATGATAATGAAGAAGGGGATGTTGTGCAAATATGAAAATGTGGATCTTCTCTGACCGATCGCCCGATATATTTGCTTCCATCATTATAATGCGGATCATTAACTCAATAACGATGAAGCTTAACGGTAAACCGCGGTCTTTTGATGTGGAGATCGGGAGAAAGATGTTAAACTGAACTCATCTTGGTTTGATCTTACGTGTCTTGTTGATGGATAAATCAGTTCTTTATGGTTATTTTGTGTTTGTTTGTTTCAAAATGCGTTACGAACGATATAGATATGGATAGGGTTGTTCTCTACCGAATGAGCTGGATGAAATATGATATAGTATCATTTTGTTGGAAGGAACGAAATGTTTGTTTGGGTTAATGTCTAAATTGTTGAAATACATGTCGAAAGTGGTAAGCTTTAGAAGATTATGCAACATCCATTTTAATAACAAAAATGATCTGTTTAAGGCCTACACATTTGATAATCCAATAATGCCTAGAGTAGCTAAGATTCTAGATCTACTTGCGAGTATATTGTCGAGCGAGTTTTATCGCACAATAAATACGAGCTGCCAGAAGCGCAAACTGTCAACCACACAACTCACTCTGCAGCGATAGAGTGGTGATAAGCCCAGATTGCGACAGTTGGTGACAAAAACTCAAAGAAAACAAAGAGAAAAACAAAGTAAAAATTTTCATGCTCGATTAATGGAAGAAACTAATTTTATTAGAAAAAAGAACATAGATCTAAGGAAGAAACGATGAAATAGGTGATTTCAAGCCAAAAATGGCAAAAAAATCACCCTCTTGTCTAACTAAGAAGTGCTTGAAAGAGATAACATAGGGAGGAGCGGTTAGGGCTTCCTAGAATCTAGATAGTTGCTTCTTTGCTTTACCATTCCATCAGTCATTAGCTATTGATTTATTTAAGTACTGTTATATGATTTATTTAGGTCTTATTATGCATTTCTTGTTTACCTGTAAAAAAAAAAAGTCTTTCTGGAAGAACTCCAAGCATTTGTGCATTCACTAGAAGCTACAACTGTCACATAACAAAAATGCCTTGAGGAATTTTTTTCAAATATACAAAAAAAGACTTCATACATTTCCAAGAGAAACATTCTCTCTTCCACACTGTAAACCTGAATTATATAACCTTCTGGGAAGAAAATGTTTCCAGGTTTCCAAACACAATCCAAACCACAAATCGGTCTGCTGGAGACATACTTATCATACATACCTCTGGCAATAAAGTCTAAGTTTCTACTCCAGGCTTGGTAAATGCCATTATACATACTGATATGCAACTCCAAATAATCTTCTCTTCAAATCTATTTGTATATATCTGTGCAATTCTGCATGAATCGCCTTCTTGATCATCTCCCGTTGTGTTCTTAAATCCAAAGTTGTGCCGATCCAATGGGGGCTACAACAACAATCAACTCTTCTGTGTGGTTCCTCCCTTGTTTCTTCTACATTCATCGCCAACATGATGTCTTAGGTCTGCATGGTAGTAATCCTTAAAATATTAGTCAAAAATTAAAAATATTATGTTGAAAATAATCTTGTCATAATAGATTATGATCATGGAATAGTCAATTTAATGTCTATAGGAATGATTTCTAAAATAGAGCTTTTCTATTTCAGAAGTTAAATTGAGGAGTCATACCTGGGTTCCCTTTGACTCCGCATCAACTCGGTGTACTGCAATGGTGTAATCTGAAAGTTATGCACAATGGTTTATATTAAACAATCAACTCTCCTAAAAGCTCAAGTTTATAGGATTTTGGTTTAAATGAATATCATGCTTCTTAACACCTTCCTTCACGTGCGGCCCAATACTCGTATGTGAAGAGTCAAACAAATAAAATGAAGTCTTTCATGGACTTCCAAATAAATAAATGGGGATTCAAATTGTAGAGAGGTGGCTCGAACCCTAGACCTCTTGCCAAACCAAGCTCTGGTACCACGTTAAACGACCAAGTCTCCTAAAAGCTCAAGCTTGTAGGATTTTGGTTTAATACGAATATCATGCTTTTTAAAATTTTACACATCATTTAATTTGTTTACAAGAAACAAAAACAACCAAATCTTAGTTTGGAAACTGTGGACATAGGACACAACTTCTTAATGATCTTTGGATGGGAAAAGCAAAAGAAAAGAAAAGAAACAACAATTCAAATGCTATATAGGAAACAAAGATCTCATCTATTGAGTCAAATGCTAAAGAAGACAAATCATTTTGGTTTCTTGTATTTCCAAGCAGCCCCTAAGAATATGGATTTAGAATAGGGATAAGAATTAAAAAAATCACCTTCTTAGGTCTTGGACTTGGAGGCTTATGAATGCTAGGAGCATTAAATAAGCCTCGCTTCGGATATCTTCGCTGACCACCATTAATTTGATCTTTTCCCTGTACATAGTATAGGGCACACATTCACTACTAACATCTTGATGGTGTGTTCATTGTGATACATCCAAATAGAATCATAATGATTCACAGTTTGAAAATTGCAGGTGCTATAACAGAGAAGATGTTAGAAATTCCTATATATAAATATATAGAAGATTCTGTATGATATCATAATGCAACAATGAGGTAAATACCGCGATATTCTGCATTATGATATCATGCAGAACTAGTAATTCAAAATCAATTTTAGAAATGCTTCTAGCGATATGTATCGTCTACATTAGTAATAACCTCTTTTTGATGCTCTCTATCATAGCTCCCATGCAAAAGCTCAATTCTGCTGTCTTGGTTTGATTTAATGTGAGTAGGAAGGTTTGTGGACCTGTATATTTTCCCAAATGTTAGTTTCTGTATCCAAATCGTCAGAAGAAAGTTACATAAATGAGCACTCATTTTTGATGAAGAAAATAGAAGAATATCACAAATTATATAGAAAAATGGTTCTCCCTATGATATGCATTACATTGCTTTTGGTCTTTGCTTCTCAGATTGTTCTCTCTTGGGTGTCATGCTGCAGCTGGTTATATCTACAGACTTCCGAGCAACGTTTCTCGTGCCACCTTTAATGGTGATCTCCTTTGGTGTGCTCTGCACACACACAAAAGAGTAAGAGAAAGAAAGAGAGAAAAGCATGGACGGGTTATGAACGAAAGCAACAGCAGCAGAAGAAATCAGAAATTCAAAATGCTCATGAAGCAGAGAGATTACATGAACAGATGAATGTCTCAGTGTATTAACTGGCAACCTTGATGTTGATTTCTGCGGCAAGACTTTTGGGTTTGGACTTATATTTGTTTGAACAGATCTGATAGAGGAAACTGACGACGCTGACTTATACCCTGCAATGGATGAGCGAAGAACTGTGGCTCTGGTGGGTACTTCAGTAGGTAGTCTATGTGAAGAAGCAGAGTTTGTTCTGATGTTTCCTGCAGGTTTAGGTGTAGTTTTTCTGCTCGGTTGGAGTTTATCGTATGCATTTCCAGAAAGTGATGATCTATGTGAAGAAGCAGAGCTCGGTCTCGTGTTTCCTGCAGGCTTAGGAGTAGCTCTTCTGCTCCATTGAAGCTTGTCGTCTGCATTTCCAGGAAGTAGCGGTCTATGTGAAGAAGAAGCAGGGTTTGGTCTCATATTTCCTGCAGGCTTAGGAGTATTTTTTCTGCTCAATTGGACTTTTTCTTGTGCATTTCCAGCAAGTTTCTTTTGAGAAGTTGGCTTTAGCCTCTCTGATGGTTTCCGCTCATCGTTCCGAGTTCTGCAGTCCAACTCTGCTCTATCTTTAGCTGAAGCAACAGTCCCCTGAATTGGAATTCCATGTCAGAACTGTAAATAACAACATGAACAGAAGTGTAACAGCCATTGCAGCTACTGAACTGAGTTATTCAACTGGAGACAAAGACATCTATATTCATCTTCAAAGAGATTCCTCCTATCTATTATGTGGCTCATAATCCTATACTTCATGGGGTATTGGTATTTGATAGGTACCCAAGCCTAATAGGAGAGCCCAACCCAAAAGACCGGCTTGATAGGTGGGAGAATCTCTTAAGCTTAAGTTCCATTCCACAATTTCTTGTGGAACCGTATCATTGCCCACCCCTAGAGAAACCGGACGTCTGTGGATGGCTCACACTTTGGATAGCTTTCACTCCAAACCCTCTCTTGAGGCACCAGGTAGCCCTTTCCCGTTACGCACCGGCTCTCAATAAAAACACCAATTATAGGTACCCAAGGCTAATAGGACAGGTAAACCCAAAAGATCGACTTGCTAAGTGGGAGAATCTCTCGAGCTTAACTACCACTCCACAATTTCTTGTGGAGTCGATATAAGATTGTATCAATATCTTATTCATTGCCATCAGACTAAAAAACAAAGATATCTTCAGCTATCTGAAACAAACTCTTGACTTCCTAATGAGGCGGCATATGGTAAGGGCTAGTTGTCAAAATTGAAGAGAAACTCAAGACTAATAGTTCTTTCCATGGAATGGGAATGGAAATGAGACAAACACCAGGAACTGAATGTTTACCTGAGGCTTCAAAACAGGTGCTTGATCTTGGTGCTTGCTGGAATTGAGATCGACCATGTCTGTATCAGAAACGGTCGTTCTGCTGGGCAGCTTCAAGCTACCATTGGTCCACGAAACCGGCTCTGGGGAGGCCATTTCTGGAGAATGTGCTATCTCAACAGCAGGTAAGGAGATATCAACTTCATCTCCTACACTGGCTTCGCCATTAGAGCTTGACCTATAACTTCTTTGTTGATCAGCAACTTCTGAATTATTATTCTCAATGCTGTCTCCAGACAAGTTCAGATCAGTTTTCCCAGTATCCAATACCCGAATCGGTAACAGCACTGGTTTGCTCCCTTCTTTCGACCCAGGATCATCAATACTTTCTTCAGCACCTGAGGTTGCAGTCAAGTCATCTTGGTAAGATTCAGGATGGTTGTTGGTTTCTTGCTTCCGCGCTTCAGCTTCTGCCACCGCCTTCAGAGCTCTAATCCTTCTATAATATTCCTCGAAATACGCCTTCTTCTGCGCAACCAGACCGTTGAACTTCTCCAGCTCCTCTTGACATCTATTGTGAGAGAAAACTGACCGTTTCTCCCATGCAAGCGACTCAGCAGCATATTTTCCAAACGATATCGAGCCTGTGAGTCAGAACTTCAGGGATGGAAACACCCTGCTTATGAAGTCCAGACAGTAAACAAACAGAATATCAGATACAGAGGTTGAAGAAACAAGTTCTTTCTCAATCCGTTGATGATTCACTCAAAGATGGAATATAACCGATAATATCATACCTGCGGATCTTCATGATCTGATGGCAGATCAGAGCGACCCCAGGTGTCATGGAAAGCTTGATGATGATCAGTGTAAGTCGCCATTTCTAATTGATCTCTACATATGGGATTACCACTCAGATTTGATCTCTTGGAAAAACCCTGCAAGGAATAAAACCTGTTTATGCATATCAAGTTTCTCATGAATGAGCAAAAAATTTAGTTATATATTCCTTGCACTTATTTTATATTTATACTCACTTAGATATATTTAGTAATGGAGGAACCAGGATTTCGCTTCATAGGGGGCAACATCTAATAAGAATATGTCCCGGGTTCATAACCTTTGATTTAATTTTTTTTTAGGATTTTCAATGCACATGCTCCCTCCACCCCTACTTAGAATAATTATATACAAATTCTATACTAATTATTTTATTATAAAATATCTTTATAACATGTACAAATAGTAATACAAATATTAAATCGAGGTACCCAACCTATGACAAGTATTGACTTACCCTCTATTTTTGTGCCCTCAATGGGCCTAGTATTTCTGGCAATTGCAATGGCTTCGTTATTTCTTCAAATTAAAAAAGACAAGATTTTTTAGATCTGATGGAACCACTTCTCATCCATTTTTTTTTTTTTTCAAGACTTAGATTTGGATCATAACACATATATCCATTTTGTGGAATATGGTTTAACATGTGGCTTCCTTGGTTAGTCAGAGCTCTAACAACATATTGAACTATTGATTTTACTGTAAGTTATCAGGAATTTTCCAACAATTTGTATTATGCATGTTGATTGATTATCCTTTTTTTACTCTATGAAAGGAAATTAAGTACGAGAAATTCTAAACTCTATTAAACGAAGAACCACAATAAATTTATAACATCACTAGTAAAGTTTGACCACCAAACATTAGAATTAGTACTACAAATACCTTTCTCAAGTTAAGCAATCCGTTGCTCTATTTGCTTTTTTATAAAGAAATATTTGATTAAAAGACATCAAATAATCTTAAATTTGTGAATGGAACATTGCCCATGTTTTTTCTTGAAAAAATAACCTCTTTTGGACAAAAATGCCATTCTCTATTTTATGTATTTACAATGTCTTTTAAAAGAAAATGTTATTTTTGCAAAGAAATAAAAGGGCATTTTTGTCAAATTCAAGACAATTTGATGAAGAGTCAAATTTCCAAAGTTAGGTTTTCAAAGGGTCTTTTAGACAAATCACCCTTCCAAATGTAATTATCTATCACTCTTCTAAAATAATCCTATCTTTGGGAAATATTTTCTGAAACTGTAGTAGTGAAACATGTTTTCTATGTCATTTTCATTTTTATGTTTTCAAAAATAAAAGAGCTGCTTATAGGGATAAGGTGCATAAACATCCCCGACTCATAGTTTGATGTCTAATTTAGTCATTGAGTTTTTTCTCTATCAACGAGTGCCATTGATTTTAGTGTCGTACCTCATTCATATCCCCATCATCACAGACTTACATAGACAAATAAACGGGAGCTATCTACGTGACAAACACTCCATCTTAACAGCGTTTTAACATCCATTCGTTTGCCTATCTATACAAGTATGTGATGACAAGCACATGAACGAGCTACGATACTAAACATCGGGATCGTCTGGATCGTCTATTAGTCAAAGTCATTTATCTTGTATTTGTATGTCATTGGGTTAGAGTCAAGTTGACCTTGGCTTCGACATATCTCACCGACCACAAATAATAAATCCAACAACTAATTAAAGAAAAGACTTCATGAAAATCAACAACCGAATTAAATGCACTGTTCTGTCATCTTGACTTCTTTATCCACTGTTTGGTTGCCAAGTAAATGGAAGCTTGGGAAAGACCGTTTTATTATAGTTGGAAAGGGTTTTAAACATTAAATGCATCGCTTTTTTATTCTTGGGGTGAAGGTTTATTTCTTTAGAAACTAAACTGTTTGGCTGCCAAGAAAATCAATGGGAAGGCAAAGTAAAATGTAAAACCACAGGCAGCTTGGTGTTGAAAATTGTTTGTACAAAAAGTATAAACATTCCTGTTCTTTTTCTACCGTTTGACTGCGTTCCTAGTTCCTACACCCACTTGTTGTTTTTATTAGCAACTGTTTGGCTGTCGAGAAAATGGATGAAAAATAATGTAAATTATTACAGCTAAGGGGATCAAAATGTCTAATTCTCAAACTTTCAATTGTATGGTTCCATTTTGGTTTTGATTTCCATGTTTGGTTGCCAAGAAATTTTTTTTTAAAAATGACAATGCCATCAAGCAAGTAGGTCAAAACTCTATTTTCCATCCCCTTTCTACCATTTTCTCAGATACCAAACAGTGGATAATAAAGGAAAACCCCCAATAAACAGCAGAAAAAGACTTCAGTTTCCAGCTCAGAAAAAAAAAAAAACTGAAATAAAAAAAAAACAGGTACATACCAGTTGATTCAACAAGAGCAAGCTCCTTAATTTTCCCACACACCAGTGTGCAAACTGCAAACTTTCAAATCTTTCAGCTCTTTCATTTCTTTACCATTTTCCTGGCATCCAAACGGTTCAATTCAAACAGGTAATTTAGAAGAAGCCCAAAACTGAAGAAAAGGAGTACTATCATTTAAGAAGGAAGCTCCCTACTTTCTTTCACTTTCTCTAGTAAAGGGCATGTTTGGTTGATAATTAAATGTGGAATTGGTTCTTTGCTTGAGACCCCAAGAACTTTTTCACGTTCATTTAACCACTTTTTGGCTGCCAAGAAAACAAATTATGGAAATGAAAAACCCTTGTTGAGTGAATTGGACTATTGAAATTTTTTTTTTCCTCTTTTTACCATTTTCCCAACAACCAAACATGGAAAAATAAGAGGAACATACCAGTTACCAAACAGGTATCCAGTTCATTCAAGAAAAAAAATGTTACTGCTAGTTGCTTTTTTAATCCAAAACTCTGTTCCTTTTCTTTTTTCCATCATTTTCCGGGAAACCAAAAAAGAAGAAAAATCTAAGAAAAACCAACAAATCATTCAAAAATTAAAATTTTTAAAAAATTCTAAAGGCAGGTACATACAAGTTGATTGATTCAAGAAGGGCAATCTCCCCGTTTTCCTTCGCTTTCTCTAGTTTTTTCTTTCTCTGATATAAGGCCGTGTTTGATTAATTAATGTGGTTCCTTGTGAATTAGGCTGCTGACATGTCATAGCTTGTCTTGTCGCTTTTCAGACAAGTTGTTCAAAACCCTGTTTTTTTCCCCTCTTTCCACCATTTTCCTGGAAACCAAACAGTAGAAAAAAAAAATCAGAGAAGCACACCCAAAAACAAGCCGAATCGACAGATTGACGAAAATAAATAATCTACATACCAGTGATCCAAGAAGGTATTATTCTTGGCCTCTTTCATTTTCTCTCACTTTCTCAGATATCGCAGCGTCTTCTAGTGATTGATGAGTAATAGGTTCTTTGCTTATGAATTTGGCTGCCAATGGAGGAAATTTTAAAGTAGCATAGTTAGTTGCTATTCAAAGGGATCATCCAAAACTCTGTTTTCTTACCACTTTCCACCATTTTCCCAGTAACCAAACAGTACAAAATCAATCAAAGCAAGAAGAAATCATTCAAGAAAAAACCCTAAAAGCAAAATCTACTATTAATTCTAAAAGGGAAGATTCCTAATTTTCTTTCAGTTTCTCTACTTTTCTCCCACTTTCTATCCAATAAAAGGGTGTGCTTGGCTGATGATTATGAGGATTTGGTTCCTCCCTCGGGAATTAGGCTGACAACGACACAACTAGTTGCTAATCAAATGGGTTGGCCAGAAAACGGTTTCCCGGCAAACAAACAGTATACAATCAAACAAAAACACCCCACAATTCACAAACAATCCAATTAAGGCTAGAAATAAACAAACTAAAAACGGGTATATACCAGTTGATCGAAGAAGAAAACCACCTCACTTTCCTCCCCTTAATCTCATTTTTCTCTCACTTTCTTCCTGATATAGCGGCATCTCCCAATTATTAACGTGGGTTGATTCCTTGCTTGTGAATCTGACTGTCAATATATATATAAAAATTAAAAAAAAAAAAAGATTAAAACCCCAGCTAGATCCTACCCTTTCCTCTTCCCACCATTTTTCAGGCAACCCAACGAGTAATTTAACACGCAAAATCCGAAAACAGGTTATACCAATTCAATCAAGAAGAGCAAGCTCCCACTTTCCGTCACTTTCTCGCATTTTTTCCCACGTTCACTCTCATGTTAGGGCGGCGCGTTCGTTGCTTGTAGCTTGGACTCAAATGGGAGCTTCCAAAATTCAATTCTCTTTCCTTTTTCCTACCACTTTCCCGGCAACCAAACGGCACAAATTCAAACAAAAACCCACAAACACTATTTAAAAAAAAGAACCCCATCAACCAAAAACAACAAAAAAAACAGGCTAATACCAATTGATTCAACTAACAGCAGCCTCCTTATCTCTCTTCATTCTCTCTCTCTCTCCTCTCTCTCTGTCAGTAATATAAGACCGCGAGTCAAATGGGAGTTTCCAAACTTCAATTCTCTTTCCTTTTTCCAACCACTTTCCCAGCAACCAAACAACACAAATTCAAACAAAAACCCACAAAACACAATTAAAAAAAAAAAAAGAAAAGAACCCCATCACCCAAAAACAACAAAAAACAGGCTAATACCAGTTGATTCAACTAACAGCAGCCTCGTCATCTCCCTTCAAATTCTCTCTCTGTCAGTAATATAAGACCGCGACTCAAATGGGAGTTTCCAAACTTCAATTCTCTTTCCTTTTTCCTACCACTTTCCCAGCAACCAAACAGCACAAATTCAAACAAAAACCCACAAAACACTATTTTAAAAAAAAATAAATAAAACCCAACGACCAAAAACAAAAAAACAGGCACATACCAGTAGATTCAACTAACATCAGCCTCCTCACCTCCCTTCATTCTCTCTCTCTCCTCTGTCTCTCTCTCTCTGTCAGTAATATAAGACCGCGTTTGTGAGATGAGAAATGTAGGTCTGGTACATCGATTTGTGTGAGAGAGAAGATGGATTGAGAGAGAGAAAGAGACAGAAAGCAAACTTGGCCTTCTTGTTATTTTCGTTATTTTCTGATGTGTCTCCTACGTGACGTGTCTCATACAACCCCCGGTCCCACTTCTTGCCACGTGGCCCCTCCCACTTATTCATTGGCTACAAATACTTTCTTTCTTTTTTTAAATACTTTTTTTAATTATATTAAATGGTATTTTGCAGAAAGTTTTGACCAGCCCATGTGCTCCCCCAATTAATTATGGAGTAGAAAAAGGGAAAAAATATATTTATACATGTGAAAAAGAAAATTAATTAATTGCCGACACAAAAAGGTGATAAAAAGTTTAAGTATTTTAGAAAGTTTAAAAAAAAAAACTATATTTCATAAAATAATTAATATTTGAAAACTTGGTTTATTTTAAAGACTCAATTTTTGTTTGACAATGTTTTCTATTTTTATTTTTCAAATTCATAATTTTATGTGAAGATAAAATATTTTTCTACCCTAAGACCCGACTTAAATGATAAAAGGGTTTGTTAGGGAACCGAAGGTTCCGGATTTGAATCTTTATAAGAACTGAATATTACAGTATAATATGTGAAGTGAATAGATGTAATATATATATTTAGTTGTTTTCTATTATTTTCATTTGCTTTTAAATTGAAAATAAGACACACATAAAAAGTACTTTTAAAATATATTTAAAAACAAATTTTTTGAAGAGAAAAATAATTTCATTGATTTAAACTAATAATACATCAATAGAAATATAAAATCAAAATTTAATGAATCGAATCAAAGCCTATACATTTGATAATTGAGCGTACACGTTTGATATTATTATTATTGTGGTATAATGTATAATTCGAGTTCACGTAGCGTATTGGCGTTATTTGTTGATTTATTATATCGATCGTATATATTTTCTTTCGTTTAGATCAACCGCGGAATAAAGCGTCGCATTCTGACGATGAAAATCAAATGTCATCACGGGAGCGATCACGGCAAGCGTCGGCATTAAGGCGGCGACGATCGCACGGATGTAGGAGATGGCTTCATCGGCAACAGTCGCGCAGATATGTGTATTAGCTTAACATTAAGAAATAAAAATATAGAAAAATGTATAGAACGGTGATTTAAGGTTAAGAATGATAAAAAAGTCATCCCTCATTTTTTAAATAAAAAAGCTAATAAAGAAAAAATTAAGAGAAAATGATTGAAAAACATTTTAAATTTTCAAACTGACTTTTTTTTATAAAGATTTAAAGAATATATATTTTCAAAAATAGTTATCTAATAAATCTTTTTATTTTTATTTTTTTAAGTAAACCTTATTTTGTATTTCAAAAACAAAAAATAAAAAAATACACTCAAACAATTCTTTTGACTTTCCAAGAGGGTTAAAATCGTGATTTTATAAACAATATACTAATTATATTATACAAAAAAATTACAAGGTAATAATGATTTTCATATTTATGATTTTTTTTTTAAATTAATAAAGTTTGAATTCATCTACCATATTTGAAAAGGTGGAAAAATGTCGAAATCAAGAAATATGATAAGTCTTGCGTTGAAATTACTTTAATTATAATGTTTTTCAACTTCACTTTAAAGCTAAAAACACAAAATATGAATCATAATATTTTCAAAGGTAATTATTTGTATTCTAAGTATTCTAAATAGTGTATTAAAGATTATGAAATGGCTTCCACTCCAAGTCTAAATTAAATATATCAACCTCCTCAACAACATATTATTTTAATTTTATTTTAAATTAATTAATAAAATAATTTTATATATATATTGGAAGATTCCATTATTATTGAGACAGGAATATACAATAATTATAATGATAGCAATAATAATTTTATATAATTGTCATTAGTTCGAATCCCCTTAAGATTATTAGGACTTTGTTTGAAACCCGAAAAGTACTTGGGAAATAAAAAGAAATTCTAAATAAAATGTTTGGTATTACTGTGAAAAATATAAGAAAAAAATCAAATATAATCAATTTTCCTAGAAATTTTATATATTTTTAAATTTATTAGTTCTCATATAATAGAGATAAACAAATAAAATGAATTTGAATAAACATTTTAATTAATTTATTAAGATTACATTTTTTTCAAATTTTCTTTCATTTATTTTCTACTATATTTTATTTTAAGTGTTTTTGGGGGTTGACCAGAGCTAGAGGTTAGCTTGGCTATTAACTTAGGGTGTCGTGGGATTAGTTTTTTTTTTTTTTTTTTGATAAAGGAAAACTACAACGTCTTGATCTTACAAAAACGATTAGAAGACGAACCATAGTAATCTTCAAAGCTAATATATGTAACATCTTTAGGTAAATTCTCATTCTCGGATTTTTTGAGTTTATATCGACCATTTTACCTGAGCGGTCTGCGATTATTCTTGTATAGGCATGTGATAATTATAAAGAAATTTAAGTCCTGAGATAACTTTCAAATATCATATTAATATCTTAATAGAACAAAGGGCAGCTAAATATTTTTATTGTAACGATCATCCTTTATTTTGCTTGCGATCGTAGGATTAGTTAGGATGTCTTAGATTGAATAATAATAATAATAATATATTGGAAGGTATAGACCTTGAGGTTTAGACGTTTGGATTGATTTCTTTCGTCTTTTTAAGCTTGGCGCACTAGAATTGAGTACAGGGATTAATCGGGCCTTGCACAAATTGGCCAAAACAACCTAACTTTAAAATAATAATAATAATAATAATAATAAGAAGGCATAATAATTAATAAATAAATGTGAGAATTGAGGGTGAGGCCAAGGATGAAGCAAGTTCCAATGGCAAAGTGTGGGACACGTGGAGGGAGCAGGTTGGTAGGGATGGGACACAAGTAGGGTCCATGTGATGGAAGCATGGGGTTGCCCTTATATTGTATATCCTCTCAATTCTGTCCTTATCCCTTCTTTTTTAGCTTTATATATATTTATATATATATTGAAGAATATAATGTAATGTAGACCTATTAAACACAAATTACACAATATTTATATTGAAAATATTATATCGCTATAATAAGATATATTGTCCTTTTATAGTGGGTTGAGACCTTACTATAATTTTTTATTCATTTATGTATTAAAAAATAAAATTAATAATTTTATATGAGAAAGCTTAAGGAACTTTTACATGGTAGTTAAAAATTAATAATTCTAAAAAAAATATACATATTGTTTCTATTCAATCATGTTGTAGTATTTTATTCTTACAATGATTCAAGTTAAAGACATCTCGTAACCTCATCTCAACTCTTTATCATTTCTGTCAAACCTAGGGATGTAATCGAGTCGATATAGAGTCAAGTTCGAGCTCGATTCGATTAAAAAACTCGAAGCTCAAACTCGATTGAGCTATTTTTTAGATGTTCAAAACTCGATTAAAAAAATTAGTCGAGCTACTCGAACTCGACTTGACAAATATCGAATCAATAAAAAAAATGAATAAATAATTATAGTGACTGACTCGAAATCCAGTTAATTTTATTCGATTAAGGCATATTGCGGCTCAAGTCGAAATTATAATCTTAGCTCATTTCGATAAAATTTCTTTTCGAGCGCAAACTCCAGATTGATTAACTCAGATCGCATTGGTATTTTACAAATCGAGTTATAGTATCTGACAAGTAGGTTGTTGACTCATTTACCCTTAGTCGGTCTCAAGGTTAAAGAAAAATGAATAAAAACTCAAAACATATTTTTCTTCCACTTATTTCTATTTCTAAGATTGGTTGGGAACTATCCTCCTTTTAAAATATTTAAACGATCTTTTTGAAATGTCAGGAAAATCTTATTTAAAAAAGAAGTTTTGTCCCAAAATAGTATATATTTAAAAAAATATACCAATCTAATATATTTTTGAAAATAATACATAAACTAGTCTTCGTGTAATCAATATTTCTTTGATTTTAACAAAAAATTTAAAATGTAGTCGCTAAACTACAGTTTAAGTGAAGGAACTTATACTAATTTGAGCATTTTTTTTAAAAAACATCTTAAATTGATTTTTTTTTAAATATATTATTTTAGGACAAAACTCAAAAAAAAAAAAAAAAAAGAGGAAAAAAAGCACTATCATATGACTAAATTAGAGAATAGAAAGCCTAGCATGTCTAGCACATGTCTAGCAGTGTGCTGATTGTCATGGACTTATCCTCTAGACCCCATCATCATAAGGGAAAGATCTCTCAATGGGCATAAAAGAGCCCAAGGCCATATGTAAAGAGAAGGAATGTTCTAAAATTTTTTTTGACCAAAGTTATGTAGAAGGTCTCAGAAGACTTGGAAATCACAGGGAAGTAAAAGATCTTTGGGCGTCTACGCATGTGTGTGGAAAAGCGTGGAAAGACTATAGAATGCTGGAAGAATGATGCAGAGTCTTCCATGGTATTATGTTACATCTTTGTTGTAGAACACTCTATAATTTAGATTAGAGAGGCATGAAGGTTACACACACTATCATAGATGTGTATATAAAAAAGGGGTGACATCATTTGCAAACCTATAAAAGTTAAAAAAACCTTTTCAAGCATTGTAAAGAGTTAACATTTAATGAAGTTTAACTTTTGAAGTGTTTTTGAGTTCTTATTAGAGGCATGGGCAAAAATCGGGCACAACAAACGAGGCGACTGGGAGTAAATTTACAATAACGTTCGAAGGGCCAAGGTTATGCAAATGCTGCAATGTCTTGGCAGGAAGATTAAGTCCATGACATGATGCTATTGGTGAGGGGTCGGTCGTCTGGTGTGAGCGGATTACACAGTAGACTTTTCTGGAAAAGCTAACTGCATTTTTTAATGGTGGTCATAGATCCACGTGGCAAATTAGGTGAAAGAAAGATGGGCCTCACGTGAGGTCCATGTGATCTAAGCATGGGGCCGCATATATGTTAGTGAGAATCTATAAATCTTTACTTCTTTTTTTTCTTTACAAATTATTAGATAATTCATCTCTCTCTACCTACCATTAATTTAGAAAAAAAAAAAAAACTAGCATCCTTTAGTTTAATATATAAAATGTTAAGTCAATCATTCCCCAATTATTGGTTTGTGTCATGAGAATTAATAATTCACTAATTACTATTTAAATATGACAAAAAATAAAAAGATTTATCCTTCATTACAAATTTCTTTATAAAAAATATAAATATGAATTTAAAAAAAGCAAAGTAACTCTTATTATAAAAATAGATAATTAATTGTTGTCGCATAGTTTTTCGATTGTATGAAATGACCAATAAATTAAAATTTATCTATTGAATTATGATTTTTTCGGGACAAATAGATTATTTATGATTAATTGATGTATTTGAAGATAATAATTTCAAAATCTTATAAAGTAAAACCATGTACTATAAGTAAAGATTATTTTTTCGAACTAGTACTACAAAACGAGATAAATCTTTCAAAGAATAACTCTTTTCAAAAAAAAAAATTTAAAATAAAATTAATGTATGCTAAGGTACACCTATAATTTTATAAAATAAAGGAACATTGTGTTATTATTATAAGTATCTTCATCGACAATCCCACATCCATTTTGTCCTATTAACTTTATTACAACTATAATTGTTTATATTTAATATATTATAAATGAAATTTATAACTTAGTCAACAATCAATTATTATACAAATGGACCTACTATACTACTATACATGCATGTTTTAAATTTCACCTAATTTTATCTATTGGTGTATTAAAATTCGTGTAATTTTAAATATAGATTATAAAATTAGTTTTTTTTATATCGTTAATAACTTTTATATAACTATTAAAAAACAAGAAAAAATATTTAAATAGATTCATTTGAAATAAGATAAAGTTGGCAATACTTGATTTATGGTGTCCTTTTCTTCTTTATAAATGAAGATGATATAAAGTTCACTCTTTGAGGATTAATATCTCAAATATTTGTAAGAAATTAAATGGAATTATAATAAACATAAATATTATAATTTTATAACATTCATGACTTTATAATATTCTTAATTTTTTTTTTTTGAGAGATAATTGTAATATTCTTACCATAATTCTTAATCCGGTAAGTATTATTTAACGGATTTATAATGTTAAAAGAAATTTATATAATATAATATAATATTTGTAGAAGTCTGTATTTATTAATTTTTTTTCCGATTTCTATTTATTTTGTATATTACGTTATAATGCTATATTTTTATAAGGATTCGAATAAGAGATATCTCGTGATTATCCAGCACATACGCACCTGCTTGAGTGAAACAAGGACAAATTAATTATTTATGATCAATTTCCATATAAACTTACTTTATACCTTTGTTTGGTTATTTACAATTAACTTGATAAATAAGGTAAATAATTAACCAAATTTTATTTTAAGATGAATAAAACAAAATTATGAAAGTAATATAAATACTTAGGTGGTATTTGTTTTATTATATTTAATGTTAAATATAACTTTTGTTTTGAATAGTGCTTAATAGGATTAAGTATTTATTTTAAAAAAAAAATCAACTTTTTAATTTTTATCCAAAATTTGAAACAATAAAATTTTAAATAAAAATTTTAAAAAATATATATTTTATTTAATTAGCATGAAAGTCATCATGAAAATTTCAATTATATCATAAAGAATATGTGTATATTATAATATATAGTTTATTCTTAATAGAAAAACATTAAGAAGAAGTCAAAAAGCCAAATAATTTGTATTTTTAAAAAATTCAGTAATAAGTCTCTAATGAGATAAGGTATAGCGCACGTGGTATTTATGTGGATAACCCAAACATTCATGTAAGTGACTCGAACTCGATCACGTGATAGTCATATGAGTGAGCCAAGCTTAATAGATAGAAAGATCGGACATGATCCCCAACTCAACCACCTCGGGCGTCGAGGTGGATGGAATCGAATACTCGAAAAAACAAGCCGCCTCGAACATGAAAGATAAAACAAACGGAGCATGTGCTACTATCCACCTCGACAGGCGTAACAACGTAGTTAAATGTATATCGGTTATTGTATAAATTAATGAGTAATGTAAGAACATTGAGAGCCATAATTATCATATAATCCCCTAATGAATGTATAATGTAAGGGGATCGATGTACCATAAAGATGATATGTTTCTTTTTTGGAGAAAGATTAAACAATCTTTTGAAATGATACGAAACTTTTCCAAAGTCATAAAAAATTTAAAAAACAAATCGGCTAATACCGAAAGCTATTTAGCTTTTAACAAAAAGCAAAAAAACAAATACTACTATAGTTTATTAATGATAAATGAATTTTATTTTGGATTGAACTAAGAAAAAGAAAAAATATATATTTTCATTATTTTATGTGGGCCTCATCAATTATCTTGTCGGAGACTTCGATAATTGGAATTCGAGTTCCATATGAATGAATGGCTATTCACCATGGAAAGAAGATTGTCTTTTTCATCGTCTACATGGGGTGATGGAAAAAGAAGAATTGTTTGGAAAAGTGTTTTTGAAAATCATTTTCGAAAGTTATTTTATAACGCTTTGTGAAATAACAGTTTATACAAGAATGGGAAATATTTTTAGTTCGTTTTTTATTTATTTTTTATGTTTATGGATATTTTTTTTTGAAAGCAATCGAAATTTTTGTTTTTAAAAATTATTTACACCAAAATTGAAATTTGGTTTGATCCAGTAATAGGTTAGGTCTAAACCCAAACTTATGAATAAAAGTTCAGATAGAAAGGGACCCATATCCATTTTGTACAAGCCCATAAAGAAGTTTAGTGGTATTTTTGAAATTTTTAAAATTTTGGAAGTTAAACGAAACTTTATCAGAAGTTGGGTAGTAATGTGTTGATCTAGAATTTTCTCGAGGAAAAATACTCCATAATGGAGATGTGAATGAATTATTGAGGAACAAACTTTCTTAATGGAAGATATGGGCTAGTTACTTCAGAAAGTAAAGAGAGTGGAGAAATTGAGACTTAGGTTGTCATATTTCATTTCCACGTCGGATAGGGGAGAAAACCTTTTATCGTATATAAGTATGAGGGCTCCTTTTGGCACTTTAGTATCGTGTTTAAAGGCTGTGAGGATCTGCTTTGCGCTTTAAAGCGGATAATATCTATATGGTTGGGCACGAGTGCGTTTACAGATGGTATGTGATCCACGGGCCTTGATGTAGAGTGCGTGCATTTGTGCTATGGGATGTTAGTTTGTTGGTATGATCACTGCTGGGACACAAACGAGGACATTGTGTCTACGTAGGTGTTTGTCGTATCTTGGTCGTGTCGAAAATGGGAGAACATTGTGTATATAAGTATGAGTTCTCTTGTCAGCCAAACAGTTTTTGTTGTGAGGACTCTTGGGCCCCAAGAAGTGGATAATATTTACATGGTTGGGCTGGGTGGTTAGATGGGTAGTATGCATGGTTAAAAATATCGATTTCGACGGATATATCGGTACTTAGATTTTACGGATATATTGGTAGATATTTTTACATGAATATCGATATATAAAAAATTAACAAAAATACTTTGAAATTCATGAAAATACTTGTAAAAAGTCTTTCAAAATGACATTAATAATGAAATATACACATTGATATTACATTGTTGCGGTCTTGGCTTGAATGAAGATCGATGTAAATAAAATTTATGCAATTCTGTATATAATATAATGATAATTGTTCTTTTTTAAAAATTTACTTACTTGGCATTAATTATAGTATTTTATTTTTTATCGAGATTAGACTTGTTTTCTTTTTGCCTCCATCAAATACCTAACCATTGAGTTAAGCTCAAATATATTCATAGATAAAATAGAAAAACTATATCAGTTTTATTTTTTAAATGAGGTAAATCAAGATTGAATAAAAACTCTAAAAAAGTGATGGTAATGCCATTAATAAAGACAGAAGGTGATAATCTAATTTTAATTGATAAAAAAAAAGAAATAGTTAAAGTTTGACCTAGTGCAAAAATAAAATAAAATATCAATCACTACCGGAATATATAACTAACTATATATCACACCATCTGATAAGTCCACATATCATCAGGGACGCTTTGTACACTACTGGAACTAGTCTTCTTGATTTTATTTTCATTTTCATTTTCTACCAAAGCAAATAGAGGTATTTCATTTTGTATATCGGTTTTGGCCGATATATCGAACGATATATTGGCTGATATCGGTCGATATATAGGTTGTTTTGTCTCAAAACTAGGTTTTATTCCACGCGTTGCATTTATAATCGATCATGTCCAATATGTAGGTTATTTGCGATATGCCGGTGATATATAAATCGATATTGAGTCGACATTTTACGATTTTCTGGCTGTTCGATTTTTCGTTTGCTGATATCGTGTCAGGAAGACCCGATACTCGAAATGTCGACGATATATATAGCATTCGGAATCCCGCTTTGCGATAAGTCGTCTGTATACATAAAAGTAGAAGTGTCAATGACTCGACAAATCGTGACTCATTGTCAATTAGCAAATTATAGTTTTCAATAAGCTTTCAACAATTTCAGCATTATATTTCTTGTTTTAGACAAATTTATGTCAAATTTCCAGCAGTGTTATTTCATTCATTCGTAGTGAAATATAATATTTTCTCTGACAATTCCAGCATCTGGTTACAAGTTATATTCAAGTTCTTATCATTTTTCCAGCACAAGATTGTTTTCACGGTGAAATCTAATGTTCACTTCAGCAATTCTAACACTCTATTTCTAAGTTTCATTCAAATTTGTCAACTTTCAGCATCGTGATATTTCATTCATTCCCAACTAGATATAACAATTTTTTTTTAGCAATTAATTCTTACAATATTTCTATTCATACGACGTTTTTTATATTAATTATAGGGAATTAGCAAGGGAACTAGGAAGCCTACATGATTTGATTAGAAGTTTGATCTTATAAGTCATTCCAATTTAGAAACACTTTAATTTTCTGGCATGCTCGCGTATTTTTATTTTGTATGTTTCGTGTGAAATTCAAAAACTACCGCAACAAAAATATAAAACTAATTTTTATTTTTGATTTCATTTTATTTTTTTCAAGGACAACAAATGTTTTTTGAAAACAAATATTGAATAAGGTCATAGGGCTTGTTTGGTTTTCATTTTGGAGAATAATTTTCTTTTTGTTTTCAAAACAAAAAACAAAGAAAATAGGGGTTTATTTGGTTCATATTTTTGAAAACCGTTTTATGTTCTCAAAACAAGGAGAGAATAGGGAGGAGACATTTGGTTCTTAGTTTTTTTTTTCTTCGAAAAATACAAAGAACACAAAAACATAAAATCAAGAGAAGAAGAGCAATTTTTCGAAGAACTTCACTAAAATGAGTATTTCTTTGTGTTTTAGAAACTATTTTTCAGAAACAATTTTTCCAAAAGGAACCAAAAGAGATGTTTTATATTTTTGTTCTTAAAGAAATAAAAATAAAAATTATTTTTTTAAGCAGAAGAACGTCTTTTAGTTTTTTTTAAAAAAAATATATATAATTTGATTGATTTAAACTAGCAATACATTCAATAGAAATATAAAATCAAATTTGCTAAAAACTTTAAAGGATGACGCATCATCAAATTAATAACATAATGAATCGAATCGAAACCTACACATTTGATAATCCTATAATGACTAAAATACATATAACTAAGTTTTGCAACATATTGACGACCATGATTTGATTTGCTATTTTTGTCTTATTGAATATGCTTTGATATGCAGATCGCGGCGTGTGAGCCATATGGGGCGGGCCCGGTTCCGTGCGATTGGCGGCCAGGGACCCTCCTAAGACCAAGCCCGATAACCGGTTGGCGAGCGGGGCACCTCTCATCCCGGATGCCTCGTCACCCGGGTACTCTCCCCGGGTGCTCTTCATCCCGAATGCCTTGTCTTCCAGATACTTCCTCTAGGGCATTGTTGTTGCCGGGCCTTATCATACGGATGACCGACAACTTTGCCATGAAACTGCAAACCATTTCTTCATAATATAAATACAAAATTTCCCACAAACTAGTCCCTCCGCCTCCGACGGAATAGGAAGACACTCTCACAGCGGCCCAATCCGGAAAGTGGTTACATAAAAGGAAGAACAAGTCACCCTTTTTGAAATAAGGGCCATCTTCTCCTACCATTAGGGGAGGAAATCGTCCACTCTCCAAAAGACGGATACTGTTTCCTCCCTCTATAAAGAAAAGTAAATTCATGAAAAATGTCTGAGGATTAAGTTGAGACCGTGTACTAAAGCTCTAAATCTTCAAAAAAGACTAACTTTGCCATCGGAGAACCGCGAACACCATATCGTCTTCTTTTTTATTTTCCCGAGGGTTAAAGCTAAATGGTGAATGCCCGGCGATCCAGGTGATTATGAGAATTCGGGGAGACAACAATTGGCGCGATGCGTAGGAAATGCGGGCAAAGAAGTCCTGGAGGCGATGCGAGTTTGAGTACTGCTCTGGGTGACCTTCGATCTCGAAGGTCGGCTATTCCCAAATATCCTGCAGTGTCGTCGAAATTCACCGCCATGACTACCAATCCAGCAAACCTAACCCCTGAAGATCAGCTCCTCCCATGGCGCTAAGAAATGGAAGCAAGACAAGAGGAGCATGCCAGGCAGATGGCCGAGTTACACGAACAGGCGAACCGGTTGCGAGAAGAAAATGAGCGTTTGAACCCGGTTGGGGCGGCGAGGCGACGTTGAACCTTCCGCCCGTTTAATCCTTCCGTCAGCCCAAAGGTAAAGAAATCCGGCTGGCAGACGATATTGATCTACCGACGGATGATGAATTATCCTCCGGCAGTTCCCCGCTCCCGCGCCGTTCACCATCCCCGAAGGCCGCGGAAGCCCACTCAAGAAAAAGGTCACCTCGCCGTCCGGCCCGGTCCGCCGATGTGCAAGGCGTAGTGCGGAGAACCAGCGGGGACCCGACGGCCGCTGACACTGGCTCGCTGATATGTACTTTGTGGGCGGGGGGCTTTGCCCGGTGCCATCTATGTGCCCGCCTTCTGGGGCCGCCCCGCGTGTCGTTGATTCTCTCCGCCCAGCAAGGAATACAGGACGCCTGCTCTCCACTCCTTGGACCCAACATATCACGGACTCGATCCTCCGTAGTTTTCCATTACTACGAAGTATGCGGGTTAGTTGACCCGTATGATCACATCTAGCTAATCAACCATAAAGTCGGGTGGCGCGGAGTTCAGCGGCTGCGACGCGTATAGATCCGTCTAGTTGAATTGATCTAAGTCGAATTGTGCGGCTCGTTGACTTGCGGCCCGACATAGATCACGTCTAGTGAAGTGATCCGTCCCAAGATTGGCGCGCGACTCGTTGACTGCCGACCCGACGCCAGATCGCGTCTAGTAGTGCATCTCTGAAGTCGAATTAAGCGTATTTCATTTGACACGCCCGACTGCTTATAGATCACCTATCATTGGTGATCCTACATGGTGGGTGGCGCCGGCTCACTAACTTTGCCGGTGAGCATAGATCACATCTGGTTGGTCGATCTACAAGTCGAATTAAGCGCGTGTTTGACTGTTTCGTGGTCGCATCTGGGCCGGTTAACCCCTGAGAATCGGTGAAGCGCGATTCAGCGACACCGACCCGGTATATATGACATCCTGGTGTTCGAAATCCCGTTAGTGCGACTCAGCGAAACTACCCGGCCCGAGCTGGTCATCTGTTGGTCAATCTCGAGATTGATTAGTGCGACTCAGCGGCTGCTGATGACATATATCATCTAGGCGGTTAACCACAAAGTCGGGTGGCGCGATTCAGACCTGCGGCCCGGCTATCAGATGACATCTGATTAAATTCTAAGTCGGGTGGCGCGGTTCGCGGCTGCTGGCTAGCGCATAGATCAACGTCTAGGCGATCGATCGTCGGAGGTGCGATTCAGCGACTTGCGACCCGACATAAATCAAGTCTGAATGAATTGATCTCTAAGTCCGGTCGTGACTCGGCGACTGCTGGCCGACATAAATCACGTCTAGGTTGGTCAATCTGGGAATCCGGTGTGTATTTCGTTTGCCTGGCCCGGCGTAAATCCACGTCTGGCGGTCGACCACTAGTCGGTAAGCGCGACTCGCGCTTTGCCCGACCCCGAGAATAGATCACATCTAGCTGTCGGGTGATCACGACTCGCGGCACCTTTCATTGACATAGATCGCTGTCCCCGGTGGTCAGTCTCTGATAAGATTGTGGGCTGTGACTTGCAGGCCGACATATATCACATATGGTGTGGTCGATCCTCTAAGTCAAGTTAGTATGACTCGTGCGGCTACCGACTGGCGTAGATCACATCTGGTTGGTCGATCTCTAAGTTCGGGGTGGCGCAGCTCTGTTTGACTGCCAGGCTTAGCATAGATCATCTAGTTTGGTGACCCACCAGTCAGATTGGCGGGTTCTTGGAGGCCCCTGCCCGGCCCGGCCTACATGACATCCTAGATGGTCAATTCAAAGTGCAGGTGGATGGAGTTCACTAACTCTTTGTGACATAGATCACATCTAGCTAGTCACGTTTCAATACGGCTCTATGTAAATAAAAGAGACATTAAACAAAAAGCAGTAGAATCGGATGATCACGATTACTGAAAGACAAAGCGATCAAAAATAACAAAGTAAGAGAGAAAAGTAGGTGTTTAGGCGAGCAAAGCCTTTAAATAAAACAAGTCCCTTGACAGGAACTTATACCTTTACTCGGTAGGAGATTCGTTGGAAGCGCACTCCTCTCGACGCCAGTGAACTATTCTCGAACACTCCTCCCAATGCGTGATAAGGCCATGACGGATGTCGAGCCTTTGGGAGATGTGAGGTATGAACTCTGTCAGTGGGGCCCGGAAGGATTAGGCATTCCGTCCGGGGTGGGGCTTGCTCCACATATGTTATGCGTGAAAGCCCTTGTGGCCAGTGGCCCGGAAGTAATTGAAGAGCGTATGCCTTAAGTCAAGTCGGCCTCCATCACCCCCTTCTCCATGTCGGTAAGCGGCCTTCTCGAGGCGGCAAAGTCATCCTTTAAAGCCCCAAGCTCTATGACCAAGGCTAGTTTTTCATCTGCCAAATGGCCGTTCTCTTCTTCTGCTTTCTTTCAAGCCTCCCCTGCTTTGTGGCAGCGCCTGTGACGCTCCATTCGAATTCCGCCCCTCCAAGGCAAGCCTCTTCGAAGCGCCAAGGCACGGCGGGCAGCGAGCTCAGGCTACATTGCACTTGTGCCAGGCTCAGGGCGACGACAACGTGCTTCGGCTTTCTTTAGTGGCGCTCTGCCTCTCTCCCCAGTTACGCCGTATCGGCTGCCTGAATAATCACAGTAGCTCGGCGTCCCATAACTAAAATAGGCTTCGTGATGTTGGGGTGCCATGTTGCGAGCGACAGCTTCGGCCTATGAAGAAAGAAACCCATTAGCAACTAAGAAAAAAAGCAATAACACTAAAACCACGCGGAACCACACATCTTACGGCTTTCAGTTGGCCCAAAAAGTTGCGGTTACGCGGACACCGTATCCGCGTCATCAATGATACGCGGAAAATCCTCGCCGGGGTAAGCGGGGCGGGCACCGAGTAATCTTCTTGAAGGCCCGTACCCCGGCGACCCGCGGCACCGTCGCCGGAGTAGGTGAGCTATTGCCCGATTGGCGGCGGGCGGCTCCAGCGATAAGGGTTCCAGCGGCATTATATCTTTCACCTCCTCACCACGGGGGCGATATTTCCACTCTCATTTCCGGTCAGCGGGGAAGGTAGTTATAGGTTATCACGATCGGTAGTAGCAGCGGCGAGCCGCGTATGTCGCTGATTTTCTTGGTGGCTCCTGCCACGATCGGCGGGATTACTTGGGTCTTGCGAGTGGGATCACCCTCTTTCCATTCGATCGGCCAGGCCCCGTCGGCTGCGCTCCGCATTGGCCCCGGTGGAGCCGGGGATGGTTGTGCCGGTCCCCGAGCCCGGTCGGCGGCGGTGATCATCGCGACTTCTTGGCTCGGTTCACGGATGGGGCGGGCGGCGTCGGGTTGCCACTCGAACTCGCGCTTTCTTTTTGCGGGTGGCATATGTGATCAGCGACCTAGTTCTCTCGTAGTTCAACCTTTGCTTCGAATCCGGGGATGCGTCCGTCATCGGGGAATCCGAGGTATAAAATTCGCCCGCACGGACCTGGCGTGTTCGGCGCCAGAGTGCCCTTTTCCGCTTAACCTTTACCACCCGGGGGGCAACCCCGGCTACTTGAGCGAGAGGGAGGAAGAGTTCGGGACGACCTTTTGGTTCTCGACTAGGAAGCGAGAGAGGCGAACTAGAACCCCGCGAGGAAGCGGATGACCCCTTGATAAGCAGGCCCATGAACCCAGACTTAATGCCTCGATGCAGAATCCACAGGAGGGTGGTGCCGCGGAAACTAGGCGCCCGCACATGTGAAACCTGAAAATGCACCCCTTCCACAGCACGTTCGAAGGCGGCGGTAGGATGATTGGGAAGAGGTATAAGGAGCGGGTTGCGTCTCATGGCGGATATATTTTTCTCGGAATTAAGCGGGACTGGTAGTGGCGCTCTTCCTTTCGGAAATCTCAAAAGTCGACGGATGCTGCAATGCTCGACTTCTCCGCCCCATTTCTGACCTTCCTCTCAGGCCTTTCTAGCTGAATAACCAACGGTTAATACATCATAACATCGGGATATATGTTAACAAACTCGGCCCAGCACAACTACGAGACTTAGGAAGAATTTGGGGTGGTTAACGATGCTTGACAACCCGGGGGAACCAGGGGTCTCATCGAGGACCCTCGCTAAGTAATGCCCCTTTCGCCTCCGGAGTCTTAGGCGGTCGGGAGCCATTCATCTGCGATCGTGGTAAAAACTAACATGGACATCCAGGCCACCCGACCTATGTTCGGAAGTAAATGATAAAAGCTCCCACCAACGTGAGATCAAGCGGTACAAATGGTTAAACCTTGCGTGGCCGATTAAAGATCACGAATCACGTTAGGGTGTATAAGTGACGGCCTTAGGGTAAAGTGTAAAATTGTTTGACCATGGGTTTGAGCGGAAATCGTAACTTACATTTTGCAGAGATACTCGGGTAAAAAACACACGTTGTGAATTACATACTCAAAGGTAGACTCATCACGGCCTATCCACCCAGCCCAGTAGCTAATGCCGTCGGCGGGCACCTGTAATCCCATATTCGTTGCCATTCGTCGGACGAGATGATGCTACTTGCGAGAGAGGCGCGCGGAGTGCGCTGCTTAGGGCGAGCCACTCGTGGAAGTTTCTTCTTAGCCCCTCGCCATTCTCTGGCTTCAGTCAAGGAAAAGAAAAAAAACAAATATTAGACCACACCTAATCGGTACAAAGGCATGCCCAGGCCCCAGACGAGCGCTGGGCCAGGCTTTAGTCCTCTCTTCGAGCCTTAAACGGTAGGAGCGGTTTGCTTGACGAGCCGACACTATTAGGGACCGATGCGAGTTACAGCTGAAATGAAATGCAGCAGTGCTACTGGCCCGATGACTGCTGCAGAAACGACCTTGAATGAAGCCAGGCCTATTCGCGGTGGTTGGTCGCCAAAAAGGAAAGAAAGGTAAACCAAATGACGAAAAAGAAAAGGTATGGCTTCATGATGCACATCTATATAGTCGCCTAGGGTCTGTGAGTCGCATTTAATGCGAAGCGAGCGATCGTTGCGAATCCCGAACAGTAGCGGCGGTTCACACTCTAAGGGCCTTTATTGGACCTAGAGGAGCCCGAGCCAGGCCTTCCTCTCGGACGGACAAAGCGGACCCGTTAACCCCGTCTTATAGTGACGAATGACCCATGATTAGATAGAGTTATAGAATATCCACACACATTTATAATAAGGCCACCGGTAATAATAAAAAAAAATACAACTTTATTATGCTTTCCAAAAGGTGTTTGGCATTACATAACCTTGCTTGTTGCGAGCAATGTTTTACAATACATTCGAGCTTACAAAACATCAAAGTAGATGAAGCATCTGTCGGGATCAAAGGCAGCCACGAAGGCGAAAATGAGAGGAAGGTGGTGATGGGGAATTTGAGAGCGAAGCGAAAACCCCCGGCTGCGAGGCCAAGATGGGGATGGGGTCGAGCGAGAAGCAAAAACCTCCAGCGGCTGTACGGAGGCAAGAAGGAAGGAGAAGAGAGGATGAGGGCGGGTGAGCTTGAGCAGCCGCGGGATTTAGAAGTGGGTGTCCTCGGATGTAGAGGCTGCCATTCAAGGTTTAGAACCACCTAAACACCTCCAGAACATTCGACTGCTCAGGCCATGCGAGTCTCGACCATCCCATGCCGACGACACGCTCAACCCCTAATCGAGTCTAGCCAGGCCCTCATCCAGTAACCCCTTCACTTCACTGTCTTGCCAGCAACTATCAATTGTCTTTCTCTCTTGGGATGAACACAGGATACCAACCCGATCTTTGTCATTCTCTAGACTTTTATAAAGATCCTCGATCTTAGGTCGATACGCATCGATGCGGGTTAAAATGTAGTCACATTGAACAACATTGATTGTCTTTTGTTCCCGATGAAGTGGTCGACTTGTTCTTTCAACGGCGGCCGGCTCCCTGGCGGGGAGAAAGGGGCGATATGGGTACCCGCAGGCCCGGGCCCGAGTTCCATTAGCCCGGTTGGCGACGAGGACCATCTAGACCCTGACCCGATAACCCGGTGGCGAGGCACTGGGCACCTCATCTGGATGCCTCGTCACCCGAGATTTACTCTCCGGTCTTTGTTCATCCCGAATGCCTTGTCTTCCATATACTTCCCACGGGCATTGTTTACCCCGGACGCCTTGTCTTCTAAATGATCGACAACTTGGCCACAGCGAAACTGCCAAAAATAGGCTAACCGTAATATAAATGAAAATTTCCACGAACTAGTCCTCTCCCTCGAATGAATGAGAGGCACTCTCATATGACCCAATCCGGAAAGTGGTTACATAAAAGGAAGAACAAGTCACCAGCACTTTAGAAATAAGGGCCATCTTCTCCTATAGTTAGGGAGGAGAATGTCGCTCTCGAAAAGACGGATCACTCTTTATCACTCCATAAAAAAGAAAAAACAAGTTACGCGGTCTGAGATTACGGATGTTCATTATTGCTAAAGCTCTAAGTCTTGAAAAGAATTAGCTTTGCCATCGAAGGGGCGACGGGCACCACAAGTCGTCTTCTTTTTTGTTTTGCGAGGTTGCAGCTAACTGGGTGAATGCCCAGATGTCCGATGATTGCATGAGTGGAGACGACAACCCACATATTAGTGTATTTGTAACAAACGATGAAAACCAATCGTCGTGCCGAATCACAGCGATTGCAACGTCTCAGCCAATTCATTTCTGAATCATAAAACAAATTAAAAACTCAGATCTGTGTGGAAGAACTACTTTATTGAGAAATAAAATAATATGAACATATGTAGATGAGTGATTTCAGACAAAAAATGACCAAAAAAAAATCACCTATCCTTACTAACAGAAAAGATCTTTTAATTGTTTTTAATTTAATTATTTTACTTGTTTTATGAGAGCCGTTTTAAAAAAATAATAATAGGAATATGTAAAATGATTAAAAATAAAATAATAAGAATAGGTTAAAAACGTTTCAAGTTTAAAATAGATTTTCATTTTACAAAACAGTGAATAGTTTTCAAAAATGGTTCTAAATTAGTTCACATGCTTAGCTCAATTGGTATAATATTTAAAGTTTAAAAAGGCAAAACGTTCGAGTCATAGTGGAAACATTTTATTACGTTATAACAAAATGTTTAGTTATAAAAAAAAAACTATTCTAAAATATTGTTTTGTAAAACTATTTTTAAAAATAGGGGTAATTGATAGGAATAATTCATGGCTGTCATTTTAGGAGAAAATGTAATCTCGGCTTTCTAAGTGGCTGACCAGGTTCACGTCTACTACACATAAATGTAAATGACGGTTAAGTGAATTACGTGATAAATGTCAACCACTGTAATTGTAATCTACTCTTCTAAGATATATCTCTCAGAGACAGTTGGAGGATAACAAAAAAAAAAAAAAGATAACTATAACAAAAGGTGATGGAAACTGTCAAGAAAATGTCCACTTTTTCAAAGATAGATGAAAAATGAAAAGACAAAAGAAAAGAAAATGATTGCACGTTTCCAAGAAGATAGAAGATAAGAAGAACAGTTATATGACTAAAAAGCAAGCGAATATAGCGTTTTGAGCAAGAGATAAGAAGGAATCCAATATGATAAAACTCCTACATAAAGATTGAAAATGTTTACCGATTAGAAGGGACATCAGGAAAAAAAGAAGCTACGTATCCGTCTTTGTATCATATCTTGTAATAGAGTTTTATTTCCTTAAAGAAACATATGTAACATAAGAGGATTAACATGAAATAAAAGTTTGAAGTTTCCATTATCTTTTTGTGTGATCTATCTTTGAGCGTCTTTTGATCTTGAGCATGCAGTAACGTGGCCAGGAAGGCCGTGGGAAAGAGGGGGATTTCTTGTACATAAGATCTGAGATTCTTTGGATTGCTAAATATAATAGATGGCGGGAGATTGTGTTAGCTTTTCTTATTTGGCTGTATACTGCGTATAAGTGATATACAGTCGATAAATTTCATCTTATTTTGAGTTATTTGTTCCATTCCGCTGCTTACCCTCTATTCTTTAATCAATCATACTTTTTGTTTAACTAAGAATAATCCCTCAAAAATAAGGCAATTAGGTAAAAAAAGTCACGTGTCATTATCTAATTAGCTCCATTTTTTTTAAATCCAATTTATCCTCAAACACTCTCGTCACTTATCCCTATCTGATTGGTCCATAATTTTTTTTTTTAAATTTAAATTTATCACACTCCTATCTCTCTCCTCCTCTGGAACTTTCTGAAAAATTAAAAAAAATTATTAAAAGAATATAGTTTGAAAAATAATCCTAAATATAGTGTAGTTTTTTAACGTATTGAAGAATAATTTAGAAAGTGCAACTGAACGCTACAAAATTTGAAATTTTGAAAGTGTCTTGAAGAGGCATTTTAACATATTGAATTTTAAAATTATAGAAAATGTATATTGAAAACAGCTTTCAGTTTAGTGAAATCGTTGAAAATATAAAAGTGTCTTTTCAAAATATACTTTTTATGTAAAATTTCCTAATTTTTTGAAAGTGTATCTTGAAAAGACACTTTTAGAAAGTGTGTTTCCAAAAAACAACTATATTATATTTAGGAATATTTCTAAACCTATATTATTTAAGGAATTATTTATTTTTTTTACACTAAGGCCCTGTTTAGTAGGTAGAAAATTTTCTGTTTTACCTACAGTGGCTTAGCAAGGAAAAGCAGCGTTTAGTTACGAGAATCGAAAAAAAATAAATTTTGAAAAGCAAATAAAATAGAATTATTTATTTTGACATTTATATATGAATCGAAGAAAAGCATTACATGTTGTTTCATTGTTTTAATTAAATCGAAAATACGGGGATTTAGTCGATTGGGATAAAAGCAGCAGCGGGATTGTGGTATTTTAACTTCTTATTTCGTGCTTCTTGATTTTCTTACCGTGTTTCCCTTTGATCTTGGGATTATGAATAGCGAGCTTTGCATTTAAGCGGCGTTTTAATTATTTTAAAATTTAAGCTTCCGTTTTAAAGAAAATGGTTTCACAAGCGGATTTTAACATTAACATTTTCAAATGAAAATTCGAAATGCGAAACGTATTTTACGAAAATGAAAGCCCAAATATTATAATACATTTAGAAAATTTTTATATTACGAAGATTTGGATAGAATTAAAAATTTTCGTGAATCGCGAGCAAATATGCAAAAGCCCCTCCTCCACCACCTCTTCGTTATCCACTTCCGTCGCAATTGACTACCAATGCCCGTCGATTTCAGTCGCAGCTGATCACCATGACTGTGGTGGTGTCAAAGTTGAAGAAACTTTTCAGATTTCAGTTCCAGAATTTGCTCAGATTTCAGTTCCAGAATTCGGTGGCATCTGGAATTTGATAAAGGAATGTTTCTGGCGAAAGTTGAAGGTTATGTAAAGAAAGGACCAGTTCATCAGGATAGAGGTGATGAGGTCGAATCCAGGCCACTATGTCGCACTCGTCATTACATCTCCCAAGGCGAAGTCGGAAAACGGTACTCCATTGAAGCAGCTCAAGCTTCTCCTTCCAGATGATATTGATACCTTGCTTATCGGACAAGTTTATCGCCTCATCAGTTTTGAAGGTAGTAATCCAAAACATTCATATCAACTGATGTATTGAAAAAGGCAAAGCTATTCTCAGTACAAGCTGTTTCCGTCATCTCTTCTACTCTTCAATCTTCCAATTACCTTTCTTTCCATATCTAAAATTTTCGTTTATGTAATGTTTGGCGCGACCCTTGCCCCCAATTCAGTTTGAAATTATTTTGGAAGTCTGCTCATTGTTCTCCAAAATTACTATGGCTTTGCCTTGTAAGTGTTTGATAAAATGCTTGTATCATCTATTTGAAAATTTTATTGGCGAGTTTATACAATTTGCCTATGTTTGATTAAATGTATGGATCATTTGTTTTAAATTATTATGGGTTTGAGTGTATTGATAATACAAGTTGCCTTGTAAGTGTTTGATGAAATGCTTGAACCATCAATTTTACGTTTTAATTGGAATTGTTCATTTGTTGTTGTAGAAGAACAATCGAAGTATAGTTATGACGAAGCTCCCCAAAATTGAAGATCTTTCCACCCTGTGATCTTGCTTCAGCTTCGTCTTCGTCGGCTGAGGTGATGGTTATGTTCTTGGAATCATTTTTTACTCTAATGGTGATGGTTATGTTCTTGGAATCACATAGCTCTTTCCCTGTTCTACGGTTGAGGTGGAGATGGAGATCGAAGGTGGAGGTGGAGGAGGAGGAGAGAGAGAGAGAGAGAGAGGGAGGGAGGGGGTGGGATATAACTGATTTAAATAATAATAATAATAAAATATAGGGGCTAATCAGATATTGACAAGTGGCGAGAGGATCAAACTGATTTTTTATTTTTTTAATAAAATCGTAGGGGAATTACATAATGACACGTAGCTTTATTTTACATGTTTAACCCGTTACATCTTTTTGATATGACCAATACGAAATGGGAATTCGGTGGCGTTTATTTTGAGCAATATTGGTAAATTGAAACTTATTATTATTGTTGTTTATTTAAAATTTTATGACTTATTCTTTGAATTTTTTTAAAAAGTTTTGAATAGAAAAAATAAAAAATGTTGTTACATTTAGAAAAGTCGTTTTATGAAATAGGTATAAACAGTGTCCTGAAATGAGAAGAATTTGTGTCTACATTCTTAGAGATGTGTGGAGGATTTGGGACAGGTGGTCAAGTCAAAGTTATCTTTGATTTAATTTTTTAGGTGCAAGAAGCTTTATGCTCGTTAAAATTTCTAGCTAAATCGCGTTCACGTTTTATTTTTGTTTTTTATTTTTATTTTTATTTTTTTAATTTGTTTTTTTTTATTTTTTTATTATATTAAGAGTGTATTTTCATAAAAATAAAATATTATGAATTACATAAATTATTTATTAAAAATATTATATAATTATTATTATTATTTATATTAAAGTATAAAATAAGTAATAAAAAAATTATTTTAAAATATAATCGGGCGGGACTTATTGTATTATTATTTTGGATAATGGTTTATTATTCTAACTTCGTTTGGATCTAGTTTAACTATAAGAAATAATTTATTTAACTAGTTCATTTATTTTTAAATGGAAACTTATTGAGCTTTGATTTCACGATTTAAATTTTTTAAAAATCTCATCCCAGTGGAGTCGTTGACAACTTATCCTTGCAGGAAAAATTGGAAAAATTACCGACATCTATAATTAATGAACTTAAGTCATTAGATTTTCTTGAAGGCAATTGTGTGTCAATTTTATGTTCGAATCAGGAAAATTTATAGAGCTTACTGAGCATATAATGATTTATTATTTTTATTAACGTTTCCGTTTTAAAATTCCCCAATTTTCCCGGGTTTTCTGGGGAGTAGCAATCACCGAGCCGTTTGGTTGAGAAAATAAAGTTTCAATAAAATTCAAAAACCGATTAAAATTCGCCGACGTGTCTTGAGTTAAGAGCGAGGTGGGACGGCAAAATCAGAGTTGTGTCACTGTGAGCTCTTTGCAATATTAAAAAAGCAGCAAACATCTTGTCCTTTGTTAAGTCTTTTATTCAAAATTAAGCTAAAAAAACAAGCGCACTTTGAACTGAGCAGGATTATTCCTAGTTAAACAGTATCTGAGATTAATTAAAGAAGATCGGTCAAACTATGAATTATCATATCAATTATCTCTTAAAAATATTGTTTTGTTAAACTATTTTTAAAAATAATTACCAAACAATTACAAAATCTTTAGCTAATGAGGCCTAGCTCAAGTGGTTAAAGGCTAAAGGTAGGTATAGGGAGGGGAGGGGTCTAGTGTTAGAGTAAAAATTAAATAAATAATTTATTTATTTATTTATTTGTAATGCAAATAAAAAGTTATTTACATAAGAATAAATAAAATATTATTATGTAATGCAAAGTGAATAAATGTAAAAAAAAAATTTAAAATCTTGAACTTTAATAATTTTTGTATTTAAATTAAAACGAAAAGTTTGTTTTTAATCTGACCGCTTTTCGTGAATTTTGTGCTTTATATCTCGGCTTTTATTTTTAATTGTAGTTATAATATCAAAATGATATCGATTTATCGTGCCATGTTGGATAGGATAAATGTTCGGAGTCTTATTGGGATATTAAAACAAAATTGTATTTGAAAAAAAAAATTATTCAGAATTTAAATACAAAAGTCGTGAAAATTCAAGATTTTAATACTAATTTCACGAAAAAAAAAGTCCAAAATCTTCCATTAGAAAATTACCTTGGAATGGGCTGACCAATATAATCAGGCCTAATTGTGACTGGGTTTTACCTTCTGAATGAATAAAGCAGGCCCATATGTTGCTACCCCTACCCTATTGGCTATGAAATCCTATGGGCTGAAACTTTGAGCCCAAGCCCAAGCCTGAACTTGCCATAAGTATAACACCTCCATTTTAGGCTCAAAATCAAATAAATCAATTTTACTATTATATATATATATATATATATATATTTTTTTTTTTAGTAGACCATGGGGTGTCTAGGTGGGTCAAATGCACACACAAAGGCCCACTTTAAGTCATACCATACAGACTAAATGCATCCGAGTCAGGATGGACCATAAGGATGGTAAAGCTAATTATAACATGGAGATCGATTAGGGGGCGAACTCGAGATGTCAGTTAAATTAAAGCCTTATGCCGTATACGTATTTGATGGTACCATTGAATATATTATAATAAAGTTTTTTGATCGCTTTCAACTAACACAGTTGTAATTTACCATCTTCTAATGTTTTGGGTCATATAATATATAAAACATTATTCATTAGGCTTATAATGATCTCAGAGTAAAAAAGATTTATAACAAAATATTATTAAAACACGTGCCCGAATGAAGGCCTTCTTTGAAATATAACACCCTTTATACGTTAATGTAACTTTGTTTTTCTAATTTAATTAAACATGAAATAATCACGAACATCACATCAGATATTTTATTTGATATTACACTGAGTATTTTCCTTTTAAAAAGATTTATTAACCAACATAACGACTCATTTCAAAATAAACCATCTGCCTTCATTCTCTCCACGCACAAAACACCCTTCACATTTGAAGGATTTTAGGGTTTTTACGGTTTCAGGGTGGAATGATTTTTTTTTTCTCTCTCTCCCGTGACTTCAAATAGAAGAAAACGTGATGGGCATTTGTGTCTTATCAAAAAATTTACTATTCAAACACATGTTTTTAAAACAACATCATCTGCCACTTAATAAAAAAAAAAAAAAAAAGCAAAGAACCCAAACCATTTCAACATGCACTTTAACAGAATTCCCCTAAGTAGAATGGCTACAAGAAAATAAATTTAAATTCTTAAAACTTTTTTAAATATTAAAATTTAAAACCTCTACAACAAAGTTATCTATTAATATTATATGTCAAAACTATATTTTAATATTATTTTAACTATAAGTTCTCTAAAATCAATATTGACAACAAAAAACACAATCTAACAACATCAAATTTTCAAACATCTAATACTTAGAAATTTAAAAAAATATAGTATGGGCAAATAAATCCAAATAAGATTCTAATAAAAGGGATCTTATTAATAGTGTACACTTGTCCATATTATTTGAATTTATAAGATCTAGTCAACTATGTAAAACACATGCTTAGACTAGAAAACTTTTAAGATTGCCCCCAACTACCACATTAGGGTTGGTGTGCTTTTTTTATTTATTTATTTTTTATTTAATTTTGGTTGCCAGCTATTAGTACATGATGCAAAATTAATATTCTATCATATCTAACATACATTTTTTTATTATTATGGTTTGACAGTTTTTTTGTTGATTTGAAGCTAATTCCAAAAAACCCTAGTCTTATTTTCTGTCAACTTTTTCTGTTATAGTCGGTTTTCCTTTAGCAACGAGGAATGATTTTGACCATTTTTGACATGAAATCACACATTTACACGTCTTTCTATCATTTTATTTCTTAATAAAATGGTTATTCCATACATATGTATGTTTTAATTTGTTTTTTCATGATTTCGTCGTCGTCTTGGTACGATATTTTGTTTTTCGTCATTTTGTTGAGACGGGTAAATCATATTCGATCAGACAAAGACAACAAATCAAATCATGATCGTCAATTTGTTACAGAATTTAAGTCATAGGTATTCTAGTCACTGTAGTATTATCAAATAAGTAAGCTTCAAGCTAATTTATTATACTATTAATTCGGACATTATTTCATTCTTTACGATTTTTATTGAGTTTGGTTATATATTTCTATCGATGTATTGCTAATTTAAATCAATAAAATTATTTTTAAAAAATACATTTTTATTTCTGCAACACTGTTGAAGAAAAAGGTACATGCACATGTGCATGAAAGAAATATATACATATATTATATATACAAAATCTAAGAAAATAAAAACTTTTGCATGATTGCATCATGTTGTTGAAGAAATAGTAGATCTTAATTAGTCTATTTTGGCTAGTGCCTTTTGTGAGTGCCAACCCATAGTGTTGAAAGGCTCTAGGGAGACTCTTTTGGCCACTTTTTAATTGGATGCCATGACCAACTTTCCTGGAAAATTCTTAGGCATCATGTCAACTTTCCGAGAAAATTCTTCCCCCTAGTTAGAATGCTTATCTGTCTACCATGAATCATAATTCTCATTTCTCTTATTCTTTATTTTATATAATTGGATTAATTACATACATGATTTCTTTAACTTTTCAATTTTTTATATTTTAGTGTCTCTACTTTTATTTTGTTTAATTAAACAAATGAGAATAATGAAAAAAATGAACAAAATAAAATTGAGACTCCAAAATTGAAAAAATTGAGACATCATTTATCTAATTAATTTTATATAAGCGTAATTTTTATAATTTTGTTTTATTTTAAGATAGTGTTACAATAAAAAGTGAGGTTTGGAGGAGTTATTTTTTTTCAAAATTAAAATATTTGAGTAAAAGGATGATGTGATACTTGTATTTATAAAAATAATTTTAAATATTATAAATTGAAGTGCTTGAGTAGATATTAAAAAATAAAAAATAAAAAAGGTAGTTATAGAAGGGGGTTTTTCTTGTCCGTAAAGGGTTATATCATGTTTTCTGGAATTAATGAAAGTATTTTTGTCCATCAAATTATTTCTATAGCAGGAAAATTAATTATTTTTATTTTTATTATCTCAGTTATGTTATGTAAGATGGAGTGAATAATCACATTTGCAAAGTATATCATTAAAAATAGAGAAAATAAAATTTCATAAACTTATATATCTATATATATATAAATTCAGGAAATATGGTTTTAATATTATGTGAATAAATAAGGTCATAATTAATGACCTTTCAAACATTAACAAAACTAGAATTTATGTAAGTTGGGAAGAGTCGAAAGTAAGAGAGAGTTATGAAAATCTATTATGTAAAATTCATTTGTGAAATTCCTCAAAACTAATTTTGCTATCGGAGAGGTATTCCCGAGATAAGATACCCTTTGGGTATTTCTTGTTTTTGCAGTTTATCCTCAATTCGTCAAAAGTTGTTTGTCGTCCAATAGAAATCGACGTTAACAGAAATTGAAACGTACCCAAGTTGTGATGTCCCTCTCTTAGGTAATGTAACATTATGGTCTTTAAGGACGACTACAAGAACATACTAGTGAGAATTGAAATGGGATAAGTCTAATCCCAAACGCATCGTACGTGAGAAGCTCGAATGGCAAGGGAACTCGAGCATTAGGCATTGGGACCAACACCTATTAATCACATATCGGGCACCTTCATGAGAGCGTTAGACCACACTACTCCCCACATTGCCTCGAGCACGTTAAGCATCGAGTCTAAGGAGCAAAAACTGACCAACTCATCACCCGACCTAGTCAGATAAAGCTGTGGAGACTGACTCATTGCAGAGATCGAAAACTTAGTCAAATAAGGAAGCGAGGTGACACGTGAACTATCACGAACTCCTCTGCAATGACTTCCACTACGCACTCAGCTCCCACGACATCCATCATCATGATGGATCGGGAACCAATTATAGGAGGTCACGTGACATCCATTAGTAGTATAAATTGAGACATTTGTAACCAGAAAGATATAGACAATTCTTTTTGCAATTATTTAGAATATTTTCAAAGTAATAGGCTTTCTTTTAAGAACAATGTTATGAAAAACTTTTTTTTTTTTTTTAAATTGTTATTGGTTTTCGTAAAAATAGGAATATTTTTAATTTTTTTTTATGTTTTTAGATATGTTGTAAGAAAAACCTCAAACATGTTTTTTTTTTTAATATTTTTCATATTTATATAATTATTTTTAAGATAGCAAAAATAAATAAATAAGATTTTTTTTGTCAATGATTTAAATGTAAAAGTCATGAAAGTTCACTATTTAAATGCAAAAGTTATAAAAGCTCAAGCTTTTCTTAATAATTTTTCCATGTTTTTCTGGTAACCAAACCTATCACACCACATTAGTGTCAAGGTTCGGAACCAGGTTCGGGTTGTTCGATATACATATGCAATTAAAACTAAAGTTTATATATTTAAAAAAAAAAAGTTGAGGATATAAATTCAAAATTTGTGAAATTCAACATTTTTTTCTTCCTATTTTCCCTTAAAAAACCATCTTGTATATTTGTAAAGCACCCAATATGCATTACCATAATCTTTTTTTTTTTTTTTGAAAAGATGCACTATCATAATCTAATTAAATTATAATAACTAAAAATTGATTAGAACATAAGACTATATCTATTTCTTGGAAAAATTAAAGGGAAAGGTAAGGAAAAGAAAAAGAGATCAGGAAAAGTAAAAAAAGAAAAAAAAATATTATTTTAAACTTATTTTATTTATTTTAATTTGTCAATATAAAGATTAAATAATTTTAAAATATTCAAGTTTCTAATCATTGTTTTTTTTTTTTTGAAGAAAAATAATTTCATTGATTCAAATTAGCAATACATCAATAAAAACATATAATCAAAATCGTTAAAAATCATAAAAGGATGAAACAACATTCAAGTTAATAGAATAATGAAATGGCTTCAAAGCGCTATCTGATTTGATAGTGGTCTAAGCGTATGATATTCTTATTATAGTATAATATCTTTGACTCCGACTATGTAGTATATTGTGTGATTTCTTGTCTCACGATTAGCATATATTTTTATTTGTTAGTCGTTTAAATCTGAATAAATGTTCTTGTGATGGCTAATCGATCATTAAATCTTGGGGGCTAACAATGGCGTGCAAGATGGCGTGACAACCACACACGTCTGAAGGCCACAATGTCATGGCTCTTTCTGAGAGCTGACAGTAAATCGAAAAATCATACAAAAACCTATATCTATGTAGAAAAACCACATTATTGAAGAAAAAAAATGAAAAATAAGTGTAGAGAGATGATTTTAGGCTAAGAATGAAAAAAAATCACCCCTTATTACTTAAAAAAAAAGAGTTCCACGGAAAAAAAAATTGAGAAAAATGAAGACTAGGGTTTAAAGATTTAAAAAAAAAAAAAATCTAATCATTGTTAATTATATTAATTTTAATGAGATTTTTTTTTTGAAAACAATCAAATATAAATAAAAATATGTTTACTTTTCATAATCTTATCTTATATGTTAGCAAACAATATATGTGAGAAATTATAATTATAATGAAGAAATTATAATCTTTGTTGGAATTATATGTTATCAAACAATAGTTTTTCAAAAAAGGTTTTTCTCACGTGAAAAAAAGACAAGAGTTTTTATTGGGTTTATATACTAAAACTTAATAATGAGATTGTACATGACTTGAGAAGATGAGAGTTCTCGTGCGCACAAAGTAGAGTTTGGCTCGATTCAATGCAAATTGATGGATTTCCCTGCACTGGACACATTTGGTTTTGCTCTAAAATCCTTTTGTTTTATTTGCTTACATGAAACCTTGGTTTTTTATGATTTAAAAAATAAAAACGGTTGAAGTCATAAAATCACATTTATTTCATAACGATTGCATTGATTTTAGTTTTAATGGCCAACAACCATAAGTTTGAATTTCAAACCAATTGTTTCCTATAAATTGAGACGGGTTCTAGAGTTGAAGAACATATATTTTTTCCATTCTTCCTCCCTCTTATCTCATATGCTATTCCTGGTCTAGATAATACATCTGACGAACTATTGTACCACAGAGAATAAAATTCCTAAAGGCAATGTTCAATTAAACGACTCAATTTGTTACACAAATTTTCTTTTTCTACACACAGATTCTACTGCTGCAGTGCATCCCCTAATCACAGTCCAGTTCCAAATTCTGCTACTGTTCTGATGATCACTGCCCACTCATATTTCTTCGGTTCAGTCAGTTGCTTCACACTCAAAAGCCTCCAACGGGTTTAACGTTATAATCATCATTCATAATCTTATCTTCTTGGGTAATCTATGATATTTTGTTGGATATTTCTTATCATTAGAGGGAAAAAAGTCTTCCATCATTAATTATGGAAAACTTGTTGATCTTTCCTTTGTTAGATGGTATCCACCAACATTAGTAATAAATTAATTTTGTGAAAAAGAAAGATGTATTATTGGTTTAAACAGCCTTATATTAATTTGATGATTATTTTGAAGGTCAATGCAAATAATTAATGAGGGTTCATGTTAAGTGATAATCATGGTGGTCCACTATAAGTTGAACCTGAGATGATATCCTAATAAGTTGAATTATATTATAAAATTAATTTAATTATGGGGTTTACTCTCATTTCTTGACAAGAAAATTATCAAATAAATTCTATCATAAATTAAATTATTATTTTATTTGTATTCATTCAATTTAATACATATACTAATTAAAAGTCTAAAAATAAGACTACAAAGGTATTTACCCTTTTTTTTACAGTTAAACACTTAAATTACAATATAGTAAATTGTCCCATTGGGATTCTAACCCGAGACTCCTTCCTTCCTTATGTCCTGGCTTTTTGAAACATTAAACACTCTATCACATGAACTGTGACGACAAAGCAGATGTCTAACGATTGATATTGTTGTAGCATGGCCCATTACAAAAATAGGTTGTGACTTTATAATAACCTCAAGAGGGTGGACGAAATATCAAGTTAAAAGCAAGGACGTTCCTCAGGATAAGGATACGATATATTTAAGGTATAAGGGTATTTTTGTAATTTGGTCATATACAGAGTTATTATAAATATCCTTCTATATAACCCTATTTGATGATAGTGAAAACGTTCAAGCTGCTGTTCCCGTGGATGTAGGCACACTGACGAACTACGTAAAATCTGTGTATTATTCTTGTTTTTTCCTTCTCCGATCCTTATAAACATTCCCGAACGATTTTTCAACCGATATTATAAAATTAAGGTTATTTCAACTTTTATAATTGATCAATTTCAACTTTTATGACGATAAAAAAAAAAAAAAAAAAAAAACTTATGTTAATATTTATTTTTCTCTCTAACTCTATTTGTTCACTAATAGTTACTTTTGGATTGATTTTTATCATATCATTGTTTATCTTATTACTTATATACCATAAAAATTTACAAAAAAAATCATCACTCTACTCACTCTCCTTCTGAAATAACTATTTTTTTATAATTGTGGTTGTCTGTGTCAGTTTGTGTGTACTTTGACTAATTTCACGAGACCCTGAAATTTATGATTGGGTAAACTTCCAGTAACCATGAGGAGACTCGAATTGGTGACCATCTGATAAATCTCAAAGCCTTAGACCTACTCAGCTACTACCCTCTTAGGGTTTCTAAAATAACTATTTTAAATTAATCAAATTACATTCTAAATGGTAACCATTTGTAAAAATGTTTTTCTATTTTAAATTAGAAACTTGGAACTTGTTGCTCATTATGCTTAGATTATTTGGTAAAACGCTAAACGTTTAAAAAATACAGGGTATAAAAAAGGGAGAGGGTCTCGGATTTAAGTCAGAGTGTGGATAATTTCACCCCACGATATAGCCCAAATGTTTAGTAAAAAATAAAAAAAAAACTCAGAAATTGTTTGATAATAATTTTGAAGATCTCAAAATAAATTTGCTATTTGTTTTAATGGAAAATAGGTTTTAACCACTTTTCTAAAAGGATTTTTTTTTTCACTAAAAAAAAAAACATAATTTTGTAAGAATATATTTTAGTTATTTTAATTTATTTTTACTTATCTTACATCCATCGTGGTACAAGCATGGAAACAAAGATAATGAAAGGACAATATTTCAAAATTTTAAATTATTTTTATTTAAAGGTACATAAGAATATTTCTAAAAATTGTCTTTTTACTTTTTTTTTTAACCATGCTACAAAAACATTCTCAATCAAATATTATTCCTGTCTTTTTTTTCCTCCTCATAATTCCTTCTAAAATCTAACATCACAACCTTTTATTTTCGATTTATACCTTAAAAAGAAAATCCCCTTATATTCATTTGTCCAAAATATATACTATAAGAACAAAATTAAAAACTGTTTTGAAAATTACCTCAAAATAATTTATTTCGAATAATTGATTTCACTTACATTTTCCCCAACGATAAATATAAAAAATTATTCAAAATATTTATGGCCTCTAAAAAGATAAAATAAAATAGAAAACCAAACATGAATTATTTTTTTATTACCCTCAATGTAGTTTTTATTAAAGTATATTTTTTATTTTATGCGAATTACTTTTTATCCTTGTATTGATATATATCTTGTGTCCGGAAAACATATATATATATATATATATATATATATATATATATATATATATATATATATATATATATATATATATATATATAGCTATATATATATAATATTTAAAGTTTCTTTAGAGCTCGAAACTTAATAGTAAAAATAACCTAACCCTATCTCTTATCGCCCATCACACTGCCAAATTCTTCTTAAAAACAATCAGCTCACCTTTTTCTCGCATGATTGTTATTTTTCTCAATGATCGAAAAATCTTCTTTCATCACTATCGTTGTACCTTCTTATTATCCCACCATCTTGAACGGGACTGATGCTTCTTAAAATTTTCAATGTTAGTGTTCAGGTACCATTGAAATTACCGTCATGAACTATTTTGCATGATGGTTTCAATTCACATAACTTCTACTCGGGTCTAATACTTTGATCCATCCTACCATCAATTATTTGCCGCATTAAATATTCAGACAAAAAGAAGAAAAGGATATTGCAGATCGGAGAACAAGAAAGAAAGACAACTCCATTGGAATCTTCAGTACTACAACTTGAATTAATTACCACATTGCTATAAAATTCAAAATAATAATCATTATTAATAATAACTACATATATTGTTAGAAAAAAATGTGGAATTGCCGACCAAAAATTAAGAAAAAAAAACCCCTCTAAAATGAGCCATATAAAAACCCAACTCATTTCTGCCCTCAAAAAAAAAAAATATATATATATATATATACCCTACTAATTCAAATAAGTTAAATTGTTTTTTTTGTCTGAAATATAAAAATTAAAATTTCTATAAATCCCAAATTGAGTACTGATGTTCCACTTCTTCCCAATCACTGAGTTCATATATTTGATCACTGAAAACCAGAGGCTCTTCCCTCAATTCCATCATCCACATCCTCGGCGAGTCCATCGGCCACTCGTTAATCTCCCGAATCTCACTCGCCGACAACCCGACCCGACTCGGCCCCGAGTTCAGACTCACCCTCGCCGGCGAGCTCGCCGCCCCCGCCCCCGCTTCCCGCGCCGCCAGGCTTTTTACATGTAATGCGGCCTGCGCCGCCGCGAACTGGACGTCCTCAGGGCTGAAGCTGGACGGCCGGGGCAAGCTCGGAGCCAGCTCGGGGAAATTGAGCTCCGCCCTGTGTCCTTTCAGGTGGAGGGCCGCCACGTCGTAGGCCGCCGCCGCCATCTCCGGCGCCTCGTAGCTGCCGAGCCAAATGCGGGTCTTCTTCCCCGGCTCCCGGATTTCCGACACCCATTTCCCCCATTTCCGCTTCCGGACGCCCCGGTACGACGGTATCGGCGAATGAGGATCGGCGAGTTTTTTCATTTTCTCGGGAAACAATCAGTACAAAGAAAATCGGCGAGCTAGCAGGAGTTGGCTTTGAGAAGTGATACCAGGTATATATAGATAGCGATTTTTATAATTTAATTAATTTAATTGATTTAATTAATGTTATTATAATTCATACGACTTTCCTTTGAGGTTCATACTTCATAGTAGTATAAGAAAAAAAGGAGAAAAGAGGAAGTGTTTTCACACGTGCTTGTTTTCTCAATTTTCCTGTCGGCCAATCAGAGTATGGCACGCTTTGAATTTGTGGGAATATTTCATTACTTTTTTTTTACTGTTAATAATTAATATTTTAATAACCGCCAAGTAGAAGTCCTCTGCAATGTAAAAATTGTCCACACGTTAATTGTTATATAATACAGGTCAAAATCAATTCATCGTGTTAAGGTTTTTAGCCATACATTTTCCCCTTTTTGTTTTTATTTTTTATTTTTTATCTTTAAATCATATTTTACACAAAAGAAAAAAAAAAGTTAAAAAATGCAACATAAAATGTATTTTTACTTCTATTCATATATATATATATATATATATATATATATATATATATATATATATATATATATATATATAAAGACTCATTATTAGTCGTATTATGTCTGACAGGATATAAACGTATAATTAAAGTCTTAAAAACTTTGAGCGATGGCAAAATGACGTTTAAGATAATAATGATTAATTTCGGCGAAGATCTAAGATTTCACGGGTAGTTTCTAGCGATTGATCTAGCTTGGATCTTAGTTTTTGTTGTGCTTTTTTTCTTTCTTTTTTTTTTTTTTCTTTTTTATCTTTTGGGATTTGTACTTAGCTTATTTATATAGGGTTATGTGAATGTCATATGTCATCACGTGGTTCGCCTCATAAGAGGCTTTGTCGACGTATCATTGCTTTAAAAAGCGGGCCCACCTAGCCCATGCATCGGGCGGCTGGGTGGTGCCACCCGGGTTGAACTTTTGCCAATTCAAGAGTTTGTTGTTTTTTGGTATTTTCGATCGACACCTTTGGATTTCCCGTCATGTCGAGTGGCTAAGGCGGATGACGTGGGCGCTAGGCTATCGAGGAGGCGGCGACTACGACATGTATTGACGTGAATTTTCTGAAATTTCTTGGGTCGTGATTGCTTATAAGCTTCTTTGCGTCTCCCGTCGGTCGCTCCGCTTTACTCGGTTTGGTTTCCGAGAGACTTGTGGCGGCGACTACTTGAACTGGCGTTTGATAATAAAATCTTCTATAATAACACAAGATTAGTATGTAGCATCTTGACGAGCAATTTAATCTTGCGTGGTATGTCGAATCGAGCTGTCGTCGAACTACCGGCCTTGAACTCACTGAAAGTTGCGATCGACGGCATGTAACGTCGCGACAAGTCGGTAATGAAAGCAGCATCCCATGACAAGTCGTCAATAAAAACACGAAAATAAATAAAAGAAAAACTAAATTGGTATGGAAGAAACCACTTTATTAGAAAAGAAAATCCATATATGAGAAAGAAACGATGAAATTAGTGATTTTAGGTAAAAAATGACTAAAAAATCACCCATCTTGTTTTGTCAAACGAATAAGAACTTGAAAGAAAAAACACAAAGATGGGCGATTAAGGCTATAGAGAAGAAAAAAAGTTTATGATGGACCTTATTCCTATCAAATTTAAAATTATTTTATTTAGTTTGTACGTTATGTTGTAGTATTTTCGAACCTAGATTTCCCGTAACCCTTTCTCACCTCTTTAGTCTTTACCATTTGAGTCAGGCCTTAAATGCCCATAAAACGTATCTTATAAATATCATAAGTAATTTATAATTAATAATATAAAACCATGAGGATAACTCAATCGATTGAACTTTGGATTTGTTTCCCGATGATCAGTTCTCTTAAGATTATTGAAGGATTTACACACCTTAATTATATGCATTAAGACCATAGGAGGATTTACTCACCTTAGTTGAAGTGTGCACAAGCTAGTATGAACACCTACTATTATAAAGAAAATTTAAAACTTCTAAAAATATTTATTGAAATATATCAAATACCTAATTTTTAAAAATATTTGTAATGAATTTTAAACTTAAAAATATGTAATTTAAAACAATTAAACTTATAAAGCATGAACAAAAGATATAAATGTTAGCTTTTAAGGAACCGTTTCTCATATTACATATATGATTGAATTAAAGTGAGCTTTCATCAAATTAACCTCTTATATTATATTTATTTATCAATTTATATATTCAAAATTTAAAATTATATTAAGTTTAAAAATTACAATAACTTTCTAAAAAATAAAATATAAAAATTGGAAAAAAAATTAATTTATTTTTAAGGAAATATACATAAGGATGAATCAAGAAATTTAGTTCTGGATAGACTTGTATTAACAGGCTTGAAATGATAGCTAAGTTAAGGGTGAGGGTTGGAATTTATTAGATAAAAAAATTTATTATTTTATTAAAAAAAAAAAAACCATGAGAGGGTTGGAATTTATTAGATAAAAAGAATTATTATTTTATTAAAAAAAAAAAGGACCATAAGACTAAAAATACTGATTTATATAAGTTATGATTAAAATTAGTTGTACAAAAAGGCATTTATATTTTATACACAGTATGTTTAATGTGGATGGCATGACATTTAACATTTAATTTCCATTTATGACGTGGGCCACTGACAAGTGTCAGTAATATGGTCACAAAGTCAGAGGTCCTTTTGGTCTTTTCACATGTTATGATCAGTCACCCAAGAATAGATTCCAATAGACAGCAAATATTAGGAACTGTGTTCTTGATTTTCACCATTATTTGCATGAAGGACACATGCTCATTAAGATTTCAGATGTCATTTTTTATTATTTATTTTTAATTATAAACAAAATTATTTTATTTTTTAACCCATTTGAAAAGCATGTGGATCATGAATTTATATTATTCTATCGAGTACAAGGAATAATAAACCATACGTAATCATTCTATTCTGTTTTGAGCGAGTTATACATTCATCTGAAATGAATTTATGACTTAAGATTATAGAAGTTGTAATCGATTTTGCTTCTTCAAACTAGATCAATGACATGAAATATATTTGGCAATTAACATGGTAATAATATTCGTATTAGATCGAAATTCTACAAACTTAAGTTTTTGGGAGAGTTGATTATTTAATATCGAAACTTTGTTCGACGAGGGTCATGGATATGAGATCAACTCAATCGGAGATTATATAAGATGTGTTGTGTCTTTCAAAGTAAAAGATCATAAGTTTGCTTGTGATAAGGCCTTAAATCCAATTGGAGAGATCAATTCAAAAAACCGATTTGATATATGGAAAAACCTTTCAAGGTTAAGTATCACTTCATACTTTTATGTAGAATTAATATGAGATTCGTATGCATTACATGCAAACTTTGAGAAATCGGGCGTTACAACGTTATTAACATTGGGTGGGCGACTGTGTTTTTGAATACGTGCTTCCGGCTTTTCGTTGAATGGCAGGGCGCCTCTGCAAATTCTGTCTGGGTTTTCGATAAAAACCACCGTGATAGAGCATAAACTCAATCGGAAAGCGTGTAGAAGACACACTTTAATAGGTGGGAGAATCTCTCGGCAGTCTTACTAAATGCTAACTTGTGTGGAATCGATGAGATAAATATCGGTGTGAGTCTGAAGTTATCGTATGTCGCTTAGTTAGTGATTAATCAAACTCATGTTTAGTTTATCGGAATAACAGCAAAGTGCTTTTGCTAACCATTCGTCTATTGTTTTTATCACAAAGACCGAATGTAACATAAAAATATCAAAAGCGTTAGTGAAGAAAACGTATTTATCTTAAAAAAATAAGTGAATTTTATAAGGCTGGAGTTGTTTACCACTATTCAAACATTATTCATTTATTGGTTTTATTCGAACTAACCATTTTACAGAAAAAATATGCAAATTCCGCTTACACGAATTTAAATATTTGATCTTTATTTATGTATTTAAAAGTTTATAGTAAATTATATTTGATTTATTTGACTTTCCACGTATAAGTATTGTATCAGGATAATTATAATTAATATCATATTTTTATACCAATATGTTTAATTAAATTTCTTACTTTCAACTACTTTGTAACAAATAATATAAAAATAAACACTAATATAGATTTTTAAGGTACCATCAATTAGTTTGCTTGTTACTTTTTTTTTTTATATTACTATTTCAACAACTACTTCCAAGCTTTTTAGAAATGGTCCCACTGATGTCCTATTAAAATTATTTTAAAATTATTTTTTTCTCGTCTTTTCATTTTCACAATCTCTATCAACAATTAATGGTGGATGAAAAATAAGAGAGTAAAATAAAGAGGTTACATAATTAATGTGTTGTCCTGTAAATTTTTAAATATATATATTTTTTTAAATTCTTGAATATTTGGAAAAGATGTACCTCTAGGACACTCATCTCATTTAAATATACCTGAATTTGTGTCCTAATTAATTTAAATTGGATCACATAAAAAAAAGTGATAGCTCATGATAGCAATCTTTTTCCATCTATAATTTAAAACTTTTAATTCTATTTTGTGTTGAAAAAAATATTTCTGAATATTGAATTGTGAAGCTTGAAATTTCTTTTGTTGGTATTTTTGTATTATGAATGAAAAATTTATTAATATTATATATTTAACCTATTATGTTTTTTTAAGTTTTTTTAGAACACAACAACAATTAATGGGAATTTTTATTTATGAAATCGTTATATTATTGTTTCTTTTTTAATTAATATATTAGTAAATAAAGGTGATAAAACATTAATATGGGTCACATTAACTGTTAAACCATATTAAAAATTTATTTTATATTTGTGTATATAGTTAATTTTGGTTATTATTTATAAATAAATTCTTTAGAGTTTTTATAAATTTTTTAATGTTTAATTTAGGTTTAAAGGATTAATTTTTAAAAACTAGGAAAATTTTAAAAAACAAATTATTCAAGTTAAAAATTTCTATTATTTTCTTTAAATTAATAATTATTCTGCATTGAGCTTCATCAGAAAATATATAGCTAAAATATAATTCCCTTTTTGTTTTCCAATATAAAATAGAATTCCTTTCTTCCTTCCCTTGCAGTTGAACTTTTTCTGTACATGCAAATCACATCATGAGATTATAAGTTAAAGGCCTTAAAATAAAAATATAATAATAATAATAATAATAATTTGTAAATTATAATTAACAATAAAAGATTGGGAACTAAAAGTTTAAAACTTAAAAAGATGGTTATTACTTATTATCTTATTTATGTCTTCTCCTTTATAAACAATTTTCTCTTTCTTAATATTTATTGCTTATTCTAATAAAATTTTCTTTGTCTTTTTCTCAATTTGTATTATTAAAAACATTTACCTATAACTTATTTAGTTAGTTTATATATATATATATATATATATATATATATATACCTCTATATAATTCTTATAGGGTTTTTAAATATAATAGTCAATTTATAGTCTTTTTTATTATTCTTATTAGTTTACATAGATATTCTTTATCAAACTATTTTTTTTCTCCTACCCTTATGAGACGGGTTTATAGGAGATCCCAAATCCAAGAACCTATAACGTGTAATGTAAAGTGAATAGAAGAAAAAGAAAAACTATTATTTTCTCATTTAGTTTTTAGTGAAAATAATTAATAAATTTAAATTAAATCCACCAAGTTTTAAATTTAAATTTAAGGCCATAATTGATAACTGTGATTTTGATCATAGAAGTAATTCAATATTGTGAAATTGGGAGTCATTTGGATGATATTTACTAATACAAAAAATTCTAATGAATATAATTTATAAGTTTTAAAAATAAGATATTTTTATTCATAACTTTTTTTCCTTTACATTTTATTTTCTTTGCTCATGGTTAAACTTTGTCATTCTATGCTAGACACACTTGTCAACTTCTATTTTCATGCTTTTCTTTTTCTTACTAAATTTTTATATTGGTTTTTTTTTTATTATTATTTATAAAATACATTACATAAACATCTCAAAATTTTGTAAAATATATAAAAATAAACAAATTTTTAAAAACATGTTTCCCATTGTAAAGTTCACTGATGCTGATTCGATCTCTTCGAGTCCTCCTAGACCAGCCTAAGAGCCCACTCGGGTGTAGAGCTGGCAATATGGGTTGAGTCCGATGGACCAACCCACTTTAACCCGAATTTTTGAAGGGTTGTGCTGTAAAAATTAAGGCCCGAATAAAATTGGATCAAATTTGCCCGACCCGTTTTGGCTAGTAGCCCATGTGGGTTTAGTTCGGGTTGGCTCAATTAGCTTGATTGACTCGAAATATCTATTTAATTTTTTAATTAACTAGCTTAATAATTGAGATTTTCAATGACAATTATTTCAAATAACTGCATTTTTTGAAGAAAAAAAATTATTTCAAATATAAATGAAATTTTTGTTAACATTCTAAAAATTTAATTAATTGATGATGATAAAATTTAGAGTCACATGTTATTACAGATATAACTATGACGGCTTACGAAGATTATAAAGATACGAGTATTTTATTTGATACTTTGGTGCTTGCTTATTATATATGTTATTAAGTAATTACTTTATTATGTTGGTACTGTTTAGCTAATTAGTTTGATACTTTGATTATAATAGTGTTCTAGCATTATGTATTTATTTAAGGAATCATTTATATATTATTTATTATTAAATATTTTTATATTATTTATTTTTATTTGAAGAATGATAAAATTTATAAAATTAATTTTTTAATAGATTTAACTATAACAAGGATAAATCATCTCAACAAGAGGGGATAGAAAAAACACTTACTTCCCTGAAAATTACTTTAGCTCTTCACCCATATTTCAAATCAAATGTTAATATTTTCCAAACAGAAAACAAAAGGTGATTCTAATAATACAAATACCTCCATTTACTACAACAAAGAGTAATTATTAATAAGCCAAATAATCCAAAATTAAACAAACAAATCAATCCCCCAAATATTATTACCTTTTTAGTAAAAAAAGAAAAGGAAAACGAACAAAACATCATACGTGAGAAAAGAAATTAAAAGGAAAAACACATTTTCAACTCTCTGCACTCACTTTTTTGACATTTACCCGTTCCATTTAAAAATGTTAAAATTAACTTCCTAGTATTAAAAACAAGTGTTTGCTTATATAATTAATTTGTCATTTTCTATTTTTCCAACTCAATACTCTATACACTTTGAAACGTTGAAATCGCTTTCTTTTAAGTTGTTTTGACATTTATCTTATACACTTAGAAATGTTGAAATTATCCCATCACACTGACGCCATTGAAAACATGAAAGCTAACCTTTTTTTTTTTTTCAGAATGTGAGTTAATACAAGCCAAAATGAGCCAAAACCAGTTACAACAAACAAATACTGTTACCTTTTTAAATTGAAAAAAAAAGGAAAAAAAGGAAACATGACATGTGAAGAAAAAACAAAAACAAAGGGGAGGCATACCTTTGCATCATCCATCCAACAAACTTTTTAAAGTAGTCATGGGTCTTGACCAGGGTGATCAATCAAATAAGGTGGTCAAGCCCACCCTTTTCAAAAACAACTGGCTCCTGCTAAGCCCCCCCCCCTCTCTCTCTCTCTCTCTCTCTCTCCTCCATCCATTCTTCTTCTTCCCCACCCATGCTCTCTATATGGAAGTCTGTAGGAACCCTCTCTCTCTCTCTCTTAATTCCTTCTCTCTCTGGCTGGCAGTGGGCACCGTCCTGTAATAATGTACTTCAAAGTACGGCTAGTTTTTACGTGTGCCTGGGCACACCGTCCTATAAATTTTACGACGCGTACGGTTTCCGCGTTGCTAGCTGCGACGTCGACGTTTCAGCCACCCAACCAATTCAACACAAAATCTCCAGGCTTGTCGATGTGGGATATATATATATATATATATATATATATATATATATATATATATATATGTCACATCTCATATATAGAATTTGATCAAAAACAAATTTTCATACCCTAATTGATGTGTTATTTAAGGTTTTGAGAATTTTTTAGGTTTGAAATGGATTATATATATATATATATATATATGATTGGATTGAATTGTTATGAAAGATGTTAAAATGGATCCTTAACCTTAATAGGAGAGTATGTATGAAAGTGTTTTTCACATTTTTTTGATACTATATTATGTAGGAATTAACTCCTTTGTAGGACGAAACATAAAGTATCTTATAGGTCGGATCATTGATAGACCTATCAACCATGCAATGCATGCATGCATGCATGCATGGAAATAAATGATACTGATTATTGATTTGATATTGATTTATGGATGTCGATGTTGATTTGATATGAAGTGTTTGAAGAGAAATGAATGGAATATGTCCTTTTTGGGATTTGGGTGTTTTTTTAATTAGTCGTTGGATTGTCAATTTCATGATGGCTGCCATGCACTTTGGGAGAGAAGTATAACATTGGTGGCCTACTCGCTGATGAGGTAAGAAAGAACCCCTCTACTAGGTCGGCCTGGCCTAGCTTTAGGATTAACAATTAAGTCTATGATTGTTTGGTGAGATTTTGATATAAACATAATTAAGATTTGATTAACCTTTTTTATGTAAGTTTTTTTTTCCTTTTTCTTTTGACAAAGAGAAGACTATAACGTCCTTAATACAATTCAGCTGAAATTAGAACCAAGATACTAATATGTGGGTAATGAATCTATTCACTTTGACTAATCGTTAAACCAATCGCTTGTGCTAGGAGATGAGCTGTATGGTTCACTGATCGACGTACAAAACTAATTAAATATTTGGAGATTACTCGAAGTAAAGCTTTACAATCTTGAATAATCAAACCTACTAATGAGAGATAAGGAGTTGGGTTGTTTACATTTATGTATAACGTCATGAGAATAATATTATTGTCATGAATTAAAACAGCCCCTACGTAAGAAGTAATTCTTTTTTTTTTTTACTTTTATATTAAAATTTTAAGGATAATTAAATAAATATATAAGTTCTTTTTAGCTTAGGAGTTTTAGTTTCCACCTCTTCTATATAAAGCTTTAATATATTGAGGATATTTAATTTTTTAACTAATATATAATTTCATAGTGAATTCAAAATGAAAAACCATTTTTGTATAATTATGTTTTAAATTATATTTGATATGTAAAATTCATATTTGATTTATCACAAAACATATAATTAAACTCAGTTAAAAGTGTATATATTTTCGAATTATTTAAACTTAATTGAACAAGTTGCAAAGAACATATATATCATAACGATTTATTAACTTTAATTTTATTTATTTATTTTTTTCATTTTTTCTTTTTCTTAACTTTTTTGACTCCCGAAACGAACCAAATATAATATTAATAATCCTTAAACTAACTCAGCTTAAATATGGAGAGTAAACCCTTTTGAGTTGGTCCAATTATGTGATACTATATCATCATTTTACACCAACCCCCAATTTTAATATATTAATTCAATAATTAATCATATAATTAGCCATACCTATTTGACTGTTGAAAGCACAATCTTTTGACATTTATAATTAGGGTTTAATTTTCAACCAATTAATTACTCAAAGATGTTGGTATCACGTGTTTTTCTAGAAGTCGCTATCGTTGTCATTTTTCTTTTCTTTTTTAAAAATTAAATGATTTTTTTTTATAAATTTGACTTGACCTTAAAGTAAGTGGTTAGGCAAACAAATAAATATAGTTTTAACATAAATCGTATCTATCATATGCTAGTGACTCAACCCTCTACTTACATGACATCCATGCAACTTGCCTTATTAATTAAACTTTAATATATTAATTAAAAATTTAATCATAAAAATATGATAAGTGTTGTAAAATAAAGAAAAATTGACGAGATATTAAAGGAAGAAAAAAAGAAATATAAACGAGAGAATTGTATTTCTCCGGATTCTATTACAAGGCGTAAGTGATGTCTATTTATAGGCTTTTGATATTATGTATTGGTTCATAGATATTTCCTATACATTAGATGAATTACGAACTTCATAATACATCAAGTGAATGATACACGAATTTTCAAGGTACGTCAAATGAATCTTGAAGATTCATTAGATGAAATATGAACCTTACCGAGATTGAAGAGTTTCTTTCACATTCATGAATTTATTTAGTAATGTCCAAACTATTATATTTATAATAATAAGTTAATTGATCTGCTTAGTCAAATGCTCGGGCAATGACCTATTATAGAAGAGATGAAAGAGTCAAGAGAAAAATTTAAGATGCATAACTAGAATTTTTTGAAGAAATTATGGACCAATTTTGTGCGTATATGTAAAAATATTTCTCATTATCATAGTGAACTCCTAAAACAAAGAAGAATTTGTATCGAATCAAATATATACTTTGACTTTCAATATATACTTTGACTTTCTTATGCTCGTAAACACTAAAGCACTATCCATGCTTTTTTTGAAAAGATCAAGGGGGAGTTTTTTTTTATAACTTTTTTCTAAATGCAATTTGCTTTCAGAATTTAAACCGTTTGTTTTTTTTTTTATTTTGATATGACTTATTTCTAAATTTTTAAAATTTTCCTTTGAATTTGAAAAAGCCATATTTAAAAAGGAAAAAAGCTATATTTTAAATTTTTCCTAAAATATTTTAAAATCTTCCCAAAATATTCTAAAATATTTAAAATCTACATAGAATAATTTAAAAGAACAATTAGGATATTTTAAAAGTCAATAATCTATTTTTTTAATTATTAATTTTATATATTCCATTTTAATTATATAAATTAGATAAATATAATAATTATTTTTTTAACAATGATAATAATAAAATTTTTATCCTAATAATTTTATCATTTTTATTTTTTACTTTTTTTATTAATATATTAAGATTTATACATATATTATATAAATATTTTTCATTTTATTATAAAAATAAAGTTAAACAAATTGATTTCTTGCTATAATTAAGATGTTAATTTTAAACATATAAAAAACAAACAACTTAATACTTAATAGAAATACATTATTAAAAAAACAAATAACTTCAAACTTCATACTATTAAGCCTTATTCAACATTCAACTAAATAAAAGTTATATTCAGGATTTAGTAAAAAGAAAATATTTCCCAAAAAACTTCCTAAATATTATTCTTATGTTTGATTTCAGACAAAATCCTAATGATAGAAAAATTGTTAAGAAAATATTTTTATCTTTAAAATTTATTTTATTATACAGAGTATGAAAATAAAATAAGATAATTAAAATTAATAAAAATTATATTTTTAAATTATATAATGCTTATATAGTAATTAAAATAAGATAATTGAGTTTAAAGTAATATGTACAAATAATTTACTTTTTTTTTTTTTTTGTTTCTTTTCTTATATTTTTGCTCTTTTTTTTTTTTGTATAAACAGATTAATAGCTATAACATGTTTCTTATTTTTATTTTCATTGCTTTTTCGGTAGGTGAGGGAGAAAGAGAGCATTGATATTCAGTTTGGGCTTGTTAATTTTCAGCCCAAAACTTGAATAGTTTTGGGCCATTTTGGCTGGGATTAGGCCTTCTTAGCCCAATTGAACTTTTTTTTTTCTTTTGGCATTTATTCATTTTGAATCGATATTCAGTTTGGGCTTGTTAATTTTTCAGCCCAAAACTTGAATAAACGTTGTAGTATTATGTTCTTATAGAGACTCGAAACCCGATCCCTTCTATATGGGATGTCCAACCCTTTAACCACCGAGTCAAACCTCATCGTCAATGAATAACTTATTCCCCCTTTATTTTTATTTCCCTATTTATCTAATTTAATTAATTGAAATTCATTTTATTTTCCCTTTCTTATTTTGATATCTTTTAATTTAGATGAATAATTATCAATATCTTAATAACTGTATTGAGCTTGTTTAAAGAAAGTTTCCTTTATGCTAATTGTATATGTCCTTTGGTTTCAACTTTCAATTGTTAAGATAAAAAATTTTAAAACATGAAATAAAATTAAAATTTATAGCTTTTGTACGAATAGTTTGCTTTCTAACTTAAAAGAAAATATTTAAAGATAAAATTTAACTTTAAAAAAAAAAAACCAAAGTTTGTGTTTAATTTGAACATGAGGGATAGTTCAGTCGATCTAAGACCTTGAGGTTTACCTAATGATCACCGATTCGAGTCTTTTTAGAGTCATTAGAGGTTTATCCGATCGTTAACTTCATAGCCTTGTGGGATTAGTCGAGAGGCGTTTAAATTGGTTCAGACAACCAGAGTTGGTGTTTAGATTGTTTGTTTTTTGTGTGTGTGTTTTTTTTGTTTTCTTGTTACTAATTTTCAAATTTTATTTATTGAATAGAAAAAATCAATACTTTTTTCTTTTGATGAACACTAAATTTTTTTTTTTTTAAAACAACTCAAAGTATAATATCAAGACAAGCCTTTACTCTATTAATTTTTTTTTTTAAGAAAACAGATAATAAATACTTAATAAAAGTAGATAATAGAAACAAAGAACTTAATATTAGTAAGTTGTAATAAATTAAGTTTTATTTAAATTTACGTAAAACACATACAAACAAACACTATCAAAACATGTACAAAAATATGATAACACTCTTAGGTAGCGTTTGTTTTTTTTACTTAATACTGAATATAACTTTTTTTTTAGCTTAATACCAAATAATACTTAATAACATTAAATATTGCATTGCTTGCTTTTTAACATCGATAGTAAACAGTAATGACACGCACAGATTATTTCTATTCCGCCCACCCCGCCCCTAAGGGACGAGTTTGGTTTAACTGTAATAGAATTTTTAGTAGATCTGAGTTTATTTTCTCAAATTTGAGACGAATTTGGGGTAGGTTTAGATATTGTTACTCCCGTCCTGTCTCGATTATATCTTAAAAATAGTTTATTTTTATTTTATTTTATACTTAATATAATCAATTATTATTATTATTAGAATTTTTTTAATAAATAATTTATAAAAATTCATAATATTTTTATTTTTTATGAAATATATTAATTTTAATATAAAAAAAATTAAAAATTAAAAATAAAAATAAAAATCAAATGTAAACAGGACGGGTTTGAGAATTTTTCTATCCCCACCAGGCCCCGTTTAAGTTTTTAAATGAGACAGGTTTGAGAATTGAAAAATAAACAGTTCCTAGCTTCTTATTTGCACTCATCTCTTCCCAAACCCTCCCATTGTCATTCCTAATATTGAGCGTTGCTAGCCTTTCTCCTTGTTGGACAATGACGAAGTTTTTCTTATTTTGATGAAAAATGAATTTTTATGAATAGAAAAAGCTAAATATTTTCACTTTTTCTATTTAGAACTTTTTTTTAAAAAAAATAGTAATAAATCGTGAAAATTTTAAAAAACAAATAGCTTAATGCTAAAAGCTGAATAGTTTATAAGTATTGGTTTTGCAAACAAAACAACTCCTCGCTCTGTCTATTGCTAATCGAGTCAACCCTTAATCATCGACCTTGATTACCTTTTTTTTATTTTATCAAATCATGAGGTATCTTGAGCGACACCGTACATACACAGAAGACATCATTAAGTCATACCACATTTAGACATTACCCCGTATAAGTCGAGAGGGACCATAAAGACGATAAATTGCTCTATCACATAATACAATTGCATTGCTAGAACTTTGATAATATAATTATTCTTTGAAGCTATCAAATACTAAACCACTCTAATGATTAAGCTAATTACAACATTATAGGATTAAAAAAAAGAAAAAAAAAGAAATGTTAAAAACTATTGGCTTACACATAGGATTAGACACATCTAAAGGGCTTCCTTTTAGTCAAAGGCACTTTTTAGGTGGTAGGGCTTAATTAGATGTAATAAAGCTAGGCAATATACTTACCTCTAAGATTCATTTTAACTTAATAAATAAATATTTTAACTTAATAAATAAATAAATAAAGTAAATTTGAAATCAACTAACCTCTTCTACTTTGTCTCTAAGTTTCTTCCTTCTTTCTTTCTTTTGTCCCCAACCTTTTCTAACTTTCGGTTTCTAAACTTTTTCTTCAGTATTCATATAACTTCCAATGACTAGACACTACTTTTTTTAACTTTTACTTAAGAAAATAATATTCTAATTATAAATTATTCTCACCTAATTAAATCATAAGATGATTTGGGACTTAATTAAATCATAATAGTAATGAAACAGAGATAGAAATGAGTCAACTCCACCGTCATAAATATAGTCTTTGTCTTTATAACATTGTTTAATATAAACATTATTTGATCACGTGAGAATATTAATTAGAGAATCTTAACAAATGTTGGAGAAAAACCCTGATTATTTTATTGTTTAAAGATTTTTATATTAAATCCAAAACAAGATAATTATTTAAAATGATTCTACCTTTCTACCAGTGAATTCTTTAAAAATTTTATATTTATTATATATTTTAAACTATAGAACTTCCTCCAAACAATATTAATTTATTTAATTCACTTTGAGTGTATAGTATATATATATATATATATATTTTTAATTCACCTTATCTCATTATAATTAGAGGATGCTTGGTTGAATTGATTCATCACAATCAAGTTACATTTTAGGATAATTTTTTTCTTTATTTGTCGTTATAATTTTTTATTTTTTGTTTATTTTATTTTTTTATATACTTGCATTGTTTTTATATCTCTTTATCATGTCAATATAGATAAATTAACCTTCAATCAACTACTTTTAATTAACTGCTTTAGCAATCAATAATTTATAAATCACATGTCAATTAGCACTTAATTTCATTCACTAATATTAACATTCCATTCCATTCCATTGTACTTTTATTTAAGGATCCAAATTGATACATTTTAAAGAATTGAGATTAAAATTTGGGCATGGAGAGGGTCCAAAGAGCCCCACCATAGGATTTCCCAAATCTTATATAATATGATATTCAATTGTGGGTTGAAGCAAATATTCTATTTCTACACAGCATTAATTTGGTTGAACATGGGTGCATCACCATGGCTCTCTCTCTCTCTCTCTCTCAAATGTATAGAATTGTGGTAGTGGTAGTGTTGTATATTCAACTATAATGGGGGTCTAGGAAAAGACAAACTTATAAAAAATATATATAAAAAGGAAGTAATCCATTAATCATCATCAAATAGACAAAAAAAGTAATTAATCAAAACAAACCCCATTTGCATGATGATTATTCCAATGATTCTAGCTATTACATAAAATAACAAATTTCAAAGAACTTACACCACACAAATTAACTTCACTTCAATATACTCTCTCTCTCACTACATATTATATATTGTCACCCACTGAAACCCCTTTCAAATGAGCCATCAAAAACCAACTCATTTCATGTTAAAATGGTGAATGGCCTAGTACAAACTTTTACCAATCCTAAAAAAATCCCAATTAATAATACTATATGTTAAAATGGTAATGACACTATTTTTTTCTTTCTTTTTTTGGGTTAATTATTTTAGTGTAAGGTTTTTCATGTGAGTGACCTAATCTTTAAATCAATCCCAAAGTGACTCATTTTGGACCTCCTCGTCATCCCATTCACTCATCATCTCCAACTCACAAGACATGATCGCCGAGTCATCCAAGAACATGGTCTGAGCCAACTCGGTCCAGTTCCTCGGCGAGTCCAACGTCGAGTCATTGATAGCCTGAATCTGACTCGGCGATAACCCCACCCGAACCGGGCCCAACCCCGAACCCTGTACTGACCCAGGCGCCTGCGGCACCCGGGTCAGCTGCAGCGCAGCCTCCTGCGCTGCCAGCCGGATGTGCTCGGCAGTGGAGCTCGCCGGCCGGGGGAGGCTCGGCGCCAGCTCCGGGAAGTTCATCTTGGCGCCTTGACCCCGGAAGTGCAATGCGGCGACGTCGTAGGCCATCGCGGCCATCTCCGGCGTCTCGAAGCTGCCGAGCCAAATCCGGGTTTTCGTGCCCGGTTCGCGAATTTCGGATACCCATTTGCCCCATCTCCTCTTCCGGACGCCTCTGTAACCAGAAGAAGAAGAAACTGCACCGCCATGGCTGTGACCTTGATCTTCCGCCATTTCCTGAAAAGCTAGAGTACGAAAGCATGCTATATATAGAGAGAGAGAGAGAGGAGATTGTGAGGTTCCAGGCAGGTTCAAAGTGCACAGATTTCAGAAAAAGATTTAGAAACGACCAATGAAAGAAGAACAAGTGCATGAACATTCGAAAATAATTTTTAAGGTATTTGGATAGAGGGGGGGGAAATTGGGATTAGGGTTACTGTTGGAACGCGGTTTGGAGCTAAGGTGGCAACAGGAATGGACCTACCCATCCATGGCGGATGCTCACATCAGTCTGCAGTGGTGTGTGTAGGGGGAAAATGAAAATGAAAAAGAATTGAATAATGTTTTTAAGATATGAATATCATGAAGTCATCAAGTTTCAGGATTTTTTGTTTTGATTTCAAGATAACCCACATCCTTAACCCCATCCTTGTTTTTTCTAGTCAATGGATTTATTTATTATTATTATTATTATTATTATTTTTTGTTTCATAACCATGAGTGTCCGATCTAACTAACCGCACCTTGACCATGAGTATCACCCATAGCTGGGCACCTACGTCAACAAATTATGTCATGTAAGAATGACAAGTTAGCGGCGTTAAATGCTTGTTTGTCTATCTATTTACTCTATTGACAGTAGCAATATATTTAATCTATGAAACAAACGTTGGGGTAGGATTTGACCAAAAAAATATTTAAGGGTCAAGTTAAACATATAGTCAAACATCGAAACATTTGTGTACCTTATCCGACTTTAGGTGGTGAATGCCTCTCTTGAACTAAATGCCCGACTGTTATCCCCTTCAAGTCATTTCCTAGGTCTGCCATTGACCTCAACTAATACCATGGGGTTCGGTAAAACCTCCGATGACCCTAAGAAAACTTTATTTAAAGATTTTGTGATAAAATGATCACCTTGCTATTCTCTTAGAAATAAAAAAAAAATTAAGATAAAGATTTTGATTTTATATAAGTTTTTATCACAATTTTTTGGCGTTTTGTATCAATTGTGATAGAATGCGATTAATGACAAAAATAACCATGTAATGAGTAGTGCTTATTTTTAAGAAGTTGTCATTTACGGTAATAAAAAACAAACACATACAAGAAATCATAATTTTATAAATGAGTATGAAAATGGATACAAATTTGAATGAATAGGTGCAGAAACAAGTATTTGGGATTTTTTTTTTTTATTTTTTTTTAGTACAGTTTTTGGGAAAGTTAAAATTTTAAAATTAGTGCAACATCAAATCATATACAAAAATTTTTATAACCTCATTTATAGACATATAACAAATATTTCCTCAATAATGCTTGCAAAAGAAATAAACTAGACAAATAGAATCTAACTTAAATATCACATTAATTAATTGTTAGTTGAGATGAGTATATTATGAAATGATTAGGTTTATTAAACTTTTGAAATGACCTTATGATAAGATAGAGTAATGTCTCAAATATAAGAAAAACATAAAGAAAATAAAATAAAAGTTTAATGATAATTTTATTGATTTCAAACTAATAATACATTAATAGAAACATATAATCAAATTCGTTAAAAACCGTATAAGATAAAACAATATCTAAGTTAATAGCATAATAAATCGACTCAAAGCTTATACATTTAATATTACTATTGTAGCATATTAACGACCATGATTTGATATGTTATCTCTGATTGAATATGCTTAACCCGTCTGAATCATCAACACATAAATAATCATCATAAAAAGGTAATGAAAAACAAGCGTGCATGCAAAAAGCAATAACGTCACTTTGTGTAATAAGGCGATGGCGAGTGAAAAAGCATAAAAACTACATTATCATTATAGAAAATGATTAAAAAAAAGATGTAAATGAGTAATTTAAGACTAAGTAAAAACTTTAATATTACTTCTTGTGGCGTATTAACGATCGCGTTTGATATGTTATTTTGATCTGAATATCTCTTGCTTGCGTTTGAATCATTAACCCTTATGAAATAATCGTGTAAGAAGATAACGATAAAACAAAATATCGTACAAAACAACACAATGCAATTTTAAAAAAAACTGATAGCGAAATCGCGAATAAAACTTCATGCTCTATAGAGAAAATGATAAAAAAGAAAAAAAAAGTGTAGATGAGTAATTTGAGACCAAATAAAAACTTTAATTGAGATGGGCAAGATTTTCATGAAGATTAAATTCTAAGTTTGGCCCTACATGCTTCTTTTTTAGAAAATAAAGGTCAAAAAAAAAAAAAGAAGAAGAAAAAAAGCTTGACTTGGGAATTAAGTAAATAAATAAGAAATAAAGTCCAAAATTTTCAAAGGAGAATCTTCTCATTGGGTGGAAGATTTTAGAATAGTTTTAATTAAGGTAATTAAATCATAGATTTTTGAAAACCTTTTTGTGTTGATGTGACTTGAAGCTTTAGTTGTTTTCTGGACAGGATTATCCACGTAAAAACAATTAATAGATTTTATATTAACTATTTAATTTTAAGGTTTGGGTTGGTGGGGTTTGACCCTTATAGACTTTTAGGAGACAAGCTATGAGCAATTTGCTTTTTGGGGATTTTTCTTTTCTTTTCTTTTTAATAAAATTAAATAAACCTAATAGAAGGGGCCAACCACCAAAATTTGTGGTGCCTATGAATGAACCTAAAAATAATACATTTAATATATATATATATATATATATATATATAATATACTATAATTTTGGTACTAAAAATAACCATTTTTATAAATGAATTTGTTTTTCATGGGGATCCTAGGAAGCATGTTCATTATAATATAAATGAATAAGACATGTTTAAAAACAATTTTTTTTAAAAAAAAAATAACTTTCATAGAAATAGTTATATGATGTTTTTTCAGAGTAAATATCTGTTTCTGAACCAGACATAATTATTTATATATTTTTAATTTTTTTTTCTGAAAAATAACTTTTATTTATAATATTTTGTTTTCAATAATTCTCTATATTCATGTAATTATTTTTTAAGGATAATTTAAAAACAAAGGAAAAGCCTCTTTAATACAGCTTTTATAAGATCTCCACCACATCTGGTTTATTTTAATTGTACAAAACAAAAAGGAAATATATAATAAATTTAAACATTTTATATGTTGCTTTAAACTTATTTTACTTTTGATAATTAAATAATTTAAAACTATAAAATCTTTAATTAATTTTAATTACACTTGATTTTCTTTAATATTTTTCATGATGTAATCACATGAAAAAAATAATAATTTTTAATGTTTTTAGCCAAACATAACCTATAAATACAATAATCTATTTACCATTTGAGTTGAGCCTCAACGGCATTGACCATGGAACTTAAAAAATAGAGAAAAATATGTGTAAGGTTACCAATTTGTAAATAAAGATAACAAAGTATAAAAAATGAGAAATACATTATTCAAAACATATTAAAAAAAATGATTGGTTTTCAGATAAAGATAGGGTAACGGTTTAAAATGGACAAAAGGGAAAAGATATTGCAAATCTAACCCCTTTTGTTAAAACTCAAAAGAGAAGGATAAAAACACATCATTTTGACAAATTTACCCCTCTAATACCAAGTGTGTTCAAATATATGGATTAAATTAAAGATTTGATCGAAAGTTTATTCAATAGTTCTATTTTGGAACAACATGAGTTTGTTCGAATATCTTGCTTTTGATGGTTAAGTACAAAGTATCATTATTGTGTTAAACGTGACAAGCCAGGTTTATTTATATGCGCTTAGCGATGGTTTAATAAACGTGTGTGGCATTGGCATTAAAAACTTGAACTTAACGCGTTGAATTATTTAAATCTTAACAATGACGATTATATCTGACATATAAAGTGTTGACTTTTTAAACGGCGTCGGCTGAGTTTATTGAATGATAAGCTTAACGATGGTTAAGTCCGCGACCTTCAGTAAAAAATGTCTTAACTTGGACTTGTTTTTTTCAAGTTTGTTCTGATGCTTGGAAGCTGAGTTTTGATTTAGGATGATTACTTTCTTCATAGAACATTTAACACAAATAACTATTCTTGAACTTAAGATCTCTACAAGAAAGAAGAAGAAAAGGCAGCTCAAAGAAACAGCGGGTGGCGAAATTATTAGGGTTTTAAGTGATAATCAAGAAAAATGAATCGCGTTCTAAGTATTTTTGAAGGTTTGAAGGAAAACTTGAAAAGAAATAAAACCAGGAAGAAAGCAAAAGAAATACTGAATTGGGAGTGATGTGAAAGACACAGAGGTAATTTTATTAATTGTTTATATTTTAAGATTATAAAAATAAAGATAATAATTTTGTAACTTTTGTTTTATTCCTTTAAACCAAATTCTCTATAGAGATATCTTAATCTCCTTACGTGACCATTTCCTTAAATATAACATAAATTTTACATAATGGTAATTAAAATAATATCTATAATTAATTAAAATAATACTTCTACTTCAAAACTAATTATTTTTTCCTAATATGTTACTATATATTTCCCAATCTTCCTACCTTCTTCACTTTTAACCATGGACAAAAAAATTGTTTTGGGCGAGTTACGGCGAAAAATGGTGGTTCCCAATTAGTCAGTTGGATTGAATTGGAAAAATTAGAAGTAAATCGAGAGAAAAATGCTTGATTTTCCGATAAGCTCCACCGATATTTTCCCAAAAAAACACGATTTTCTGAAAAAAAATTGCGATTTTTCTCTTGTTCAAAAAAAATATAGAGAAAAAATTATGATGGGTTTAATTACCTTTAAAATATCTTTGAAAGTAATATTACTCTGACGTGAAATGGTGATTAAGCTTATTATATATAATGCGAACTTTTTATATTATTTTATTATTTATTTTGTTCATAATTCCTTTAAATGTTTATTTTATTTTTTTATTTTACACATTATAACTTATTATATTTTAAATAAATATTAATTTTAGGAAAGAAAAAAATAAATAATATCGTTTAAAAATTAAAATTATAATATATAATATTTTGAATCTGTAATTATACTACACAATAATATTTATAATAATAGCAACAAATAAATATCTCTCTTTTCTTGCAATAATATATGAGAAGAATAAAGAAGGAAGAAGAAGGAAGAAGAAGAAGAAGAAGAAGAAGAAGAGAAGGAAGAAGAGAATGTAAGCAAAATATAATGTTTTGAATTTAATAGTCTGTCCAGTTTTGATTTTAATTCCTTGTTCGAGATAAATTTCTCATGTCTATATAATTAAAATATGAAGAATTTTAATAACTTAGATATTTTGTAAAAATATCAGATATTCTGGAATGTTTAGATATTTAATAAAATCAAATTCTGGAAATATATCAGTATTTCTGGATATTTTGATGTTGATTCTTTATGTATACATACTTTTCTAAAATAGGTTTTGTCCTTCTCAAAATTCATCCAAATAGGCCCCCAATAATGGTAAAGGCTTTCAGGCTCTGAAATAAAAGCATCCAAAAATCCCAAATCCCCAAAATCATTAGCTCCAAAAGGACAACACAAATGGGTCAGTGAGATTGAAGTAGAAACAACAAGATTTAAAAGGTTTGAATGACACTTTCTGATTCATGATATGATATTTTCTAGATAAATACACGTATCTAATTAAAAACAATAATAAAAAAAAAAAAACCAGAGCCCCAAAACCATACAAGCAAAAAAAGGACAAAGACAAACAAGTGGGTCAGCCATGAATGTGAAAGAAAATGAAAGAAAAGAAAACACCCATAACCCAACCCCAACCCCAACCCCCACATGTGGAAACACACAACATTCCAAATTTCAAATTTCAAGTCAATTTGCAGTCCATTCAACGCCACACTTATTATATATATATATAATTCCTTTTCTTCTTACTTACTTACAGCTGTATTATGGTCATCTTCAACTTTTTAACTTTTTTCAGGAGGAAAAAATGTATGGTTAAACTCCCATCTTCATTACTGACTGAATGACTACTACCCATCACTTCTTTCTTTGTTTCTCCTCGTACTCTCTCACTGTTTCTTACTACAAAATCATAATCATCTCATACGGTTTCCGCGTTAACGAAAACCCTTCTTTTTGGGTTGGAAAAATGAGGGATCTAATCCCCATCTTGTCTCTCCTCCTTTTGATTCTCTGCTGCAATCACATCAAAATGGGGTTTTTAGCCTTACTTACTCTCTCTCTCTCTCTCTCTCTATCTGTGTGTTGTCTTGTTCAGTCTTTTAATCAGATTGGAAGTGGAAGGCAAGATCTTTGTTAGAATGGGTTATTGGAAATCCAGATATCCTACCGACATACTCCCATAATTTCATCTCATTCTTTTCAAGATTCAAATAGGATTAATTACTTCTTTCAACTATCATAAGTTTTGGGAAAAGATTAAGGCAAATTTGGTTATTGTTTTTATAAACCATTTTTGATAACTGCTTTGGAAAATATAGATAACATTTTATTTAATTTTTGTATTTTGTGTGTTTTTCTTAAATAAATAATTTTTTTTAAAAAAAAAACCAAACATATTTTATATGATTTATTTGTTTTTCTTATTTTTTGGAACAAAAAAGCCATTTTTAAAATATATATAAGCAAATGGGTTAAAAAATCATAAGACCAGTGTTTTTTTATAAGCAATTTTATAAGATCTTGGGATTATGATATTATAAATCATTGAGATTTTAAGGGCTCGGCCCAGTAGTATTAGAGGAAATGGCCAAATTCTGAGGAATCATTAAGTTACCGCTGAGTTAGATATTGAACATTTTGTTTTAAATATTCTTTAATATTTAAATTTAGTATTTTACGTGCTTTTCAAAATAAAAAAAAATTAAAAATTAAACATATTATCTGCATTTTCTTTGCTCTTATTATTTTTTATAACAAAAAAAAAATTTAAAAACTACTTTCAGCTCAATAAGCCTACCTACCTTACCCTTTGATCTATACTTGGAGATAAACAATGACATACAAAATATACACATGCCATGATCTAATCCATTGTGCTGTCTGACAGGTACTGAATTAGTACCATAATCAGATCAATTTTTTCATTTCAATGATGTTGACATTCATATTCTGATATGATCACTTCTTATAATGACAACAAATAATAATAATAATAATAATAGAAGAAGTAGAGAAACGAATAGTATATTCCAAGTAACATGCACGTTTTGATATGGTTGCTTACAGCTAATTCCTAATAGATTCATGCACTACCAACCAACAAAGAATGCCAATAAAATCTAAACTACAATTTAGTATTTATTCATAATCATATGATAAAGAAGTCAATCTCCCAAAATATCTCAATTTTTTTTCTAGTGGTTCACTCAATGAACAACAAGAACCAGTAATTTGCCGACACCATTAATCCAAAAAAAAAAAGATAATAATAATACTAATAACTGTATGTGAATGACAACAAATTCCCATGTTTTGGATACCAATAAGATATGAGATAAAAATCTAGTTTTGGGAATTGAAGAAGACATGTATCCAACTTCAATGGAAAGCAATTGAATTCAAGAATGGTATTGGTAGGGATGAGAATGATTAAACCAACTAGAGAATATTTAAGTGAGGAAAACAGCTGCAGCACATACAAGAGTCAAGACAAAACAATGAGGTTAATACTTAATAGGAGTTGTTGTTGTTGTTGACTAACAAATTAATACATAATTAATTCATAAACGACATTATAATACTTTTGACCTTTGGTTTAGTGACAAGTGATTAGTTTGAAAGGGGCTTGATAAGGAATGGTAGCTGTTGGATTGGGGTTGTATATACGGTTGTAAATGAGTCATTCTCTTAAGTCGCTCAGTTCAACAGCTCATAAAATCTTCGAATTCGATTCAAAGGATTAATCGAGTTGAGTTTTAGCAGGCTCTAGTATCAATCTACCATTTCAGGTGTTCTGCGAGCTTGTCCCGAGTTTTAACATTTTATTAATTGAATCGGGATTCGGAGTATAATTATTTTATCATTTTTAATTGATTTGAGTTTGGTCGAATTAGTGTTCGATTATTTTTCGAGTCAAGTTTGAACATCGACAAAGTTAATTCAGTTTGAGTTTCGAGTTTTTTAATCGAGCCGAATTTGAACTTAGCTAGTCACTTGAAAAGACACAACAATGGAGTATTAGTATGGAAACCCTGCTATCCAAGTTAGAATTAGACTTTAGAAGGGCAGCAAGGTTTTTGAGTAGGCATACTTTTAATTATCAAATATGGGGTTTTGAGGGTTTTAGCTTTACAGCTTGGGTAAGGGAGTAACTTAGATGGCCCCCGATAGGTACCTAAGTCCAATTGGAGAGTCCAATTCAAAAGACCGGCTTGGTAAGTAAGAGAACCTCTTAAGTTTAAGTACCATTCCAGAATTTCTTATGGAACCGATGTGGGATCGTATCATTGCCCATCCCTAAAGAGTCCGGACGTCCGTAGACGGCTCTCACTTTGGAAAGCTTTCACTTCGCACCTTCTCTTGGGGCACCAGGTAACTCTTTCCCACTACGCATCGACTCTAAATGAAAGCACCAATGATAGGCACCCAAGCCCAATAGAAGAGTCTAACCCAAAAGACCGGCCTAATAGACGTGAGAACTTCTCAAACTTAAGTACCACTCCACAATTTCTTATGAAGCTGATGTGGGATCGTATCAATCCCCCTTCCATGATCTAGTGTCAGTTTTTTCCTTTTTTTTCTTGGGGGATCTAGAGTATATTTGATGAGTGTTTCTGGTTCCAGGTGGAAGGAAGCCAAGTTCAGTAGTTAAAAAGGTTAATGTGTCTGTCAAATTTTGGGCAGAATGAAAGTTTTCCAATTCCATCCAACAGCCATAAGAGAGGTCACGCCTTTTTCTTACAATCCCAACTCTAGACCTCTTTATAAACACTGCATATTTTGTATTTTTGGAGATAGCATTATATTGAACTCCAGAATTGTGTTACAACCATTTTGGGTAGAATTCGTCCTTAAAAAGTTAGATGTCAAGGCGAGGGAGCTCAAGTGGATGTGGGACTCAGAATGGGCCATAACAATTCATCCCTCTTTCAGAATCGATGTCCACGACGACTGGTGACTTTGCGGACCTTATCTTCTTTTTTATGGGAAACAGCCCTCCCACAACTCTATGATGACTTCGTGGACCCCATCTTCTTTTCATGGGTAGCAGCCCTCCCACGATTTCGAGACTAGGGCCATCCCCAAGGAACGAACCGCTCTAATACCCACTGTTACAACCATTTGGGTAGAACTCACCCTTAAAAGCTAACTGTCAAGAGGAGGGAGCCCAAGTGGATGTAGGACTCATAATGGGTCATAACAATTCATCCATCTTTCAGAATTGACGTCCACAACGGCGGGTGACTTTGCGGACTCTATCTTCTTTCTTATGGGAAGCAGCTCTCCCATAACTCCATGGTTACTTAGCGGACCCCATCTTTTCATGGGTAGCAGCCCTCCCACGATTTTGGGACGAGGGCATCCCCAAGGAACGAACCACTCTGATACCCACTGTTACAACCACTTGGGTAGAACTCACCCTTAAAAGCTAGTTGTCAAGGGAAGGGAGCCCAAGTGATAATAAACCCATATGTCAAGCTGTAACTTAACGATATGGAAGTCATAATGGATCATAATAAATTGTAGGCTGATATCTTTCTCTAGCATGCCTGCACATCATCACAATTTAGAAAGAAACCTGTTTGGACAATTTGAAGAAAATCCCTTCTTAGACCAAAAATAGGCAATGCAATCACCCAGGCCCAACATCTACAAAACCACTACAAAGCAGGAAACCTAATGCCAAGCAACAAACCTAAAAATGTTCAGCAAGTTCAAAATTAAAATTGTAATGAAGGTTCAAAGTGGTGCTTGATCCCAAGAACCAAACAGAACAACTCTAATTCACTGAATAATAAAGATCTCATACCATTTTTGCTTCCAGTCAATAAGATCAGGCAGAATCAGGTGCAAAAACAAATCATGGTTTTCATGAAGATCATGCTTTAACTCCAAGAAGGTAATAATAACATCTACAACTGGCACTAAACATATGCAGTACATCTCTGAACAGAAAATGACTAGAAAGAATTTTCCAAATATGTGGTTTGTGTGTTGTTGTTGGTCTATAAAAATAATTACCTCTATGAGACATTTAAATGAAGGTAATGGAGATAATGGTGTTAAATCTCACATTTATGGCAGGATCAAAAATATAGAAGTGGTGCATTTTGTTACTTGTTCTTTTTAAGGTTACTTTGCTATTTATTATTTGTTTTATGTCATTATTAATCTCAAATACATTGGACCTTTTTTACTAATAGTATTTGTAATTTATTTGACACTCTTTCTTCAGCTTTTACTTCTTCCCCCTAAGTCCTTGGATTTGTTTAATTTTTTCATTTACTATTTATTTTAAGCTCATTATTATTTAATGGTAAATTTTTACTAATGATTATAATTAGGACCTGTTCAGTTCCTGTTTTTGAAAACTGTTCTTGAGAACGGTTTTTGAAAACACAAAAAACACCAAAAATGTGTTCTCTAAAAACTCTTTGTTCTTTAAATTTAGAGTTTTTTTTTGTGTTTTTTATGTTTTTAAGAAGAAAAAAATAAACAAACTAGAAACCAAACATGTCTTACCTGTTTTTCTTGTTCTCCTTACTTTTGAGAACAGAAAACAATTTTCAAAAACAGTAAACAAACAGACCCTTAGTTTCGTTCTAGAGGTAGGATTATCTATCTGCATATAGGTCCAATGATGTTAAACACTTTGGAAACTTTTTATTGATAATATTTGTAGTTCTTTGGAATCCCTCTCTTCCACCTCTATTTCTCTCTAATATTCTACATCAAAAGGATTGTCAAGGAATAGAGCAGGTGTTCAAAAGAATCAAAACACACCTTCTCTAATTTAATTCTTAAGAAAAGGAGATTCGCGATCTAGAGGAAAACAAACAAATATATAAAATCCATATAACCTGTGAGAAGATTACCAAACTTACAAGCTAGAGGAAAGATTCACAAAATCAAGGAATGATATAATAGAATCAAGCACTTTGTTAAACAACCAACTCTCTTAAAAGCTCAAGCTTATAGGATTTGGATTTAATATGAATATCAATACTTCAACAACCTCCCTCACGTGCACATGACGCCATACCCTCGCACGTGGAGAGTTAGAGTCCATTATGGACTTCCAAATCAACAAATGGGGATCAAATATTCGAATTGGCAAGGAGAGGGTTCGAACCCATGACCTCATGCCAAACTAAGCTTTGATACTATGTTAAACAACCAACTCTCCAAAAAGCTCAAGCTTGTAGGATTTGGATTTAATATGAATATTATACTTCAACACACTTCTTGCAGAATCACCTTCCACTGCGTACAAATATTACAAACAGATATCTATCAAGTGTTTAATATTTTCAGTTCATAGCTGATTATTATATATCTAAAGTTCTAATTTGAATGAAAATATAGAAAAACACAAAGGTAGGAGAAAATAATGATTTATCTTTTGTTGCAGGAAGATATGATCTAGAGCATTGACAAATCATGGCTTTCTAAGAATCATAATTGTTATAGTATATATCATACGTTAACATATTGGTTTGTATCTTATTAAGATATTTACTTATAGGGTTGTAACCATTTTAGGTAAGTATCATCACACACAATGTACAACTAACCTTTGTATATATATATGTATGATGAATCGATGGAAAATATAAGGGCCCCATTATCGATTCTTCCTCTTTGTTTCTACATGGTATGAGCCTAAGATTAGATTGGGAAAGTTTCAAGCTGCTTTTGGCTTGATTTTAGTGCTCGAGAGGAGGCTGTGAGGGTGTTTTGAAACACCTATTTAGGAGAGTGGGATCTCACCGCGCCGGCTCCCAATGAGGCCTCCTTTTTCAGTCAATTCAATTCTCCATGACGAACTCACCAAGTTCCACTTATACAGAAATGTTCTGGAAGTCTCCATGTACCTTTTTATAGCTGCTCGTCGAATCCAGGTAGCAAGACACATGCCTTGTCTCTTCTTGCGTCCTCAAGATAGGTCATTGATTACAGGCCACAATCACATGTGGTAATTCGGTGTTTTCACACCTTTAGTCCTGACTTCATCTTCCACTGTCATTTTAGCAGATGGGTCACATTCCTGTGTTCTTGGTTCATGCACCATTTTTCCCACTCCTTCTATTCCCCTATCATCTGTCTTGAGTTTACCTTATTTTTCTTTTAATTTGGTATCGTGGCTGAGCCCAAGCGACTATTAATGTTGTGTCTCATTCTTTCTTATTTGTGTCTCTTCGAGTCTTATGAAAAGCCGAATTATTGGTAGAGGACGCGAGTTTGGGAATCTGCATTCTTGATGTGTGATGCGAGACCCTATTGCATGTTAGGGTTCACTACGCCCATTTGAGACTCATTGCAAATTGGGCCACCCCTCTTTTCCTCTATTGAAGCAATTGTGTCCCCAATTTCGTCCTTAGATTGTGAGTCTTGTTAGTTTGCGAAACATCGTGCGTCTTAGTTACCGTTACAGGAGTCGATAAGCGAGTTGATGTCATGCGGGTTGTTCCATTTAGATGTGGCGGGTCCGTTCTCGGTTGTGTCGGCGGAACGGTATTTTGTTACGTTTTTTGATGATTATTCACGAACAACTTGGTTATATTTAATGAAAAACCGTTCAGAGTTATTTTCTTACTTTCGTGCCTTTTGTGCTAAAATTCACACTCGGTTTCGTTTTTCGTTAGTCACGAGTGATAATGCCAAAGAATATATATGCGAGTGATTTCAGTCAGCCATGCCCAGTTGGCATCCTTTATCAGACATCTTGTGTTGATACTCATTCTCAGAATGAAGTTGTTAAAAGAAAAAATAGACAACTTCTTGAAACCGCTCGGACTTTATTATTTCAAATGCATGTGCCCAAACATTTCTGGACCGATGTTGTATCCACCACTTGTTTTTCAATTAATCGGATGGCTTTCTCTGTCTTGGATTGGGCCACTCTGTTTCAAACCCTCTTTCCCCGTAAACATTTGTTTCCCATTGAGCCTCGAGTGTTTGGGTGTACTTATTTTGTTCGGGATGTTAAGTCGCATGTATCTAAGCTGATCCCCAAGTCATTGAAGTGTATCTTCTTTGGTTAATCTCGAGTTCAAAATGGGTATAGGTGTTATTGTCCTAGTCTTCGCAGGTACCTGGTTTCTGCCGATGTCACCTTTCTTGAGAATACCTTTTTTTCCCCAGACCCAATCCACACTAGTCAGGGGGGAATGATGATTTGCTCATTTATACTCTTGTCTCACCAATTCCAACTTTTGTTCCAACACTAACAAAGCCTCCTATCAATCAAGTTTGTGCTCGATGCCTAAACCCCCCAATCTCGAGCCCTCCACGGCCTTGTTGCCGACATGGATCCGATTCTTATTGATGACCTTCTATTTACTCTCAGTAAAGGTAAATGTCGATTATTATATCGATCCTCCTTTATCGCCTGCCTTTGTGGCATCCATTCTATTATTATTACATCTTTAGACTGTTCATTACCTAACAAAGTTTGAACCACAGCTCTCACAGTGGCGTAATCTTTATGATAGAGAGATGGATACTATGGCCCGATAATGGTACTTAGGACTTTGTGCGTTCTGAGGCGGAAAGCCATTAGTTGCAGATGGGTGTTTACGATGAGGTTAATCTAGATGGATCAATTAGGCTAAAAGACGTCTTGTTGCTAAGGGTATGCGGACACATAGGGTGGATTATTAGATTACTTTTTCCCAGATTGCGAGGTGACCTGCATTATTGTTTATATATCTAGCGACAACTCGTACGGGACACTCATCGACTTGATATTAAAAATGTCTTTCTTCATGCAGGGATCTTGCAGAGAGGTTTATATGGAAGCGGCCTTCCGGGTTTGTGCTTGGGGAGATTGGTAGAGTTTTTGTCTACGAAAATCATTATATGGAAATTTAAAGCAATCATAAGTACTTGGTTTGGCAAAATCGATTGAAATGAGGTAAATTTGGCATCTGGAAGAGTAAAATTCGATCATTATGTCTTTATAGAAACTCTCGGCGAGGGCATCGTCTTGTTAGTTGTTTATGTTGATGATATTATCATTACTAGGGATGATATAGCGGGTATATCTTCACCAAATCACTCTCGTGGCGATTGCCCAGACTTAGGCATGCTAAAATACTTCTTAGGTGTTGAGGTTATGAGAAGCAAACGTGGAATCTTCTCATCTCAAAGAAAATATGTGTTGGATCTTTTATCTGAAACAGGAAAATTGGCGGCAATGGGCGGTCCACATGGCGCAAGCCTACATCTTACTAGAGAAGCGAATTATTTAGAAGACCTTGAGAGATAGAAAGTTGGTGGGAAGTTGAACTACCTTCACGGGTGGCACGCCACGTGTTACTGCTACGTGAGTGTTGTAAGCTATGCATGTCTTCTCGACGGTTGATCATTAGGCGGTGGTGAGCGGTCCCCATGTTCTTGAAGGAGCACCGAAGCGTGGTATTATATCACGGTGTCATGGGCATAATAGACTTGGGTGTTTCGAGGGGATGAAGATTGGAGCGAGATCACAAGGAAGGCGAAGGTCACTTTGGGTTTTTGTGTGTTTGTTGGAGGGAATCTAGTTTCATGGAAGAGTAAGAAACAGAGCGTTGTCTCTCGATCTAGTGCAGAATCTAAGTATAGAACAATGACACGGTCTACATCCGAGATTATGTGGCTCCATCAACTTTTGGCGGGAGTCGGTATTAAAACCTCGATTCCAGCAAAACTCTAGTGTGAAAACCAAATTGCCCTTCATATTAACTCTAGTCATGTTTTCTATGAACGAACTAAACACATAGAGATAGATTGTCATTTTGTTCATGAGAAAATCTGGCTGGTTTACGATTTACGGGATATGTGAATCTTGGAGAACAATTAGACAATATCTTCGAGGCAAGTGGGCGGGTTGATCACTATGCAACAAGTTGGACAATGATTAACATCTATCTTTCCGGCTCGAAGAATGTTATAGTATGTATCATACAACACATGGTTTGTATCTTATTAGGATCTTTACTTATAAAGGTGTAATAAATTTAGGTAGAGTAGATCATCCTTACATATTAATGTATATAACCTTCTTGTGTATATATATATATATATATATATATATATATGCTCTCTACTCTATATATATATATATATATGATGAATCAATGGAAAATACAAGGAATTCATTCCTCCAACTCTTCCCCTTTTGTTTCTACAATAATGAACAGAGATGTGAACGACATTTCATCGAAAAACAAGCCAGCATCATGATAAATTCTAAACTGCCATAGCAGGCATATAATTAAGAATAAATGCTTTGGTTCATTGCTGCTTGATGACTAGAAGAAATGAAATGTAAGGAAGCACACAAGCCATTTGCCAAAAGAGGTTTGTTCGTCACTCGAGGAAGAGATACCTGAAAAGGTGAATCCATGTGATGAGTTACAAAAATCAGCATTTCAATCAAATTCTCCATTCAAATCCATCAACCAGCTTCATTTTCAAACTCACATCCAAGAATTCAGTTCAAACAAAATACCCTACCACCACTAATCCTCTTCACCATTACAGCGACCAAAAAACAATTAAGAAAGTACAAAACAAGTCCAAGAGATAAACATAATAAACACCAAAGCATGAGAATAAAGGATTGCAGTGAAAGAGAAAAAGATGAACACTCATCGGTTAAAGATTGAACGCAAAGGAAAACAGTAAAGAAACAGTGTTGGCTAGCAAAAAGCCCTTTCTTCCTCTTCTTTCTCTCAAGTCCCATGTCAGCCTGGCTGTAGCAACTCCATTGACCCTCTGGTTCTGATGGAAACTCATAGAATAAGAAATCAGTACAACTCATTCAATATTTACCCGAAACAAAAGCATCGCATCAAGTGCAGGAGAGTCCAGTCTCTGAGTTGACCCAATCCAACCAGATAAGCTGTTTAGCACCTTATAAACAATTAAAAAACTTAAGGCAAAAATTGAGATCTGCAGAAGCGATTTTAGAAATTAGAACAATGAACACAATATTTAACTTCGCCGCTTGATTTGTAGTTATATCACCAGAAAGAATAAAAAATAAAAATCAGATTTAAAAAATAATTAAAATATGAAGCTTAAGGTGTACAAAATTAATTGATTTAACAGCATCCAGGATTTCTATCATACAAATGAAAACATTCATGTGCAAGTACAGGGCCACTCTAGGAAAGCCCTTACATAAAAATTCTAGTAAGTAATAACTAGAAACATTATAAAGTGCCTGCAAAAATTATATACAATCTCAAAACAGTATCTTTTAGGAATACCCTACCATATTTTAAAGAATTTCTAGAAAATTACAATGTATAAATACATTAAAATATATCTTTGGACTGGCAGATGAATCAGTATATGTGATCCCCGAGGATGTTCCAAGAGCTTGCTTAGTGAAATTAAACATGCAATTAACATATTCCATTTCCTCTTTTTGTTATAGCAAGACAGATCTCATTTGAATAAATCTTTGAGCATCTTCAGTGCGACCAACACGGTTGAGAAGTTCAATGATACTAGAGTAGTGTTCATCGGATGCCTTAATTCTATATCTTCGGGTCATTAGATTGAAGATGAGGCAGGCATCATCTGCTAATTCAGCTCGTTCACAAATAGATAGAATTGCTTTGAAAGTATAATGATTTGGCGTGAGACCATCAGATCGCATCTGATGAAAAAGATTAATTGCATCCTGATACAAACCATTATATCCATAAGCTTCTATAATGGCAGTCCATGCCATAGAACCCTTGGCAGGGATAGCCTTAAATGCCAACTTTGCTTTAGTGATCGCTCCAAACTTTCCATACATCTTAATTATTTCCGCAGAGACAAAAGGTATTGATTCAAAATCTTTCTTCAAGATCTGTCCGTGAATCTCCTTCCCAAGCTTCAAGTTTTCAAGTTCACCACAGATGCTCAAAATCCTTGCCATTGCAACTGAGTCGGGCCTGTGCTTTGACAACTGCATGGACCTAAACACACCAAGTGCCTCATGTAGAAACCCATTTTCCACATATGAATCGATCATGGCTGTCCATGAGATCACATTCCTTCGGTCCATTCCATCAAAGATTTTAAGAGAGTAACCTATGTTTTCACATTTTGAGTACATTACCATCAGAGAAGTAGCTATAGAAATATTGGGCAGAAACACATTCTTCACAGCATAACAATGAATCTCCTTCCCCTGCCTCAAAGCCCTTAACCCTGCACAAACCGGGAGAACAGTGGCAACCGTGACAACATCAGGCTTGAACCCTTCTTGCTGCATCCAAGCTATCGATCTTAGTGCCTGATCAAGCCTCCCATTTGAGGCATAACCCGACATCAAAGCAGTCCAGGAAACAGCAGTCCTCACTGTAGAGGCGTAAAAGACTTGTCTCCCTGACGCCATATCACCACATTTGCAATACATATCGATCAATGCAGACTGAATAAACTGCTGCTTCGAATAACTCTTTGTTTTAACCACATGAGCATGAACCTCCCTCCCCAATTTCCAGGCACCCACTTCCCCAATCAGTGGAAGTATTGTAGTCAGTATAACAGAATTCGGAGATATTCCTTCTCTCCTCATCCACCTCAGATACTCCAATGCTTCTCTCTGCAACCTATTATGCCCAAACCCTGCAATCATAGCCCCCCACACCACAATATCTCTCTCAACAATTTCTTCAAACACAAGGCGTGCAAGCTTAATTTTACCACATTTGAAGTACATATCAATCAAAGTAGTCCTCAGAATCGCACTATCCACCAAACCATTCTTTATCAAAAGGGCATGAGCCTTTAAACCTTGTCTGAATGCCCTGGCACCGGCAAAGCTCTTGATCATACAAGAAAAACTATAAACATTCAACTCAACCCCCAATTCTCTCATTTCTGAAAAAGTAGAAAGCGCCTGCATGTAATGCCTTCGACCTGAAATCACATTGCCTCTCAGCAATGCATTCCAAGGATACACACTCTTTGGGCTGATCCCATCAAAAACCCCTCTAGCATCCTCGAAAGAACCACAAGACGTGTACATATGAACAAGTTTTGTTCGCAAAAACTCATTGTTTTCAAGCCCATTTACTCTAATATGCACATGAATTTGCTTACCATGTGTCAAAGACTTTGATATAACGCAGGCGCGGAGGAGTGAAGAGAATGTGGTGGAATTAACAGGAATACCTTGTTGGTCACAGTAGTCCAAGATGGTAAGAGCCTCGTTGAGCATACCCTGCCTTGCAAATCTCTGAATGTCACTGTAAATTGCATGTGGGTTCTTAGTATGTAGCGGCAAGGACATCGGAAATGCATCTTTTTCTAGGAACGGCTTCTTCTTCGGTGACTTCAGTCTGGTCCTGAACTGGGTTTTGGTGGGTTTGGAGGGAGTGGTTTGAATGTCACTGTAAATGGCATGTGGGTTCTTGGAATGGAGTGGTAGGGACAGTGCTTGAGCATCCTTTTCCGAGAAAGTTAGGTTTTTGGGGGTTTTGTGGCGGGTCGAAGAGGGCTTGAAGTTGGAGTTGTTGAAAGAATTTGAGGGTATTAGCAGGGTTTTAGGAGAAAGGTGAGCGGAGGTGGAAAGGAGGGGACTGTCTACCGCGTTCATGTCGGAGGAAACTGTGAGTATGTTGAGATAGAAGTGTGAGAATCTCTGTTTATAAATAACTCTGAAGAGGGAGAGAAAATAAGAGATATGTTGCCTTCTAGCCGAGGCTCCAATGGTGGAAATGACAGATATTTTCCAGAGAAAATGAGAGAAAAGGACGAATGAGATAATACAAAATGAAAAATGCGGAAATAGTATTAATAAACATTACAAAACATATCTTTCCAAAAAAAATACATTACAAAAGCTATTCTTGTTCACTTGTAGCCCCTTCCCTCGAGCAATGACGTGATTGATTTTTTTTCATGTTTTTATCTGAAATCACCTATTTTGATCTCTATCTTTCGTTGTCTTGATTAATAAAACGGTTCCTTCACAAATATTTAGGTCCCATCTTGTTTTTCGTATTGTAGCTTTTTGATTTAGGCATTAGGTTTGTCGTCGATTTTTTACAATATGATATTTTTTGTCATCTTGTTCTAATATTTTATTTATGAGGGGGTGATTCAAACAGATAAAATAGATTTGATCAATCAAAAATATTGGATTATGATCATTAATATGTTAAAAAACTAAAGTCATAAATATTCTAATTACTAGTTTATTGAATTTGTAGGTTTATATCAATTTATTATATTATTAACTTAAATATTGGTTCATTCTTTATAGTTTTTAACGATTTGAAAGTTTAAATTAATAAAAAAAAAATTCTTTAAAAAGAACATTACAAACCATAAATATGAATATCCAAAGGTTAAAAAAAAAGAACGAAAAAAGAGAATAGAATTATAATCTAAAATAAATACTTTTTGGAAAATCCTTGTTGCTTAAATTACAATCTCTATTAGTTAGTGAATTTATTTTACGAGGAAAATAGAAGGAAAAAAAAAGTTTATTGGACTCACCACTTTTATAATCAACCTTATTGGTGAAGGAAGTATGAGGATTCTAAATTGAATGAATAATTATACTATAGTTTTGACCAATTTAATTTAAAAACAAAATTTATTATCTACACATTGAATGTTCTTTTATTTAGCCCACATATGGATGGTGAATTTAAAAAATAATAATAATAAACCCAACACCAAAATTCACATATTCAATTGAAGTAAAAAAAATTTGAAAACTTGAAACTCATATTATAGAGTATCGATCATATTGAAAACTTACATGTCCCACTTATTTTTTTATAAATGACTTGATCTTATTCTGGAAATAATAAAGTTGAAGTCATATTCAAGGTTACATGTAATCTCTCTCTGTAATCCCATTTTGAAATAGTGAAAAGTTCAATTAAGTCAGTTCTTGTAAATATAGGCTTCTTGTTAGTATGTAAAATCACGGGTGTATTCTTTATTTTGCGCTAAGTTCTTATACTCGTGTTGCCAGAGTTACAACGCTAAATAATAGGCCTCTTTAACATGAACATTAGACGAACTAGCTCAGATAATGTAAGGAAACATGCCAGAGCAGAAGATGAACTTCATTGGGGACTTGCCCCTTTGAGCCTCTTCACAGTTAACTCAATCTACAAGCTCACAGCTAAGGGTGCCGCAAAAGATGAGAACACTGTTATGGTTGATACACCATGAGAAACTCATGACCAACAAGGAGAGATGGAGGAGATGAAAGAAAAATAAAAATTACAGAACAGAAAATAAGAGCGAGTCTTTGTCAAAGATTGAAGACGTTGAGTCTCGTGAGTAATCACGATCTTCTTAAAATAGATTCTTCGTCACCCTGGTACTTGGAGAATATCACGTCAACGTTTGTCTTTCAGGATAAAACGACTTAACAAATGGTCAATAAAGACGTAAAGACTTACAACCACTCTAACGAACTGGAAAAGTTTGCTTTATCATTGATGAACCGAAAGAGGAAGAAGGACAACTTTTGAACCTATGTACTTGAGTCTCTTCCCCTAAAATCTTGACATGCTATATATAGACTTATGGTAGGTGATGAACATAAGAGATGAACGAAAGGAATTGAAGTCTTTGACAATTTCAATTTCAACAAAAAGAGAAATTAATTTGATTATACAAGGTATTAAAAACCCTTTATGTGAACATTTCCAAATTAAAAACAAAATATAATTTCATTCAAAACATATAGAAATTCAACACTCTCTTGGAACCTTAGAGCAAGTGACACTGAGGAAGGGGAGGAAGTTTGGAGGGAGAAGGTTGTTATTGTTAAAATTAGGAAACCTAATTGATAACAAGAGAAAATTGAAATTCTTATTGAAATGAATAATTCTTATCAAAATTACATAATAAAGGTCTTTATATAGACTTACTAAAAAAAATCATAATATGAAACAAACTTTAAAGTGTTAAGAATAAAAAATCTACTAAAATATAAAAAGAATCATACAAATAATAGGAATATATTATATTCTACAATAAAATATAATTTAAGATTCTACTCAAACTCGTGATGCGTATAAGCGTCGAAAGTTTCTAGCATAAAAGCAGGCAGAAGCTGATCTGATCAAATCTTAGGATTGCACAAAGAAACAATTTCAAAAGAAATCGGAAGATAAATAATTGCAGAGAGAGAAAACAACATAAATTGAAAGATCAACAAAGAGAGAAACAATTTCAAAAGAAATCGAAAGATAAATAATTGTAGAGAGAGAAAACAGCATAAATCGAAAGATCAACAAAGAGAGAAACAATTTCAAAAGGAATGGAGAAGAGAAAAGCAATTCTAAGAGAGAACGGGAGAAATCGAAGTTGTCAAAGAAACTCATTTTAAAAAGTAAGAAAAACAGTGAGAGAGAGAGAAAGTAGCATAAATCGAAAGGTCATAAGAGATAAAAAATTTCAAAAGAAATTGGAAGATAAACAATTGTAGATAAAGAAAGCAACAAAAATCGGAACATCGTCAAAGAGAAACAATTTCAAAAATACTAAAGTTTGAAGAGAAAAAACAAAGGAACCAAGAATCTGAATGTAACACCTCAAATTATACCCTAGTAGGTTATTACATCTTTAGGGTATAATATAAGTAAAATTTGCATTTTTCAGAAATTAAGTGTAAAGTGAGAAAAATGTTAAATTGATAATTTGTAAAATGATGACTTAAAGGTCATAACACAAGAAGAGTATATGTTAAAGTAGGAATTTGATAAGTTGAATTGCAAATAATAAAAAGATAAATGACCAAATTGTATGGTTGAGAATTTAGGCAAAAAAGTGAGATAAGGCCAAACATAGCCTTATAGTAGAGAACATTTCCCATTTGGCTTAGAGGAGGTTAGGGCTTACGGTTTGTGTGAGAAGAAGTCATTTTTGGGTTTCCAATTGTTCAAGAAAAGAGAATGAAAAGAAGAAGATAAGAAATCCAGGTTTGAAACTCTCATATTTGTTAGTATGGAACTCATGTATGGAAATTTCTCATTTAATGTATGGAAAGTATGGGAATCCCTCGTTGTCTAGGTTTGGGTAGGAAAAATCATAATCAAAGTGTTTTTGGGTTGTGTTGAAGTTTGTTTTGGGGTTGGTTTGTTTTTTGTTGAATGATTTCTGGTGAAAAAGGCCAAAAGTGGTCCATTTTCGGTTTCAACACAACACCCTTACGCCTAGGCATAGGAGTGCATGCCTAGGCATAGAGCTCCGCCTAGTCGGAGGTCCCTATACCTAGGTGGACCCGACACCCCTTTTGAGAAGTTTCTACTACGCATAGGCCTAAGCGAACCTCTACGCCTAAGCGTAGCACCAAGCTATAGTTCCAGTTTTGTTCTTTCTTCGGTTAATTCTAGAATTCATTATTCTTTTGTTTAGACTTTCAATGGAAGATAATTAGGCATAAAATTGGATTAATTAAGGATCCTAACAAGTGAATGAAAGGGTCCGTACATGTATCTATTATAAGATTAAAATCGCGGTGCTGATTGCGCGTAATGGAAGCTTTGTCATTGAAGCTGACATTGTTTCTTGCCTAACCACTCGCTGATTAAAATAATAACTGATAGACGCATATGGTGTGTGCGTGAGATCGAATGGTGGATGAATGGGTGCGTGCGTTGGGTCGTGACGACATACTGCGCATGTGACGCATGTGTAGCATTCCAAAATATCTACTACTTGATTTCGGACTTGTTAAGGTATATTACTCGAATAGATATGAGATTTTCGAATAAAGCTAGGGGGCAGGAAGAGTTTGGGTACAAGGGCAATCTTGTAATTTGTTAAAAAGGACCTATTGCAGTCCATAAAGTAGAAAGATTAGAAGTTAATGTTTAAATGTGAAAATGAGCCGCCAAATAAAGGGAGTTATGGGGTTAAAAGGCAAATAAATAAAATAACCCAATGGGTTTTATTTGAGAGAGACGAAACATAGCCTTAACTCAAAATTTTATTTAAGACCAAGAATTGGTCTCAAAATTGGGGAGAGAAAAACGTAGAGAGGGGGAAGAGCAAAAGGAAGAAGAAGAAGGAGAGAGAGAAGAAGAAGAGAAGGAGAGAAGTTGTGCAGTGAGGTATACTGGAGCTTTTTGGATTTGTGAGATCACATGGAGTGTAAGGCTTTATATATGATTAGGTTTGTCTCCAAATCTAGGGTTTTTGATTGAATTGCATCTTAACCTTGAATTTCTTACAAAAATTAAGTTGGTAATACTTTTGAGAATAAGATAAGTAAGGAATTCCCTTGTTGAGTTAGATTCATGGATTAAATTATTATTAATAATGAGATTAGGGTTTAGAATAAACCCTAACAACTCTCTATGTTTGGATCATGTATGGGATATGACCCATATTAAAATTGTTTGGAAGGATTTCATGAAACCTGTTTTTGGAAATAAGATAAGTATTGAAAGATGAAATATATAGGTAGAAAGGGTTATAAGGCAATATAGAATGATTTTTGATGTGTGTAGGAAGTATAGGAGTAATCCATGGATGAAAGGGCATGAAAAAAGGAGAAAACACACATTACGGGCATTCCCGGGTCATGTACCGGGTACACTTTGAACATGTACAGTTACACATTGTGTTCCTAGTCTTTTGGCCAAAGTGTACGGTACACTTAGGGTGTCTCCAGTACACCCATCCCAATTTCCGGTTTGACCAGTTTTTGTATTTTGGCCATGGCACTCCATTTCTTCATCGATTTGAGTGATTCAAATGGCCAATTAAAATATACTTCAAGGAGAACTATCCATATATAGAAATAGACATCGTCAAATTATGACTCTAAAGTGGCCCAAAATCCACTCGAAGTGGGACCATGTGCAAACAAATTCTGGTTTCGGTGTTGAACATAGAAAAGTCCGGGTTGTTTCGGACGTAACTTGAGGAATTCGATTACTCCAATTGGAGTGGTTCAGTTGGAATAGAACCCTTAGCACCTAGTTTTAAATGAGTTTAAGGACATAGTGTCAAAATATGAAGTTAAGACGGAAAAATAGATATACAAGCTTATTCACCAGAAAATCGGGTAAAATGACTAGTTGGCATAAAAATGCTTCATAACTTTATTTTCAGGATGATCCGATTGGATTGATTCCAATTCACAAGTAAGCTAAGATTCATAAAGGAATGAGAATATATCAATGAGGTGTGATCTCATAGACATCATACTTCATAAGTATATAAAGTGCTATATCTTAATATAAATGAAACAAGGAAAATATAGAAAATCTGATATGTATAGATGGGTTCGCAAAACATGAATATATGATATGAATATAGGATATGTCATAAGATATGATAGGTATAAGTTATAAGATATGATAAGATATGATAGGATATGTCATAAGATTATGATAGCCCTACGATGCAGAATGATAGGCACATATGAATGTAAGGTATCTGATAAGCAGACATATGATTGTCATGCATAAACAAATAGATGGAACATGATAGAAATATAGAAAGTATATTGAATAGATAAAGACATATGATGTCATAAATGATAGGAATATATGATAGTTATCTGAAATGAATAAAATAGGAACATGCTAGTAACACATGATAGAAATGCGTAAATTTAAAACGAAAATTAAGCCAGATGACAAAGCATAGAGATGAAATTTTATGTATAAGCTGAATAGCTAGATGCATGTATAAATGATATAAAGAGTTATAGAGTGCTCAAGCGATATAGAAATATATATGAATACAGAGTGCATAGATACCTTCATGATATATAATTAAAGTTTACATATCCCGATATGAAGACAAAACTAAATGATAGCAAAGATATGAAATGAAAACGGCGGCAGGAATATAGACACTTGAAAAGCAATGTCATGAACACGAGAATGTAAGGTGGTCACACAGTCATGAGTTATGAAGACCGCCTTGATCCATGCATGACCCCACCTGGATCAAGAATGAATGAGTGGACGTCACGATTAGTACTTGATTACTCTGATTAGTGCTTGATACTCTGATTAGTGCCCGGTACTCTGACCCAAATGCCGGTACTCGACCAATGCCGGTACTCGATTAGAGTGCTCAAACCTCCCCAGATTGAAGCCACTCTGGTACTCTGTTGGTGCTCACGGCACCTCGGTATATTATGCGCTGGTGCCATTATGCTAGATCTACTCATTCTTATGGTATTGATCCTAGGTAATTGACAGGATATATGATAAGACTCTAAATAAAGAATAGAAGTAAAGATCTGAATATACCTCTGTATCTATTCTGTAGTACCTACGGGTACCTCCAAAACACATAAAGTATACAAAAGCACAAGAAAAGTACAAAAAGTATACAAAAGCACAAAGTGTATGATAGATAGAATAAGAACGTACAAATGTATATGAAGTATATGAATAGTACGGGATAACGAGGATATAGAAAAGTAGAGATGGCTTATATAACGGGGAAAGTATACGATGATGTACAAGTATGAGAAGTGAAGAATGAAAGCCATATGAAAAGGTATAGTATATAGAAAGCATAGTATCGAAAAGCATGAAAAGCATTGCATATGAATAGCATAGCATACTTGAATATATCCCAATATATCGATGACATATTAGTATAAAGAGAAAGCCATATAGAAAAGTATAATAGGAGAAAACGATTACAAAAATGAAGCAGATTACATGAATATAGATATATGAATATAAGATCACATAGAGGAGTCTGAAAGTATAGTCTGCTTAAGGATATGAACAAGTAAAGTCTGAGAGAAAGTGAGAAAAGAAATTAAATGAAAATATAAAGGGGCGTGCAAGCCACAACACTTGAAAAGAAGACATGATATAGGTATAGGATTAAGGAAATGCACATATGATATATAGAATGCAATAAATCATAAGAATAAGATGAAAAAAGATATAAGACTAGAGACATGATGGCCTAAAAGAATAGGAACATTGAAAAGACATACATGACAAGTGAAAGATGAACCTGGGGACAGAGTATAGAGATATATTAAATTACTGAAATAGACCACATAAAAGTATAAATAAGGAGATGCCAAAAGACATAGAATATGTAATAGAAAAGATTGACATGCAATAGGAAAATAAGATGATAAGGAATTGATTACCAAATATGGTTTGATATATGTAATGTATATGTATAAGCTTGTGTGATCGCCATTGGTGGTTGTGTGCTTTATCAGTGGTAAGCGTAAAGAAAAACGCACGGGTGTTCAATCCGTGTAGGTACAGGAGTAGAAGACAAGGATAGAAGGCAAAGGACCCGTTCCATAAAGCCAAAGCGGTGACTCAGGAGATAGGTGCTCACAGTAGCTGCCGCAATCACGAAGTTTTGTATTAAGAAATGTCTTGTATAGGTATTTGTAGCTTATAAGTAAAGGGGACTACTGTATGTGTATAGACTTTAAAGGACACCACTCTAGGTGGTAGTTCCTTTGTATATGTACAAATGATTTTTGTTAGAGAAATTGAGTTTGTACACTGACAGTGATCTGACTCCCAGAAAAACAGGTCAATGGGAATTTGTGCTCTTAGTATAGATAGTATCGCATGCCGGACTTGATTCGATCATGGCCCAGGTCGAGACCGGGATCGGGCGTGACACCTGATGCACGTGAGTAGAGCACTTCTCTATTGATTGTGGCTGACCCTCCACGGTAGTGCTACGACACTTCTGTAATGCATTGGGCGGACACGTCTACGTTCGATGTGAATGGCAGCTCTTTGCATTGTCTTCAAAGCACCTCTAATGCGATGGGTAGACACGTCTACGTTCAATATTGTACCATTTATTGTCTTTGCGTCCCTCTTATTTATTATTTGCGAGTACATACATGCAAACATTTATATAGTAAGAATATGAATAATGAACCGATTATGTTATATAATGTGGTACCTTCTGTAAAGATCCTACGTCCCCAAGCTCTTACAGGGAGATATAGAAAATTCCGTTATAAGAATTATATTTATATAGAAACTTTTTGTTATATAGTGCATTATATGTAAACTACGACATATGCCTTATGATATAACTTGTAAATGTGGACAGCAGTAGTCATATATGTTATACATTTACATTAAAAATTTATAAAGCTTACTTTGATTGTTTCGTAGATGTAGGTACTAAAGGGACATGGGGCACCACGCCTGGCATTCAGGGCCCGACCACGACCAATAGGAGTCCACTTGATGTTGGTTTTGATTTTTGGTTTTTAGAATGTAAATATAAAAGTCTTTGTAATAGTGGAGTTTGTGTAAGTACAAGTAAATAAGACTCAGGCATGTATATGAGTCCACTTGATGTAGGTTTTGATTTTTGGTTTTTAGAATGTAAATGTAAAAGTCTTTGTAATAATGGAATTTGTGTAAGTACAAGTAAATGAGATTCAGACATGTATATGTACAGGATATTTTAAACACTACTACAATGGTAATTTTACAAGTTATGTTATGATATATGGATTTGTTTATGGAAATGAGCTTACCAATGTCAGAAAGTCAAGTAAAGGAGTCTTAGTCCCGTGTCGCGCCCCCATTCTTCGCCTAGGCGAGGGTAGGGGTGTGACAGGATTAGGGCAACAATTTGGTGGATTCTCATTCAACGACTTTCTTCAAGAAACCGACGTCTTCAAAAAGTCATGCACACGCAAGAGGCGACACTGACAATCAACCATGACCAACACATTGTTCTCTTAGTAGTGGAAGCTTAGCACCACAGGCCCGGCACCCCCATTGAATCATAATCAGGGGCTACAGAGAAAGAATAGACAACAAAAACTTCATCTGGGCCCGTCTTCACATCAATCCCAAAGTCGGTCTCAAAAACCTTATGACACTACATTTTAACAATTGACAGCTAAGGCTATGCATCTTAGTCTTCGTCGAGAGTGGCAAAAGTTTCTTCCTTATTTGTTTGAATGCCTTCATCTTTGACAAAGCCAACAATGGTGGTGCCATTCAGAATCTCTACACTCATGATGGAAAATCTTCTTCTAATTCTTAAGACTAGACGCATGGCTTTGATACCATATTAAAATTAGGAAACCCGATTGATACCAAGAGAAAACTGAAATTCTTATTGTAATGAATAATTCTTATCAAAATTACATAATAAAGGTCATTATATAAACGTACTAGAAAAATCTTAATATAAAATCAACTCTAAAGTGTTAAGAATAAGAAATCTACCAAAATAGAAAAAGAATCATACAAATAATATAAATATATTATGTAATATAATATAATATAATTTAACAGCTATTTGCATATGGTGTGTCCAGAGATAGAGGAACAATGCAGTTTCCAATGATCAGGAAGTAGAAACAAGTGCCAAGAGAAGGGTGATAATGGATTACACTGAGAAATGGATTACCACATAAAAGAAGGGTAGTATCTTTACATCATAACACATAAATTAAACTGCTAAAAACATCAGAGGATGACACATCATCCAAGTTAATAACAATAACAAACGGTTCAAGGCCTACACAAGCGATAATCCTAATATGTCTAAAATACCTAAGATTTTAAGTCTGATGAAACATACTGACGAACATGGATTTGATGTGACTTCTTTGTCTGATTGAGTCTGAATCGTCTACACAAAAACCAACAAACAACCACACGTCACAACAAATCAGAGACAAAAACATAAGAAAACAAAGGAAAATCAAATGAAAACTTAGATTAAGAGGAAGAAACCACTTTATTGAGGGAGAAAACTCAAATATGAGTGGACAAACGATGAGATGAGTGATTTCAGGTTAAGAAATGCCAAAAAACCACCCCGCCTTTTTAACAGGATGAAAAATAAGAAATGAAGAAATTTGGGTTTCCAAAAGAGAGGAGAAGAATCCCACAACTTTTTTTTTCTTTTTTCAGTAAAATTTGAATTCGATAGAGATACATGATTCATTATCGGAGGTTTATAATGATTGTTTTTTATATATTTATTTTTCTCTTTTCAATTAAATTTTGTAAATAATAGTGATACTTGAACAAATCAAAACCGCAAATTATAAATTATTATTCAAATCAAAAAATAAGGATTAGAAATATAAAATATTAAAATAATTGTGACCCGCTCGGGTCGCAGGCCCACTAATACGACTTTGGTGGACCCCGGCCTCGGCGGAAGCACACTTATCCCCTCGGGGGACTCGTTCTGTATTTCAGCGCCGAGCGCGGGACTGGGAGCAAATGCGTGCTACGTAGTGGGTACCAAAGCTAAAACTAGTAGCTCGGTTGGTGCCTGCGTAAGGCATAGTCTTAAGCACAGGTCGAGGTCTGGCGGCTGGCTGAGGCTGGATAAGGTGATCGGCCGGCAAATCTAAAATCGAAGATAAGTCTTACTGCAGTATGAATCATCCTTAATAAAGCCGCGCTGTGACGACCCTCGGGTGCGGGCCCACACCTATTCGACTTTTGGTGGACCCTCGGCCTCGGCCGACCACGCCTTATACATAGGGACCTCCACATTCTGTGGGTTCATGCCAGACACAGGACTGGGGCAGAATGCCGAGTTAACTACGTGAGTGGGTCGCGGCTGAGTGCTTAGCTCGGTTGGTGCCCTAAGAGGCTTCCGTCGTATAAGATGTTCCTGATAGTGAAGACGTCGTCTGGCGTATACTTCACATAGGGGGTGTATGAAGTATGGTATATTAACTTCTATGTCTTTCATATGATTAATTTCAAATATATCTCAACATAAAAATTATATTATAATATATTACTATTAATTTTTAAGCTTATGGCCGTGAAGGGGATTAGCTCATATGGTAAAGCGTTCACGAGAGGCATAGGGATCGGGACTTTAAAAAATAGAATGGAAGAGATCCAACCGTCCATTTATTATACTTTTTTATTGATCTCCAAAACTTAATTAAAAACAAGGCTGATTGATTAAATAACCATTTAAAATCTAAATTTTGAAATTTGACATTTCATCAATTTTTGTATTTATTTTGAAAAAATTGTCCATCTTATTTGCTTTCTTTTAAGAGACAATGATATTTTTCTTCAAAATAAGTTATTTTTCAATAAATATATGAGAAATATTTTAAAAGACAATGTAAATACATGAAATATAAAAAAAAAATTATTCAAAATAAAAATTTTGAAATCTGGCCTTCATCAATTTTTGTTCCGATTTTGATAAAAATGTTTATCTTATTTTATTGTAAACATAACCTTTTCTTTCAAAAGGAAATGATATTTTTCTTAGAAATAAGTTAATTTTTAAGAAATATATGAAATATTTTTAAGAACGATGTAAATAATAGAGGTGGTCGGTAGAATGAATTTGGGTTAGAATTTGACCAAGAATTAGTGCAATTTTCAGTAAAAATATAACGGCATGCTTAGATCATTTAGTAAGTGCCTTATAAATGAAAATTAGCGGGCAGGTCGAACCTAAATTGGCCTTGTTTTTTAATGCTATAAATTTATAAGCGACAGTGCTAATTAAATTAATTTGGGTAACCTAGAACATGACTTAAATCGCCACCTCTATAAATACATGAAATATAAAAACATATTTTTATTCAAAATAAAAATTTTGAAATCTGACCCTTCATGGTCATCCTGATTTTGATAAAAATGTTCATCTTATTTTCTTGTAAAAGTATCCTCTTCTTTTAAGAGGCAATGATATTTTTCTTTAAAATAAGTTATTTTTCAAGAAAATAATATGGGAAATGTTTTAAGAGACAATGTAAATTCATGAAATATAAAAACATATTTTTATTCAAAATAAAAATTTTGAAATATGACCCTTTATCAATTTTTGTCTTGATTTTGATAAAAATATCCATCTTATTTTTTTTTTTGTAAAAATAACCTCTTCTTGTGAGAAACAATGATATTTTTCTTTAAAATAAGTTATTTTCCAAAAAAAAAATTAAAGAAAATATTTTAAGATATCATTGTTTTTAAAATAAGTTATTTTTCAAGAAAAAAAATATGGAAAATGTTTTAAGAGACAATGTAAATTCATGAAATATGAAAACATATTTTTATTAAAAATAAAAATTTTGAAATCCGACCCTTCATCAATTTTTGTCCTGATTTTGATAAAATATTCATCTTATTTTCTTATAAAAATAACCTCTTATTTTAAGAAACGATTATATTTTTCTTCAAAATAAGTTATTTTTCAAAAAAAAAAAATAAAGAAAATATTTTAAGAGAAAATGTAAATTTATGAAATATAAAAACGTATTTTTATTCAAAATAAATTATTTTTCAAGAAAAAAAATAGAAAATATTAGATGGACAAATTCAAGAGTATTTGATTCCTTTTAATCAAATATTTATAAAATCAAAAAGAGAATAAAGAGGTGATAAAGAAAATTTTCAATAAATCAAGTCCAAAATGAGCCTCATCACAAACTCCACCACTCTTCTTCAACCCTCAACACCATCTCCGCCCCTTCTTCATCCCCACAGAATCTCCATTTCCACCCACTCCACTCAGAGAATAAGAAGCAGAAGATACAACCCACTAAGGGTTTCATCTTCCCCACAAAACCCATCTGCCACAATTGCAGAACCAGAAACAATTACTCAAAACGATGAAGCCGATGGTGATGGTGATGGTGATGAGTCGAAATTGCTTTCTGGGTCAAGTGTTGTTAGGGCTTTCTATACAGGAATCAATAGCCATGAACTTGATTCCGTGGAGGAGCTCATTGCCCAGAACTGCGTCTATGAAGACCTCATCTTCCCCCAACCCTTTGTGGGTCGCAAGGTTTGTGATTTTCTGTTTGGATTCCGAGAAAATTGTTGAGAGTGTTGAAGAACTACAGGGTATGATTGCAGGCTATCATGGAATTCTTCAACAAATTTATAGATACCATCAGCAAGGAATTGCAGTTTGTGATTGATGACATATCAGAAGCTGATTCCTCAGCTGTTGGGGTTACATGGCACTTGGGTATTTTTTTTATTTTCATTTTTCTGGGAAGTTTCTATTTAGGGTCTTTGAAGGAATTAATGGTGGAAATGATGACAGAATGGAAGGGGAGGCCTTTTCCATTTAGCAAAGGGTGCAGCTTTTATCGGTTGGATGTGTTGAATGGCAAAAGGCAAATAATGTAAGTTGGGTTTTTTATTTTGAAAGAACAATTTATTATATCATCCCAAAAAAAAAAAAGAAAGAAAAAAAAGAAACTATCTAGCAGAATCCAGGTGGGGAGAAAGAGTGATTATTAGGATGAAGAAATTTTCATAAATCTGAAATGGGGGAAAAACATGGATGGGGGAATCCATCCCTTCCTAGTGTAAGATAGGGAATAGGGAATATATTTACTAGTGAGGATGGGAAAAAAGGGATTACTTTGTCGATCCTCGAGGGTAGCTCAATTGGTCTGGTCTTGGGATTGCTCTTCAATGGTCATGAGTTCGAGTCTACTAGAGGACTAACCCGACCGGTCTTGGGAGCTCAATTGGTCCAATCTTGGGGTTGCTTTTCAATGGTCACCGATTCGAGTCCACTGGAGGACTTACTTGGCCGGTCTTGGGATTGCTCTCCACTGGTCACCAATTCGAGTCCATCGGAGACTTACTTGACGGGTCTTGGGAGCTCAATTGGTCTGATCTTGGGATTGCTTTCCAATGGCCATTGATTCGAGTCCACTAGAGGACTTACCTAGTTGGTCTTGGGATTGCTCTCCACTAGTCACCAGTTCAAGTCCATCGGAGACTTACTCGATCGATCTTGGGATTGTTTTCCAATGGTCACCATTTCGAGTCCATTGGAGGACTCCTGATTGGTCTTGGGATTGCTCTCCATTAGTCACCAGTTCAAGCCCACTAGAGGACTTACCCTGTCGGTCTTGGGAGCTCAATTGGTCCAGTCTTGGATTGATCTCCAATGGTCACCAATTCTATTCCACAGGAGGACTTTCCTGGCCGGTCTTGGAATTGCTCTCTAATGATCACCAATTCGAGTCCGGTCTTGAGATTGCTCTCTAAGGATCACTGATTCGAGTCCACTGAAGGACTTACCCGACCATTAACTTCAGACCTTTTAACCGAAGTGTATTGAACTTTTTTAACTCTAGATTTGCATTGATTCTGTAAGAACCACGCACGAACTTTATTAATGCATAATTTTCTATTGTTGGGTATCTGATATTAGCTTCTGAAAACAGTTACGGGCGTGACAGTGTGGAACCATTTTTCAAGCCAGGAGAAACAGCTTTGGTACGTTTATTATTAACTTTTACATGTCCATCGTGTCTAGCTCATATCGTAAAACGTTCAACGTTTATATAGGCAGGGGAAGGGTCCCGGGTTTGAGTCCCCAGGCAATTGACTACATTTATAACTAAAGTGTTTAGTTATAAAAAAAAAATTAAAAAATCAAAAGTTTTTATCAAAGATAAGCAAAATTTTGGGGGCTTTTACAACAAGTGACCACTTTACTATTGTTTACATGTTTAAACTCTTGTGGAATGCAAAGAGTGTTTACTAAAACATCAAAGATGGGAATAGAAGTTCTTGATGGGCATAGAAACCTGCTTTTGGCTCCTAAAAAGTCGATCAAAGAGCTGTTATTACTAAAACATGCTTAGGGCCTGTTTGATTATAGTTTTTGAAAACTGTTTTTTGTTATGAAGCAAGCTTGAGAGAGCAGCGTTTGAGTTACGATTTTGTTTTTGTTAAAAATCTGAAAATACAGCAAATTCGGGGCAATAGAATATTTTCCAATCTTATTGAAATGGTGTTATCTATGTTTAAGCAGGTGCTCGAAACGATTTTGAAAAGCGCCCAGTTAAAAGTTCGTAAAAACGAGGAGAACGAGAAAACGAGGAAGGCGGGAAGAGCACTTAAAACACTAATTCAGAAAGCAAGAACAATTTTCAAATAACACAAAAATGGTTTTCTTTTCTCTACGTTTTTTAAAACTGTTCTCAAAAACACTAAGCAAACAAGCACTTAACGTCTGTATAGTTTTAAAAAACAAGAACCAAACATACCTTTAGTATCCGTACAATGCTGTATTAGTTTGTTCTTATAGCTCACTGGTGTTTGTTTCTATATGTATAAACTATAACTGTAGGTTGGCATAAGGGGAGTAGCTTGGCTGCTGCAAAGGTTTCCGAAATTAGCAGACTGGTTATGATTTAATTTGGCCCTTAATTACTTTCAAAACCTAATAGAGAAGCAATCCTGGGTTTTTATTTTGTATTTGTATGATAATATATTCTCCAACTAGAACCCTTCATACTTAATCAAACAAAAACATATATTCATATGAATTGTACAAAGGAGAAAATTCAAAGAAATCATGGGGTTAGACTTAGACTTGCTTTGATACTGTATTGTTTGTATAATTAAACAAAGTAATGCAATTTTTTTTTTCATTTCTCTCTAATATAAAAAAGTAAATTTAGGCCCGTTTGGGTATACAGTTCAATTAAACACTTATTTTATAAAAATTTATTAGATGAGAGCTTGTCATAAAGTAATTTTATTCAATAAGTTATTTGTGTTTAGATGTATATTTTAAAAAACATTTATACATGAGAGGAATTTTCATAATTGTACGAGGACAGTTTTGTCATTAAAATGACCGATTTTTAGGATTTAGTATAAGCTTTTCTTCTATAAGCTTCTCCATGAAGCTAATTGAAATAAGCTAAAATGGGTTTATAAGTTATTTTCATAATCTCTTCCAAGCACCTATACTTTTTATTTAAAGAACTTATGCGAAAAGATAAGCTTAAAAATAAGCAGTAGATAAGATAAGCTCGCCCAAACGCACCCTTAATCCTACATCGTGTCGGTGTTCCATGGCACTTATGTACACATCCAATGATGCATTCTCTTTTCTTTCCCAGTTCTCTATTGTTCCTTGTGCTTCGTCCTCTTCAGCATCTTCAAAGCAATTAACAATGGAGACAACAGTGATGTAAGATAAGATCCTGAACGGCAGAAGACACATAGTAGACTGTGAATGAGAATTTTGTTATAACAAGATATGATCTGAGAATTGAATTACACATTTGGCAACAATGAGATCATTGTTCACAAAATTTCAATGTGATATATATATATATATATATATATATATATATATATATATATACTATATATATATATATATATATATATATATATATATATATATAGTTATATCAATAAGCAAAGAAATAAAATCATATAAATAGAAGAACAATGAATGCAAGAAATATCCGACAGATGGGGAATACTAATGGCTTGTTTGGTTCCTATTTTTTTAAAGCTGTTTTCTGTTCTAAAAAACAAGGAGAACGGTGAGAACATTTTTGGTTCCTTTTTTTTTTTTTTTTTTGTTTAGAAAAACACAAAGAACATATAAAACGCTAAATTTAGAGAACATGAACGGTTTTTAGAAAACACAAAAATAATGTTTTCGGTGTTTAGAAAACTATTATAAGACAATTTTAAGCGTAGGCCAAAAGCAAAAAGGCTGAACTGTTTTGAACAACTAGTTTATATTGCTCAAAAGCGAGAAGAATAAGGAAAAGCGTGTTTGGTTTAGATTTTTTGTTCTGAAAACGCAGAGCAGAAAGAAACAGTATTAATCATTTGTTCACTATTTTTGGCTTGTGAAGAGTTTTGAATAACGGAGATTATCATTTTGGTGTTCTCTAAACACTTTTCTTGTTCTTTAAATTTAGTGTTTTTTAATGTTTTTCAAAACAAAAATAAACTAAAAACTAAACGTGTTACCAACCCCCTTTTATTTTAACATTCTCCGCTTTGTTTTAAGCATAAAGGGAATTTTGAAAGCCATATGAGCAAAATCATAAATTCAGAGAACAATAACAGTTTTCATATAACACCTAAATGGTGTTCTTAGTGTTTTGAAAAAATATTTCTCAGGAACAATTTTCAAAAACAGGAATCAAACCTAAAACTTCTCTCTGGGTATAGTTTAGAGATACTAGCGAGCTTGCCTTCTAGATCTTTATCTCTGCAAAGAAAGCGTCCATTTGTGCTACATTTTGGCTCCTGAAAAATTCAAAGGAAAATGTAAAGGAGGAATAGAGTAAAGGTAGAAGGTAAAAAAGATTCTTCTGAAGATGCAAGGCCAAAGAAGAGAGAGAGGAAAGGTAGGATTAAAAAAAAAGACTGATGGAAAGTAAAAACTAAATTTAAAGTCAATAAATCATTTTAATATGTTATTTCAAAATTCTAAAACATCATTAATTATCCAGTAATCATCAAGAGAGTAATGCCTTGATTGTCTCAAAGGAGCCCCCACCTGTTTATATGGAAGAAAGCATTGATTGTCTCTCCAAGCACAAGAAGCACAATAAGCAAAGGGTTGACTGCCAAATCAATCCCAAACTTTTGAATCAATCTCCAAGCTCCGCCCTGTGTCAAGGTCTGTTCATCGCCTTGGTTCAACATCTATTGTTTGATGCTAATTCCATTTCCTCACTGAATTCCCCAGAAGTTTCATCGTCAGAACCGAATTCTTCACTGGAAATATAACCAGCTTCTTTCATTACCAGGGTCAATCCTTCCAACAAAGGATGAATCTCATCTGTACGAGCATTTGATGTGTCGTCCACCAAAAAGGGAGAAAACCCAGAGCCTACATCAACCCAAGCACATCCAGGAGCCTTTCTCACACCCAAGTCCCTCATGAAAGTTCTCACCTTTGCAAGCTTGTGCCAACACCCAGCAGCAGCATACATGTTAGCGATCAACACGTAGTATCCCGGATTTTCAGGCTTCATTTCCAACAGTTTCTCAGCTGCCCATTCCCCTATCTCAGTATTTCTATGAATACGACAGGCTCCTATAAGAGTAGCCCACATAGCATGAGTTGGCCTGTAAGGCATATTTCTAATAATCTCCTTGGCTTTATACAACAAACCAGCCCTACCAAAAAGATCAGCCATGCAAGCAAAGTGCTCTACATGTGGAGTTAGACCATAGAGAATCCTCATTTTTTCAAAAAGTAGTTGACCTTGAGTTACAAGACCTGAATGGCTGCATGCTGATAGAACTGCAATCATGGTTATATGATCAGGTTCGATATGGGAATCGTTCATCTCTTTAAACAGTTCTAGTGCAGCCCGTCCCTCTCCTTGCATCCCATATCCAGCAATCATGGAGGTGTAAGTCATCTTATCCTTCTCATCCAACATATCAAACACTCTTCTAGCTTCTAAAACTTTTCCTGATCTTGCATACATATCCACGAGAGCATTCCATAGTAACAGATAATCCTTGAAATGCTCACACCTAGTCATGTAGCAGTGGAATTCTTTCCCATGTTGCAAATTTGCCACTCGAGCACATAGAGGAAGAACACTTGCAATTGTTACATAATTTGGTTCAATGCCTGAAAGCAACATCTCTCTTAAAAGGAAGGAGGCTTCCTCGGATCGGTCCATATGACAGCAACCAGAAATTATGGAATTCCAGGTAATTAAACTCTTAGCTTCCATCGACTGGAATACCAAATATGCATGCCTGAGATCTTTACACCTAGCATACATAGTGATCAATGCATTTTTTACTGTATCAACCTCACTGAAACAACTACGGATGGCAAAACCATGGATCGCTTTCCCCAGTTTTACATCCCCAATATGCGAACATGCACCCAAACCAATGAGCATTGCAACAGAATCCAAATGACTACCACGTTTCCTCATTTGACAAAGCAATTCTAGTGCACCCTTATAGTTACCTGTACGCAAGTAACCCCCAGCCATGGTATTCAACATAATGATGTTCAATTCGATACCCTCTGCCCCCATGCTTCTGAACAGAAGAAATGCTTCATTCCACTTACCCATGGAGGCGTAAACTGAGATCATTGAGTTCCAAGAAATTGCATCCCTTTCTGGCATTTTATCAAACAAGTCACGAGCAATAACTACCTCCCCACATTTACCATACATGGAGATTAATGCATTATGCACAATCAAGCTCCACCCGGTATGACCAGCATTGATTGCCTTATGAACCTCCTTTCCACAGCACAAATCAAGCTCTTCACCACATGCCTTGAGAACAGAAGGATAAGTGAAATTATCTGGTCTAATTCCTTTACTTACCATTTGTTTATAGGCAGACAGAGCCTTCTGACTAAGCCCATTTCTGACATAGGCAGAGATAAGCAGATTCCAAGGTAAGGGATTCAAAATATTTGAATTCTCAGTTACGACATGGGCATCGACCAAGAGGCTAAAGGTTGAGTAGAAGGTGACAAGCTTACGAACCAAAACGGGATGTTGTTCAAAACCCAAAGAGATAATGAGGCCATGGAGCTGTTGACCCTCTGCAAGAAATTTGACATCAGTACATGATGATAAAAGAGAAGAGATGGGGTGTATTAGATCCTGAGAAGTAGAAGAAGCATGGAGTCTAATCAAAGAGAAAGTTTTGAAGGCATCCAATATATTGCCTCGGCTTGTGAACTCCTTCAAGGATGTGAGAAGGGAATCTATCATAGATGCTTCAATGCTTGTGAATATCCCTTGGGCAGGTTCTTGTGCATTGCAGGATGTAGATGGATGATCATCCCGGATATCTACTGGTTTGATGCTTTGTTTCCATTTTTTAGGTATGAATCTTTGGATTTGAGACACAGAAAGGCCCTTCGGAAAAAAATAAGATCGATGAGGCATACAATGAAGATCTGCCACCACATGACTGCACTGACATTTGAAATATGTGTCAAGCACTTGAGATTGACTAGCAGAAACCTCAATTTTTATTCCTGAACATCAGGAACAAGTTCAGTTCATTAACAACCTTAGGGAACTAACAACAATGCTCCCCTCAATTTAGCTATTCCCTGCAAGCATTTAGATAATCAAAACGATGTTATTAAAGCCAAACCAAAAAAAATTAAAATAAAAAATCCTTGATCAAGGCATCTGAATCATGCGAACAAGCATGCTTGGGCCATGAGCTGTAAACATAAGGATCGATTTTAGGTAATTTTGTGTCAATGATGATTACAAACATCGCATATTCTGTAATCATAATTTCAGAAGGGCAAGGACAGCAATGAGTGCTTTGCACAATGGTTGGGGAGGCATAAGTAGCATAATTTATTAAATTCGTATAATCGATTGTACAATGTCCTGAAATTTTCCAAAGAAGAAGAATAGGAAAACTATTAAACAAAACCCAGTGATTTAGTTTCATTGTATTTGAACAAAAGTTCTAGCATGAATCTTGTGCATATGCAAAAACATAAGAGGATTCAGACCCTAGACTACCTCCAACCACTATCTTTTCCCACCCAAACCAATACCCAGAGGAACTTCATTGACTAGTCATTAACCAATCTACATTAGTTCAAATATTCCGTGCTCAAGAATCATACATTAGCAACTATCTTTTGTTGGTTAATGAGATGAATAATTGAAAATGCGAATGTCAAAGTGCTAGGCAAATATATTATCAGAGCCAAACCTAGTTCTTCAATGATACGGTTTCGTCATTTTTTAAAATTGATTTTCCGTTTGTGATCTCACAACGCTTCGGTTTTCTGGGTTGCGAGAAAAAAAAAGTTTAGCAATTTCTCAGAAACCAAAAAATTCACATTAAGTTGCAAACAGGAAGAAACAATTCGCTGCTTTTAACTACTCCGGAATTCCGCAAAACAATACAGCCCCTTAACGGTCAGTTTGCCGATAAAAATTAAAAAACCAAAAGAAATCCACAACATAATGGGGAATATGACAGTTCAAGCTTAGAAAATTTTCCTCTGTGTGTGTGAGTGGTTTTTATTTTTTATTTTTTTTCATTCATTTTTTCTCGGCAACCAAACAAAAGCATGAAATCAAAAGACATACTTACAGAACGGAAGCTGAAACCTAGTAGATAAAGAGAGGTTACCTTGCTTCCAGAATGGTGGCCGGAACCACCGCCTGAGATATCGCCGGAGAGCGTGGAGGCGCTCTCAGTCGAAAGGAAAAAAAGTTGCTTTGTGGGCGTAGAGTGTGAGGTCTAATAGGCGGCTGAACAGCTGAGCGGTTCAAGCCATTCATAGCCCGGTTTGAACCGGAGTATAATACAAATGAACCGGCACATTTGCGGTTTCCGGTCTTCAAAATAATGCTTGAAATTATTTTAGTGAAAGTTTAAATTTGAGAATTTAGATATTTGGCAAGTGCAATTAAAATATCTTAACTTTATAAATTCTACTCTGTCATTTGTTCTCTCTCTCTCTCTCGATAAATTTTTGATTTGGAATCACCTCTTTACATCTCTATATATCATTTTTTTTATAGTTAAATATTTTTAGTTATATTATAGTAAACTGTCAACATTGTGACTTGAACCTGAGACCCCTCACCGCCCTATGCCCATACTTATTTAAACTTTGAATGTTCTACTATTTGAGTTAGGTATGATGAACCTATTTTCTTTCTCAATAAAATGGTTCTTGTCATTTTGTGGTCGACTTGTTACGGCATGTGGTTGTGTCGTCTTTAAACAATGATTGATTTTTCGTTGTCTTTTTACGACTTTTAATAGTGTCTTGGTGATTCAAACGGTAAAACATATTGGATTGGAGACAACAAATCAAATCATGATCTTTAATATGTTATAAAATTGAAGTCATATGTATTATAGTCATTATATGATTATCAAATGTATCACTAGAATTATCAAATAAGTAAGCTTTAAACTCATTTATTATTATATTAACCTAGATGTTATAACATCCTCTCAAATTTATAGCGAAGTGATTATATTTTTATTAAATGTATTATTAGTTTGAATCAATCAAAATAATATCTTTAAAGAACTCTATAAATTCAACTTATATCATTTCAAATAATTGAAAAAAAAAGTCAAAAAATCAAAGCGATGTCCAGAAAAAAAGAAAAAGAAAAAGAAATCAATGTAGCTAATGAGACCTAGCTTGGTTAAGGGTTAGGTAGAGCACCCGAAAAACCCTTGTTCGAGTTTATATGAAAACATAATACAAGGTGAATGAATAGATATAAAAAAAGAGAAGAAAAACCTAATAATATAATTGATTGGGTTTGAAAAATAGGTCATGAGGCAATTAACAAGCCAAATAAGTAGGTTTTAAAAGAAGATTCTAGTAATACGGTAAAAATGCCGGGCTCCCTAGCAGAGCCCCAAAAGGGAGCTCAGTCCATTCGTCAGTATGCTGCAGACGGCTAAAAGCCATGCTCTATAAAATCAAATAAAATCTCACTAATAAGGGAAGTAAGATAATTCTCAACAACTGCTCCCTAATTATCCCTTATTTATTTGATAGCAATAAGGACATAAAATCCCTCGTCTGACTAAGAGAATCCTTATAACGTAATTGGAACATATCTTATAAATACCCAGGAAAAAATTGGTGAAAGGTAAACGGAGACATTAGCCCTCAAGCGGTCGATCTTTACTTGCGGAGAGTAGGCTTGGCGTGTCGAAGCGGCGGAAGGCGAGTCCCAGCCGATCCTCTTTGTTTCTCGTTTTGCGGAGGTCTAACGTGCAGAGCTAGCGGACCGGCTGAGTAGCGGTTCAGTTCCGACCCCGGCGATCCCAGAGCTACGCTCCGGCCAAATTAGGTTGAAAAAGGCGTCATTAGTTGGCGCCCGGAAATGCGTAGAACGACGGGTTCGCTACAATTAAAGTTGATCTCTTAATAAGCGTGGTATCAACTTCCGAATACAAAAAAGTATGAGCCACGCGATCCCGGGATGCGAGACCCGACCCGGGTGGGGTGGATGGCGGGCCTCCGGGCGCGGTAGAGATGATGCGGTCGGTACGGACGAGGATGGAGCCTTTCGGAGTCTCCCGCCCGACCAGCGCTTGATGGGGGAGTTAGAGGCAGCTCACGAGGGCGGATGGCTCGGCTGGAGCGTGACGAGGACCTAGGAGGCCATAACACCACCCTCGGGAAGAGCGCGCCCTGCCTGGCCCTCCCAGGGAGGCGAGCATAATGCGACCGGGAATTTGGGGGCCTGTGAACCTCCACTAGCCCTCGAGGGCGCACGACGTACTCGGGGGACATCGGAAGCGATGGAACCGACCCCTTCTCAACAATGAGATTGGGGATAATCAGCAGAGTGAGTTTAAAATTTATCAGCGAGGGCTTCGACCACATGAAAGAAGTCGTAAGGGCGAGCTCGAGGGATTCACATGGACACCACAGTGCCGTGGCCAGTCACTTTTCAGTAGGGTGCTACACTTCCCCCTTCCGGTAGGATTCGGGATCTGCGAATGGGGTGTTGGATGAAACGAAGGATCTCGTCGACCATCTTAACTTTTTATAAGGCCCAGGATGGAATTGCCGCGGTCTCGAGGCACTTGCGCCAAGTGCGGAGCGCCCCGCTATCATTAAAAGGCGGCGTTGGCTTGGTTTAATAGGCTCCCACCATCTTCAATTTCCTCGTTTAAAGAGCTCTCCATCTCGTTTGTCTCCCACTTCATTGGAGCCAGAACATACAGGAAGCCGAGTTATCACATGTTGACCATAAGAGATCACGCAAGCACGAGGTCTTATGTCAAGGTTGATGTCAGTCTTTGAAGGTAGATGTACCAGCGAAAAGTTCGCTATCACGCATTCTGTCGAAAATTTGGGTGATTGAAGGATTTGATGTTTCCATCTCGAAGAATCCTTGAGGCCAAACATGTGGCCGGGGGTGCTTTCATTAAAGCGGAGAAATACGTGCGCGAAGAAGCCGCCCATCGAGAGAGGCTCTTGACCCACAAGGGAAGCCCGGGGCCGACAAGCGGCGGGAGCGAAGCCCTAAGAGTCAAAGAGGTAGAAAGATCCCAGGAAGGGATGAGCTTGATCCCAAAGGCGAGGGAGCACTTGAGAGATCGCTGGGACCACCTCGGCGGAACTCAGTAGCAGTATTCACACCGGTTCGCCTCGACCCAGTCGCGATTATCACGGGTCTTGCACGGTGCGACATGAATTTTTTGAGATGGCCACTCCGAATGGGAAAGACCCTACGAGGACTAAACACCATGTCTTTGTGAGTTCCATAGGGACCACGGACATGTCTGGACAATTACATCTATTTCGGGAAGGAAATAGAGTATTTGATTCGTCGGGGATATCTCCGTCGCTACATAGCCTCTGAAGGACAAGATCAAGCGCAACCACCACCACCTCGGCAGCCAACTCCAACTCAGTACCAAAAGCCCTTGGGAGAAATCCATGTGATCTTAGGAGGATTTACAGGAGGTGGGAGTCCCAGCTCGCCAGGAAGAGGAAGGCTCGCTGCATTAGCATGAGGTCTAGAGAGGTAATAGAAGTCTGAGTAGTGTCGAACTACCTCGACGACAAATCGCTAACATTCGAGTCGGACACGGAGGGATGTCAATTCCCCAGCGATCCTTTGGTGATAAGAGTTGTGGCTAACAAAACAATCAGGGTCCTTGTCGCCGCGGGAGCTCAAGCCAGGCATCAGCCCGCGTCGGCTTTTGGCCAAGATGGGCATCGGAGGGAGAAGGCTGGAACCGGCCGACCCACCTACGTGGATTCTCGGAGAAAGTCTTTACCTTTGGGATCATCGGCTAGTACTCACTTGGAGACCCCATTGCAACCAGCAGCTCTTGATCGTTTCATAGTGAATTGCCCTACACTTGCATGTGTTATTAAGTAGACCTTCTCTCAATGCCATAAAAGCCATCCCCTCCGCTTACCACATGGTGATCAAGTTTCCTACCACAAACGGAGTAGGAATGGTTCGAGGAGACCAGCGCATGGCCAGGGAGTGTTACTCGGCATCAATGAAGCAAAAAGCGGTCGACAACATATACATGGACGAGCTCGACATGCGCGATAAAATTAAGTACCGACTGAGCCTCGGAGAGACTGGAGCCCGTGCGGTTGGGCCCGGTGACCCTATTACCTCGCCTACATCGGCTCGAGGCTAGCGGAGATTCTCAGAGACACCTCCTTATCCACTTCTTGAAGCGGAAACGAGGATGTCTTAGTGGAAACGGGGAGGGACATAGGCGGGATTAACCGCGATAATCACTCACGAGACTAAACATCATTCCATCAACTAAAACCAGTCAAGCAAAAAGAAGGAGTTTCACTCAGGAAGGCGGCGATTAATGAGGAGAATTGACCAAGCTCCTCAGGCGAGGCGATCAGGAGAGTGGAGTACCTTGAATGTTTAGTAGCGTCGTACTCGTCAAAAAAGCAAGCGGAAGTAAGTGACTGCGTCTATGCACGAGAGCGTCCGATCGAGCATGCCACTAAAGATGGTTTCCCTCACCTCGGATCGACCTTATAATAGACGCCACAGTAGGCCATGAACTCCTCGGCTTATGGATGCTTCTCCATTCCTGACTGGTCGAGCCCATGGACTGACGACCCAGAGAGACCTCGTTCGTCATGAGGCGAGGACTATTGCTATCGTGTAATGCCTGGATGAAAAGCAGGGAGCTACCTACGAAGATTGGTGAAAGGATATTTCGAAACTAAATATGGGCATCATGGAGGGATATATAGATGACATGTTGGTAAAATCAAGCTACGACCTAGCTCCATGGCTCATGCAGGTCGAGCATTCGATCTTGAAGAGTCTGACATGAAGTTGAATCGGCCCAGTGCGCTTCCAGATCGGCTGGAAAATTCACGGGTTTATAGTCAACAATAGGGTGAGGCGGCCGGACAAGATAAAAGTTGTGCTCGACGTAGTCACCATCAGCGTAAAGAGAGTCGGCGCCTTCTTGGAAGGATAGTTCGCGTAGCCGTTTTGTGTATGCAGGGCCAACGATAGAAGTGCGGCCCTTCTTCCAGTTACAAAGCTTCGATGGGATGCATTGCGAAGAAGCATTCAAGGCTAAAAGCTTGTTGAACTCCCCGTTACGGTAAGTCCCTGCGAGGGAGGCTACTTACTATGTACGCAGCAATTCGGTTCCACCCGGTAGCGAGGAGTCCTTGCTCCCGAGGAGACGAGGCGAGTCACGACGCGATCTACTATTACGGTAGACCTACGAGGAGGAGCGGAGGGAGGTAATCAGGATGGAGAAACTAATCCTGGCATTGGTAACTACAGCCCAGAAACTCCGCCCTTACTTCCAAGTACATGTCATCGAAATCCCAACGGAATACCCGATGAAGCAGGTGCTACATAAACCAGAGACCTTAAGAAGATTGATGAAGTGGGCCATATAGCTGAGCGAGTTCGACATCATATATAAACCAAAAACTGCAATAAAAGGGCAAGTCTTGGCAGACTTCGTCATGGAATTCACCTCGGCAAAGCTAAACCGGGGATACTCAGTGGCGCTTGGAGCCTCCCGTTTGGAAGGCGTTCGTAGATGGGGCGCCCGATGCTCAAGGGAGTGGTGTCGGGCTAATTCTGACCTCTCGAGAAGGAATAGATATCAAGTATGCGCTCATATTTGGGTTCAGGGCCCCTCCAGTGGCGATCATAGTATGAGGCCATCGCCGTGAGATAGCCTCGCCCACATTCGATGAGTTGATCGGCAGTGCGCAGCGACTCGAGTTGGTAGTAAAGCAAATAGAAGACACCTACGAGGCCAAAGGTGAAAAACTGATCCTATACCTCAAAAAGGTACGGGAATTGCTAAAGAAGTTTGTACGAGTTCATGTCAGACACATACCTAGAGCAGAGAATTCAGACGGATCTTACTATGGCCGCGATCTTCAAGAGGCTCGACGGCGCGCTGTCGGGCACCTTTCGGAGCCCTCCATGAATCTCAACCAAGAGGTCTCCTGTCATGTTGAATGAGGCTGGATGGATCCCATTTGGGACTACTTAATAGAAGGACTGCTACCAAATGACCCGAAAGAGGCATCTAAGCTAAGGTCGGTGTCGAGAGTTTCTTTGTTCATCGGGGAAGCTATAAGCGGGTTTTCACACCCACATCCTCAGGTGCATTACGGGGAGAGCCGCAGGCTACGTCTTAAGGGAGTACATGAGAGGTGTATGCGGGGAATCACATCGGAGCTCGGGCAGTGGCGGGAAAGTCTAAGGCAGAGTCTTATTGGCCCTGATGCTCGAGAGGCAGCTACGAGGAACTAATTCGGAAAATGCGGTTCGACAGGCGGTTAGCCACGGGCCTCGAGTAGCTCAATTTTGAAGAGCTCGTACTTTCGAGCTAAGGCACAGTAGCCAGAGCAAGTTCCGGCTCGAACTGATTATGAGCCTCAATAGCTCAGTTTTGAAGGCTCGGCCCCTTTGTTAGGCACAGTAGCCTAGGAGGCGAGATCGGCTCGAGCGATTAGCAAAGAGCCTCAGAAAGAGCCTCAGTAGCTCAGTTTTGAAGAGCTCGACTGCTAAACTAAGGCTGGTAGCAGTGAAAGTTCGGCTGAGAGCGAGATGGCCATGGGCCTCAATGGCTCACTTTTGAAGAGCTCGAATTTGCTCGGGACAAGAGGCCGTATAGGCTGCGAGCAGTGGCTGACGATTAGCCCGCGAGCCTCAGTGCTTCAGTTTTGAAGAGCTGTTTGCTTTCGGTGAGCCGTATAATGCGAGCTAGTAGCAGGCGAGATTAGCCCACGAGCCTCGGCTCGGTATTGAAACTCGATTGTATTAAAGGCTTGGTAGCGGAGCAAGTTCGGCTCGAGGCGGTTAACCGCTGGGAGCCTCGGTAGCTCCGGTTTTGAAGAGCTCTCTTTTGCTTAACTAAGGCTGGTAGCCCGAGGCAAGTTCAACTGAGGCCGGTTAGCCCACGGAGCCTCGATGGCTGGTTTTGAAGAGCTTATTTGCTCAAGCCCAGAGCACGTGGCCTCGGGCGGATTGACTTAGGCAGTTAGCCCACGGAGCCTTAGTAGCTCAATTTTGAAGAGCTCGACTGCTCAACTAAGGCTTGGTAGCCCAAGAGCAAGTTCAACTTAAGTAGATAGCCCATGGAGCCTCAGTAGCTCAGTTTTTAAGAGCAGTTATCGGACAAGGTGTATAGCTCAAATCCGTAGCTTTCGAGGCCGGTTAGCCCGCGGGCCTCGGTAGCTGATTTTGAAGAGCTCGGTGATTAGACAAATGTCATACTTAATTAGAGCCCCGTGCTTCAGCCCAGTTAGTCCACGGGCCTCAACAGCTCGTGTTGAGGCTGAGCTCTTTCGAGCTAAGGCTGGTAGCCCGGGGGCAAGTTCGGCTCGGGCGGTTAGCGAGGCCTCGATGCTTCGGTTTGAAGAGCTCGGCCCGCTCAACTAAGACTGGTAGCCCAGGAGCAAGTTCAGCTCATGCAGATAGCCTATGGAGCCTTAGTAGCTTAGTTTTTAGAGCTCGGTACTTTCAGGACAAAGGCCATGGCGTGAGGCCGGTGGCTCGGGCCGGTTAGCCTCTGAGGAGCCTCGGTAGCTGATTTTACTTCGGTTGCTTCCGGGCCAAGGCCATATAGCCCGCAGGCGGTAACGCGGATTAGCTCCGCGGGCCTCGGCAACCGGTATTCAGAGCTCATTTGCTGGGCGACCATATAGCCCGTAGAGCCGGTAGCTCGGGCGATTCGCCCTGGAGCCTGGTAGCTCAGTTTTTAAGAGCTTAACTGCCGGACAAAGGCCATATAGCCCGCGAGCCCGATGCTTCGAGCGAGTTAGCCGCGGGCCTCGGTAGCTCTCAATTTTGAAGGCTCATTTGCCCAGACAAGGCCATATAATGCGAGCCGAGTTACTCGGGAAGATTAGCCGCAGGCCTCGGCTCGGTATTAGAAGTGGCTTGCTCGGGAGAGACCATATAGCCAGGTCGGGTCATTTCGAGCGAGAGCGACATAAGGGACGTAACTAGGAGAATAAGCAAGGAAACGGAAAATGGAGTATTCATTAAGTATTTACATATGTCCGGGGTCAGGGACCCAAGGTAAAAAAAATAAAAAGAGAAAGCAACGTTGTATAAGGAAGCTCAGGCATCAAGTGCAGGTTTAAGAGCAGAAGGCGAAGAAGGGGAGTGGACCTCAGCCATAGTGGTTGGCTGTCCAAAGCAGTCGACGGAAAAGGACTCTTCTTCCTCCTCGTCGTTGGGGATGTCAAAGTTAAGGTCTAAACCTGGGTAGGCATAAATAACCCTCCTCTTGAAAGTAAGCAGCATCGAAAGCCTTGGTACAAGCCTCATCCCTCGAAGCACCATATAGCTCCCTTCCCTGCGAGCGACCAAGGTCTCCACGCCTCTGAAAGAAGGTCCCTCGCAACCCATGGCACTCCTCGGACAGGCGTTCAATAGAGCACACAGCCTCGGAAGCTTCGCGACGGGCTCACGCTCAACAATCTTAGCTTTATTACCTGGCTAAATCTCTAGCGGCCTGCGACTCTTCCCGAGTTACTCGTGCTTCATTACGGATGATTGTAGCTCGCTGACTACCTAAAGCTCGGTAGAAGCTGCAGCCCGCCTAGCCACCCGACAAATCATCGGCAGCTTTGATTTCATCACTAACCTCCGGCTACGCCTCGGCCGCTCTTAAGCCGTTTAGGCCTTCTAACACCCTTAGCCACCGCTCGCACCGGCGGTATGCTTTCGTCGGACAAACTTCACGGTTTCCTCCGTCATGTGTTGCATCGAGCTGCTGATTCGGCTTCGCTCGGAGGTAAGAGAAGCCCTTGCCGCCTTTAAGTTCGCGGCTTTGCGTGACCTCATTCCAGTATGGCCCTTTTGCGAGGAAACTCTTCAAATGGGTAGCCGCTGTCGATACCGACGTAAAATCAACCTTGTGACTCAAAACGAATAAAGGCGGACCTGAGAAGACCACGAGACTTACGAGAGGCAACCCTGGGGGATAGAGCGAGCTTCCTCAGCGAGAGCGGGGCACTGAGCCTGCGAGATTAGAATCCACCCCGAGGACGGGCCAGATGCACGGCCAGTGAGCTCGGCTTTGAAGAGCAAAGGAATCCCCATCTCCATCGACTTAGGCGCTTATCCCAGCTCTTCCGCTCTCGAATGAGGAGGCTCGGCGCTGCTTGCGGAGGACTCAGAGCTATTATGAGCATAACCCCTTGACGGAGACTCATCGGCCCTCCACAGGAATCTTTGGCCTTTACGACGAGGGCGGAGGTAGGGGCTGGGACCGGCGCTCTTGGAACCTCGTGGGAGCTGGCAAGAGCGGGCCCTTGCACTCGGACATGGGCGGAGGGTAATGAAGGTGTCTCAGTACTCGGGGCTTTGAGTAGGAACCTTCAAGAGAGTCCTCGGGTTTAGTTTCTTGCTACGAGACCTCCCGGAGTCGCGTCATCTCCACCCGAGCTAGAATCTCTCCCTTAGTAGGCTTGACAACGGGAGGCTTGTCAAAGGAGAACTTCATGGCGGATAGGGTAGAGAGGCCTGTGAAGAGAAGGTCGAAGACTTCGAACACAGTCAAGGTTGTCTCAGGCTTAATAAGCTCGAGAGAATAAGCACGGGGAGACATAGAAGCCCCCAGCTTCCGCTTCACGACCACATCTTCGGGGCTAAGATCGGCGAATACACAGCGCGCAACAATGGAAAGTGGGGATACCACATAATTTGTGAAGCCCGGACCAAACTAAGCGAAGCAAAGCTCACACAGTTCTCGGGGTGGTGCAGGACGGTGGAAACACCCAAGGTGTCTTCCTTGTCGAGGATCAATCTTCCATGGCTACTTGTTGGCTAACAAAAAGAAATAACGTTCTTTCCAAAATTTATGGGAAGATGGGAGATCCGAGATGATCAGAGGAGCACTGGAACGCTTAAATAAATAAAGGGAAGCCTTATTTGACTTCACTTCACACTAAAAGATCGAAGAGCAGGCTATGTTAGGAACACAGTGCCACTTATCCTTAAAGGAAACCAACATTGATAGAATGCACGAAGTGGGCGAAGTTGAGGAAGGGGCGGACGTTGAAATGTTGAGACCCTTTTTATAAAGGGATGTAGAGAGGAAACGGAGGCCATTGTGAGAGGCCGCCTCGAAGAAGCACACCATTTTGGACACTGTGCTTAAGTGACGTCCAGGAGACCGGACTTGAACCCCAAAATGGGGCTATGCTCGTCTCGCGAGAATTTCCCATATAAAGGCTCGAGCTCGCTGGGTCCCACCGCCGAGCATTACGTATGGCTGACTTCAAATGTTGGAAAGCCCCACAGGGGTATTTAATCTCGTCAATTCTACCCTTGCAGCACGAGGGAGAGGAGGTTCCCCGGGGGCATCTCGAGCAACCACATCTAAGCATTCGGATTCACCACTGTCAGCCACACGAGATCGGGTACCCTTGAGGAGTCACCTCCTATACGCAAGAGAGGCGATCGGACCCTTAGGAATATCGGATGGTAGAGCAAGAGATCTCCCGCGAAGCTAAATACCCCAGCGCCTCGCTATATTAGCAAAGAAACACATAAGAAAAGGCGCTGATCCCCAGGAGCAGACGAAAAAGGGGACCCGACGAGTGTCGCTGAAAGCGCGAAAAGAGATTTGATCAAAGATTCGGGCAGTATTAAAGAAAAAGGAAGCTCGAACTCGCAGAAAAATAAAACGCTTCAAGATCAAGGGAACAAAAGGCTAACGGTCAGAGGATGTTCTCGGAATAAACTGAAGGAACTAGAGGAAATGAGTGCGAAAGTCGAAAAGTCATCATTATCCGCAGGGACATATGGCCCGACCAAGCCTAACCAAACCGACCTTGAAGGCCGTGGATCTTTTAGATTGAAACGTCTGACCCTTGCCACGCTTCGCCGTAACCCGAGGGTGACCCAGTGATGAGTTTGACAAATAGCCTTGTAATTGATAACGAAGCCAAGTAGGTTTAAAGAATATTTAAGCGAATGATGAAGCACTTGGGGCTCTAACCGGCAAGTCGGGTGCGCCGAAATTTAATAACACGAGCAATTAAAAAAGCGTATCACTTGTAAATCAAATAAAATCTAGCTAATAAGGGAAGTAAGATAATTACCGATACTTGAACTCACGATTATTCTATTTATCGATAGCGATGGGACGAGAGAAAATTCTCCATCAAATAGAGATAATCTTTATCGCTACAGTAATTGGGAAAAAGCATATCTTATAAATATCGAGTGATCGTCGATTGAAGATGCAGCGAGCGTTCAGCGCCACAAGCCGATCGATATTTCCCTTCCATAAGAGCTTAAGCATCGGAGCGACAGCAGACGGCGCCTCACCGTCGCTTTGTTTCTCGTTTTGCGAAGGAGTCACAACGTCGGCCGACGGACGACTAGCAGCTTGATTCGATTAAGCGACGATCATTAGCGGTACCAATAGGTTCAGGTTGAAAAAGATATTATCAATAATAATAATATATATTCATAATGAATATATATGATTGAAAATTTAAGATTTATTTAGGAAGAATTTGTAAAAAACATTTCAAAAACGTAAATTTTGAATATATATATACATACACACGTGTGTGTGCGCGCGTGCTTCTTGCATGACAGCTTCTCAGGTCAACAACGGCGTCCTGTAACTGGATGGTATTGGTGCCTGCGACGCAGTCCCACTTGATGGCGCCGACCACCACGGGAGGGGTGTTCTGGTCATTTCGCTATTCTCCTTCTTTCCTTTGCTTAGCTGGTGTGATGAAGGAAATTATAGGGAAAATCATGGGTCTGTTTGGCCGTTACTATTATACACAATTTTTTTGCCCTTTTAAAACAAAGAATTAGGAAAGATAAAAAATATGGATCTTTTACATGATATTTAATTAATTTTTAAGTTCTAAGACTTAATTAATAAAAAAACTTCTAAAATAATTGATATCAATAAAGTGGCTTGAAATTAATTTTTAAGTCCATTATCAATTTTGGCATGAAATCACTTATGGTTCTCTTTCCAAAAAATATGTATTTTCATTTTCTAATAAAGTGGTTTCTTTTGCACGTTTCTGAGTTTGCCTTTCATCTTTTTTTTTTAAATTTTGTTTTTATGTTTTTGTTGTCTACCTGTTGCAACATGTTTAGTGATTACTTGTTACGATGTGTTTTGTCTTCAATTTGTTGCAATTGGTAGTTGTGTCGTTGACGGATTAACTTCTTTGTGGGTTTTTGCATCGATAGTTCAAATGACAAAGTTCGATCCGACTTCATCAGATCAAATCTTATTCGTCAGTATGCTGCAGATTTGAAATCATAGATATTTTAGGCATTATTGGATTATCAAACGAATAGGCCTTGAGTCAATCATCTTTTGCTATTAACATGAATGTTGCTTCATTCTCTAAAGTTATGCTACTTCATCATTTAAAATTTTTAGCATTCTTAATTCTATGTTTGTATCAATTGTATATGAAAGTTCAATATGACTTGGCAACCTAACCAAGAGGGGGGTAAATTGATTTTTTCAAAAACTTTTCGCACAACAACAATAAATTTTCAACTTAATGCAATAATAATAAATAAAGAGTTAGAGATAAGAAATGCAAAACCAGGATTTATAGTGGTTCGACACACCCTTGCCTATGTCCACTTCTCTTCAACCTTCAACCGGCGAAGGTTCCACTAGTGTCAACCTCTAACCCGAGCTTCTTTCTTTACTGTAAAACTCAAGAAAATTCGAATTTTCTGACAAATGGTAAAACAGTAATTTCGGTCAAAATCCGAAATTTTTCTAAATCTCGGATGACAAAACGGATTTCACCGTTGGAATCTTCTCGCGAAATCTAGCTACTACGTCGAATTTCGTGGTTCGAAGAATAGTCGAGAAATTTCACGTTTTTCGAGGAGCATACGGTGTCGGATCTTGATCAAAAGCAGCTTTGCTTAGAAACATGTGATGTGACAAGGTCGCTACAGTCGTCTCTTTAGTAGTAACACATGTTGCATGATTAGTGAGAGGATGAAATGAATGACTTATATTAAGCCATGTGTCAAACAAATCCAAAACTTAGGGACATGGAGGGAATTATTGAAATGTTTAATTGGATAAAGACAAAAATGGAATGAACTATAATTGGAAGAAGCCAAAAACGTGCAGGAGAGCAAAAAATTGGCAGTGAGTTAGATTTTGAGGTTTTAGAGAGAGAGAGAGAGAAAGAAGCCTTCTTAACTCCCAGATTTCAGTCGTTCAGGCCGGAAGTCGGTTCTCGACAGGGCAAGAAGCAAAGTCGATCTATGCGGCGAGGGCTATGCGTGAACACCGATTTGGTGGAGTTCAACAGCGCTCAAAGAGGTGGGATCTTTCCTACTTGGTTTATTAACTTTGAGCTAATGATGACTGTGGATGTGGTTGTTGAGGCCTAAAAGGCCGTGTTATCGATCCTCAAAGGCTTTGAGCCAGAAGTGAAGAAATCCTAATTGTGTGGCCGTGAGCGATTGCCAGTGGGAGTTCTTGATCATGATTTGGTGTGATTTTTGTGTTGTTGAGGTGATTCAAATGAATTAGCATGGTATTTGTTAGCCCATGTGAGGATAATTTTGATGTTATTGATATGAATTTAATAACATGAATATTGTTAGTGGTATGTTAATATATACATGTTTTATATATTAGCATGAGTTGTTAAGGATGTACAAGTAAATTCACATATGCACTAGGACACCCTAAAATATTAGGAGTGAGTGCATGACATGAAAGAAAATAAAAAGGAAAAATGTTTGTGAAGGGAATTTCGACAAAAGAATTTTTGGAGAATTGTGTTGGGAGATTGTCCAACAATTCACGTTAGAGGGGCCCATGAATTGTTTCGGAAGGTTATCCAACAGATTCGCCTCGGAGGGTTGTATCGTTAAACTGGTAGTGTGTTTTCGATAGCAAAAAGTTTTTGTTTTGAAAGCGTGATTTTAAATCTTTGGCTTAGGCATGTGTGAGGAGTCGGTGGGGACTAGGACATGAGGCCCGGACATGTAGACATTAGTAGGATCAGCTCTTTACTTGGAGTGTGATTGTTTGCCATGACATGTGCACTTAGGTGGGGGAGTAACCGCGTGGGAAATTATCACTCTTTGAACTGCTCACCTGTCGAGGATCACTATTTCGGTCACGAGGGATTGTATAGGAGGACGACCGCTCACTGATCGCATTTTATAAGAAGCGGAGCTTGTGGCTTTGACATAAAATTAATATAACATGTATTAAAATTTAAATTTTAATATATATTTTGGTCGTGATTCTTAACTCTTAGACAATGTTATATAGTTGATATGTATTTTGTGATATTGATGCATGGAGCTAAGTGGCCATTTACAAAGGACCAGTGTGATCGTTGTTATTTGGAACATATTATGCGCGGGTGGAAGGCTAAAATGCAAAGGCTACATCCTTTTTGTGGTGGTGTTGGATTACAGACGTCGCGAAGTATTACGCGAGTTGACCAGGTGTGTGGACTGGAAAATGGGGCGTCACATTTACACTTGAAGTATGATTCTAATTGGCACTTCACAAATTCTTCAAGCTATACACACTTGAAGAAATTCAAGCTCCAACCCAAGCATCATCATTTTACACTTTGATTTTGGCTCCAATGAGTTATTCACAATTCCTTCAAGCTATACACATTTGAAGAGTTCCAAGCTTCTTTTTTTCACACTTGGATTTTGACACCAATTGGCTCCTCACAATTCCTTCAAGCTATACACACTTGAAGCTTTATCACTTAAGCAAAATGAGACACTATCTCAAGCTCTCAAGATATTTCAAATAAAACTTAAACTTTTGATGAATACAAAGATGCACTCTATAATATGCACATGTAATGAATGCACTAAGAACCTCAATTTGAAAATTGATTATCAAGAGAAATGATGGTTGAGAGAATATACAAAAGTATCATATTCATTTAGTGATCCCTCATACTCTATTTATAGAGTGAGAACTCAGTAGCATTTAAGTTGCCAACTGGTCGATCTTTTCCTATAAGCTAGCCGTTATGCACTGTATGTTATCATTTTATAGCCATTGAAATTTGACTGTTAGACGAACTGGTTGACTGTTTCACTCAATCGATCGACCGTTTCACTTAATCAATCGACTATTTCACTCAACCTTATGTGTTGTTTATTTAAAACACTTCTAAACCTTATATGTTTCATTGAAGCACATTTTAGAATTACAAATTGTAAGACCCGAGAAATTCCAATTTCTGGAATAAGGGCAAAATCGTAAGTTTGATTATATTTAGTACAGAGTTTAAAGTGCGCCAATTAATTCTCTAGACCTCGGATAACGAAACGGATTGTACCGTTGGACTCGTCTCGCGAATCTAGTTAGCATAAATTTACTTAATTCTTTGAGACGATCCGGGTCATTGGCGTTTTAGAACATCGCATTCGGGTGCGTCATCGTTTTCGATGCGACGAAAGGCGCATATATGGTATGTACTCATGTACCATAAGTGGTATGAGTGGAGAAATAATGAAAATGGATGGCGAGATAGTCTGGAATGTAGTGCGGAAGAGGGATATAAGGGTCATTTTAGGGAAATTTTAAAAGTCCTGAGGGGACAAGATAGCAAATAGTCTTATACGCCCAAAGATCGAAGCAAAACGTGAGAGCAAAAATGGTGATCCGTGGTGATTTTGCGCGAGGAGAGCTTTAGAGAGAGGTGCTTCTCTCACAGATCGGAGCAATCGGACCAGTTGGATTCGACGGGCCAGAGAAGGAGGGGAAGCGTTCTCTGAGCGAGCTCACAGCGTGGACCCGAATTACGAGTTTGACACAACTCAAGATGTAGGATTTATTCACTGCTTGCGTTTATTCGTTTAGGGTTTCGATGTTTCGGTTCGTTTGAAGGGCCGTGAGGCGTTGATGGAATCTGAAGCATGGGACCGGGTGTTAAATTTCTTGGAGAATTTTCCACCATTAGTGACCTTGAAATTAGGGGCTGTTTAGGGTGTCTTCAATTCGAATTTTATTTAAATCATGTATTTGTATGGAAGCAGGGAATGGGCCGTAGAATCAGTCCCAGAAACAATGGGGCCAAGATTGTGGGATACAGGATTCTTGGGTTGTCGTGATAGTCCGAAGCGTGTGGGCTGTTGTGTTAAATTGTGTATTAGATTCTATGTTGGTATGTCGTGAGATCGGAATGAAATTTATGGAAATCGGTGTCAAAAATTGGAGATGTAGGATGGTCATTTTGCCGTGGGCGGCCCGCTTCCTGTTGGGGCCCGAACTAGGGTGTTTGTGATAATTTATTGAATAAATTATGCTTTGGTGATTAGGAGGCCGAATTGGGAATGGAAATCGGTTCCATCAGAGGAACCGATGTAGGAAGATAATGAGCAGTGGACGGCCACTTGCTCTGTTTGGAATTTGTAAAAATAGTCCGGGTTTATTAATGAAATGGATAGGAATTGTCCATGTGTTGTGTGCTTGAAATGATATGAAGCAGATGGCTTGATATGTGTGGAACTAGATAGGTTAAGACATTATTTTTAATGTTGGTTCGATGACACAATTACATGGAATAGGGTAATGTTATAAGCCATTGGAAATGATTATGAGTTGCTCAAGTAGGCTACATTGGGTGATGAGTGATGTGTTAAAATTACATGAGTGTAATTGTAATTTGATTGAAAATATACATATTCTCATTATTGTGTAAAATGGTTTTGAAAATGGCGTAATGTTTTCATAATACCTTCAGGTAACTAGAGTTAGGTGTGAGTGCGTAGTATTTTTATAAAGCGGATATGGTTGCGAAAGGAATTTCAAAAGGATGATATTCGGAGAATTGGGTTGGGAGATGGGCAATGAGATCACTTAGGATGGACCATGGTATTTTGAGCTACCAACCAATTCACCTCGGAGTAGTCCATATGCGAATAACCCCAGGCAGAAGTATATTTTCAAGAACAAAAGTTTTGTTTTGAAAATGGATTAGCCTCTCCATCACAGTGGCTTAGGCAGAGTGTGGTGAGTCGAGTGGGGACCTAAGTGACATGGTGATCAATACCAGACATTCAAGTAGGATCACGTATTTGCTTGAGTGTTTAATTTGGAGCATTGCGCTGCAGCACGAGTGGTGAGTAGCCCACTTAGGGCGATTCTCCTCTTGAGCTTTAGCTCACCCAGTTGTGGACACCGCATTTTTAGGATCTGGAGGCGGCTGAGAGGCCGGCTCATTTTGAGGTTGATTTTGAAGAAGCCGGGTTGTGGCTTGATGGTTTTTTGGACATAACATGTATTAGGCTTGTAGATGTTAATATATGTTTGTATAAACAAAAAGTGTTATTAACATGAATTATTGGGGAACAATTGAAGAATAGTTATGATAATTGATTTTATGAGTATTGGTTATAGTACGAAGGCATTTTTACTCATGTTGGGATTATATTGCATATATTGGATTGTTTGGGACAAGATATGCAGGTTATGTATATTTAAGGTAGAGCTCATTACAAAGGAAGCTGTAGGTGCTCAAAGTGGCGTCGGGTAGCTTAGGCTGAAACTGTATTAAGCGGGTTGTGGTGAGTGACGGATTTTTGGAGTTTTTGGGGCGTCACACAAATCCTAAGGTTTTATGTTCAAACTCAAGTTTTCAAAAGATATGCAATTTATGGATTTAAAAACCAAGTTGTAAGTGATGCATGATAAATGGTGATATCTTAAAGTGCACAAATACATTAATATTGCATAGCTTCCTAAGCTAACAAAGTCTTCATTTGATGTTTAAGCTTGGAGTCTTGGTTACTTGTCATCTTGGTTATTTGTTTTGAGTAAACTTCACTTCCAAGTGCTTGATCAACTTTATCATTGTCATATTTAGCTTGTATTATCTTTATTTGATGCTTGATCAATTTCAACTTATCACTTAACTCAATTTTAACCATTAGTAACTAATAACATTTATCTGTTATCATCAAAACCTCAACTAGAGGTACTCTTGGGTCAATAATAATAAAAAAAAAATTACAGTCAATAATTCAATAAACTGTTTGGATCAATAAAGTTTTTTTTTTAAGGCTTAATCACTTTTACAATGTAGTAAACTGCCTTTATTGAGGTTCGAATCCCTCTCATCTCCCATGTATTGCCTTTGAATGATGAACGCTCTAAACAACTGAACATGTGGACGACCAATTATTTAAAAAAAAAAAGTACTATAACATAATATGCATGAATTGGAGTAAAAAAAAAATTGAATATCTAAAAATATTGTCGATATACCTATCTCAATTGGTTAGAGCCTTTAATATTTAAAGACATAAGAAATTGAGGGTTTCAGTCTCTATAAGAATAGTTTATTGTGATTAGCTTTTAAAAAAACCTAAAAATATTTATAATATTATTTATATGTCCAAATTAAGAATAATAGGATATAATTACATGTGAGTTTAATTTAAAAAATGACGTGGCGCAATCTGACAGCACCGCAGTGTCTCTTTCATATGTGTCAGCATCCCACACGAATATAACCCACAACGCAGAGTTATTTATTCTCAACCAGAGAGAGAAAGAGAGCGCGTGAGACACCATTGCCAGCCTCGGTGTCTCCGCCTCCCATTCCCACCTCTCTCGGACACGTACAAACCCCTGAATTCTTCTCTTCGATTTTCTCAAATTCTTCACCTCCATATCCACCAAAAAGTCGCCGTTTGACTGATCCCTCACAATGTCGGTGATCTCGAAGTTTCCGGCGGCTCACCGGCATCGCGAAGCTCCAGTGGGGGTTTCGGCGGCGAGGAAGGTCGGGTTTCGGTCGGCGGTGGCTTCGGTGCCTTTCCAGGTGATTTTCTCGAAAATGCCGCGTTTTTTGGCCTTTCCTTTCCTGTAAATTTGGTGATGCAATTGTAAAGTATTGGTTTTGGATGGCATTGGTGGAATTTTCTGAGAACTCGGGGGTAACTGTCGCTTATGTTTGGTTGAAGATGCAATTTTTGTTGGTGATTGTTGGGAATCGATGTTGGCTGACAACTGGTTGTCAGAACAGACACCTGAATAGGGCCCTTGACTTTGGCAATATTTACCAGCGTTGCCATTGAGTTTGGAAGCAATTCGCAGAACTCATTTTTGAGTGGCATGTTTGTCTTTAGAAATGTTGTAATTGCTCATTTATGATATTTTCTGACAGTTATGTGATGGTGGATTAGGTATTTTCATTGAATATCCAACTATATGTTGAACTTTGATAGCTAAATCTCATGGGAAAATTGTATGAATTGCTTATTTTATATAGACAAGTCGGTTTAGATCAGGTTCAATTTTAGCTTCTAGTGAAGATAAAAACAGAGTTATCCCGAACAAGCACTACAACAACTTAGGTGTAGGTGTCTGAAAATGAAGGTATTTTAGTTCTAGTCCTTGGGAGGAAGGATAGCATGGTTTAGGATTATCCATGTGCGGAATGCCATGCTAGATTCTTAAGAGAAAACACTGCTAAATCTTGTGAAGCAATTGTGTGAATTGCTTTTCTGAATACATGGTGTGGATGTTTTTTGGCTTGACCAAAGAGCCCTTGTAAATATTTGTAACAACTATTAGGTATTTGTTCGAATTCCTACATTTATGCTGAAATATTGACATCTTTACTTATTCGTTTATTTTTCATATTGGTTAAAATATCAAACTTGAACCAAAAATTAGAATCATTTAGATGAATAAAAATGGTTATGTTTATGATTCTTGCAACTGTTGGATTGAACTGCTGGGCCGTTCCAATTTTGAGCAATTGATTGAAAATTATGGCCAGATTTTAAAACTATGATTATTGTGGCATAATATCATTATTGATTTTTCCCATCGTAAATGCTGTTTATACGTGTGCTAATGATGCTAGGCAACGTGAATTAGCTATGTAACTTACTTCTTTGAATGAACACAAGAAACAATTGCTGATTGCCCCTAAGGTTTGACTCAAGTGGTAAAGGAACGGGGAAGGGTTTGTGAGAGGTTCTAGGTTCAAGTTCCAATAATGGCAAAAAGCTACCTATTTAGGAAAAAAAAGAAAGACCTAGTTACACATATTTTTTCTTAAAAAATAGCATTAATATCATTAGGTCTATTTGGTGAAGCAAATTGGTTCATTCTATTTAAGCATTTTGTCCCTTATATCATTCACATGTAGGTTCATGACTAAATAGTCAGGAAAGAAATAGGGAAATTTGCCAGCGTCAGAACATTTTTAGGTAATTTGTTAGTGTCAAAGTATTTAGCTTCTTGGAATTTTGTTTCTTTAAAACAAGTGTTATGGTCCCTTGCGAATTTTATCTCAGAGCACTTAGTAACTGCATATTTAAAAAAAAAAAAAATTTTGAGTTTCATTTACTTTTAGGGGTTATATCTCATATTAAGCATGTTTAAGGCACCCAAGCCTTCGTTGAAATTCAGGGAGGCCAAGTAATGTTTGAAACTACTTTCTTTTGTTTTTTTTCCTCCTGGTTGTAGGATGATATAATTCGCCACTCTCAGTCAGCTCTTAGTTGCTCAAGGAAGGCGGCTAAATATCCAAGTGTTCAGATGACATTGGTCGATGAGAGGGTAGCACGTGGTAGAAATATGACAATGCCTTCCAGAATTTTGGTAATTAAACTAGTTTAATGCACTCTTCAACACATTAATTTGGTCATTGTGGTGTAGTGCAGATTCTTCATAAACATTACTTTTAGAATCCTTCAGTTTACAGGTCTTTTTTTCTTTCTTGCAATTGTATGAGAACTGTTAACTGATTAGCATAAATTTTCTTTGCAGGCATATGATCTTGTTCAAGGGGCACTTGTAAGTCATATATTCCTTGATCTCCTCACAAAGCATGATCGTAGTTTGTCATCAATAACTTTAATGTGCCCAGTTTCAAAAACTCAAATGCGATACATTAGGGCATCAAGTGCTTCTTCTTCTTCTTCTTAATCTATTTTTTTTTAAGCCTCCCCAGTTTGAATATATGTAAACTTATTATTGATACAGGGAAGAAATTACTGTTTTGAAGACTCTCTTCCATCTTTGGCCTCCTATCATTTAGACATGACAAGATGAACTTATTCTCCAAAATTTTACTTTGGAATAAGGATATCATTTTTGGTGTCCCTATGGATTCCATTTCATGAAGAGTCTGAAGATGTTTCTTTGAATTGTACTGTTCTGTTAGATATTAGTTTGTGACACTTTGGATCATCCTTCTATGTTAATTACACTTGGAGACTACACCGAGGAGATAGCTAAAACTGACTGTGATGGCTGTTTCCCTTGAAACTCTAATTAATCTTCTTCAAACCTGTCTATGTTAGTTGATGCCATAAAAGAAGCACCCTGACAACTTCGAAATCAGGTAGGCTAGATAACTGCCCCCTTGAGAGTAGTTTTATATTCGGGGTTTGTGTTTCTTTATTTTTATGTTCCATCATTTTTCCTTCTGCCGAAGGATCTGTCATCCTTCAGAATATGTAACTTGTGGTGATCTTTTGGTTGCAAAAAACCCTTGAAGGGTTCTTTTTTGCTGGGATAAGAAATGGAGCCTTTAACAGATTATTTCTGACAGGGAGTTAAAACTTTACATGCACACCCAGGTAGCAAAGTTTGTTAAGAATTTCACGTGTTGTCCCTGTCCTCTTATTGGATGGATTCTAAATGTTGTTTGAATTGAAAAATTTCTAGTTTGCTTATGAATATGAAAACTTGTAAGTTGATATTTTGCTGGATGCATTGGTTAATTTCCTCAATCCTTTTTGAGCGAACATAGTTGTGTGTGTTATTATCTTGTGCAGGTAAGATTGAGTTCTATTGCAGACAAGTCAATTCCTGATACTCCAACAGCTGTTCTTGTGCATGGCATTCTAGGTTGCCGAAAAAACTGGGGTAGGTTATTTTTCCTCCCTACAATATATATGTATGTAACTCCTAACTTGTTGAAGTACAACGGTCATGGTAGTTTTTGTGCCTGTGTATGTTTTTCTTGGTCGACTTTTTTTTTTTTTTTAATTTAAATTTTTTAGTTTTAAACTGATAGAGTATGAGTGCAGGAATGAGCTTAGGAACAAGAGAAATCATACATCTGAGATCGCAGTTTGTTTTTTCTCAATGAGCCTAGAAAAAAGGAGAATCATTTATATGATGTTTGGATCATGTATTGATACTTTGTATGTATGTGAATATATGTAGATGTGTGTGTGTGTATACTTAGAGCATTGCTTCTTCTTCTTCTTCTAGTCACAATTCTTTTTGGTGTTTACGACTAGTTGGGCTTTGGGGCTTTATAGCTTGTTACTATATACATACATACATGTGTATATATATATATATATATATATATATATGTATATATATATATATATATATATGTATGTATGTATATATATATATATGTATGTTTGTATGTATGCGTGTATGTATGTATGTTTGCATGCATGCATGTATGTATATACAACTAAACAACTAAATGTTTCTTAGGAACTTATCAAATTAATGTCTGCATTACAGGTACCTTTGCTCGGAGATTGGCGCAGGCATTTCCAACATGGCAGGTATTTTTTTTCTGTGAACTTGTGTTTTTTTAGTGTTACTTCTTGTTCTTTACATAGGTCAAATGAAACATTAAAATATTTGATCTGGTTGTGGCTCTCCATGATAATTTCCTTCTAAAGTTCTTTTAGAGAAGAAGCTTATTTGGATATACCTGCTTTTGCTTTGTAGTCTTGCTTCTACTTGGAAAACCTTTCTCTCATTATTGAAAATGAGTTGCAAGTATATTTTCAAAGTTATATTCTGTATGGTATCAAATACTACTTGTTTTGAATGAGGAAGAAGATTATTTTGATGGATTAAATTCTGGTTATAATCTAGTCATCTTGTGTGGTTAGGTTTGAACCTCTTATTGTACCTTTGTAGGAGGCCATATTATAACTTTCACCTATAATATCTTACAGATGTGTTTTTTTGCTTCTTTTCCAAGTGTTTTAATTTCAACTTTATATAAATGGTGCATCCATACTGAACGAAAGCATTTCAGTTCATGATATTGATATGAATCTCACTTGTTTCACATGCTTCTGTTGACATAGTTTCTCTTAGTAGACCTGCGTTGCCATGGTGATTCAGCATCAACTAGTAAAAAGGGTCCTCATACTGTTGCTGCAGCTGCTGTTGATGTCCTAAAGCTAGTGCGTAATCCCATACCTTTATTCAACTTTTTTTGCATTTAATGCATGCCTATATTTCTTATCATCTTTCTGATAAAAAAAAAAGTTTCTTATCATCTTCATTTTCTTAAACCAAAAAAAGTGTGCTTTGGACGCTGGATTTTTAGATTGTCTCAATACTTGGATCTTTGGATTTCAAGTGGGTCATTGGAAGAGTTATCTTGCTTTGCTAAGCCAAAATATAATTATCTAAAGAATTTCAACCATACTTGTTAACTTGTAAAACACATCATGTATCATTTTTCTATTTTTCTAATATCGTGTACTGTAATATCTTGTTTCTTCATCTTGTCTGAAATAGGTTGCACAGCTTAGAATAACACCTCGAGTTCTAGTTGGTCACAGCTTTGGAGGAAAAGGTACTTTTATAATTAGTCTAACTTATTCCAATTCATGGATGGTACATGATGGTTAAATTACAGATTTCTTTTTCTAACTGTTAATCTACTTCCTAAATTTTCATGCAGTCGTCTTGAGCATGGTGGAACAAGCTGCAAAACCTCTTGCACGACCAGTCAGAGTAAGTTGAGTTCTGCTAGAAATTGTTAAGATTTTGAATTTTGGTAGGGTGAAAAGTTGTGTCCCCCCTCCATCCCACAAAGAAGGGGAAAACTTTGGTCATGTTGACCTTGAATAATGTAAAAATTATGTCACCTATAGAAACATTTTGAAACTAAATTATCAAGTGAAGGAGTGAAGGCATGTTAACTTTGAGTTCAAGGTGAAATCTGGTCATTCCAGAACTAGCTTTACTTCATGAAATTTGAATTGTGGTTTAAGCAATATGGTATTATGTCACCTAAAGAAAACATTGAAACTAAATTATCAAGTGAAGGCATGCTAACTTTGAGTTCAAGGTGAAATCTGGTCAGTCCAGAACTAGCATTACTTCATGAAATTTGAATTGTGTTTAAGCAATATGGTCTCTCTCTCTCTCTCTCTCTCTCTCTCTCTCTCTCTCTCTCTTTTAATTTCATAATCTATTTTTATTAGGTTTGGGTTCTTGATGCAACTCCTGGTAAAGTTCGTCCTGGTGGAGATGGAGAGGATCATCCGCAGGAGCTAATCTCTTTCCTTAGTAGAATGCCTAAGGAGGTGAGTTTCTGGTCCATTGTTGTTTTTCTATTTTTAATATATTGTCCAGTTTATGTATCAAAAAAAAAAATTATCATGTTCACTCTACTTATATACAATTATTCCTGCAATCAGCTTCTATAATTTTTCCTATCATTTGTTCTTTATTTTTTTTGCAATGAACCAATTTTAAGCTTTCTGATATTCCAATTTTAAGCTTTCTGATATTTAATTTATCTTGCGTGACGTATTTTACTTCTTGGGAATGGTTATGAGCATCCTATAATCTTTTTTTAATGGAAGGTCTCTTCAAAGCGGGATGTTCTGAATGCTCTTATTAAAGAAGGATTCTCCAAAGACGTGGCACAGGTAATAGCAAACATACAAGCTAATTTAGTTTTACTTTCTTTTTTTTTTATAAGTTAATATGTGTGTGTGTGTTTTGGTCCTCATTAGGACTTAAACCTTGAACCTCTCTAAACCCCATCTTAACCCTTTACTACTTAAGCTAGGCCTCAATGGCTAATTTAGTTTTACTTTCATCTCAATGGTTTACTTTAAAGTTTGGATGGTGAAACCCTTCATGAATAGAGATGTTATAGATTTTCTCCATCTTTTCCTATTTTCCTTTCTGGTCTTAGTTTTTTGTTGTTAAATTTCATATTTTGGTAATGTCTAAAACCTTGGTAAATTTTTGGTCATGTTGCTTTTGTCCTGGGATACAATTCTTCTAGACTACAACATCATCAGTTTGAATGCGCAAAATTTTTGTTGGCCAACTTGACAAATATTATTTGGGTAATGGTTTGGTAAGTCTTATTATTGTGGATGAGATGAAACAAGAAAAAAAAGAAAAAAGAGTGCTGCTTAAACAATTAGTTTGTTCATCAAGATGTTCTGAAAACATTGAAGCTTGTAGTATGGAACTACTGGACTTTTTTTGTTCAATCTTTTAATTGTTTTTTGCTTTATTAATTTGAATTTATTTTATGTAACCCAAAATTTTATATTCTTTTCATTTTTGTTCTCACATCCAGTGGGTGGTAACTAACCTCCAACAGACCAGTCCATCTGGTTCATCATCACGAAGTTTCTCATGGGTGTTTGACCTCAAGGGAATTGCTGAGATGTATCAATCCTATGAAGAAACAAATTTGTGGTATTCACTTTCAGAACTTGTTTTTCATCTTGAATTAATGTCAAATTTCATATTATTCTTCAAAATACAACTCATTTCTGAATCTTCTTCAAATTTGATAAATTAATAGCAATCTCTGACATGGGTTGAGGTAGCAATACCCCCATCTTTGCAAGGGTTTCAACTGAGGGTTGGAGTTCTTTATGGAGAGTACTTAGGCTGTTGAGGCTTGTTGAGATGTGGAGACTGGGTGAAATGGAAGGGTCTAAAAGAGGAAGGGTTTTCTTATACCTTCTTTTGATTTGATATCAATGAGAGTGTTTATTAACTTCCCTGCTTTAGAGACTTGGAAAACTGCCAACTCTGTATTAGTGGCTTTTCTTTTATCTTGACCATGGGGGTAGGAGAGGTTTTAACACCAAATCATTTCGTGTATGGATAGAGGTGCATTCAATAAGTTGGTGTTGCATGGAGTCAATTAACCATCTTTTGGGTCACTGTCCTGATGCTTGGGTTTTTCGGCCCTGGTTTTCATGCTTTTTTGTGGTTTCTTGGATGCCTTTTAGGAACAATAGGAGAGCCAATTGTGAATTGTTTCAGAGATATAGGAGGAAAGAGTGGAGTAGTGTTCCTTTTGAATTATAAAGGATTGAAATTCCTGACAGCAGACTTTAGATTGTTTTAAGATCTTTGCATGCTTTGGACAGAGCATTAGGATCTTGGCTTTGCTTCCTAATGGTCATTAGTTCGAGTCCCTTAGGGCCATTGGAGGTTTACTTGGATGTTAACTTCAAGGCCCCATGAGATTAGTTGAGGTGCACACAAGCCGACCCGAACACCCACGGTTATCACAAAAAAAAAAAAAAAGAATAAAAGAAAAGCCTTTTTTGCCCTGGCCTAACCTGGACTGAGGTTGCATTGATTTTTCTTCAGAAAAGTTGCATTCGCATGATAGGTGGATTTCCCATATTTGAGTATAGAGGGCCTAAAAAAGCCTAATTCCCATGGACATGTTCCCATCAAATCCTTTCTTGGATATGGTCAACCCAAATTGCAGCTTGGGTTTATCATCTCTTTTCCTTTTCCTTCTAATGTAGTCTACCAAAGGCTAAATGTGCGTTAGGATTTACCAAACCATTGCATTGAAAGTCTGAGCTGATGACAGGAAACTAACTCTTAGAGCAAGTAGTCAGTATGGTGGTGGGAAGTTTTGGGATTGATTATGTTAAAATGCATGATATTCATATTAAACCCAAATCTTACAAACTTGAGCTTTTAGGAGATTACATGTACTAACTAGAGAAAAAAATAAGTAGTTGCATATCAAAAAACTGAAAAAAAGAAGAAAAATACTTGGCTTGTGACAACGGTATTCTTACCAATTTTCCATATTGACCCCTTTTTAACTATATTAGCCCTAAATACTTTTTAACATTCATGCAGGAATATTGTGGAAGATGTACCTCGGGGTGTGCATATGAATTTTTTGAAAGCAGAAAGGAGTTTGCACAGGTGGGCCCTCGAGGATCTTCAAAGAATTCATGCTGCTGAGGATCTGGCTGCCGATGAAGGTGGGGGAGTGCAAATGCATGTTCTTGAAGATGCTGGTCATTGGGTATGTAGCTTTCACTTGCATCAATTCTTATAATTATCTTCCTAAAAGGGGAAAGACATCTTTCGGTTGGCTGTTTTAAAACAAACTGTTCTTCACCATAAAACACAAATCAATGGTTTGATAGTCCAACTCAACTGATTTAGTGGACAAAAATGGTCTAAAATGAAAATTATGAATTAATGGACTGTTTGTTGCTTAAATCATGAAGTATGTCTTCTGTAAAATCTCTACTTTTAGCAAGGTTGAAGTTTTCTTTCCTTCTAATTGTTTTGATTGCTATTATTTGGAAACTAGAGGAACTTATACGACTTTCTTCGCGAACCCAAGCCCTTTGTGATTCCCAAGTCAGTTACCTTTTAACTCGGCTCAACTACAAGAAAAGTTCAGCCTTTTTGTCAAAAGAAGCTTAGGACCTGTTTGGTTTTTGTTTTTGAAAACTGTTTTTCAGAACAGTTTTGAAAACACAAGGAACACTATTTTGGTGTTCATTGAAAACTTTTTTTATTATCTGAATTTATGGATTGTTTGGCTCCTGTTTTTGAAAAAAATGTTTTTTGTCCTCAAAAATTAGGAGAACAAGAAAACTGGGAGAACATGTTTGATTATCAGTTTTTTTTGTTATGAAGAACATAGAAAACACTAAATTCAGATAACACAAAAATGGTGTTCTCTGTGTTTTCAAAACTGTTCTCAAGAACAAATTTCAAAAATAGGAACCAAATAGGCCTTAAGTGTTTTCTATGTTTTACAGAACAAAAAAAGGCTAGGAACCAAATGGGTTCTAAGTGTTTTTTTTTCCCCTTGTTTTCCAGAGCAAAAAACAGTTTTCAAAAACTGTAAACAAACGGACCCGCCCCTTAGCCTTTGCTCTTTGCCAATAGTTTCATCCCAAAATGTATAAAATGGGAATAGCTTCCCATGCTTTATGGTGTTGGCTTGGGTAGGATTCTATTAGAATCATCTAAAAACAACTTTAATGGCTGTTCAATCCCGGAATCGCTAACTTCTTTGTAATCCTTTGCAGGTGCATGCTGATAACCCAGATGGCCTCTTCAGGATTCTCTCCTCTTCCTTCCAAGGAATCAAAACCTAATGAACTCGCCAATCGTAATTCCAGTTTAGAGTCATCGCCAACCATTGTTTTCCCTCTTCATTCATTTATCTTTTCTTTTCAAATTTTCTGCATTTGTTTGTATCATAATAGTTATGCATATTCTTTTCTTCCCACATGAACTAAAGTGACCACTTCTTGAATCAATCAGTTTTGTAACACATAGCTAAAGGTTTTACAGACCATTAGGATCACGATCATGGAAGTCCCGAACAAACTCGCTCTCTGGCTGTCGAAAAAACGGATTCTGGGGAAATTCTTTGAAGTTGCAGTAGCTGGAGGGAAACACAAAGGAGGAGATAAATAGGTGAGAGAAAAAAAAAATACTGGTTATCGGCTCAAGGGAGAGACTAGACAACTAGAATGATGTCTCATTTGGTTTCTAGTTCTTCATTTGTACTGTTGTATTATGTATCATTTGAATGATGTAGAGACATTAGTGTAGTTTAATATATCTGGTTTTTACCAAGTATTTTCTCCTGAGTCATTGCCTGATGTTTTTCTTTCATATATATGAGAATATTAAACTTGAAAGTTTATCTAAATTATATTTTAGGGATAAGGTATATAAATACCTTTAAAGATTGGTCATATGTCTAGTTAGTTCCTTAAACTTTTTTTGGGTCTAATGCTGCCTTTATCGTTAATGGAGTAAACAGATGGACAAATGAGTGTTTAACGTACGTTGTTGACGTGTCACTCACATGTGATATAATTTGTTAATGTGTATCAGATTTGGGGGGTGACATATTAGTAGCGTTAAATGCTTGTATGCTCATCCGTTAATTTTGTTGATGGTAAAGATATATTTGGGCTATGGAATAAATGTTAGGGGTAGCATTAGACTTGAAAAAACACTTAAGGGTCAAGTTGGACATATAACCAAACATCAAAGGTATTTGTGTATCTTATCCCTTATATTTTATATGTATTAGAACCTCGCTATTATATTATATAGTAATATAATTTATTATTATATAATATACTATATAGTTATATAATATATTATCTAAATTAAATTATTTTATATTACATTTTCATTTTTTTTCTTTCATATTGCTAAGAATATTAAACTTGGGAATAAGAAGCATAAATGCCCTAAACGTATTAGATGTATGTCTAATTTAATTAGTAAGTATTTTTGATTCAGCGAGTCTTTGTCGTTATTGTTTTATCTAGATGATGAATGAAGCAGAGTTATTCATGGCGCGTTTCATACGAGGCATGGAATGGTAAGAATCTTAACATTGAGTCTTATGAAGCCAAAAAACTGAAAATGAAGTGAACATATGGACCATAACTCAAGCCCATTTATGCACCTTATCCCATCACACTTGAAAGTAGATAATATATTTTATATGTATTAAAGCCTTGATATTATATTATAAAAATGTATAGAAAATACAACATCTTAATGATACAATTATTATTTATGGATGTAAAAAGGAAAATACCCGCAAGATATCTAGCAAAACAACGCACCCACTATAGTTACAACACTAGCCACCCTTAGACTGGTGCCTCTACACTGGGGCTTTGGTTTGCTTTATAATAATATGGTGTTTGTTATATGCATTGCATGCCTATTCTATTTACGATAATATAATCATATGTATATATATATATATATATATATATTATCAGCCTGAACTCTGAAGGAAGAAATTATTAAAATTAAAAAAAGAAAAAAGGAAAAAGAAGAAAAATATCGGAAGAAAAAGGGAAACTCATGTAGCCACCAGCATAGCAGCAGTGAGACCAGAGAGGGAAAGCTTGTTCCAGGGAAGAAGATCCTGTGTAGTAGCAGCAGGGTGTTGTTTTCTGTCATTGTAACCTGACCATTTCATCTGCATGAAGCTACGTTTCCGCCATGGCCCCATGTGGATCTTCTTCTCCTTCATGGACCTCTTGGCGGCGTCGCAGACGACGCGCAGGACGGCGTGGAGGTAGTCGGGTTTTCCGATGAAGGTTTTCGGGAGCTGGGCGATGAGTTTCCGGTACTCGTCGCAGGCTTTGGCCATCTCGAATTCTGTCCTGAATTCCAGCTCGATCAGGAAGGGGACGTGCTTCTTTCTCCCCGCTGTGTTTGCTACTACCTCTATGTATTCGTGTGATCCTAGGAATACAAAGAAAATAAGAGACATCAAGATAATAAGGGTCACTCGGTGAGTGATTTGATTAAATGATTATTATCATTTTTTTTTACCGTGAAACACTTTAGTTATAATGTAGTAAGTTGTCTTTATTAAAACTCGAATTCAGGACAACTCCACTTTCTATGTCATGCTTTTGTGAAACATTGAGTGCTTTATCACATGAGCTAAATATGATAAACGATTAAATGATCTTTTGAAAACCCAATTTCAGAAATTTAGGATATTTGTATCCAAAATCGCCTATTTTTTAAAAAAGGGTGATTTGAAAAATTAACCCTTCATCAAATTTTGACTTAATTTTGACAAAAATGCTCTTATTGTTTTCTTGTAAAAAATAATCAATTCTCTTAAGAGACAATATAAAACATAAAAGGGAGAATGACATTTTTGTTCAAAAAGAGTTATTTTTCAAGAAAAAACATGGGTAAGGTTAGATTCGCAAATTTAAGAAACTTATTTGATGTTTTTTAACCAAATATTTAAAAAGAAAAACAAAAATACCCGAAATCCTGGAATTTACAAATTTGATATTATTTGAGGGTTTTTAACCAAATAATTCAAATAATTACCTCCCCTAGCCTTACAAATTAGATTATCATAATACTAATTAGGAGAAAACAAGAAAAATCAAAGGCCTTTTTTGTTCTTATTTTTTAAAACTGTTTTATGTTCTCAAAAATAAGGGGAACAAGAAAAACATGAAAAGAACAAGTTTGATTCCCAACTTTTTTTTTTGTTCTAAAAAACACAGTGAACAAAGAACAGTTTTCAAAAAACACAAAAGTTATATTCTCCGTGTTTTCAAAAATAAGAATCAAACATGCCCAAAGTAATTACCTCCGGGAAATTTCGGAGTGTGCTTCCACTTGGAAGTACGGAGGGAGGCGGAGAAACCCTTGAGGCAAAGCAGATCCACCACTCTCCGCCGCAGACAAAGGGCACAGCCACCTGAATTTGGCTTTGAGCAGCAACACACTAGGGTTTCCCTTGCCCTCTCCACCACCCTCCCTATCTCTTCCCTCAATTTTGAACCCATTGAATTACATCTTTCCATTATTTCCTGCCAAAATTCAACCATCTTTCCATTATTTTTTTTGATAACTATAGATGTTCGGACCAGCTTACGTGCACCTTGACTAATTTCATGAACCCCTGAAGTTAACGGTTTGATAAACCTTCAGTGGCCTTGAAGTGACTCGAACGGGTGATCATTAGGTTAAACCTTAAGGTCTTAGACCAACTGAACATAGGTTGTGTTTAGTTTGATTATTTATGAGAAAACTATATTATGGGGTATCAATTTCAAATTATTTGAAAAATGAGAACCAAATAATCTTATTTGAATCCGACATATGATTAAATATTTGATAAAAAAGACTGCAATCTGGGTACAACATATGTAAACCTTAAGTACTAAATAAGATTTACACACTTAAGTTGTAGCTCGACTCATACATTTACAATTCTCTTTATCAAATATTTGAACCTTTTTATCAAATAAGATTATTTGACCCTCATTTTTCAAATATTTTGAAATTGATACCCCATAACATAATTTCCCCATTATTTATTCTATGGAATGAGATAATTTAGAACGTATATTATAATATTTTGAATAAACTCATTGTTTTTAAGTCAAAATAAAGTTTTGAGAACTAAGTGGACTAAGGCATGTATCATTACGATAATAATTACTTATCATTTATAAGTCGAATAATAATAAAATTATATAATATTTTTTAAGGCGATGGTCGAAATTGACATGAATAAAGACTAGTGTTTATTTATTTTTAATGGAAAAGGTTTTTTGTCAAAAAAATCTTAGATGCTATTAAAAAATGGGCTGCCAAATTGAAGGCCAAGAAAAGACATGACACTCAACCGCCAATGGTTTTTTTCGTTAACCTTTCTAAATTTATTTTCTAAATTTATTTGTGGAGGAGAAGCAGACAATTATAGACCATGTATTTGGTTGTTAACATTTTCAACATCCATTAAGGAAAAAACCAAAAATAAAAATTCTCTAAGTGTCTTTCAGTTAAATAAGATCCACATGAACTTCAACAGAAAAATATCTAAAGAAAAAAAAAATTAAATTAAATTTAAATCTGTGTTGAAACTGGGATTTATTGAGGATCTTTATTATTCACAATATGGGTTGGCCGGAACATAAAAAAGAAAAAAATATCAAAGAAGTTGGTGAATTTTTGAAGAAAGAAAATCATACATATTTTTGGCAAACTGATTTTCAGTTTCTGATGAATTAAAAAGCTCAAAATCCAGCAACCCATTTGAGTAATCATCATAATTCAATCATCACAATAAAAACAAATACATAAAAATGAATGGATAAAAACAAAAAGTTGAATTCAAACAAGCCTTACCATCGGTGAAGAAGAAGAAGATGGAAAATAAGAGAGAGCGAGAGAAAGATTTTTTCTTTTTTGATGAATTAAAAAGCTCAAAATCCAGCAACCCATTTGAGTAATTATCATTATTCAATCATTACAATAAAAACAAACACATAAAAATGAATAGGTAACCTCCAAAAGTTGAATTTAAACAAGCCTTACCATCAGTGAAGAAGAAGGAAAATAAGAGAGCGATTTTCTGTTTCTGATGAATTAAGAAGCTAAAAATCCAGCAACACATTTGAGTAATCAGCATAATTCAATCATCACAATAAAAACAAACACACAAAAATTAATGGGTAACCTCCAAAAGTTGAATTTAAACAACCCTTACCATCACCGAAGAAGAAGGAAAAGAAGAGAGAGAAAGAGAGAGCGATTTTCTCTTTTTGATGAATTAAAAATCTCAAAATCCAGCAACCCATTTGAGTAATCATCATAATTCAATCATCGGAATAAAAACAAACACATAAAAATTAATGGGTAGCCTCCAAAAGTCGAATTTAAACAAGCCTTACCATCAGTGAAGAAGAAGGAAAAGAAGAGAGAGAGAGAGCGATTTTCTCTTTTTGATGAATTAAAAAGCTCAAAATCCGGCAAACCATTTGAGTGATCATCATAATTCAATCATCGGAATAAAGCAACACATAAAATTGTGGTGGCCTCCAAAGAAGTCAGATTTAAACAAGCCTTACCATCAGTGAAGAAGAAGGAAAAGAAGAGAGAGAGAGAGCGATTTTCTCTTTTTGATGAATTAAAAAGCTCAAAATCCGGCAAACCATTTGAGTGATCATCATAATTCAATCATCGGAATAAAAACAAACACATAAAAATTAATGGTTAACCTCCAAAAGTCGAATTTAAACCAGCCTTACCATCAATGAAGAAGAAGGAAAAGAAGAGAGAGAAAGAGAGAGATTTTCTCTTTTTGATGGATTAAAAAGCTCAAAATCCGACAAATCATTTGAGTAATCATCATAATTCAATCATCGGAATAAAAACAAACACAAAAATTAATGGTTAACCTCCAAAAGTTGAGTTTAAACAAGCCTTACCATCAGTGAAGAAGAAGGAAAAGAAGAGAGAGAGAGCGATTTTCTCCTCCTTTTGATGAATTAAAAAGCTCAAAATCCAGCAACCCATTTGAGTAATAATCATAATTCAATCATCGGAATAAAAACAATGGGTAACCTCCAAAAGTTGAATTTAAACAAGCCTTACCATCAGTGAAGAAGAAAAGGAAAAGAAGAGAGAGAAAGAGAGATTTTCTCATTTTGATGAATTAAAAAGCTCAAAACCCGCCAACCCATTTGAGTAATCATCATAATTCAATCAGTACCATAAAAACAAACACATAAAAATTAATGGGTAACTTCCAAAACTTGAATTCAACAAGCCTTTACTATCATGGAAAAGAAGAATTAAGAAGATGTAAAAGAAAAGAAAAGAATAAATACCAGAAGCAAAGCCTCTTGTGAATCCCAGAACTCTTTTCTCTCAATAGGGTCATGCAATTCATTGTTGGCAGCTTCATCATCAGCCCAATCACCTTCAGAATTTCCATCCAGTCGTTCTTCGTCTTCTTCACCGAAAAACAACGAAATCTTGTCTTCCAGGCTGTCCCTGCAACCATATTTCTCTCCAAGAGCCTTCTCTCCAATACGAAGCCCCATCTTCTTGAAGAAGGAAGAAGATGAAGGAGGTGTTGCTACGAAGAAAAGGCTCTTGCAGGAGGAAATGTCATTTAGGGTAGTGTATATGAAATGTCATTAAGGGGGTAGGTGTACATATATATACTGGCTTGTAAATATGCTAATTACTATTATTAATTATTATTTTTGGTTTTTATTATTGAAAAGATTTTGGAAAATAATAGGAATGTCCAATCACTAAATTATGGATTATGGATTGGGTGGTGGTGGGTGAAGCGTCTTTCTGTGTTTGGTGATTAGATATTTCACTCACTACGGGTGTATTTTGATAGCTTGATTGATTTATGGGAAAAAGATACAAATCCTTAACTTTTTTTTATTGGCTCTTATTAAAATATCAAATTTCCATTTTCTATAATTCTCTCCCTATTTACGTTATTTTAGGATTTTTATAATTTTTTATTTTATGGTTATAAATTTATTTCATATTAATACATTTTCTTTTCAAATAAAGTAGTTTCTTCCTCACCAATATGAGTTTGTCTTTGTTTTTTCATGTTTTGTCATCGATTTGTATCGACGTATTTTGTTGCCGATTTGCTATGACGGGTAGTTGTGTTTTCGATGGTTGACTTTTTCATGAGTTTTCGCGTCTCAGATGACAAAGTTCGGTTCGACAGAGTCATAATATCCAATGTTGTTCATCATCAGTATGCTGTAGATCTGAAATCTTAGATATTCTAAGCATTTTTGGATTATTAAATATATAGATCTTGAGTCGATTTTTTTTACTATTAAGTTAGATGTTGCATTATTGTCTAAAATTTTTAGTATTTTTGATTAACATGAATCAATAAATTTATCTATTTAAAAAAAAAAAAATAGATCCCTCATTTTAGGGTAATTTTTGGGAAGAAAACTTATGTATATTTGATTCTTAAAACTTGATTAAGAGCTTATTTTTTTTTATACTTTTAAAATTGAAATTATAAAAATTTATAACCATAATAAATAGTTTTTATTTTTATGAAATAATATTATTTATGGTTAAATTTTTATAATTTCTTATATTTTATTATGAAATAATATTACAAAAAATAACCTTAAAAATTTCATAAATTTATAACCATAAATTTATTTATTTATTAAATAATATTATTTATAATAAATAATATCAAACAAAATTATCCATAAATCAATGCACCAATTCCATTCATTTCAAAATAAATGGCATCCATAAGGCCATAAACTCCAAATTTATTAATTTTGGTAGTAACCCTCCACATGTTTTGAGACACAAACTCCAAATCAATGCAACTTTTTTTTTTTTCTGAAGAGAAATGTCCATTTTATGCCTACCCACATGTTTTGAGACACATAAAATGATAATAATTCATAAAATCCATGAGTTTCAATTTGGTTTTTGAGTTGGTGAATTTGTCATGAAGCTAGAACTGACTTTAGTTTATTAATTATAGGCCATATTCAAAATTCATCAACCTAATCCCTTCTCTCTCTCTCTCTCTCTCTCTCTCTCTCTCTCTCTCTCTTATTTTTTTAGTATTTTTACATAATTTGATAAGATGACGTAGATAAATAAAATAAATTATAGAGGCTATTTATTAATACCTTTATTTTATTTCCTTCCAAATTTGACCATTTCCCCAGTCTTTCCTAATTTCATTTTTATTTTATTTTTTTGTAAGATGCATCATGCACAAATATTTATTTGTTTTAAAATTTTGTATTTAGGTGATGAAGTTTATGTACTCTATGAAAAATATTTTTTAATGTAAACAATAATTAAGAAAACAAAAGCAATATCAATCCTTTTCAAATTAGGAACAATCCAACATCAAAAAGGAGTTGGATTTGGATTTCATGTTTGAATGTTGTTATATTTAGAATGATTGACACATTGAAAAGGTTTTGGATTGATCAGAATAATAAGATGATATATATATATATATATATATATATATATATATATATATATATATATATATATATATATATATATATATATTTCTTTCTATTCATAGTTTGAATAAGTCTCAACCATAAATATTTAAACCATGCTTGTTATACTATAGAAAATGTGTTTATTTTATTTTATTGTTTTTGAAATTTTAATAGACTTATAAGTAATTGAATATGAAAAATTTATATTTATTTTCATATAGAGTTTGGAAATGATGGAAATTTATTTCAGTTTATGTTAAGGACTGTGAAATGATCAAGAGATTTTCATTTTAATCTTACACAAAAAATAAAATTGGTTTTTTATCCTTCATTTTTTAAGAAATATTACTTGGATGCATTAATGAAAAGCATGGTGGGAATTTTCATTATTGATGTTGAAACTTTTTCTTTGAGAATTTAACTTATTTAAATTGCTTCTCCAAATAAATATAAAATTTAAAAGATCAATTATTGGTAATAGAAAAAAAATTGGAGATTTTTCTAATGAAAAATAAAATATAATATAATTTTTTTTTTTAATTTTCCACAACACTAATTGAGAGGGAGGTGATTTAAGGTTTTAACAGTAAAAATTATGATCTCATGATTTCAATATGAGTTCCAAAAAGGAAAATAATAATCTTATAACGAAATCACTGAACTGAAATTTTGATTTGTATGTTGAAAAATAGTTATAAGCTTACAAAATTTTATTTATTTTTTATTAGTATGAACTCGATATATTGAAAAAAAAAATGACATGATTTAAGATTTTCTAATTTTTCATTATGGTGAAATCAATACATGGAGAAAATCAAAACAATGAGACAAAAAGTAGAATTATGAATTCATTATTATGATTAGTTAATAATTATAAGAAAACTCGACCCTAAGAGATATTTCTTATAAAAAATTACAAATTATTTTTGAAAAAAAATTCACAACGTCCATAAAAATGATGATCTCATGATTTATGAGTTTCAAAAACAAAAATAATAATCTTGTGGTGAAATCATAGAAAAGTCAAATTTGATTTTGTCTATACATGAGAAAAGAGTTATAAGTAATTATGAAATAAAAATATTTAATAAAGAGAGAGAAAAACTTTTAAAATTCTAATTTCTTTATCATTTTGAAATCAATACATTGAGGAAAAAAGGGAGGGGAGTTCTAATTTTTATTATTATATATGATTTATTAATGATTGTAAAAATAAAAAAATAAAAAGCTTAAATTCAATTTTTATTTTTTAAATTTGCTTTAATTGAAAAAATATAATAATCTATATCCTTCACTTGTTTTTTTATTTATTTTATTTTTATCATTGAATCACATTTATTTTATTATAACAAATTATTTTTAAAATCAAAAAAATATTTGATTTTTTTTACCAAACACGGTTTTAGAACATCAAAAACTCACATTTTTGTAGCACGCAATTTTACTAATGAACATAAAATAAAGTCATATGTCAGTCTTACTGATATCAACATGTTTATTTATAATTGGGTATTCTTTATATCATTGATCAATTGTGAGATTTTTCTATAACCCTTACGAGTTTTTTTCCTTATTGTTGCTGTAGGAAATTGGATCATCATGATGGAACTATATGAATTTGCACATTATGCTTTTATAGAGAGTTTAATAGGAACTCTAGGGATACAATGAAAAGATTTAAACGATACTAAGAATGGGATAAGGAACACCTTAGTTATTATGCTCCTTGATAATAAAATAATGTGTGTAGCATATTACATATATATAGATCAAGCAGTATCAACAAATATATAATAGTATCAAAAGAAAGATTATTCTATTTTTGCAAAGAATTTTTCCAAATCCTTACCAAAAATGGTGTGAAAAAAGGAATTCTGCTACGAGTTGATGAAAAACACACAGACATCAAGGTATACTTAATCTAAATGATTTGTTATTGCCAGTGAGAAGCAGTATTACACAAAGATAATATCGGTTTTAATGGATATATTGGTGCTTAATTTAATGAATATATTAGAAATATTGGTTTTAATGGATATATTGGTACCTATATTTAATGAATATATTAGATATATCGGTGGAAATTTTTACAAAAAATATCGATAATTAAAAATAGTTTAAATATTTAATTTTTTGAACAAAAATATTAAAAATTAAACAAGAATATATACATATTAAAAATAATTTTGATAAGTATAGGGAATGATAATATCAATTAACTTTTGAAAAATATTTGAAATTCATTAACCATATTTATATTTATTTATTAACAAATAAAATTAATTTTGCTTTTTTGCTTCAATTATTTTTGTCAAAACACATTTAACCACATTTAAAATAAGAAATAAATTATTTTTATGATTTATACAAAAATTTTTATTTAAGAGTTAATTTATGAAATTTGATAGTTATGATGAGAATATTTTGATATCGATATTAATTTATAATTAAAAATTATTATAATATTTTATATTATCAAATTAATTTTAATTTAAAATTATATTATTGTAATTTTATTAAATTTTTAAAATTTTATTTTTTTGAAAATGTGAAATGATTAATATTAAAAAAACTAAAATTAAGTGATAATACATTTAATGTTAAAACTATAATGTAAAAAATATTCATAAATGTTTGAACAAGAAACATTACAACCAGACGAATCAGAGGGAAATAAAATGACAATTTTATGCATATGGACTTATAGGCTGATTAATTTGACAAATTTCTTTGTTATGAAAAACATAAAAAACACTAAATTCAGAGGATAAAAACAGTTTTTAAAGAACACCAAAATGAAGTTCTCTATGTTTTCAAAAATTATTCTCAATAACGATCAACAGTTTTAAAAAGTAAGAACTAAACATGCCCAAAATTTCTCATACCTGCCTCTGAATTTTATATTTATACAATTGAGTCTATATGTCGATTAATTTGACAATACTACTTAGGCAAGGATAAACACTTGAAATGATAAGAGACCATGCAATTTGATGGTATTATTTTTTTTGACAATGAAAACTGAAATTTCATTGATTTAGAACGGTAATATCTTTACATTTGAAACAAGCTTCTTAAAAGCATTGGGGATAACGGCGTTCGAGTTAATATGAGAAAGCGGCGGCTGCTGCATAGAGATAATCACAATATGAATAGAATATCTAGATTAAGTCGATGAAGCGGCGTGATGAATAGAGATTTGATGTGAGCAACAATACAGTCCAAGCGGCGTTGCTTATAATAGCAGTAATCCTTGCGTCGCAGCAGTCGACGAAACGAATATAAGAAAACAAAGAAAAATAAAATGAAAACTCAGATATGGTAAAAGAAATCACTTTATTGAGGGAAAAAGTTCATATCTAAGTAGATAAAACAATGAGATGAGTGATTTCAAGTAAATGAAGGTTGAAAAACCACTCATACTTTCTAACGGGGATGAAAAGAAATAACGAAAGATATTTGATATCGAAAACATTTGTTATAAGTACCTTTAAGAGCAAAAAAGAAGAAGATATTTTAAGTAGGAATTTGAAAGTTTATGAAATGCAAACAAGAAGTAACATCTAGATAGTTGTCAAATAAATGAAGTGGGGACAGAATTGTGGGATTTTTCCAATTCAAGACAAAAGTGTTAATAGTTTTCATTTTCATGGTTTCATTTCACGTCTTCAACTTTTTTGTTTAGTCTTCACAAAAAGCAGTAGTAGGTGGAAGCTTTAATTTTGAGAAAACCTGCCTACCAAGTTCAATAATTCAACTCAATATTCCTAATAAAATACAATGATTTCAAAGGTTGGTAAAAAAAAAAAATCAGCTATTAAAAAGTTTTTACTACTTCAAGATTAAATTTTTATTGTATATTAGTATGTATTTTTTATAATAATTTTTAGTTTTTTTACTTAGAAATTCGAAGGTTTTTTTTAAAAAAAAATTTTTTTTTTTAAAGAGCAAAGTAAGTTGTCTATCATGAATAGCTCATGTGATAAAAAACTCAACGTTTTAAAAAGGTAGGGCTTAGGGAAGGGTATCGGGTTTAAGTCTCAGTGGGAACGATTTACTACATTGTAATTAAGATGTTTAGTTGTAAAAAAAAGAGAGTAAGTTATTTTTGTATAAAATATAGTAACTCCTATTTAAATATTTTATTTCCATACAATATTAAGAAATAAAAAATTAGTACGTCATTTTTCGATATTTAAGGGCAAATAGCTAATCATGTTAACTTATGTGGTAGAGCATTAAAAAGGTAAGGCATATGAAGGGAAGGGGTCTCGGATTCAAGCCTTTACCATTTTGTAACTAAAGTGTTTAGTTTGGAAAAAAATGGAGTTTTTTTTTTTAATTTTTTGTATTTAGTGAAAAAATTTAAAATATAAGTAATAAGTCAATAAGAAGCCAAAAAAAAAAAAAAAACCCAGTGAAAATCTATTTTTTTACATTTTTTAAACAACACACATTTGAGAATATGTACAAGAAGTTGAGTTATTTTAGTAAAATGCTTTTTGTACATATAGTATTTATATACACAACACTCTATCACAAACGTTTTTAGAGGAATTATTCAATACTTATATAAACTTAAAAGATATATTGGAAAATGTAACAATGTTTGTAGTAATATATTAATGAAAATTGCTTTCTAAAAAGAAGTAACAACCCAAAACTGTTTCAATCTTTAGAACTTTTTATATTGTAAGATTAATACTTAGTTTTTGGAAACATTTTACCCTTTCAGACTTTCAAAGGGACTCTAAAATTGGCCCCAAAACGTTTTAGCCTTATTAAAAGGAAATAACAAATTTTGGGATGTGATTTAATATTGGATCCAAACACAACCCAACCAAACCCTAGAATGGCAGCTCAAACTTTCACTATGTCTGAAATAGGGTTATATATGAGAGTATCCATAATAATCATGAATATATTGATTCTGAAAATCTGTATACGTGATCGTAAGATGAGGCGCATATATTTATATGGTTCGAGTCTTTAAATCCGTTGGAATCGGCTGATTGGCTTTCGCTCTCCAGCTGAGGAAATAAGATTATATAGAAGGGTATTTATAATAATCATAGATATGACAAATTTACAAAAATACCCCATACCCTGACCATAAGAAAAGGACACATATATTTATGGATTCGAAATGCTACGATTCGAGAATGGCAATCAAATATATTATCGGTATTTAAAATAGGGTTCACATTAAGAGGATATTTATAATAAGCGGCGATATGATCGATTTACAAAAATCACCTACACCTAACTATCTGACAACTTGGCGCAACCTATTATTTGATCCCCGACAAAGGGATACCCATGGAAGGGTACCAGCGTTTGCGTGGCTCACTCTGATATAGTACGTCTGCAATAGTCTTACGTGAGGATGATCTACGAAGAAAGATAATCATCTCCCCCCTCCTGGCCTTTCCTTTTAAGTAAGTAAGAAACTTTCCTCCTGAAGTAAGTAGTTTCCCAAGAGTTCTCACCTTCAATGGTCTCCCCAGCATGGATTTCTCTGAGGATAACCGTTGACTTGTTAGCAGGAGAAAAAGAGAACAGATAATTGAGCTCTCCATTAGCATATATTGGACTGAACCCACATCTCTTGATTTCATAATCCTTGCAGCTTGATGAAAATGTAAGGACGACCCGAATGAGTTGATGCCAATCGACAGAGGGGGGAAGCGGCGCGAAAGTCAGAAACACATGATCCGACTCCATCTCATCATAATTGACAACGGAATCAAGCTGAAGATAGACAGGATAGTAGTACATCGCCTTAGATTCGTAAAGGTTCAAGCGAATATATGGATATTTCAAGTAATCATATGCAGGAGATTCTCCAGCAGAGACAGTAGCAAATGCAAAACCCAGGAGGTTGGCACCAGGGCAGTCCTATTTTGAGGCGGGCGAAATATGAATAAGGGCCACAATGTATATAATTAAAGTTCAGAATTAATGCATAATAAAAAAATGCTTGTAAATGGTAGTTTTATTAGACTTAACAAATAAAATATTTTTACAATCGAAATAAAAACATTTAATTTTAGATTAAACATACAAATGTTAAGTAAAAACGTTGTCTTGAGCATTTCTAGATGCAAAATCATTGATAATAGTGTCGACGTATTATTTACTACAACGTATTTTACCGATACGTAAAATTCTTGGAGTCAGTTCAAATCTTTTCTAGCGTGGCGATTGGCGACATAAGTAGGTTTGGAAGTAATTTTAACTTTGAAAAGCTTGCTGCAACGGGGATCTTCTGATCCGGCATCGTTAATGGGATTTGGTATCACGATTGAAACGTTTGGATAACGTCTGCTGACTTTGACCAACTCATCAGAGTGGTGACGTGCTTGCATTTAATGAAGTCGTTTTACTGGCAGCTTCGTTTCAAAAGGTCATTTGCGTGACGTCAAATGATTATTATGAAAAGTGATGCTAAATTTTAGTGCAAGATTATCTTAATTCATTATCACCATGACTTCAACTTTTTGAATCAAATAAAGTCAATATTTTCGAATATATTTAATTGCTCGTCTATCTTTGAAAGCGGTGCATTATCTACAACAATCGAGAAAATAATTGACTCTAAAGGACTCTCGGCTAATTGTATTTCTTCATCAGCGATTATTCTCATCAAATTGTTTTCCTAAAAACACAGCGTTTTGTTGGAAGTATTGGCTCTATATTCATATCAAATGCAAGACTTTTAGCGATATTAAATGCTGGATTCAAACCCTTCATTTATATTTTCAAAAATAACATTACGCACCAATTCCTTTGTTGTAGTGTCAATGCACACCAGTTTGAATTGAAACTTCTTCTTACGCCATGTTAATATGAAATAAGAATTTCATACCAAATAACCATACTAAGTAAAAACTTAAGACTCTCGAGGCTAAGCTTTCTGTGACACTAGAGCATGTCATCCCGAGATTTATACAATTGCAACAAAGCTAACCTAATTTAAGGTGTTTGAAATCTGTAGCTTTCCAACACTTTCAATTCGACTCCCATCGAGTATTACACAAAGATTTCAGCATTAAGTTTGGAACGTTATCAGTAAAATCTTGTCTTTTAGAATTTGCAAATAATGAATATATACGTTGCCTGATTCAAAAATGAAACAACTTTAACTCGAATGTGCCCATATCACAAATAGTAAGATTAAGGTATGACAAGCACATGACATATATAAAACCCTCGGATTTATTTCAAGCAATCTCTTTTGAACTCATAGTGTTTTCCTTACATGTAGAACCATTGTCATAACATGACCCCTCATATAACACCCGAAATATACACAACGGTTTTGGACTTTGTTTAGGGTATATTAAAAGCTAAATGGAAAATTTTCGGAAATAAAATTTGAGACCCGGAATTAATTCGAGAGCCAAGGGTAAATATGTAATTTACCACTTGAGGACTTAAGTGTTATAAGATGAAGAGATGGGATTAAATGCAAATATAGAAAAGATAGAATAGAGATAAAAGAAAATTGGGGGGACCAAAAGGCAATTAAAGAAAACTTAAAAGCAAAAATGAGAAAAGTGTTGAAAAATGGATTTTATTTGAAGGCCAAACATAGCCTTAACTAAACCCATTTGGATAAGACCAAATTGGTCTCCAAAGAGAGAGAGAACCGTATAGGGGAGAAGAGAGAAAGAGAGAAGAAGAAGAAGAAAGAAGAAGAGGAGAAGAGGGGAGAAGCCATGGCCAGGAGTATGGAGCTTGGATTTTTTGTATAGGAAATCTTTGAGTATGGATTTTGTATGGATCCTTAGATTTAAGGCTTGATATGGTTAATATCTTGTCTCTAAATCGGGTTTTGATAATTGTATTCTCACCTTGGATTTCTTGAAATTAGGGTTGAGTAAAACCCCTTATGGTACAAGATAATCATAGAATCCACTCATGAGGATGGATTCATGGTTAGTGAGAGTCAGCAGGTTAGGGTTTAGAATAAACCCTAACTAAATATAGATGTTTGGCTTGTGTATGGAGTCTTAACCCATATTAGGGTATTTTGGAAGGATTCTTGATCGAATTTTGAAGGATATGTAATTGAGAGATGAATTGAATAGAAAAGGGTTCGAGGCGAATTTGGAATGATTTTGATGTGTGTATGGGTGTAGGGTGATCCATGGATGAAAGTGCATGAAAAATGGGAAAACACACACGATGCAGGCTGCACCGGAGCTTGTCTGCGATCTGAAGTTGAACTTATACGGTACAATTCGGTTAATTCGTTTTAGCGAGTTGTACGGTCTGACTTGAGCTGTACCGGTCTGACTTGTTACAGTTTCGCAATTACGTGAGTTTTCGTATTTGGTATAACTTACTCATTTAACTGTCAGATTTGGGTGATTAGTGGTGATTAATAAACGAGAAGCAAGAAAGCTTAAAGGATAAGGCGTCGCGGAATTCTGATCCCTCGTGGCTGAAATACCTCGAAGTGGGACCGTGTGCAAACGAACTCACAGTTCGGTATTGAACATAGAAAGTCAGGGTTGTTTCGGACGTAGCTTGAGGTCGGTGCTCAGTGGGTGATTCCATTTGGAATGGGAACCCTTAGCACCTTAGCTTTAAATGAGTATAAGGACATAGTGTCAAATATGAAGTCAAGACCCCGGAAAATGAGTAATACAAAAACATTCCTAGAAAAATCGGTAAAATTACTAGTTGGCATGAAAATGCATAACTAGTTGGAAGATCCAGTGGATTGATTCGATTCCTAAGTAAACTAGATTCATAGAGGAATGAGAATATATGAATGAGGTGTGATCTCATAGACATCATACTTCATAAGTATATGAAGTGCTATATGTAATAGCCATGAAACAAGAAAAATATAGAAAATGCAATATGTATAGATATGTTCATAAAACATGAATATGATATGAATATAGGATTATATGATAAGATATGTCATAAGATATGATAGGATATGTCATAAGATACGATAGTCTAAAAGTACACAATTGATAGGCACGTATGAATATAAGATTATATGTTGTGAGCGTATGATTGTCATACATGAGCGAATAGATAGAGCATGATAGAAATATAGAAAGTATATGAATAGATAAAGGCGCAGTAGGAATATGTAAAATGATAGGAATATATGATGGAAGCGTGCAGAAAGGAATAAGATGGAACATGCTAGGAACACATGATAGAAATGCGTAAATGCTAAGAACGATAGAGATAAGTAAAAGATGACAAAGTATAAGAATAAGTATATGTACATGAATGATAGACATAGTAAAGACATGTGAGTAAGTAATAGGAAAATATATGAATAGATGAAGACATGACAGGAATACGTAAATGATATAAAGAGATATGAATATAGAAAGCTATATAGGAATATATGAATACAAGAGTGCATAGATACATTCATGATATATGATAGACAAAACTAAATGATAGAAAATGATATGAATATATGTATTATAAGTATAAAGGCATTAATATGAAGCTACGAGATATGAGAACTAATACGAGTAAAGTATGATAGTATATATGCATAAGCAATTATGATAACAATAGTTATTCATGCTTATGAATAATATGCAGAAAATGTAATAAAGGCGATTATGCACTTAGAACACAGTAGAGGGATAGATAGGCATCTTTTATAGGGGAAGATACCGATTCTTGCAACATATTCATAGGCAGGATATCGAGGCCCCGGATTTGGGTGGTGGCGCCGTCCGTTTGGATCGGGTGGCCCATAAGAGGTCACCACAATGAGACGAAGATCCTTTGCCTGCGTGCGGTGATAGTACCTTTGAGTGCGGAGTAGCATATGGCATAGGTCAGCATGCCGTGCAGTGGCGATACGCCGGGTGATAACGGGCGAGAGATCCTTTGTACGGTGATGTTTGTAATTTTATAGTTTCCGTATCGCAAACTTCTAAGGTATTTGCGACATGAAACCAAAAGGAAATGACATGATATGTGAAGCATAAGCGGCTGTATGCGATAAGTATAGACGATTCTGAAACGAGAGTAATGTCTGAAGATGTGATACATGAAAAGTATATATGAAACGATACGGAGTGTATAAAAGAGAAAAGCATATGAAAAGCACAGTATATGAAAATCATATGAAAAGTATAGCATATGAAAAGCATTGGAAAAGCATAATATATGAATATCATATGAAAAATATATGAAAACACATGAAAAGTAATGAAAGTATCACGAAAGCATAAAGTAGATGATAGATAGAGTCTTGAATCATAGCGATAGGTACAAGTATGAATATATATGTATGAAAAGAGCACAAGATGAACACCTATAATGAAGAGTATACAATAGTACAAGTATGAGAAAGTAGAAAAATCAGTAAATGTAAATAGAAAGATGAAAAAGACATAGACCCTAGAGACATGCTATGTAAACTTGACAAAGAATAAGACATTGAAAAAGACATATAACAAGCGTAGATGAATCTGAAGGATAAGTATAGGAATATACTTAAAGTACTCAAATAGAATCTGAAAAGTATAAATAGGAGATCTTTTTAAAAAAAGAACATAGGAACATGTAATGAAAAGATTGACATCACGATAGAATGTCTCAGATGATAAGTACGTTATAGAAATATGTTTAGATATATATAATGCATATGCTTATAAGCTTGTGACGGTCGCCATTGGTGGTTGTCGATATTAACATATTCCTGTAAGCGCCAAAAGGCTTACGCGGAGTGTTAATCCGTGTAGAGTACGGAAACGAGAAAACCTTGAGATAGGGCAGGCATTCGCGTGTGAAAATGGGCTCGAGAATGGAAGTGCTCACAGTGGCTGCCGCGATCTCTGAAGTTTTGTAATAGAAAATGTATATGTATAGGTAAATGGGACTCTGTATATGTGTATAGATTGTGATGGACACCACTCCGGTGGTAGTTCTTTTGTATATGTAAAATGATTTTTGTTATTACAGAAATTATTTGTATACCCAGTACGATTCTGACTGAAAGAAACGAGGTTAATAAGAGTCCGTCTGGCATAGTATATATATAGTATAGATAGTCTCGCCCGGGACTTTGGTTGAATCACGCCCAGCCGAGGTCGGCCGGGATCGGGGTGTGACATTTAGTGGTATCGGAGAAGCGAGGTTTAGGCGTTTGGAATGGCTAAACATAGATAAAGAAATATAGATACGATTCTAGATGAAGGTATAAAAGCTTGAGTCTAGATAGAGTATAAGATAGAAAAGATAGACATAGATACGTATAGAAAAGTATTGGCCTCTGATGTGGATGTCCTTGTGTTATGTATAGATGATAGTGAAGTGATATAGACAAGACATATAGAATAGAAATGAAAGAAAGTATAAGAAGAGTCTCGAATGTAAAGAGCGTGAAAATAAAAGACTTGACATAGAAACAGATCGCGTAGTATGAATTTCGAATGAAATTAACTTTAAGAAGGAGAATTATGTAATGAAATATCACTACTTGATTTGAACTTTGTTTAGGGTATAAAAGCTAAATGGAAGAATTTTCGGAAATAAAATTTGAGGACCGGAGTGGTCGAGAGCCAAGGGTAAATATAGCAATTTACCACTTGGTTTTAAGTGTTATAAGATGAAGAGATGGGATTAAATGCAAATATAGAAAAGATAGAATAGAGATAAAAGAAAATTGGGGGACCAAAAGGCAATTAAAGAAAACTTAAAAGCAAAAATGAGAAAAGTGTTGAAAAATGGATTTTATTTGAAGGCCAAGCATGGCACTTAAGCTAGCCGAATTTGGATAAGACCAAATTTGGTCTCCAAGAGAGAAGAAGCAGAGTATAGAGAGGAGAAAGAGAAAGAGAAAGAAGAAGAAGAAGAGAAGAAGAAGAGAAAGAGGAGAAGAGGAGAAGCGAAGCGACCAGGTGTGTGGGCTTGGATTTTTGTATGAAATACTTTGAGTATGGATTTTGTATGGATCACATGGAATTTAAGGCAGTATAGTTTAATATCTTGTCTCTAATCTAGGGTTTGATAAATTGTATTCTCACCTTGGATTTCTTGGAAATTAGGGTTGGTAAAACCCCTTGTAATTTAAGATAATCATAGAATCCACTCCTTGAGGATGGATTCATGGATAATTGAGTCATGAGTTAGGGTTTAGAATAAACCCTAACTAAACATCAATATTTGGCTTGTGTATGGGTCTTAACCCACATTAGAATTGTTTGGAAGGATTCTTGATCACAATTTTGAAGAAGGATATGTAATTGAGATGAATTGAATAGAAAAGGGATTCAAGCGAATTGGAGATGATTTTTTGATGTGTGTATGGAGTGTAGGAGTGATCCATGGATGAAAGTGCATGAAAAATGGGAAAAACACATTATGGGCACTTTAGGAACTTGTACCAGTACAAGTTGAACTTGTGCCGTACAATTTCAGTTACGGTCGTTTTAGTGAAGTTGTACCGGAATACAACTTGAGCTTCAATACCCGGTCTGACATTACGGTTTCTTGTTCTGGCCAGGTTTTCGTATTTTGGCTATAACTTACTCATTTCTTATCAGGTTGGGTGATTAGTGGCGGATTAAAATAGGCTTGAGGAGAAACAAAACTTAAAGATAAAGCGTCGCGAATTCTGATCCTAAGTGGCCCAAAATACACACTCGAAGTGGGACCATGTGCAGAAACCAAACTCTGGTTTCATTATTGAACATAGAGAAGTCCGGGTTGTTTCGGACGTAACTTGAGTTCCGGTGCTCCGAATTGGGTGATTCCAGTTGGAATAGAACCCTTAGCACCTTAGCATAAATAGAGTATAAGGACATGTCAAAATATGAAGTCAAGACCCCGGAAAAATAAGTAGCCACAAACTGTTCTGAAAAATCGGTAAAATTACTAGTTGGCATGAAAATGCACGTAACTTTAGTTGGAAGATCAGAATTGGATTGATTCGGTGCAAGTAAAGCTAGATTCGCAGAGGAATGAGAATATATGAATGAGGTGTGATCTCCTGGAGCATCATACTTCATAAGTATATGAAGTGCTATATATAATAGCCATGAAACAAAGAAAAATATAAGAAAATGCAATATGTATAGATATGTTCATAAAACATAGATATGATATGAATATAGGATTATATGATAAGATATGTCATAAGATATGATAGGATATGTCATAAGATACGATAGTCTAAAAGTACACAATTGATAGGCACATATGAATATAAGATTATATGTTGTGAACATATGATTGTCATACATCAGACGAATAGATGGGCATGATAGAAATATAGAAAGCGTATGAATAGATAAAGACATGATAGGAATATGTAAATGATAGGAATATATGATAGACATACCGAGAAAGGAATAAGATGGAACATGCAAAGACATGATAGAAATGCGTAAATACTAAGAACTGATAGAGATAAGTAAAAGATGACAAAGTATAAGAATAAGTATATGTACATGAATGATAGGCATAGTAAAGAGACTTATGACGGAATTAAGTAATATAGGAAAGTATATGAATAGATAGAAGACATGACGAGAATACGTAAATGATATAAAAGAGATATGAATATAGAAAGCTATATAGGAATATATATGAATACAAGAGTCGTAGATCGTCATGATATATGATAGACAAAACTAAATGATAGAAAGGATATGAATATATGTAAAATATGAGAACGATGTGAAGCTACGGGATATGAGACGTCTGAGTAAAGTATGATAGTATATATGTAAAGCAATTATGATACTTGATAGTTATTCATGCTTATGAGATATCTCAGAAAATGTAATAAAGGCGATTATGCACTTAGAACACAGTAGAGGGATAGATAGACATGCCTATAGGGAGAATACGATTCTTCAGCGGCATATTCATGAGACGGATCTCGAGGCCCAGTTTGGGTCGATGGCGTAGATCCGTTTGGATCCCGGTGGCGCCAGTCAGCCTGATAGGCAGAGATCAGCACGCCTCGTACGGTGATAGTACCTTTAGATGCAGATAGCATATGGCATAGGTCAGCATCTCGTCTGATGTGATGCAACCGGGTATTAACAGGCAGAATCAGCCTTGTACGTGATAGTACCTTAGTACCCATAGTTTCCCGTATCCAGGTTAAGGTATTTGCGAGACATGACCAAAAGGAAATGACATGATATGTGAAGCATAGCTGCGCTATGCGATGAAGTATAGACCGATTCTGAGAACAAGAAGGTAATGTACAAGATGACGATTATAAGAAAAGTATATGAAACGATCACAGTGTATAAAGAGAAAAGCATATATGAAAACCACTTGATTATATGAAAATCATATGAAAAGAAATTATAGCATATAGAAGAAAGCATTGGAAAAGCATAATATATGAATCATATGAAAATATATGAAAACACATGAAAAGTAATGAAAGTATGAAAGCATAAAGTAGATGATAGATAGAATATGAATGTATGTGAATAGTACAAGTATGAATATGTATGTATGAAAGTACAAGATGAACACCTATAATAGGAGAGTATACAATAGTGCAAAAGTATGAAAGTGAAAAATGCAATAAATCCTTAGAGCAAGATGAAAAAGACATAGACTAGAGACATGCTAGTGTAACTTGACAAAGAATAGGAACATTGAAAAAGACATATAACAAGCGTGAAAAGATGAATGCGGGATAAGTATAGGAATATGTAAGAGATGCAGAATAGAGATACGGAAAAGTATAAATGGAGATGCTAAAGAGCAGAACATGTAATGAAAAGGTCGACATGCAATAGGAATGTCGGATAGTAAGAATTCGTTCATAGAAATATGTTGGGTATATATAATGCGTATGTATGAGGCACATGACAGTCGCCATTGGTGGTTGTCGTAGCATATTCGTAAGCGTAAAGCAGCGCGGGTGTTCAATCAGGTGTAGGTACGGAGGAAGCGAGGAAGACGGGGATAGAAGGACGGGGCGTTAAATCGACAAAGAAAGTAGGCTCGAGATTAAGGTCTTCATGAAATGGCTATTATGATCTACGAGTTTTGTAATGAAAATGTATATGTATATATAGGTAAATGAGGCTGCAATATATGTGTATAGATTGTGATGGGCCAGCTCGGTGGTAGTTCTTTTGTATATGTAAAATGATTTTTGTTGTGCGAAATTATTTGTATACCACAGTACGATTCTGACTCACGAGAAAGAGCAATTGATAAGAGTCCCAGAGTCACTGACATAGTATATATATAGTATAGATAGTCTCGGCCGGACTTCGGTTCGGATCCTTGACGGGTCGGGCAGGATCGGGGTGTGACACCTCCACATCATCAACATTCGGATCAAAGAGACACATGCGTTTAATAATTCATTAAAAAACCACTAATCCGGATGTATCATCCACCTTGAGAACTCTAAAGTACTCCTCTATTTTATTTTGTTCTTAGACATATTTACACATGTTACTATTAGAGTCATTTGTTCTTGATGGCTCACATCTGAGGTCAAATCAAGAATTATAGTGAAATATTTTGCTTCTTTAGTGATCCTTATCATAGAAGTTTTAACATTATAGGCTAAGAGAAACTAACTCATTTTGAATTTTATGACCAAGATATGATAATAATTTCTTGATTTTTGGATCGTCTAACATGATCTTGCATTATCAAATCAAATTACATGTCATTTCAATTAACCTAAAAAATTACCATTACTATCTGATAAAGTTTCGTTGGATCCTCGAAAAGCTAAATTATTTTTAGCAGACATTTTACATGAAATTATTCTTATTAAAACTTATGCTCCCAGCGTTAACATAACAGAAAATCGCTTTGCTGTAATCTTTGCTCGATTGTTTAATTTATGTTTTAATCTTACTCTTAGTTCAATCCAAGTATTCATGTTAGTCATATGCTCGATATTGATACCGTGTTGTTTGGTCTATATTTAAGATCTTCCGATCATTCGATCCGTCATTCTTTAAAAAACTTTTGTTGTTTGAGTTGTGAACAATTTACAACAAAAGTAATATCACTATCACATGTTTAAAGTAAGCCAGGCCATTTTCTATCGGTAATCTCTCAGATTACTCATCTTTCTAGAATAATAAGCATATGAAAAATGCCTAGATTTATTATCTAAAGGAAACTAGATTTAATTCCATATAAGCCCTTTTCAACTAAAATATCCTTATCTTTATTTGTTGAGATTTCCACAATTCTGGATCATAAATATCAAATGAGGGACTAAGTGTTCATCAATACCTACAACTTCAATATTAGATGCATTTGATACATTATCGTATTATTGAAATAAGTATTATCACCGTTGATATGATTTGTCGGCGTTATCGCGTCATTCAAAATTAATAAGTGCCGTTGATATGATTTTCATCATTTAAATTTTTAAATTAGATTGTTCGAGATTATCTCTGCTGTCTTTTAGAAGGATTCTTCTTCTTTTAAACGGAATTTGTCAATAAATTTCGCTTTTGTAATTCTACTTATCTCTCTTATTCGTTTCTTTTTTCTTTTTTATTCTGAATAAATGTTTTTAAATGACATCATATAAAAAAGTTAAGAATATAAACGATAGCGCTGGAATATGGAAGAGCAAAGTACATGTGGCTTGTATTTAAACAATTAAATTTTAAAAACTAAAAATACGACCTGAAAATCAAAACATCTCAGTGAACAATCACTAAAATGATAATTTCTATACTAAATCACAAAAATAACATGATGGAGGTAAAGTAGAGTGGGGTCTACATCTATTGGACCACCACTGTCCCTATCCTACACATGAGGTCCGCCCATGTTTCTTCTCACACCAGTTTCCCTCATTCTTTCCATTCCATTTCATATATGTAATTTCAAATTTCAAATGACAAGCAATCCATCCATCCATCTTCCTTCCCGAATTATATTTATATGGATAATATGCTTTCAAAATGACAAAATTTCAACCCTTTTCCCAAGAGCTTATGCAACAACAAAACCAATATTCAAAGTTGGAGGGGCAACTTTCTAACGACAACAATGACATTTCTTGTTGTTTAGGTAAAAGTATGGCTTGAGTGCTTTGGCTTTTTCACAACTCACACACACACCCTCCCATACCCACTGGTCACACGACTCACATCCTTGAGACTTGAGAGTTGAGTGCTTTCTCTTCTCCTTTGGCTTTTTCTTGAATAAGACTAACAGTCTAACACCTCCTTCAAAAGCAAGGATCTCATGGCTTATTCATCTCCTCAATTCCCCACTAACAAAAATAACGGAAAAAAAAAAACTCAAAAACCGAATAACAAAACAAACCCAAAAACACAATTACAAAAAAAAAAAACCACAAGCTCGATATGAAGAAACAATAAAAATTTAAATAAAAATCAGCTGAGCAACCTAAAAATCGAGAACAAAATAACGAGGAAAAAAAAAGCTCAAAAACCGAATAACGAGCAAACTCAAAGCCAATAACAAAAAAAACCCTAAACCCCAATACTTGAAGAATGAGCAAGAAATTTGAATAAAAAAATCGAAATGACCACAGCACAAAAAATCGAGCAAAATACTTGAAAAAAGCACTTAAAACGAAAATGGAAGAGAAAATAATTAGAAAAAAATCATTACCTTTATGAGAGACTAAGACAGATGAGAGTTGAAGATGGGAAATGAAGAAGGTGGGCCAGATGGAGGCGGACTGTCGGAATTTGTGTAGTTTCTTTGTTTGGAGCTAGGAGAACCTGAAAGAAGAAGAAATGAATATTGGTGTTGAGAGAAGAAGAAATAAAAGAAATAAAAATATTAACATATTATATATCATTAATATAATAGTAGTATTATATTATTATAAGTGGGCCACACAGGCGGAGTGGGGCCACAGGCGGTGCCCTCTGCACTGCCAGGGGCGGAGCCTGTGCATGACTAATACAAATGGGTAAGGAAATTGTTCGCACCTGTCCTTATTACAGGACCTTGGCAAACGGAGTAGATTGTGGCTCCATGAAGATATCTTTGATGTGCTGACAAAAAATTCGGTAAGAGAAAACCTGAAACTTATTAGGTTAAGTACAAATCAAGAATTATCTAGTTTCTTATTTTATTTTTGTTATTTTGTGTACTCTGCATGCTTTTTACGAAATAATTTTCTTGGTTTGTAGGGAAATGAAAAAATTGAAGGCATATCCCTCAATCTGTCTCATTTAGAAGATGTGCTAGACTTCACTACTCAAGCCTTTGCTCGGATGAATAAACTTAGATTGCTCAAAGTCTATAAATTCAGTAGTATTTCAAGAGACTTTGAAGATCCCTTCAACGACAAGGAGAATTGTAAGTTGCACTTTTCCAATGGCTTCAGATTTTGTTCTACCGATTTGAGGTGCTTATATTTGCATGGATACTCTTTGAAATCATTACCAAATGATTTCAATTCAGATTTTGTTCTACCGATTTGAGGTGCTTATATTTGAATGGATACTCTTTGAAATCATTACCAAATGATTTCAATCCGAGGAATCTTGTTGAGCTCGTTATGCCTTATAGTCATATTAAACAACTTTGGAAAGGAATCAAGGTACCATCATGATCTATAACTCTTGATATTTTCTTTAGAAAGTGATGTAATATTTATAGAACCTAATTTTTTTAAGTCTACTTTCTTTCATGGCAGGTCTTTGAAAAGTTAAAATTCATGGATCTCAGTCACTCCCAGTACTTAAAAGAAACTCCAAATTTCTGGAGGATCACCAACATTGAACGTTTAGTTTTAAAAGGGTGTTTAAATTTGCATAAGATTCACCCATCACTTGGAGATTTGCCCTAGCTAAAATTCTTGAGTTTGGAAAATTGCAAAATGTTCAAGAGTCTTCCAAGCAGTACTTGTGATCTGAGATCTCTTGAAACACTCATTCTTTCTGGTTGCTCCAAATTCGAAGAATTCCCTGAGAATTTCGGGAACTTGGAAATGTTAAAGGAGCTCCATGCAGATGGAACTGTGGTAAAAGTACTACCCCCATCCTTCTTCTCCATGAAAAACCTTAAAACTTTATCCTTTCGTGGATGCAAAGGACCACCATCTTCCTCATGGTTTTGGTCAAAAAGAAGTTCAAACTCCATTTCTTTTAGGGTACCTTCTTCTTCCTTGAACTTTTGTTCTTTACTGGAGCTAGATTTAAGTGACTGCAATATATCAGATGGAGCAAATCTCAGTGACCTTGGCTTCTTATCTTCGCTTGGAAGGCTAAATTTAAGTGGAAACAGCTTTGTCACTTTGCCTAACATCAGTCGACTTTCTCGCCTGCGATGGCTGTGGTTGGAAAATTGTAAAAGACTGCTGGAAATTCCACAGCTTCCATCAAGCATATTTTCTTTGAATGCACAAAATTGCTCATCACTGGAAACAATCGGATTGCTCAACTCGCTGCCTATAACGGTTGATTTGAAGGATGATGACGATCCACATTGTCATGTGAGTTCTCTCTATATCCAATTTTCAATTTTCAGTTGTTTTTAATTTCTGTGTCTCGGCATGGACATATTGTGACTATGTTTGGTTTCTAAAAAATTTGAGGGAAAATGTAAGGGAAAGAAAATAAAGAAGAAAAGCAGAAAGAAAGAAAAAAAAAACAATAGAGTTAGATCCAACATATTATTTTTATTTGCTACTTCAAATCCATTTTTTCAATTTTTACTCATCAATATAAATATTAAATAAACCTTGAGGGATAGTTTAGTTGATCTAACATTGGGTTTGCTTCATAATGGTCACTAACTTAAGTCCCCTTAGGGCCATCATAGATTTTACCCTGCCCTTAACTTCAATATCCCATGTGATTAGTCGAGATATAAGATAATACGTCTGATTTTACTCTACCTTTATTTTCTTTCTTTCTACTTTTCCATGTTGATATTTTCCTTGAACCAAACACAACCTATGTTCTTTCTGCAGGATGCTACATACACTGTTTTGTTTCCCGGGAGTAGAATACCAGATTGGATCAGTATCAAAGCTCGGAGAGTCAAATCGAAGTAGAAGTACCTCCGAATTGGTGTGCCAACTCATGCATATCTAGCTTGTTATCAAAAATGGTTACGAGAGACTTGTCGATGAGTGTTCTTATTCCACAATATGCAAAGAAGTTGCAGCCATCTAGTATTTCCATTACATAATCTTTGTCCTCTCCTCTAAAGAAACATGCAATATCCAAAAATATATTCCTTGTTATCATCTAATCCATCATAACTTATTCTAAGTACTTCCTGAATTTTCATATTAGGAGTACTTTTTAGCTTGACCAAGTAGTTCCTCCATTCATCTTTGTTCATACTAAATAAAAAAGAACCTAAAACTTTAAGGGCCAAATGAAGGCCTTGAGCATAACCTCTTACTTCTCTCGAAAGCTCCAAGAAATCCTTTTCAAGAAGTTCAAGTTTTATCGAATAATGTTTGAGGAATTCAAAAGCTTCAGTATCACTAAATTCTGCAACCTCATAATAGTCGACCCTATGTGAAATCAACAAACGTTTATCCCGAGTAGTTACAATGATTCTACTCCCTTCACCAAACCAATCTTGATTTCCGGCTAGACGTTCCAATATTGTCAGATTATTTACATTGTCAAGAACAATAAGAACCTTTCTTGAGTGTAGCCTTGCTTTTATAGAAATCGGTCCTTTTATTTTGAGAATCTCTTCCTCCAATAATTGAGAAAGAAGCTTCTCAACTAAACTGGTTAAATCCCTCTCTTTGAAATCATCTACAATTTCAAGAAAGGAGCAAGCTTCAAATTGATCAGTAATTTGCCTATAAATAGCTTTAGCGAGGGTTGTTTTCCCTATTCCGCCCATACCACAAATTCCTATCATCTGAACATCATTTGATTGTAAACATAATAACATCTTCAATTCTCCTATGCGGGAGTTTATTCCAACCAAATTCTCTTCGGTATCACTTGTGGATGTACTTAACAACTTGCTCAGAAGATTCCTAACTATTTCTTCGATTAGCAGAGTTCATTTCTGCAATATTTGAATCCCAACCAGTAACGACAAATGAATTAATAACAAAAGCATTCAAAGAGAAAATGCTAAAACTTCAAAAAATAAATTATAAAAAAGAAATCAAGAGAGAAAAATTACTTGTTCCTTGAGTCCCAACCAGACAAATTTGCCAACTTGTTGAAGAGCATCCTTCCATAATTTCACCCTCTCTGGATTCTCCATATTATTTTCATGATCGGCCAAGGCTTCTCCAAAATTTCCCCTATGATTCCGCACATCTGATGGATCGGCATTATAGAAAATTGGTAGAACCCTCTCCTCTTTGGATCGATTGCATTCTAGTATCTTGACCAACTCCTCCAAGCACCACCTTGAAGACACATAGTTTTCAGACAAAACAATGACAGAAAACATGGAGTTTTCAATAGCTGTAGCGAGTGAAGGAGATACGACTCCACCTCTCTTGAGCTTATCCTCGTCAAAGAAAGCGTTGATACCTTTGGCGCACAACTCCTTATAGAGATGGGCAGTGAAATTGTTGCGAGTGTCTTCTCCTTTGAAACTAAGGAAGACGTCGTAGCTCTTCTGAGAAGAAGAAAAAGAAGCCGTCATTGGGAAGTAGCAGAGAGATGAAGTCGAAATTATCCTGTAGGAAAGAAAAAGTTAAAATCCAACAAAACAAAAGGAATTCTGAAACGCAACAAGAGATTTTTATGTATCATCAACAAGAATTGAATTGAATTGAATCACAAAGCTAAATTTGCTTAACCCGTAGCAGCAGACAATGAAAAGTAGCAGCAATTTAAGAACAGAGGAGAGAAAAATCTGATGAAGCAAATAAGCAATGATAATGACTGCAAAACAGTGACAAATGTTTGGTAGGAGGACAGCAGTGAACAGTGAAGAGGAGGAAAGTACGAGGCAATCACAAGAAAAGACGAAAGCTGTGGTATTTGAAAAGATAGTTTACATCACAAGAAGCCTCGATTCATACACCATGCTTCTCTCCTTTTGCTTGAGATGTTCTTCATCCCTTCAAAATTAAAGCCGACAGCCAGAGCTAAAAGCATAGAAATCCAACTGTCAGGAATAACAAATAAATAAAATATAATTGATGTGAATAAACAACTTTAAATCCACAATGGTAATTTTATCCTCTAATGTTTCATGACCAAATCACATTAATTTAAAATGAAACTTTTACAGGCAGTAATATCCAAAAGTAGAATTATCTTAATAGCAAAATTATTATTTTTCAAATGAAATGAAATTTCTCACTAGAATTGATTCGAGATATAATACTACCAGGCAATTTCAAATTTCAAAACTTTCACACAACTAAGCATATATGTATGTATGTATATATCAAATAAAACAAAGAAAAGGAAAGTAAAAATGACAAATTGAATTGCTAGGGATGGAGAATCTCTTGGTTTAGAAAAACAAAAACTTAAGTTGCACTCTCAGAGGCTGTTGTCTCAAATCATGGAAAAGCAAACATGATAGTTTTCTATTCACCAATTCATTCTTCTAACAGTTTTCAATTCACACCATTCTATTCTGAACTTAAGGTTTCAATCAAATCATTACAGTCACCAATTAACGGAGGAAACTGAATCTCAAAGGGAAAACAATGCCTGCCATAACAATTAAGGAGGGGAATCTTCTGATAACAGCTGGGGTTGTCAAACTGTGAGAGCCATGACACGGTTGGTGGAGGTCACAGAGCTCGTGGATTGCTTCACACTATTGCTTTAAGCTTTGTGGAGTTCGCAGTGCTGGAACGACGAGAAATTATAGTGATTGTGGATGATGGTGGATGTCATGGAGGCGAAGCTGGAGGTGGTGGTTATGAGTTCTTGAAAATGGTCGCAGAAAGTATTATGAAAAGGAGAATAAGGTGAAGGACGATGAACCAGCTAGAAGACATCCTGCTCTTCAAGAGACACACATACATAATTGTTAAACATGTGAATTGACAAGGGTCCAATAAAAAAAATAAAAGTAGTGTCCGTCTTACTTGCTTCAATCAATTACTGTTGGCACTTTGAGTCATTGGTTAAGCTTGTGCCTTTAATTGCTTGAGATGTCCCACATAAATATCAATCAAACCCAATGCTATGGGAAATGGACCGTATCAATTTCTGCACAAAACTTGTTTAACAAAAAGGAGGGAAAAAAAACAAAAAAAAAACAAGTGAAAATAAAGAAAACAAAAAAAAGAGTATTTTAACTTTTCAGACCTAAGGGTTAAGACTTCAAAGTTCCCTAAAGCTTTAAATCAGTTTGACATACAAATTAGAAAGAGAAAGCAAGGAAAATTACCAGTAAACAGAACTGTGAAGAGAGAAAAATAGAGAATTCCTAATTTTATTATTTCCTCAGAATAATGAATCTCTATCTCTACATTACATATTGGACTTATATATATAGGACTCTGTCTGATGAAACCGATAAAAGGAAAAGGCGTACAATATCTAACACTCACCTCAATTTGGGCATGTCGTATCTTATGCATTTCCATCTGAATGTATTTAATTAGGACCTACGAGAGATTTAGTAAAATATGCAACTAGTTGATCATTTGAATTGACAAAACTAGTAGCTATACATCTGATCGATCTTCTCTAATGAAGTGGCGGATCAACTTGATGTGTTTGGTCCTTTCGTGGAAATGGATTGAATACGATATATAGCAACTTTGGTTATCACAAATGAAACTACGTCACGTTACATGCCTGAATCTGGCACGGAAGGTGTACCGGTAAGTATGAGTTAGCATGTTGCCAGACCGCGCTCGATGCACAAACGGTATTAGATCTAGCCACTACATGTTGTTCTTGCTCTTAGGTGTGGGTTACCACCGATGAAAGCAAGCGATCTGGAAGTGGAGCGTCTATACGTGGGTGGTAGGCCGATCTGCGTCACAGTGGCAGCCAGATAACACAGGTGTGACCTCTATTCTCATTACAACACACCTTGACTACAGTTATCTTTTAATATATCGAAGAATGCGGTTCTGACGTCCGATCATTTATCGCATAGTGGTAGTAGGGGTGTGCAATAACTAGGAAAGGAAATGCGTAGTAATGGTGAGATAATTCGATTTACCTCTGGGTCGTCGATATGCGCCATGATCTCGAACTCCCCGTCTGATCTGAAGCTTGACGTATTAGGATCCATAGGTGTCGGCCAGGTTTACGATCTAACATACGGGTTTCTTCCCGAGATGTCTAAACTTTGTACTTAGTTGGGAGAGGAGCTACCAGCGAAGCTGGATTGGTATCTGATTCAAAAAAGTACTTGAGTTTCCCTAAGTCTTTAGTTTGAAAGTGAGTGAAAAGATGTTGCTTTAGTTTCTGAATACCATCCTGATCCTTTGCCGTAATGTGATGTCATCCACGTAAACAACAGATAATCTGTTTGCGAAAGTTATGATGATAAAAAAGCTGAATGATCCTGTAGCGATGCTTCGCGAAGCATGCCAAGTCTTGAAACAGCGAGCCCAAGCAGTACGAGCCAGTACGCACCGAGGGTATGAAGCCATATAGAGGCGGCGTAACCTGCACACTAAGCAGACTCCCACGGCGGCAAAACCGGTGGTTGCTCATATAAACGCCGGCGAGATCACTTGTGAAGGAAGCGTGCAATATCCAGAAGCGGCCGGGAACACACTCGCGGCCGTGGAAAGCGAGGCGGACGAAGAAGCGATGCCCAGCGACGAGGAGAAGGTATCCGCATGTCGAGCAATAGCGCAGGTATATCCTTTAAGCGGCCGGCGGTATGGGCGATCAACGACCATCGGGACCCGACCTTAAGCGTAGACCGCGTGACCAAGCTGGAAACTTACCAGCGGCAAAACAACTAGATCCCGAGTGCCGGTGGGTGCGGGCGACCGTTTCATCTACCATTGCTGTCGCCAAATGGGATGGGAGAAAGTCTTTCAATGGGTGTTCTTAGGAAGAGAAACGATGGAAATAGTAGAACAAATCTGAGTAGATTGGAAGATGTCGATGGTAGCTGAAAATTGTAAATAGGATGAGGATTCTTTGGTAGAGCGATTACCACGCTTTCCAGGAAGCGATGGGCAAGTCATCGGGTAACGGCGGGCCCGGGGTAGAGAGAAGGCGGAAGGGAGGAGAGTGGAGTCAATAGGGACCTCGACGAGGAAGGGAAGGAACAACGGCACGGGGACGGCGGGTAATGAACTGAAGGGGACGAAGATGAATCATCAAAAGCTAGGCGAGGAGATGATAGGAAGGGGTAAGACTTCAGTAACGGGAAGAGGCTCGGAGGAGGAGAAGAAGGGGGAGTCCTCGAAGAAGGTGACATCGCGGAGAAAGTATCGATGGTCGAGAATAACAGCGATAACCCTTACGAGAGTCGGGGTGGCCCAGGGAAGATGCGTTTCGTGGCCTTAATTTGAAGAGCATCTTGTCTGGTGAGAATGAACAAAGCGAAGTCCTGATAGAAGCAACGAGGAGGAAGGAAATAAAGAGGTTGGTCGGGGAAAAAGAAGTGAATGAGAATGCGAGCATATGTCTGAGATGAGGGCATACGATTAATCAAATAACAATTTGTAGGACAGGCGTCTCCCAACGAAGAACGTGATAGTGGAGAAGGAGAATGCGAAATTTGTCTCTGATAAGATAGCGATTTTACGTTCGACTACCCCGTTTGTTGAGGAGTATGAGCCTGAAGTGATGAAGGATCGTGTTGGACATAAATGGGAAATAAAGTGCGAAAAATATTCTCGGGCATTATCCTTTCGTAACACAGAATAGAAATATTAATTTGGAGTAAGAATTTCAGCATAAAATTTACGGAAAATAGAAATAACTCAGCTCGAGTTTTCATTAAAAATAACCAAATTACATCGAGAATAGTCATCGATAGAAGTGACAAAATCGGCTTCAAGTGAAGCCTTGATCCGACAGGGACCGAACATCGGTGTGGACGAGGTGAGGAGATGTTGCCGTTATACAAGCTGACTGCGGGAACTGAGACCGCGAAGTATGTTCGGTGACCAGACTTCATACGTAGTGACGACAAAGTGGAAAAAGCGAGAGGGGCCAATCTTACGGAACTTAGAAAGACTAGGGTGGCCAGGAGCGTGGATGAGGAGTGGAGCATCGGTGGAAGCATAAGCTGCGGGAGATGATTGCGAGGCGAGGTGATAGAGCCTGTGACTCACGTCCGTGCAATCGTCTTCCCAGATACTCGTCTATGAAGTCACGAATTTATCGGAAAAAATAATGGAGCAGTTAAAGGTGCAGTGATTTTCTTGATAAATAAGATTAAAGGGACACTCGAGTATAAAGGACGAGAGGTGAGAGGTAGGGAAGGAGAGGATGAGGCGAAGCCAAATCCGGCTTAGCGCGGTTGAAGCAATTAGCTAAAGATGCTTGATAGGTAAAGTAGGGGTGAGTAGTAAGAGAAAGAAAGATCTTTATTCTCAGGAAATGTGATCGGAAGCACGAGTCTAGAATCCGGGGTCGAGAAGATGTATGAGTAAAGGCGGGCGGAGGCATTCTGGGTCACGGGCAGGAGACCTTGAGTGTCGACTTGGGTACGTGATGCGACGATGGGCATCATACTCCTTTGTCGGTGGGAGGAATCTTGCTGAGATGCGGGGGTTCCAGTGCAGGGCGACGAAATTAAGTCCGGCGGGCCACGTGTGTGCGGTGCGGGGGAGGACGTCCATGCAGCCCGATAACAACGATCACGGGTGTGGCGAGCTTATTGCAATAGGAGCAATGAGGGCGATTGTCCTCGACCTCGGGTACCATGCGATCCTCCCAGAAGATTAAGTATGAGAAACTAGCACGGGAGAGAATCTAAAGAGGGCTATCGGATGGCAAGTGCGTGTGGAGGGAGATACGGAGGAGGCGAGCAAACACATCGTCGAGGGCGGAATTTGATGGAATTTGCGAGAATCGATCTCGGAGGGTCTGAGATCGGACGGAGTGATAGGAAGTAAGGGCCCAACAAAGAACTTGTCGACTGCGTTTGTTGTTGAGCCCCCAGCGTCAACTAGTAGAGCATGATATCGAGAACTCCTCCTTAAGAGGCAATACGGCCCAGCTATAATTAGATAGATCCATGTCTTGTTGGCGGATATTAACAATAGCGAAGCCACCTTATAAAGGCTTATTTGGATATCATTCGATTAATATAGAGCTTTTGCTGATTCAGAAACTTAGAACATGTCTTATGCTTAGAAAGATGAAGCGAAATTTTGGATCAGCCAGAAATTGCCATAATACGCTACATAGTTTTGTGCATCTATTTTCTTCCGGTGCACCTTTGTCAACACAGTATATCATCCTCGGTGTAATAAGATGATCCCTCATAACCTGTCCTTGAGCCAGGAGTTCCACGAAAATTGCGGCCGGGAGAGATAATTCTCACTACCCGATCAATTTTACGATGTGATAGTAGAGGAGATCCAGAGATAACAGACATAAAATAGAATTTTTAGTTGCCATATCCACTGAACTGGAGATTGAACCACGTTTGGATTGAAGAGAGCCCTAATAAGAGGGCGAATCACGGCTGTGGAGCTTGAAGATGAAGAATACGGCGAAGATGAGCGGGAAGCCAGCGAAGAGATGGGCGACGGCGAAGAAGAGCTGAAGCGACGGCGCGGCAAAAGAGCGGTAGGCGGCGGCGGCGGCAAGAACAGCCGGCGGAGAAGGAGTGCTCGGAATGGACCACCGGAGGTTTAGAACCTGAGCGGCGGCCGGGCGGCCCCGGCGTGGGCGCGTCACGGAGGATCACGGCGCCCACACGCGCACTCACGCGCCGGCGCGTGGACGGCGAGGCTGCCGGAGAAGACACGCGCGTGACGGCGCGTGGGAAGCCGGTTTCCGGCGGGGTGTGCCGTGTGGGTCGACCCCCTCTGGCAGCCCCCGAAATATGGTTTCGGGCGAGAAGAGCTTCCGGGAAGTCGCCGGCGCCTGATGTGTGTGGCCGTGGCAGTGCGACGGTGAAGGAGATCCGCGGCGGAGAGGGTAGGAATGAAACCGATCACCCCCAAAGAAAAATTAGGGTTTTCTCTCTTGGCTCTCTGATACCATGTGAAGGGAGAAAATAGAGAATTCCCTAATTTTATTATTTCCTCAGAGATAATGAATCTCTATCTCTATTACATATTGGACTTATATATATAGGACTCATGTCTGATAAGACCGATAAAGGAAAGAGTATCTGATATCTAACAAGAACATTGCTGATGCAAGTGTGAATTGAGTCTAAAGATTGTTGGCATGAGGATCCTGGACATGTATGCAATAAGCATAAGGTTCCACTCATGATCTTGGACATAAATAAGAACTGCACTCTCTTCTATTTTGACTGGTTCACCACCAAAATAACCATTGAATGAAGCCTTCAATTGGCTCCATTCAGTTGAGCTATACCTTTCATCAATAACAACTTGATCTGAAGAATTATCGTTCTTAAATGTTCCCAGGAAATTAGTTAGTTTTGAGCCAAGAGCTATTCAAGATTATGAGACAGTTGGAAATCTTAGGCATATATACGATGAACCCCACATTTCTTCACTTTAAAGGTTCTGCCACCATAATCGTAAAAGCCCGTAAATGAAGCCTTGAAATGCGACCATTGATCGGAGTGATAGCTTTCTTCAATGGCAGCCTTGGGATAACATATTACCCACACTTGACCTGGTACAGCACCATTGTCATGAAGGTGACATTCACAGTCAGAGCAAAATAATGCATGGTCCACAAATTTTGGTTGATCACCATGGATAGTGAGAACACATTCAAAGCGGCAAGTGGATTCAAATAATTCAGTCTCAAACCCATCTCCAGATTCAAGCTCAGATTCATCGCCAGATTCATTCTCAGATACATTCTGAAATTCATCACCTGATTCATTCTCAACTGTATGCACAGAGTCATGCTCTGATTCATCCTCGGATTCATCATCAACAGCAACATAAACACAGCATAAAACAAATCCCAAGAAATTGTTATTTTGGTACCAATTCTTTGGAAGCTCCATTTTTATTTCACTTCCCATTTCCTGCATGCTTATCCACTCTGGAATTCCACTGCTTCCAGGGATAACAATGCAAATTCCTTCCCCTAAGTAGTTAGAAATACCCAAGTGCGCTTCACCTGAATTTCTCCTGCATTCAATATCCTGCAAAAAAGCACCAAGTAAATTCAGTAGTATTCTCATGAAAAAGGACTGTGAGATGAACACCATACCTGAATTACTGATTTGAAGCAATCAACAACAGAGTGCAGTAGCAGCAGTGAGGACTTGATAGAGTACCAAGGTGGGCACTTGACAATATAAAATCCGTAGACTTGATGGAAGATCTGGAATCTGTCGAAGCTTTTCGCAGTGACTTAAATCAAGGCCTACCAGCCTAGAAAGTTGATTGATGCTAGCAGGTATACTACTAAAATGGTTCCCTTCAAGATACAATTCTTCCAATGATGATAGGTGACTGACATCAATGGGGATTTCTCCCTCCTTTAGATTGCAATTACTCAGAGATAAAATCTTCAATGATGATAGGTAGAAAATATGATTGAGGATCTCTCCTTCCAGCAGACTGCAATTTTCCATCATTAGTACTTCCAATGAAGACAAGCAGTTATTATTACCCTGGAGTACTCCTTGTGTTACGTTGCACTTTCTTAGATTCAAGGATCTTAAGGAGCATAAACCTGACAAACAAGGCCATTCACAAATAGTGTATTCTAAGGAAAGTTTCTCTAAACATTGCAGCTTCCGTAGGTCCTTTGGCAATTTTTCGAGTTTTGAACAACCATGAGCTTCAAGAATTTTAAGAGATGTCAAATTACAAAGACTCTCTGGAAGGTTGACAAGGTCTTTGCAATATCCTAAACTTAAATATTCAAGAGCTTTTAGATGTCCAATTGAAGATGAAAGCTCTTCTATAGCTGTTGCCTTTAAATCAAGCTCTCTAAGGTTTTCCATATCACCATCCTGGATTTCTAGAAAGCTTTTTAACTTTGGACACTTATTCAGCTTGAGAGTTTTAAGAGATCTCAAACTGCAAATACTCATGGGAAGACTGACAAGGTTCTGGCAATTTCCCAAATCCAAGTCTTCAAGACCATTTAGGTGTTTAATTGATGGTGGTACCTCCATTATTGCTGTTCCACTAAAATCAAGTGCTCTTAGCTCTCTCATATTGCCCTTGATTTCCGAAAATCTTTTTACCTTTGAACAGCCACGACAAGATAGCATTTGTAGGCATCGCAATTTATAGAAACCCATTGGAAGAGACTCAAGGCTTATGCACCCTATCAAAATAATAATAATAATAATAATAAAAAAAGACAGTGGGGAGGTGTTAGTTAACACACCAATATTGATATGAACCTTAAAAGTAAATGATACTACCTTCAAGGATTAGCATTTCCAAATTAGGCACATTATGGGAGTTTGGTAATTTTATGAGATGTTGTGAATAACTGAGATTGATGACCTTCAATTTTTCAAAAACCTACCAAAAAAAAAAATTAAATCAATCAATTCAGAAATAAACTTTCATAAACTTTAAACTAATAAAGGGAAAAGTGTAACTAAATAATAATAGTGATACCTTTTCTTTCCAAAGTTGTCTGATGTTGCTAAGCGAAGTAAGCTGAGTTAATAATTTCTTGCATAGAAAATCCAATGGCAAAGTTGCTAAAGCATATCCATCCCGATGGAATATCTTAACTCATAAAATGGACATTCGAGTCTTCCAATAACATGCATTTCGAGAGAGATTGCTGCACTTGTGAAGGGTCCACAACCATCCAAGGTTTTACTATAGAATTATATGTATCATCTTGATGAATTTTGAGCAATCTAAGTCTATGCATCATTTTGAAACTTGTGTTGTAAATTGTATATTCTCTGATCTAGACATGTCTAGAAATATTCCTTGATAACTTGATTACCACAAAAATAGTAGCTAAGAGTAAAGGGAAGCACAAGATATATAAAAATTTAATTGAAAGAATGTAGATATTGATCAACTTCTTACAAAATAATAATATAATTAAGTATATAAATCATCTCAGAAAGCCTATGAGATTCTTTGCATTTAGGGCATACCGGATTCCTCGTTAGTATCGATGAACTCGTTATGTTCCACAATCTCGCCGTCTTCCGGGCTCTTTTGGACATTCTTGAAGGCATTTAAGACTATATTTATATGAATCATTGACATCTATTCTGTTTTTGGGAGAAGTGTATGGGATTACTTATCATGGAGCTCCCTTATTCCACTTTCTCCATAAAAATCCTCAGGTAATATTCTTAAAATGAAATCTTTATTTGTCCCTTTAAAAAAACAGGCAATATCAAGGAATATTTCCTTTTGCTTATCATCTAGTCCATCATAACATTCTATTTTGTTTGAATGTCTGCATGGGGTATTGTTTTGAATTTATCGATGTACTTTTCCATTCACTTTCCTTCTTTCCAAAGAGACAAGAACCTAAAACTTTAAGCGCTAGTGGAAGACCTTTGGCATAATCCTTTATGACCAGGAGAGAAGATTTTGCTTAACTTTCATTAGGAGAATTTTGTTTGAAAGCCCACCAACTAAATGGCTCGATCACTTGACTTTATCATGCGGAGTTCACGGAACTTCATATGATACATTGACTCCATAGTTGGTTAGAACCCGTCTATATCTAGTTGTTATGATGATCCTACTTCTTGGACCAAACCAACTATGCTCCTCCACCAAGTTTTCTATTTGTTCCAAATCATCCACATCATCAAAAACAATAAGTGCCCTTTTAGATCTAAGACTCCTTTTGTATCCATATTCATTATGAAACATATTGCTTACTTTGACTTTTTCCTTTTAAGATACCATCAAGTGGCGTTCTTTGTAGTGAAATGCATCACCTTTGGATCTTTCTCTAACACATTTTAAAGAAAACTACTACCATCAAATTGATCGGGGAATATCATTATAAAGCGACCTTGGCAATAGTAGTCTTTACCAATTCCACCAACCCACAAATCCAGCCACACGAACTTCATTCCAACTCCAATATCTATCAACGATTTTAAATTTTCCAAATGAAAATCCATTTCAGTATGTTCTTGCCATTTAGGGCTTGCGATTCAATGTTCCAAGGATTTCATCAGTAATTTCGAGTGATAACTGTGTCTCATCGCATCAATTATAAAGTACACATGAGTTTGAATGAGGGAAAATATAACAAAGTAACTTTGATGATGTCGAGTGCTATCCATCACGAGATGAGTTTAGCGATGGAATGTAAAAGAAGAATAAATGGTCGGCGGAATTGGTATGCGAAGCATATATGCGAGAAAAACAAATGAAAAAGGAATGACTATGATTTGTGTTAGCTTAGTAACTAGATTTGCGGGAAGATGCACATTCTTAGCCTTTTATGATTCTGAGGAAGCTATAATTAGAGCATTATCAGATTAACTTCTATTTTGCCTAGTTTTAAGCATCAACAAGTTTCCTAGCTTTTTTAACACCTATAACTAAAGTGGCTTCACATATGAAAAATAAACATTTTGGACTTGCAAAATTGCAAAAATTCTATTAAGGTATGGCCCATAAAGGTAATGTAAGGGATGACAGACTAAAAAGAGAGGAAGAGATCCCAAAATGACAACAAAATCCTTCATAGTGAGAAAATTGAGCAGGTTTAAACTTTTTGGACCCAATAAGATGATTGATACAGATTGGGTGGACCGGTCGAGTTGATAGCTAATGCAACCTCACTCTTTGTATGAAGCCAATTTTCCCTAATTCCAACCTAAATTATTGCTCAACCCAAGTTGTCGAACCCAAAATCACCCCGAAGCCTATTTATCTAAACTTTGGTTCAAATCATGTCAAGCTCCAGAATCACAAATTTCTTTTCTTGGGCACTTCATTTGAAATTCAGCATACAAATAAACCATTGAAAGAGTTTATTATTTTACTGATAAATGGAGCTCAAACCCATGTTTATTTAGATAGCCATATGTGTTTCAGCTTCATTAATCATTAAAATAGATTTATTCTTATGTTTTCCAAAGAATCGGTATTTGACAGGACAGTATACTCACCAAAATCAACAAAAACAAATAAAATCAAATTAATTAAGGAAGCTTGTCCCAGTTGCCCCTCCCTGAATTGGGTGAACTCATACTAGTCTCACCATCACCAAGAGACTAACCCATCTCCATCACCATCCCTGAATTGTACATCTCAAACCGTGATCTTGGTTTGAATACGTTGTAGATTTTTATTTACAATTTCCCAACTAACCCATCTATTTATTTTTTAAATTTTGGGTAGCGATTTCACAGAAAATATGTCAAGATCTGTGATTGGTCAAAAAAAAAAAAATTGAAACGAAATGAGATAAAATTTCTTACTGTTCTTCAACGTGAAGTCCAGATAAACTGCCTACTCGGTTCAGAACGGTCACTCCACTTTACATTTATCACCTCCATCTTGCTTCTCATTAACATCCTTTTTCATGGTCGACAAAGCATCTCCATAGCTTCCCGGCTGTTTCTAACATCCGAGGATCGACATGATAGAAAATTGGTAGAATTGCTGATTGCTTTTGTGTCGCACACTCAAAAATTTTGACCAGTTCATTTAAACACCAACTGGAGTCGGCATAATTTTTCGAGAAAATAACAACGAAAATCTTTGATTCTTCGATGGCTGTCAATAGATCAGACGCAATATCTCCTCCTCTCTCAAGTTCTTCGTCATCTCTGAAAGTATGAACTCCATATGCAACCAAAGTGGTATACAGATGATCGGTGAAATTTCTGCGAGTGTCTTCACCTCTGAAACTTATAAACGCATCATAACGACGAGGAGTAGAGGCAGAAGAAGAGGGTTTTTGGGCGCTGGTAGAAGCCATTTTCCGATTGTTTGTGTTGAACCTGCGAGAGAGTACGGGACAAAAGAGATGGTCTTTGGACTTCGAGATCCAATGAACTACGAATGAACTTCGAGATCAAGTAGCCCAATTATCCATATTAATGGTTTAATAAAATAAAGAAAAATAACTTTACTCAATAATTAATAAAATGTAATTTTTTAAATTAATACAGGGATGGAATGTGTATTTAAAAAAAACCTCTAATAAGAATTGGTCATCTCTCAATCAATATATAAAATTTTCTCTCCATCAAAGAAAGCTTGTCAAATCTAAAGGGATCAAAAGGGAGAAACACAATTCTCATGATTGCTCGGTAGAAAATGTAAAACCCGAGAAAAATCTAATTTTTTCTAAAAATGGTAAAACGGTAATTTCGATTGAAAGCGCAGAATTTTACAGATTTCGGTTGTAAGCGAACTTATCGTTGAAATTATCTTACGAAATCACAGTTCTTTTCGGTCGAATTTCGTCGGATTAAAGAAATAGTTGAATTCAGCGTTTTTCGAAGCATCCAGTTATGCTGATGCTTGTGACAACGGTTGATGGCTCATTTAGACTCATGTGTCAAATGAAGAGATAAGTCAAAAAAAAAAAAAGTCGTCTAAGGGATAGCCATGTGTCATAACCTTAGAGGGAGGAAATCCAAGTTTTTGATAAGATAAGGAAAGAAAGCAAATGAAAAGGAGACAAGTGGTAAGGAGAAGGTGGGAGGAACTTCCCACTTGAATCAAGTGGGTCAAATCCGGTGGAGAGAGAGGGAAAAAGGAGGGAAGGAAAAAAAAGAAACAAATGAAGAGAAAGAGAGCAATGAGAAGCTCCATATTATCTCTAAGATTCACGGAGATCGGGTCATCGGTTTTCGTCGGAGTAAGAGGCAAAGTTCATCTACGTGAAGAGAGCTTAGTGGGGGTACCAAAATCCGGGGTTTTCGCCAAACTACGAGAGGTAGGGGTTTTACCATCACTGGTTATTTTGGTGGGCGGACCCAATGGCATGGAGTGTTTGGAAATTAGTGAGTGGTATGCGTTTAGTCGAAATTTGGGATGAATCTTGAAATTTGAATTTGTTTTCGGTCGGGTCGATTTTTGAATTTGTTATTGGTTCGTGTGTGCTGTTTTTATGTGATATTGCTAAAAAAAAAATGAATAACATGTTGGTTGCGTGATAATCATGTTAATATATGTTTATTGATGTATTGAGATGAGGTGTTTGATGAATGTGAATTATATGTAGGAAATCTAAAGTATCCATGATTGGTCAACGTTGCATGTAACATGATTGACATGAAATGACATTCCGCATTTCATATGCATGGGGACATTGCATGAAACGGGTGTGAGTGCATGACATGATTTTTGAACACTTATATCGGAGGGTTGACCAACAAAATATTTGTTAGAGTATGTCCACTAAATTATATCTAAGGGTTGACCAACAAAATATTTGTCTGAGTATGTCTACTAAATTATATCGGAGGGTTGTCGCTTAAAATATTTATTCGGGTATGTCAGCTAAATTATATCGGAGGGTTGACCAATAAATTTTGATATTGGAGATTGTCGATGAGTTTTAACAAAATCTTTTGTTTGAACCGATTTTCATACATGGCAAGTGCGTAATGTGGGTCGGTGATGATTCGAGGCATGGGGTATGGCATGTAGACATTCGAGTATGAATGTGCATACTTTTACTTGGATGTGTGTGTGTTTCTTATTAAGTATGCGCTTAGGTAGTGAGTAGCCCATGTAGGAAAATTCATCTATTAGGCATTGCTCACCCTGCCGTACTGCGAAGTAGGAAAATATTTTCAGGTATTGGAGGTACACCAGGGGATGAAATACATCCAAGATCTTAGTTGTGAAGAAGGGCTAGATTATGGCTTATTCATGTATTATGTAAAATTTTGGACATTTACCCAGTTTTTGTAAAATTTTGGGTAGAGAACCCAGTTTTTGCATATGTAAATGAGAAATTTGGTAATAAAAACTTCTTTTGGACTTGTTCAGTGTAGTGTTAATAGTTTTCCAGATTTTATAATGCATGAAAAATGTGTATAGAGGTAGTAATAGCCTTGAGCCTATTTGCCAGTGGGTGAGAGCTTGGAGATCTGCAGTAAACTTTAAGAAAGGCTCACTGCTTGCACAGTTTTGGAGTCGCGACAAAGTTTTTCGGCCCTATGTCGCGATAGTGGGTTTTAATATCAGCGAACTACGGGTTTGAACCACTGTAGGAGCATTTTTGGGTTGCGATAGAGCCTTCTGACTCTATGTCGCGAAATGGTTTTCCTTATGCCGTGACATAGTTTCTAGTTTTATGCTATAGAAAATGTTGCAACATGGCTTTTCCTTGTTGCGACAGGTTTGGTCATGCCTGGGGTTCCTATGTCGCGACAAAGCATTTATGTGTCGCGACAGGGTTTTCCCAAGGGTAGGATATTTCCTGTCGCGATAGAATGTGGCCAAGACGAAAGGGCCTTGTGTCGCGACACGACATTTTATGTCGCAACATAGTTTGGTTAGGCCAAGAGTTTTCTGTTGCGATAGAGTATTTCTGTGTCACGACAGAGTTTGGCCAAATGGGGAGGTTTTGTGTTGCGACATAGCAATTCTATGTCATGACATAGTTGGCCAGATTGGGTAGATTCACTGTCGCGACAGAGTTAGGCCAAGGCAAGGAGAAAGTATGTCGTGACAGAGCTAGTCTATGTCGCGATAGAGTTGGCCAGTGTAGGAAGAATTTACGCCGCGGATTTCGATGGCGATGGTAGCCATGGCGGAAATTTAGGCGTCTGAAGGCCATGCGTCGCGTGATAGGCGGGTGAGGGCGCACTTTCGATTGGCGATCACGATTATAAGCGAGCGCAGGATTGGAGTATAGCACGTGCTACGGAGGAGCTTTGTCGCTGGAAGGATCCGAGGCCCGAACCTGCCGGCGATTGTGCGCGTCTTCAGGGATGCACACATGGTGGGGGCACGGCCGATAGTGCCTAAGGCGTACACGCGGCCCGGGTGCGTGAGGCGCGACCAGCCCCAGGCGCACACCGCGACCCGGCCGGGATGCGACATGGATGTGTCTTGTGACAGAGAAGTTCTATCGCGGCGGGACTTGTCAGTAGCGAAAAAAGACCCTTGGGATTTAGGGTGTCACAAAAATCTACTGCACTTGTCATGGATCAAGATATGTAAAAACTCTTATATTATTATGTGATTGTGAAAATCATTATGTTCAAAAATCTTGGTTATAATGATTTATATATTATTTGATGATCAAAGATTAATGCTTACATATGGTATCACCCCTCAAAGTTTGTGCATTTTCAATCTACCTAATGAACTCCAATCTTGATATTTGTAGATTCTACTCTCTCTTAGCTTTCCGTGGAGACCGAAATCATCTCATTTGGAGGTCGGATGAGAGAGTTATGATCGTTTGAAGTCAGAAGGTTAAATCTAAATTGCTGATAAATTCTGGTTCATCAAGGCGAAGGAAAGAGCTAAAATGAGCACATTCTGGTTCGGTTTTAGGAGAACACCCTCCTTAGGGTTTTTCCTTTCTTCTTCTTGAATCACCACTATTAGGGTTTAAGTTTTTGTTCATTTTACTTTGTATTTGGTGTAACATTGAAGAACTCATCAACTAGAGGACCTCATTCAACCGTGGAGCTGAGTTTGGAGAATTTCTCATCTCATATTCATTTTGTATTTCTAACTCTCACTCTCTTCTCATCTTTTTTCATTATTATGAATGTAATAGACATGATTTTGATAGATATGTGGGTTGTATTGAGTAGCTAAACATTCCTCTTGGGTTGATTGCTTAAATTGATGTTTGATTTATATTTCTTTTAGAACGGTTTTGTGAATATGTGTTTTTGTTGATGTTGGTTGGTGTAGTGCTTGAGATTACTAAGGTTTTGATTAATTAATGCATGCTGAGATTTGGGTCTTTGATCTCCATAGTAGGGCATCCTTGGTGACGCTTGGATTATGCCCTAAAATCTAGTCTCAACTCTCTTAAGGTGTGAACTAATTATTCGAAATGCTAATTAACCTAATCTAAGAAGTCTAGGGAATTAGGAATGCCTAGTACTAGATGGATTTCATTAGGAGTAGCACCATCTCAACATTATGTGAGGATCGTATGGACCGAGAGGTGATCGATCGAGTGTAATCCGTCATCAAGTCTATTATATGAATGAGAGGTGACGATATGATTCTGAGGGAAAGATTTGTCTTAGAAAAGTCTCGCAATTAATGACCATCGGACGAGAGAATGAGAGTTAATTGTGAAAAATTGAGGGGAAACCGAAAGATGTAAACCTTATACATAGATGTGGATAAGCATAAATATATATTCACTAAATTAGTACTTCATAAATATAAATCAAATGTATCAATGGAAGCAACCAACCCTAGTATATTTCCTTGAGCTTAACTTGAATATGACGAATAATATTTTATTAAGGGCATTAAAACTCAGTCATAGTAATTTACAATATTGTATATACATTTATAACCAAATAATACATTTGGATGCTCATGCAATTTTTATGACAATGCATTTGAAGTCAATTTTCCCAAATAAGCGAAAGCAGTCACATATCTGGAGTTTTCTTGAAAATCATTTTAACCAACGATCACAAAACTTGAAATAAGAAGAGAGGTATGGAGAACAAACCCAAAAAGGTTGTTGCTCCTCAATTCCTATCCTCGGAATCCCGTTCTTGGATTAGGCTTCCTCAATGCAACCCTAATCTCCATCACAAAATGGAAGAGCAAATATTAGTTGGCTTAGTTTGGTTTAGTTAGAGTCGTTTTTCTACCCGACTTCATGAGTAAGAATTTAAGACAAATAGAGCGCATTTTACTGAGCTTCCTTCAAGTCCATTGTTCCCACCATAAATCTATTTTTATTCAAAATTAGAATCATCAATTCGAACCTTTGAAACTCGAATATGTTCAAAACAACCTGGACTACTATATTTTCAAAATAGAACCAGAATTTGCCCGAAAACAAAGTTTCACTTTGACGAATTTCTGGGTTCAATGGGGACTAAATTTGAATATACGTATTTCAAGGAGATTTATTTTCCTAGAAGTCTAGTTTACCCCAAAATTTGAATTGCTCAATTTGGATGAGTGAAACTCAACCTATGACTTAAATACCAAAACTCTTCAAAAGCAGCGTATCTGGCCAGACAAGAATTTGCGATGAGCCTCGCTTTGTGAATTTAAGGTCGATGAAGTCCAAATTTGAATATACTTATTTCAAGGAGATTTATTCTCCTAGAAGTCTAGTTCACCCAGAAATTTGAATCACTTAATTTGAATGAGTGATGGCCAAAACAAAAACATGGGTTTTGAAAAATTTTGATAGCATTTCTCATAAAACCCCAACATTTCCTTTATACAGAAATTTCTCAAAACCAATCCTAACCTAAAAACACTTTGAAACTTAACTCGAAACAACCGAAAACTGATTTACAACCATTTTAAACACTTCTATTTCGATTTAGGGTTTTTATCAAACTCAAACACAACATTAAAGGGGGTTAGGGTTAATTTCATACCTTTAATCTCTTTCTTTTCACTTCCTTCTTCTTCCTTCTTCTTTGTTTGGCTCAAATTCTTGGAGAGCACAAAACCAACTTGGTCTCCTCTCTCACCCTCTCAACCGTGCCCTAGTTCTCAATGTGATGATATGCCCAAATGAGAAATGTTATTCAAAGATATTTTTGGTCTTAACTCAAAACCTTCACTAGGCCTTGTTTGGCTAGCACATTATTTCCTCATTTCTCATTTTTGCATTTTAATCTTTATTTTCTCTTTCATTTCCTATTCAACTTATTACCCTTCTTCCATTTTGACACATACACTTCTTATTTATGACCATTAAGTCCTCATTTTGACATTTTACCAATTTAACCTTAATTCTTTTATGATTTCTGGGTTTTATCATTTTTTGTTCTTTAACAATATAAATTCCGAAAAAATACAATTTAGCTTATTTTATACCCTAAACATGTTATAAAATTGCTAGGTTATTTTTAGGGCGTTACTATAGCATCTCCCATGTTGGGGTGCTTTGATGCTACTAAACTGTGACACCTCTATCTCTTTCACCATCTAACTTGTGACGCTCCCAACATAAGGTGTGCTCTGATACCATTTAACTTATAGCTATCTTTTACTTTTTACTATACTATTAACTTGTTTATTTTACTGTTAAACATTTAACTTCAAATATATTCTATAGCAGCGGATTACAAAATACATTCAAAACTCCATAAATGGGAGTGTTCAACATATACAAATTTCTACATTGCTTATAAGAGCAAAACATATACAAAAGTAGACCAAAAGGTCTTCAATGGGCACCTAGTAGTGTGTTGGCCTTGGTTGCTGATGTGGAATGTCCGGACTTCTTGTTCCTGCTTCTCCTGTACCTACACGGATGAAACACCCGTGATAAGCTGATAGCTTAGTGGGAAATAATACATGTGGACGACCTCTAATAATGGTCATCACACTTTACACAACTGCATATCACTTTAACATTTATATACTTATACACATGGTTGTTCATGTTTTAAACATATCATTTACATATATTTATACATATATCATACTTGTCGATCTTATCATGTTTCATTCCTATCATCTTTCATTTACACTTTTCTTCTTGTATTTATCATTTATTATCATGCTCCATCGCATAAGCGATTAACTGCCTTCTCTACCTCATGTCATATAATGTCATTTATCATATTAGTCTTTGCGTATCGCATCGTTCTTTTATGTTTAAATGCTGCGTATCTTAATAGAAGTGGATATGGGAAAGAAGCGTATGTGCGAAGGTACTATCCTTTGTACGAGGCAGTGACCTCTTATCGGTATGACCAAAAGCGGTACATTATAATGATTGAATGGGATCTGTAATGCCTTCGATAAGCGGGGCCTCGTATCTATAAGTATATCTTTTGCAACACACTGTATCACTATAAGGCATACTTTATCTATCCAAACTACCGGGTTCTAAACGAACCCGATACATTTCTTTTATTTCATTACAATATATATCCCATATCCCCGAATAACTTTTTTGTTATCCGGTAATCATATGCGACATTTTTTTATCATTTCCGCAAGCATCTTTATTATTGTATTATTTAGACATTTATACGTTTTTCTAAATGCCTTCATTACACATTTATCTTTTCATAAATAACACTACATTTAAACATATTAACAAATGAGGGCAAAGAACAGTGCGGTACAAATCATTTTTCATATAAATTCTATACTTGTACGAACCCTTTCATTTACTTATTAAGATCCTCATTAATCCAATGGACGATTGTTGGACTTAATGGAAAAGAGGAACCAAAAATAGAACTAGTAGGTACGCCTAGGCGGAGAGGTTTGCTAGGCGAGGGCATTCACTGCGCAGGCGGACCACGAATGTTCGATGAAACTTGGACTTCAGTGCAGCAGGCATGTGAACCTGCACTTTAGGCGAAGCTCCACGCCTAGGCATGCACTCCTACGCCTAGGCATAGGGGTGTCAGGTTGAAGCAGAAATGACCAGTTTTGAGCCATTTTCACAGAAATTTTCTTCCAAACCAAAACTAACTCAACCCAAAAACACATTTATAAACCATAAAACTCATATATACCAACAAATAACACTTCTAAACATCAATTCCATACATAATCCAAACCTATGTAGATTCCATACATGATTTCCATACTTATCTATCCAATAGTTTTCATACCTTTGCTTTTCCTTCTTTTTTTCTTCTTCATTTCTCTCTTCTTCTTCTTCTCTTTCTCTTCTCTTCTCTTTTCTCTCAATGATTTGCCCTAACAAAAGCAAAAAAAATGAATTTCTCTTAAAGCCATGTTTGGCTTTATCCAATTTTGCCTAATTTTTCATTTTTTTGCATTTTGGTCTTTCATTTCATTTTATTCTCAATTTAACTTATCAAAATCCTACTTTGGCATATTATCTTCTTGTATTATGACCATTGGGTCCGGAATTAGTAAATTACTAAGTTACCCTTGACCCTTGTATTAATTCCAGATTTTTCTTATTTTATTTTTAGCATTATTTTATTCCGGAAAAATATACATTTACTTTTATTATACCCAAAATATGTTATAAAACTGTCAAGGTATAATTTGGGGTATTACAGTTACAGGATGTTCCAAGAGATGATGCTAGTCAGAAAGTGTAATGTCCCCCATGTCGGGGTGTTTTGATCCCACTAACTTGTTGCGCTTCCCATGTCGAGGTGCTTTGATACCACTAAACTTGTCACACCTTTATTACCATCTAACTTGTGGCAGCCACAGTGTGTATACCACTTAACTTGCCAATTTATCTTTTACTTTACCATATCATTAAGCTTGTTCGTTCGTATCTTGTTAAACATTTAACTTGAAATATATTATGTAGTAGCGGATTACAAAATATATTCAAAACTCTATAAATGGGAGTGTTCAACATATACTGTGACGCCCCCAACTCGACACTCGATGTCAAGTGAGGGTGTCATTTTTTTCATGTTTCTTGCTCAAGCTAATAAACTTTAACTTTGTTAAATTCGTATAATGTTAAACGTTTAAGCATCTTATATTAATAGCGACGGATTACAAAACATATACAAGCTCCATATATGGAAGTGTTCAACATTTACTATATTTACATTGCTTACAAAAGAAACCAAAAATACATATACATTAGACCAAATGGTCTTTTAGTGGGTATCTAGTGATGTGTTGACTTTGATGGCGTCTGGTGTCTGTTATCCCGGTTTCCTCTTCGTACTGTCTGGATGAAACACTGTGCTAAACATAGCTTAGTGGGAATAATACTTATGAATGACCTAGTAAGAATTATCTCACTTTGAATCTGGCATGTAACATTTACATATCTTTGTCGTTTCTCTTATCTACTGTTTCATAACATGTTTCATTTCTTATTTCATATACTTTTCTTGTCATCTTACACTTTACTCTTGTTCTTGTAACCGTATACTATCATTACATAGCAGTGCTATGCTTCTCATATCATGTCATATGTTATATACATCACATTTGCGTATACTTGTCATTTGCTTTTATATGTTTCATACATAAACCTTAGAAGTGAATACGGGAGAAAAAGTGTATGTACCCAGAAGGTATTATCCTTTGTACGAGACCGGTGATTTCTATGCAATATGACCCGAGCGGGGCGGCGTAATGATCCAAAACGATGCATGTCGTCGACTTCAGCGGGGGCTGAATATCTAAAATGTATGTTACGAAACTTAACTATATCCTATAGAGCATGCTATCTATCCAATGGCCAAATTCGCAGCGGCCAATCCCGGTTTTATTATGTTTCTGCTTACTTGTGCTCGAGGTATCGAGAAAAAAGATGCTCTGCGCCTCCAGCAGATAACTATTGATATCATGTATACTTATGAGATATTCATTATCAAATAATCACTTATAAACATTTACTTTGTACTTTTCATATGAATATTTATATAACTTTTATACAATTTCAGATTTCCATAACTAATTACGCGAACAATTCGGCGGTTCGAGTCCGTTTTACTACAATTTTGACCCTATAAACGAGATTGTTAGAGAAAATGATCTTCTAACTCAATATACCCCTATGTCTTAAGTTTCTTATGGTTCAAACATCATGTCATTTGGATGAGTATAACTTAAGTTATGATTTAAACAACCGGAATTACTCCATTTTAGGGGACTGTTCTAAGATAAATTTATGGGACCTAATTGTTCCTTTACTTTGACGAATTTTCTAGGTCCAATGGGGTCTAAATTTGGATATACTTATTTCATGAATATTTGTTCTCCTGGAAGTTTAGTTTACCTAGAAATTTGAATAACTCAATTTGGATAAGTGAAACTCAACTTATGGCCTAAATACCAAAACTGCTCCGGAATCCAAAACTGTATTAGAATTGACCCAAAACAGAGCTTCACTTTGACGAATTTTCTGGATACCTTGGGGTCCAAATTTGCATATACCTATTTTAGGGAGATTTGTTCTTCTAGAAGTATAGTTTACCTGAATATTCGAATCACTTAATTTGGATGAGTGATGACCAAGTTATGACCAAAACAAAAACATGAGTTTAAAAAAAATAGACAACATCTCCCCTAAAACCCAACAATTTCTCTATACAAATTTTTCCTCCATTGCGGACCACAACCAAACCAAACAACTATTCCAAACAAAGATTCTACACAAAAAGAGGTATTCCAAACCCCCAAACAAGTATCCATACATAAATTCATATAGAAGTTCCTAACAAGTTCCATACCTTAATCTCCTTCTTCTTCTCTTTTTTTCCTCTTCTCTTTTCCTCTCCTCTCTTCTCTTCCTATTTGCCCTAGCCAAGACAAAGCAAAAAAAATGAGTTTATCTTAAATCCATGTTTGTTTTTATCCAAAATTTGGCTTACTTTTTTACTTTTGCTATTTGGTCATTTCTTTTCCTTTTAATTGCAATCTAACTTATCAAAATCCTACTTTGGCATATTATCTTCTTGTATTATGGCCCTTGGGTCCCCAATTGGTAAAATACTAATTTACCCTTAACTCTTGTATTAATTCTAGATTTTTCTTATTTTATTTTTAGCATTATTTTATTCTGAAATATTATACATTTACTTTTATTATACCAAAAACATGTTATAAAACTGTCAGGGTATAATTTTGAGTATTACATATACAAATTTTTACATTGCTTACAAAAGAAAAACATATACAAAAATAGACCAAAAGGTCTTCAATGGGCACCTGGTAATGTGTTGGCCTTGGTTGCTGATGTGGAGTGTCCGGGCTTCTTGTTCCTGCTTCTCCTGTGCCTACATGGATGAAACACTTGTGCTAAGCTTATAGCTTAGTGGGAAATAATACTCGTGGATGACCACCACAATCGAGTCATCACACTTTACTTCTTGCAAATCACTTTAACATTTATATACTCATACGCTATGCTTGTTCCTATATCGTACTTATTCATCTTATCATGTTTCATTCATATCATATTTCTGTTCACATTTTCTTCACTTGTGCTTTAGCCAAAGCATGTAAAGTAATAATCACATAGCATGCTATGCTTCTTATAGCATGCTAATAGCTATATATCATGTCGTGTCATTTGCGTATTAACTTCCCGTTTATCTTATATTTCATGCTTGCAAATCTGCCCAAAGTGGATACGGGAGCTATAAGGACCGAAGGTGTTGTTATCATTATGCGGGAACTGATGGCTGTCTATAAGGGCCAGCGCTGGTATCATTATATGAGGCGATGGCCAATGATACATAAGGGCGAAACGGCTGTTATCATTAATGCTGAGACAATGATCATCATAAAGTCGAGGCGTAATGGCGAAAGCAGGGCCTAGCCCGATCAATAATGCTCTGATATTTTCTCCCTAATAGACATGCTCATCTATCCCTCTACTAGGTTCTAAGCAGACAATCTGTTTTTTTTTTATTTATTTCATTTACAATATATATCCCATATCCCCGAATAACTATTGTTATCTGATAATCATATGCGATATTTTCTTATAATTTCTGCATGCATCTTTATTCTTGTATTATTTAGACATTTATACGTTTTCTATATGCCTTCATTACACATTTATCTTTTCATAAATAACACCACATTTGGCATGAACAAGTAAGAGGCGAGAACGATGTTTGCCCAACCCGGCCAGGATCGCCGTGCCGGCGAGTAAAAAACATTTTTCATATAAATTCTATGTGGAATATTTCATTCACTTATTAGGATCCTCGTTAATCGATGAATGATTGTCGAGACTTAATGAAAGAACCCCGAAAACAAAACTAGTAAATTACGCTGGAGCCGAACTAGAAAATGCAAAAACCACGTCTTGGGTTCGCCCACAGGCGAGCCTCGCCTAGGCGTGGACTCTGCGGCAGGAGTAGGGGTGTTAAGAGCGAGAGCAGAAATGGCCAGTTTTGTGCCATTTTCACCGGAATTTCCTCCAAACCAAAACCAACTCAACCCAAAACTCATAATAAACCTTATAACTCATCTTATACCAACTAACAACACTTCTAAACATCAATTCTATACCATTCCATATACTTTTTCCATACTAGTATTTCCCTACATAATCCAAACATATGTAGATTCCATACATGATTTCCATACCTTTTCTTTTCTTGCACTTTTCTTCTTCTTTTCTTCCTTCTTCTTCTTCTCTTCTTCTCTTCTTTTCTCTTATCTTCTCTTCTCCGAATTTGCCCTATCTAAATAGCCAAAAATGAGTTTCTCTTAAAGCCATGTTTGGCTTTATCCAAAATTTGGCATAAAATTCCATTTTGCCATTTGGTCCTTTAACTTCCTTCTAATTGCAATCCTAACTGATCTTATTTTCACTTTACATATAATCTTCAAAAATTATGACCCTTGCGTCCTGAATAGATAAATTACTAATTTACCCTTAACTCTTGTATTAATTTTAGATTTTTCTTATTTTATTTTTAGCATTATTTTATTCCAAAAAATATACATTTACTTTTGTTATACCCACAACATGTTATAAAACTGTTAGGATATAATTTAGGGTGTTACAGAAAGAGTGGCTTTGACATTGGAAAACTCAATGATAGGGGTGGAAGACTTGGTTGGCCACTCATAGCTACAGATCTTTAGTGCAAGCGTGAGTAAATTGCCCTCATCACACGGATCCTTCACACGAAAAAAAGAGGGTAAGAACTCAACTGATGTTTTGTTTTTTTTGCAAAATTGTGAGATAAAGATAAGGTTTCATGTGAGGAACACATAAAACATTTTGTAAGGTAAATGAATTGGAAGGAGTAGATAAAGAGGTTGTGCCGAGATAGGTAATATCTATGTAACTAGTTGCAACAGTTGGCACGGGACTAGGTACGGGCGAGGGGGTACGGGCGCTCCTACGGGGAGGAGGTTGGTGTCGGGTTTTGAGAAATGAGGCGGGGGATCGGGAGTCGGATGGCCCGGAGTCGGTGGGAGGCGGAGTTCGACGGAGCGGTGGCAGCGGGAGGCTTTCGGAGGACGAGTTGGCGTGACTAGGAAACGGCGGTGACCGGTCTGAGTGTTTAGCTTGATTCTGATTGATCAATTTTTCATGTAATTCATCAAAAATTGGAGTCTCTATGGTTTGGACAATATCAACAATGGTTTCCATATCCATCATCTAAGCCATCCAAAATTTTGTACACATAAGGTGCATGTGCAGATCAGAGGTGTACGATCACGTATGGCGTAGGGCGATATGGGAGCACAAATGAACTTGTAATATTTTTGGGAGTTATTAATAAGGATGAAAATATGAATGATAAATTTATGGAACCGAAGGTGTGGTACTAAAACAAGGGTAAAAGTGTAATTGCCATATAGGATATGAAAATCGTTAAATGAGTAGAGATGGGCCGTAATAGAAATAACAGAGTTGTCTTTTAATATTAAAGTGATCAAGGACCCCTTTTGCAATTAAGGTATAAAAAAATGATATGGAAGTCATAATGTGAGAAGATAGGATGCCAAAAATTGAAATAAAACAAGTTGATTGGCAATATTAAAGGAAAGATTAGAATATTAAAATGGGAAGACAAACAAAAAGTCTCATTTTTACACATCCTCACCGAGGCTAAGGCAACCCACGTAGGAGGAGGGAAGAAGGGGAGAAAGAAGAGGAAGAGGAGGAAGAAGGAAGAAGAGGAAGGAGAAGACCAAAAAAGGTAGGTTTCATTTTGGAATCATGTGTTTTTAGTTTCTAGGCTTTTTGGTATGGATTGATGGACTTTTTATATGGATTTAGTATGAGTTTTTGATCTAGTTCCTAAAGCTAGGGTTTGAGGTTGTTTGGTGTTGTCTTGATTGGTTGAATTGGTGTAAAATAAACATGAAATCATCATATTTATATGGGTTTTAGAAGAATTGAGTTGTTTTGAGTTAGATTTCTTGTGGTTTTTGAGGTATTATGGAATAGTTGTAAAAAAGAGAATGTTGGGTTTTTAAAGGGAATGCTGTCAAAATTTTTGTAAAAACCCATGTTCTTCATTTTGGATATAGATTAAGTTATAATTATCCAAATCAATTAGTTCCAATTAGTAAAGAACCATAATAGATAGAGCTAAAATTTCATAGAAGGGACCAAGAGCAAATTGGCTCTAAGGCTCCCAAATACGGACTGAAAGGTGAGCTCATTAGTAGCTCAGCCGATTATGCTACTGTTTTGGGAGTATGGTTGTAGTGTTTTGGTCATAGAGTGGAGTTTCACTCATCCAAATTGAGTGATTCAAAATTCTAGGTAAAATAGACTTCTAGGGAATAGATTAAGCTGGAAGGAAATTGCAAGCAAATTGTAACCCCAAAGTGCCTAGAAAATTTTTCAAAGTGGAGCTATGTGCAGATTCTGTTCTGCCAAATTGAGTCATCTAGATGTAAAATACAATAACTTGAGTTTGGTGATCCAAATTGGGTGATTCCAATTGGAGAAGAAACCTTATAACCATAGCTTAAAATGAGTGAAGAAACAATTTCCAATTGTATGGAAGTAAGACCTAGAAATCAAGGATAACAGCAAGGTGATTTGATGAGTTAACCAAATTAGTATGAAATATCTTTGTAACTTGTGTTATGTGGTTGAGAGGCCTTAGAAGGAATTTTAAATCGAAAATTTAAATAGATGTAATGGATATATAAAGGACTGATCTGGAGAGTTTCATAATTTTTGAAGACCGTTTGAATAATTTTTGGGTCATAAAGTCTATAGAGTATTGTTGGAAAAAGGTTGGCCAAAATGAGTGGTTTTTTTTGTTAGGGGCTTTTTAGTGCTCAAGGGTAAATTGTTAATTTGGCTTTATATGAATGTTGTGTGACCCTAAAGTGACTTGCGTGTAATGAAGTGCACGTTAGAGTTTCACGCTATATCACGAGGCGGTCATCGTTGTCGTGATGGACAGGTGTGTGAAATTTATGAGGCGGGAAAGTAATTGGGTTGTCTTTCAGTTTCGAGTAAAGAGGTGAGTGTAAAGCGATTTTGAAAATTGGGTTTAAAGTAGAAAGATTTTTAATGTTAAAATGAAAGTTTAATGTAAATGTTTATATGTATATTAAACTGTATATATGTTAAGGCATTATAAGTTTAAAAATGTGTAAAGAATGCATATGTGTTTTAATGATAAAGTAAAGGATTTAAATGGATTTATAAATGTATTTTAAAGAAGAAATGTTTTTCTTGATGGTTACCCTAGCCATATATTTATTATGTTTGATATCAGGTGAGTACCTTAGCGTGTAAGGATTTAGAGGGTAGATTATAGTTCTTGGTGAGGGAGGAAATAGGTGTTTGATAATATCCTTACACGTGATAAAGTCATATGTTTGGAGCCTTTGTCTGAAGCGTGAGTTTCTCCGCGGCGTAGTGGTTATGGCGGAATGAGATTGTCTCTCACCGTCGGTACCAGGTGTTAGGTGTGTTTATCCACAGGTTCATTGAGGAAAAAAGAAATAAAAGAAAAGAAAGTTTAAGGCATAAATTGATTTTAATTGTATAAGTATTTATTCTTTCTGATATCTTGAAAATATTATCTAAATAAAAATGTACATACATTTGAGCTCCTTTGGCTCATTCTTTTCGTATGTTTCAAAACCATTTTCGGGAACCGAGACGAATCTGTAGGTAGGAGCATCCCCTGGCAGCGATGAGTCTAGCCATCGAGGAGACGACACCTGTGATTGCATTGTATATATATTTTGCATATTTTATATGTTGAATATTTTGTCATGTATGTATGTATATATGTATATATTTTGAAAAGGAACTACGTCGGCTTTGATCGCCGGTGGGCCAAAGTGCGTAAGAATGGTCGGCAAGCGACTCAGACGATCTTTGATAAAAATGTGCATGGAATAGAAGAAAGGTTTGAATATTTTGATGATTTAAAAGTAAGCAAATGTATATATGTATGTACATTGTGTTTGATTGAGAGTACGTAGACGAAGTCCTGTCTATGAAATTGAAAATTTGAAGTTTAGAAGTGTTTAAATGCTGTTGGTTTTTGAAAGAGATTTGAGAAAGTCAAGCCCGGGGAGAGAGGGAAGCTTTGGCGAGTTACCCAATCGATTCTATGGGTTGGAAAAAAAGAGAAAAAATGAGATTTAGCACTTAGGCAGCCTTATTTTCTAAAGATGTGTTCAAGGACAGTAAAGGGTTTAATCATGAATTTTAATTGATGGTTTAAAGGAAAGTTTATCAATTGGAGTCTTAGGAGGTCCTCGGGTTCATGAGGTTAATCAGAAAGTTAGGATCATGAGTCCTCATGGTTGAGGGGTTTACCTTTTGTGATTGTTTGAGAACCTTTGATGGCCTCTTAAGTTGATCCTTGATTTGCTTAATATGCCCACAAGATGGACGAGCATATGTGTTCGCAAGGGTGAGCCAAGCGTCATGGGAGGTGGAGGATTTTTTAAGTAGAGGAATCAATGGAGCAAGATAAGTAAACCAAGGCCTTAAAACAATTGTCTTGTTGAATCGAAAGTTTGGATTTTAACGTGTCGCTAATCGTGAGAGTCATAGTAAATTGAATGAATGAGGAGCCATCAATAAATTTATGGAGGTTGTACCCGATGAGGATAGCTTCAATCTGAAGCTTTCATGAGAGGTAATTTGATAATGTTTTGATGGGATATGTTGATGAGGGTGAGAGGTGGCAGACTAGAAGAGGCAAGTAGTTACGTTGATGCTTGAGCAATGTGCAATTAGAATAGGGAAGGGAGACAGTGGATGGGAAGAACGGTGGAAACCAAGGAGGGGAGGGGAGGGGAGGGCCAATGACTAGAGAGAAGATAGAGGGAGAGGTTTGGATCATGGCTTTGATACCACAAAGGGATTAGTAGAAATAAATAATTGATTGATATTTTATATTGAATAACTTGAGATATAAATAGTATAAATTGAATCAAGAAATGAAAAAATGAATCTAGTAACTAAATCTAGACTAGGCATATTTGTACATTAGAATCAATCTAAATCTAAATATGCCCATAATTGCATTTAAATTAAATTAGATTTAGAATCTTAAATTAGATTTAGAATATGATTCTCTAATAATGGAAATCAAATATGGCTTTTTTTTTTTTATTTTATAAAAACTAGTCCCCAAAACATTGTTTCTAATACAAATGTTGTTGATGGTAATATGACACATGGTATAAATTTGTTTTCTTTTAAAAACAGTAATTAATAAATAAATACCATGGTTTTATTCGAAACCACAAAATTTCCTTTGAGTCTAGTTTATTGTGACAATCAACCAAATAACTTCTTTTGCAAAACATTTAACAAGGGGAATAAAACAATTAAACAATTATTTATAACTTAAAACCCCTATTTGATAATCATTTCTTTTGCTCACTTTGAGTGTTCTCAAATTCATACTGTTGGACAAATCCATTAATAAATTTTAACAAAAGTTACAATCTATGTTTTAATTTTTTATAAGTACGTTGCAAGCATTATCATTTAATTATTTGTGTCCCAATTTGCACCTAAACAATTTATTTATATTTTTTTTTGTAGTACTAATATCAAGTTATGTAGAAACGTGATATGGTTTTACTCACATTATATTTATTTATCTATATTACTAACAAGAAATATTAAAGATTACATTAAGAAGATTAAAAAGTTAAAAACAATTTGAACATTGGAAATTTACAAGGAAAATATATATAAATTATTCAAGTAAGGCTATGTTTGGTTTTTAAAAAAAAAAGTAAGAAGATTAGATTTTTTATTTAGAAAATATTTATAAAAAAGATTGTTAATCCCTCCCTACTATAAGGGGAGTGAAGAAACAAATAAATACAACTAATTAATATTAATAAAATTATATTTATATCTCTCTATAAATTTATCTCTTTTTTTTTTATTTTTTTTTTATCTATACAAAATTTTAGTAACAAAAAATAATAATTATAGTAAGATAATATTTGTATGAATAATTATTTTATTATGCCATGTTCTTATGGTATCTGTGTTCTAATTTTTTGAAATTTATTGTATCCCTATATCCCACCATGTTGTATACCCGTGATCATATCCGTATCCGTGCTTCCTATGTCAATATCAATGGGGGGCAGGACAGGTCACATTTATGCTTATAGAGGCCCCACTACAAGAAGATTGGAGCTTTCGTTTGATATGCAGCAGAAGAGATTGACTATATGTTCATGGTGTATGAAACTTGTGATCCAATTTCTTGTTACTACAAATGATCAATTTAACGGCTAGGACTACACCGGCAACGACTATTACCAATTTCAAGTTGATAGCTCCAGAAGAAAAATTTATTTATTTATTTATTTATTTTTTCTTTTCATTTCATCAACACCCATTACACATATTTTTAGCATAAAATTCACATATATAAATATTTATGGGATTTGATTTTCCTTTATGAGCTATTATGAGATTTATGTATATTAATATGAAAAAATATTAGCCAAGTAAACTATATAGTGGATTTTGATGCATCATTTTCTCTTACTTTATTTAATATTTGGGTTTAAATTTGTAACATTTTATGTATGATTCATGTTTTGTGTGTTAATAGTTAAGCTTTGAAAAAATTTCATGGACTTGAGTTGTCGAATATTAAATCAGAGTTTTTTATGTAGTTGAACTTTATTATATGAAATTGGTCTTGAATAATGAAAAATTAAATTTTGTAATATTTGAATTTACCCTAAGTTATCACTTTTGGAATTGTTAATTAACATAATTTTTATTTAATTTAGTATGATTAAATGTTATAATTTTATTTTGAATTAAGGTTAAATTATTAAATATTTAAATTGGGCTTGTTAAGTGCTAGAAAATTTTGTTTTATTATTAAATTATAAATGTAGTTCATATATGGATTAATATTGAAGTTGCAAGACCATATTTCAGATAGGCTTATTGATTATTGAAATTGTGTTGGTAGAATTTGTCGAGTGGATATGTATATTAGTCGCAGGGTGATAAATTTGGCCGACGGCGTGAGTGTGACACAGACAATCTGATTTTGGTGGGTTTGGGTTAGGTATAATAAATGTTTGAATTATGTTCATTGTTGGCCGTCTAGCAGCGTTTAATAAATGAGTCATGTCGTGTTGATCTGCTGCGATTTGACGGATTAATTATTATATTAATTAATTAACTGTTGTAAGTTAATTGCATGTTAAATGTGATTCAGTTATAATTATTAATCATTAAAATAATGAAGTTAATAAACGTATTTAAATTTAATAGGTTATTTGTGTTAAATATGCATGGATGATTAATTATAATTCTTATTATTTTAAATAGTCAAATTAAATGGAGTAAGTAATCGTGTTGGCCAGCTGTATGAATAATAATGGTTGGGTTTAGGTTAGCCCCGAATGTTGACACGTTTTATTATTAATTTGTGTTGGGTTCAGATTAATAAGAATCATTGACCAAGTCCAATCTTTTAATGCAATAAACAATGAAAATTCATAAGTCTTACTATTAATTCTTAATTTGAGACTATGTACTTATGATAATGATACTTATATTGTTTGAGCATATTGATACAGGCCGTCTTGGCGTGAACCAGTTTAAACCGGCTGCGGTTTTGTGGGCCGACCTCATTGTTGTCCATTCCGGGTCATCAGTGGACCCGATATTGGTTGATCATATCGACTCGTGACAACTGCTGGTTGTGGGATTTGTGACAATTGAGTCACGTAAGCCGGGTACGATATTCAGGAGTGACCGTGGTTTAGATCATCAAACGCGACCAACTGTAATTCATGACAGTATTAGGCCTGCCGTTAGTCTGGCTACCATTCCGCCAGATCGATATAGTGATGTCAGTTAGTTTGTTGATATCTTGTAAGCCAATTAGTTCAAACTTCTTGTCTTACGTATTGAACCCAATCCATTAGTTGTTATCAAATTAGGCCAAAATCCATTAAGTTTAAAGCCCAAGCTACTTGGGCGTATTAGACTCGGCTAGGTAGATTACATTGTGAGCAATCTCTTAGGTTAGTTTATCGACCCATTAGGTCATTCGACTAAGCCTTTGACCACGCATTTTAATCAATTCTTTAACTCGTCAAATTTCCATCCTTAATTTATTCAATTTCTCATTTTCTAAAATTCATTTTTTTCAATTTAGTCTTAAAATTCAAAACACTAATTTTCATTCTCTATTTTTAAATTTAAATATCAATTTTCAAAATTCAAATTCATATTCTAAATCTTCTAAAATTCATTTTTTTGTTTCTAAAATTCAATTCCCTTAATTTTAATTTCATATTTTCCCAGTTTTCTTTTTTCCGATTTACAAAATTCTCAATTTAAAATTTAAGTGTAGCTCTAAAATTCGAAGTCTCTAATTTCCAATTTCAAATGTTAAAGTTTCAAATTTCAAATTTACAATTTTAATCCCAAAATTCAAAGTTTTATAATTTAAAAATTCAAATATCTAAATTTCTAATTTCTAATTTCTAAATTCCAAATCTCAAATTTATAAAATTCAAGTTCTTAATTTAAAAATTCAATTTCCAAAATCCCAATTCAAAATTCTCAAACTTTAAATTCATTTCAAAAATTCCCAATTTCCAAAATTTCAAACTTTCAATTTTCAAAACCTCAATTTCAAATCAGTTTTCAAAAATTCCAAACACATAATTAATTCTATAGTTCTTATAAAATAAAATCTTGTGGAGTTAATTTATGTAACATATAAATGGGCTTGGGTGGGGCCTGACATCTCTTGTATCCTTTATTAAATAACCTTGACACTGGATATACAATTTGTTTTTATAATTCGATCATGAATAATTCTATATTTGTTATTGCATTAACATTGTTTTCTATTGATATCGCTTATGATGTGCCGTCAAGGTACATATTTTTTTATATTTGACTTTATTTGTAAGTCTCACAGATTTTTTGCTTGAATTCTTAGATCGTTTGGAGGCGTGGCTAGGCATGTACCGTCAAGCGAAGCCCGATTGGTGGTCAGCCATTGCCTCTTGATTGCCTAAATCGGATCAGGAATCACGGAGAGTGAAAGAATCGGTATTTTTCGGTCGAGAATGCTTCATACATGGGTGTCGCATAACTTCTTTTATGGAGGAGGGTGTTGTAGCTTTTCATAGAAGATGGAATGTTTCCTTCGAAAGCGGAAGGAAGGTGGCGGCTTTGTTAGCGTGTTATGGCCCCTTGTTATTCAGCTAGATAGCTAAATTTCCCTTTAGATAACCAAATTGTCCGCATCTTCTGCTCTATGATGCGTTTGTAGCTCACTCGGGGTAGTTGGTGTGTGACTAAATGGTGGTTATTTGTTAGTGAGAGAGAGGTTAGTCGGTTGCCTACTTGAAGATGGTATCAGACCCGAGAAAGTCTCATACCCGGGCATTATGTCTCTGCCTTCTTTGGGAAAGTATGTTTAGATTACGGCTTGTAAATGAAGATGATTGGGCCCTTAGTACAGGCCATTCATGAGTTCCGTATTAGACCGTGTTGATTGGACCATTATCCTATGGGGTTGAGTCTGCCCAGGAACTGTTGGTACGGAGGAGTCTGGGCAAACCGCGTTGCCCACAATGTCCCCCTTTTCATTTTGAGAAGTCGTTCCTCCCTGGTTGGGGAAAGAGAATATTTGGGACTTGCTTGATGTGGGGATTGGCGAGAAAAGGGAATATTTTGGACTTGCTTGATGTGGGGATTGGTGGACCGTTAATGCAAGGGTGTTCCAATGTGCACATTACCGGGGAATTTCCTAGTTTTTTGATGTCACATTTGATGCTGTTGTTTGGGATTCCTTTGAGGTTGGAGGTCTCTATAAAAGGTTTGTAGGAGGAAGGATTCTTTTGTGCCACTAGTTATTACTGGTTTTTCAGCGGGGTGGTTTGATTAGGCGTTGTCAAGAGTCAGACTTTTGTGATTCTTTGCATGGGCCCGAGAGGCTTATCAAGGGTGAAGCAGTGATTATCAAGCATGGACGGTCGAGTTTATGAAGTTAGCCAGTCGAATTGTTTTTCATTGGGAGGAATATATTCTTGAGTTCGTGCCTATTTACATTTGTGTCTACGGGTGGTGCAGCTCGAAATGGAATCTCTGCTGACCAGAGAACACCCCCTCTAAATCACTTGGGGCTCTTTGTATTGCTCTGCACCTTACGAATCAACGAGATCTTTATGTCCTTTCCGCATACGAGATCAACGGAGGATCTTTATGTCCCTTTCCACCTTCATAGGACCTTCTTCCCTAGCCTTTGATTCAATTTGTTCTTCCTTATTCTTTTTTTTATTTTTTTTGTGGCCTCTGGATTTGGTTCGGATGGATCATGTAATCATAGTATGATTACTTTGGTGTAAACGCTGTTGTGTAACTATGAACGCCTTTTAGTGTAATTAATGAATTTACATTTTCTTAAATTTTCTATGTTCCTGCACACATTGTTCTCATGCTTCCCAATTCCCTTCTAGTGACAAGGACTTAATCCTACGGCGGAGGGCTGTGGTATTTGATATACTTCAAAATGGATCGGTCTAGAAATAAGATGGTTGGCCGATGCGAATGTGGCTGTTAGGGTGGCACAAAGGCCCACAAAGCACATTACGTTGTTCCTTTGTGCCTAATGGCGAAGCATCACGGTTAAATTGGTCATGGAGGTGATGAGTCGGTAGTGGACAAATGCATTCTGAGCTCTAGGCAACATATATAAGGAGCCATCATTTGATTTCACCCTTTCCCGTACTTGCTTCTTCTTGGTTATCCTGTTTCCCTTTTGCTCGAGATTTTCTGTGGATACTCTATTGCGACGTTGCGTGTTGTTATGAACTGTTATTCTAGGCACTTGTTTAGTTTCCATTTTACAGGTAAACATTGTTCCTATTATGGGTGTGTTGATTTTCGATTACCGGCACGCCTTTGGCATGAGGATAGTGCGGGGGGTGTATTCTTAGAGTCTGCTAGGACTGGGCGACTCCCGCCTAGGCTTAGTGGGCTTGCAAGTGGTTTCACCTTTTACCATTTTGGTATCATGGCTTCGGGCTGATTGTTGTTTTCCCATTTTTTGTTTGTCTGCTTGTAGAATGGCGAGAGGTCAGGAAGAGACTTCCACTAGCCAGGTGGGTTGCAAGCGAGGGCCTACCCGGGAGACGCCTTCTACAAGCATCATCCTCTCCTCCTTGTCTATGGAGGAGTTGAGGGCCTATTGTGAAATTCTCGATGACATTGACATCACGCTATCGGATGGCCAGATGGAAAATACTATGGCGAAGGTCTAGCGTGGTGTTTTTACGGGAGCAACTAGCGTAGGGCCCGGCTTCCGTAATGCCGTCTGTAATTCGAGCAATTCTTGCACTTTACGGGCGCCACTGCTCTTATTCACCCAAACGTCATTGATTACATTGATGCGTCTTGTTAAGCCATCTTTACCAACTTGATTTTCATTGGTGGAGGTTGTTTGCTTATTCCTTGAAGATGCCTTAGTGGCGGATGTCTATGTTAGCCTAGAGCCCCAGGTTGCAATTCTTTACAAGACTCCCCGACTCGCCCAAGAGTGAGGCGAAAGTGGTGATTCTGGTCAGGGGAGCTTGAGATGAGACCCCGGGTTCCCCTGACCTTCCGTTTGATGTGAAACTCGAGAAAATCTAATTTCTCAAAAAATGGCAAAATCGTAATTTCGGTAAAAATTTGAAATTTTTCTAGATCTCGGATGAAGAAACGGACTTTCTGGGTTAGGTCGTCTCCGCAGAAATCTTGCCGCCCACGTCGAATTTCGTCGAATTAGAGGCGGTCGGGATTTACCCGTTTTCGAGGAGCCGCAGTATCGGAGTCTTTGTAAAGCGGCGTGTGATGTGGCCCATGAGTCAGCTCTGATATCTTTCGCGTATTGACTTGTTGCGTAGTAGAGATGATGGGGTGGACCGGCCTAGATAGTGCCAAGTGTCAAAAATCCAAGAGAAGGGACACATAGGGAATTAATAGAATTGTTAATGATAATGGGACAAAAGATGAACAATGTTCATCTTCTTCAAAAAGACCAAATTTGGGCAGTGGCTGGACGGGAAAAAGAATTGCAGAGCTTAGGTTTTGATTTTTTTAGAGAGAGAGGGAGTGACTTACTCTGCAGATCCGGCGATCGGATTTGTCAGTTTCTTCGGGCGAAGAGAGAAGTTGCTCTGGCGGCGAGGCCTCTGGCGTGGGCACCGGTTTAGGGGAGTTTGACAAACTTCAGTGAGATGAGGTTTATCTCTTGCTTGCCCGTTTCGCTCTCAGTTTAAAGTGTTTTGTTAATGGTTGGGTTGATTTGGCGAAGTAATTGGGCTGTTTAGTTGGTCTGAATCTTGGAACGAGTGTGAAAATTTATGGGCAGTTTGGGCTGGTCGTGATAGTCCACGGACTATTTGGGCACCTTGTGTGATGAGTTGTGCATTAATTCATGGTTTGGTGTGTATGAGGCCGGGAATGGCCATGGATTTCAGGTTCGCAAAGAAGAACCGATGTTGGATGAGTGGGCTGCCCACGGACAGCCCACTTGCTATGTTTTGGGATTGTAAAAATAGTCTCAGTTTGTATGAAATGAACCATAAACGTCCATGTGTTTTGATAATAGGTTTAATGCATGAATTTAATGTGTTAACAAAATGACATAATTATATAAAACATAATTATGTTTGTAGGCCATTGGAGATGAAATTGTGATTAGCTCAAGTGAGCTAATTTGGGTGTTGTTTGATCAAAATTGAATAACATGTGTTGTGATTGCTAATTTGAGAATATACGCATAATTGATATATTTGTATAAACTGTGTTGAAATGGCATAATGCATTTCATATGCACCGAGGTAACCTAGAAATTAGGTGTGAGTGCATGACATGAATTTTATGAAAAACGAACATGGTTGCGAAAGAAATTTCACAGGATGATTTTCTGGAGAATTGGGTTGGGAGATAGTCCAACAGATCATCTCGGATGGGGACCATGACTGTTTCGGAAAGTTCCCCAACTAATTCGTCTCGGAGGGTAGTCCAATACTTTTACCGAAACTTAGTAGTGTGTTTTTGAGAACAACAAGTTTTGTTTTGAAAACTGATTATTTTTCTCATACATGGCTTAGGCAAGTGTGAGAGAATCGGTGAGGACTCGAGACATGGGAATGGACATGTAGACATTCAAGTAGGATCACGAATTTACTTAGTGTGTGTTAAATTGGATCATTGCATATGCACTTAGGTAGGAGTAACCCATTTAGGAAGTAATTCGCTCTTGGGGCGATAAGCTCACCCAATAGGAATATTTTTTCAGTACATGGGCGTTTGAGGAAGGCGGCTCATTTAGAAGCGAATTTTGAAGAAAGCTAGGGTTGTGGCTTTGAAGTTTTAATTATAACATGTATTAAATTGTAGATTTTAATATATGTTTGATAAGAAGTGATGTAGTAACTCTTGAACCATGTAATATAATTGGTTGAATGTATTTAGATAGATATGACATATGAGCCAAAGTGGCCATTTATTCATGTGTGTGTCTTGTGATACGGGGCGTATGGGTGCTCCGCGAGGTTGTGAATCCAGTCAGCGGACCCCGGAGTTTTGGGGAGTCACGGCTTGGTATCGAATTTGGGTTTATAAATACCTGGAAAACCAGTGTCGATAAGTTAGGTATGCGATTACCTAGGGCTTGAGGGACTTGGGCTTATGCCATGGTCATGAGGTGTAAGGACATCACCACTTGGTGTGGCTCGATGTAGGGTTAGGCATGTGATTACCTAGACAATCACGGGACAAGATTAGATCACTGCAAGCACTGTGTTTTATGCGTGATTAGGTGTATAACATGTTAATTGCCATGTATGTTGTGTATGTATGTGTGAATGGTGTGCATAACATGGATTGTTATGTGTTGTGTGATTTGTGTGCTTGGTGAATAGCACATAGGAAAAAAAAATGGATAACATAAATTTCAATAAATTTATTTGGGTTATTGGAAATGAAAAAAAAAAAAAAAATATATATATATATATATATATATATATATATATATATATATATATATATATATATATATATATATATATATATATATATATATATATATATATATATATATATATATATATATATATATATATATATATATATATTTTTTTTTTTAAGGAGGAGTTTTCCGGTAGTGGGATTGAAATGAAAAAATGAATGTGAAGAAAATAATTTTCTAAGAGTTTTTACGAGTGTGTAAAATTGAAGAAAATTAAATAAAATAAATTTTATAAATTTGTGGGTGTCTTGGAGAATGAAAAAAAATGGATATATATATTTTTTGAGTGTTTCTAGTAACGAGAGATGATGAAAAAAAATATCGTGGAAAGCGAAAAAAAAAAAGGTCTGTGAAGCCAGATTGACTCTTGGCGGTAATCGCGATACAATGGAAAATTGTATCGTGACACTGCTCCCCCCAGGCGTCTGATTTGGATTTGGGAAAAGCGTGTCGTATTTAATGGATTGTATCGTGGTAGAGCTGCCCAGGTGGTGAGTGGGTCCGCGATACAATCGTTGTATCGTGTCAGAAAATCAGTGGCATTTGGGGGTCGTCCGCGATACAAAAAAGCGTATGCGTGTGAGCGATGAGGAATGGTTGTTGGGTTTGTGTCAGCGATCTGACCGCGACCATGGGTACGCGCGTAGCGACACGGCGCTTCCAGCGAGGGCGTGCGACACGGGGCCACAACAGCTGCGCGACGCGCTGCGACATGGCCGACCAGCGCATTCACGGCCGGTGCTGAGCCACGACATGGCCCGGCCGCTGACATGCGTGTGCGACTTTGAAACCTTGTATGCGCACCATCTTGTGCCCGGCCCGAGTCATTGTGTGTGCACACTATGCATGACTATTTTGGACTCGGTGCATTTTAGTCATTGTTTGGACCCTTTAATTCGCGAACCTTTGTTTCATAAGATTTAAAAAAAAAAATAAAAAAAAAATAAAAAAAAATAAAATAAAATTTTGTAAAAATGAAATTTTAAAAAATGAAAATTTTGTTGTTAGAAATGATTTAATAAAATGAATTAATTGTCTTGCATTGCCTATAAATGCAGGGACTTATTATATAAAATATTTTCTGTATATGAATAGTGTCTCGAAATTTGTGTTTATGCCTTAGAATCTTTGCATTAGACTAACTTGTCATTTGACTTGTGCAGATGACTAGTCGGCGGGCGTAGAGGCGTCCACGGGGGTTCTGATCAAACACCACCCGATGTTGGTCAATGGGCTTTTTCTTTGAAGTACATGGAGTGTGCTAATTTCTTGCTATTACCTTGAGGCTAGTGTAGCGGGTGGTCGGGGAGGTGGGAGTAACTCTGGGGTTTAGGGTACATCATCCTCGGACATTCCACGGGGGGAGATCCGATGGTGGCGGACCATTGGTTCCTGCAGTCGAAGGTGTTAGATTTTATGGAGATTACCTCGACCACACGACCCGAGGATCAGACTAATTGCATTAGGTTAAGAATTGAGGCCCCAGTATGGTGGAAATGGGCAAAAACCTCCTAGAGACCTAGAAGCGATGACATGGGCAAAGTTCCGGGGTATTCGTAGGTAAGAAGTATTTTAGATCTGCGAGACATCTGTTTCGGGGAGTTCATAGAGAGTGAAGCGGGGGACGATGAATGTGATGCGATACGTGGCTAGATTCATGGGCTAGCTGTTTCGCGGATGACTACGTGGCCACGGACATGTGGGTTAGGAGAGATTCGAAAATGGGGTACGAAGTTGTCATTCGGGGCGGGATTATAGGACCGCCTCACGGGATATGGACTCCATGGTCGGAGACTGACCACACGACCATAGAGATCGAGGATGCTCGGAGCACTCGGGATGCGAGTGCTAGTGTCAAGAGGAAGGAGAGTCGATCTTCTTTTTAGTTGGGAAGAAGAAGCCGGGGCTTCTAGTTCACGGAGTTCGAGCCCACGACCATTTGGAGTGAGGACAAATCGAGTTACCCGGTTAAGTGGGCGGATGGTGTCTTGCCATTTGCCGGCTGGACATATGAGGCGAGATTGCCCAAAGGCCAGGATCCAGGGTTTTGGGGCGGCCACGATCCCGAGTTAGCCCGTAGGACGGGAGAGGGCGCCGAGTTCATTCCACCGCACCTGTAGGTCGGAAGGAACCCCGGTTCGGTCGCGGTGCTATCTGAAGCACCTCCGGCCAGCCTGGTGGGCGGAGGGCGGAGTGTGGAGTCGAGGTCCGTCTGAGCCGCGGTCGGGATGTCGAGGACCCAGGGGCGTGTCTACGCCGTCGTGCCAGAGGCTGAGCATGAAGATCAGTCGGACATGCAGGGTATGTTTTATACCTGCAATTATTTTTGCATCATGTTCATCATTGTTGCACCATGCATGATAGGTTTTGGCTTAGAAGTTGAGGCCTTTAGAGAGATGATGGGAAATTCTTCCCAGGGGATCTAGGTGAGTTTGGCCGACGCTGCCGGTGATCGCGAACAGTGGATCTCAAAGTGATTATGCCTATGGTGGACCTTAGGTGGCAGACATATCGGGTGTTGATGTCATTCTTAACATGGGATGAGTTGGACAACCATCGAAGTTGTCGGGCATCAGAACCTTAGCCGCTGTCACACCCGACACGATCTCGGGAGTTAGTGAGGTTACATATGCACGTGGTCGATGCGCAGCGTAGAATTTCTGGACGAATTCTTTTAAGGAGGGAGAGAGGAACCCTAGAAAATCTTAATTTAAAAGGGTAAAATCGTAATTTTGCAAAAATTCAAAATTTTTCTAGATCTTGGATGACGAACGAACCACCGTTGAATGCCCTAAATCTAAATTTAATACGTCAATTTCGAGACGCAAATGGGATTTGGTACATTTTTCTGGCGTACCGAGTATCTATGGCCGTGAAAACGATACGCGACGCTGACACAAATCACCTACTACATCTACTCACGTGACACTTGTTGCATGAGTAGAGAGATGATGGAAATGGACGGCCTAGATAGTGCAAAGTGTCAAAAATCCAAGAGAAGGGACACATAGGGAATTAATAGAATTGTTAATGATAATGAGACAAAAGATGAACAGTGTTCATCTTCTTCAAAAAGACCAAATTTAGGCAGTGGCTGGACGGGAAAAATAATTACAAAGCTTAGGTTTTTGATTTTTTTAGAGAGAGAGGGAGTGACTTCACTCTAAGATCCCGACCGACGTGACTGGGTCGTGATTTCTTCTGCCAAGAAGGAAAGTTGCTCTACGTAAACGAGGCTCACACTGCAAGACTGACAATGCGAGTCACAAACTCCATGAGGTGGGGTTTTATCCTACTTGGTTTACTTTGATTTAAGTGTTTTGTTAATGGTCACTGATTAAGGTCTGAATACCGCTCGACGGCCCTAAATCTCGAACCAAGTGTGAAAATATATGGAACCCGTTTGGACAGTCCGTGACAATCCGCAGACTGTTTGGGCGCCTTGTGTGATGAGTTGTGCATTAATTCATGGTTTGGTGTGATGAGGCCCGAAATGGCCATGGATTTCGGGTTCGCAAAGAAGAACCGATGTTAGATGAGTGGGCTTCCCACGAACAGCCTACTTGCTCTATTTTGGGACTATAAAAACAGTCCCAGTTTGTATCAAATGGACCATAAACGTCCATGTGTTTTGACATTGAAATTGTTTGAAATGAATGACTTGAGTTGTGTGGAAATAATAGGTTAATGCATGAATTTAATGTGTTAACAAAATGACATAATTATATAAAACATAATTGTGTTTGTACATTGGAGATGAAATTGTGATTAGCCTTTCCAAGTGAGCTAATTTGAGTGTTGTTTGATCAAATTGAATAACATGTGTTGTGGGATTACACTTGAGAATATACGCATAATTGATATATTTGTATAAATTGTGTTGAAACGACATAACGTATTTCTATATGCAATCGGTAAATCTTTAGAAATTAGGTGTGGAAAGTGCATGACATGAATTTTCAAAACGAACATGGTTGCGGTAGCGAATTTCACAAGTATGATTTTTCGAGAATTTGGGTTTGGGAGATAGTCCAACATCATCTCTGATGTATTCACATGACTGTTTCGGAAAGTTCCCCAACCAATTCGCCTCGGAGGGTAGTCCAATACTTTTACCGAAACTTAGTAGTGTGTTTTTGAGAACAACAAGTTTTGTTTTGGAAACTGATTATTTTTCTCATACATGGCTTAGGCAAGTGTGAGAGAATCGGTGAGGACTCGAGACATGGGAATAGGCATGTAGACATTCAAGTAGGATCACGCATTTACTTGAGTGTGTGTTTAAATTGGATCATCAGACATGCACTTAGCGGGGAGAACCCATTTGAGTGGGCATTCCACTACCTAGCGATAAATTTCTCACCCCGGCCGAGGAATATTTTTCAGTACATGGAGCTGCCTGAGAAGATCATCACTTTAGAGGCCGATTTTGAAGAAAGCCGGGTTGTGGCTTTGAAGTTTTTGGTATAACATGTATTGTAATTGCATTTTAATATATGCTCAAGTAAGAGTGATGTAGTAACTTCAACCATGTAATATAATCGTTGAATGTATTTGATGAATATTTATTAATGTAGCCCAAGTGGCCATTTTATTCATATGTGTGTTCCCGTGATACGAGACGTATAGATTTTGCATAGTTGACGGGTAGTCAACTGACTCCCCGTTTTAAGGCCACAGTTGCAATTCCATGATTCCCCGACTCGCCCAAGAGTGAGGCGAAGCAGTGATTCTCGCCAGGGGAGCTCGTGGACAGACCCCGAGTTCCCGACTCCGCTTGATGTTAACCATTCGATGCTTCCGTGTGCGCTAACGGCCCGCTTGTCGACATGTATTTTTTGTATGCCCATTCATGTACACGTGTTTCACTATTGCGGGTTGTTTGCGCAGGGAAAAGCCGAAGGGGCAAACTGCGTATCAGGAGAGAGCCAGCTTTACGAAAAATCGAGGTTATCGAGATTTTTGGAGCGTATAAATACCCAACAAGTCCCCATCGTGAAGAACTCGTTGATTTAAGCCGCCACTGCCTTACGTCCCAATAATCTCGCGCCCTACCCCCTAAATTGTAAGGTGAGCACTTCACACTGCACCTTCCGAGCTTAACCCAAAATTCTTCTCTTTAGCCAGCTGGAGAGCGAGGCTACTGGTCGGGAAATTGGTGATCAAGACTCGATTATGCAACCTTCCTCTCAAGCACAGATTCTAGCCCCGCCCTGTGCGCCCGCGGTGCAGTGCTGTAGGGGGTGGCGAGCCTTGAGCCCTCCTCTTGTACAAAGGGTTCCCGGCCCCGCCCAAGCATCAAGAAAAGGAAGGGACGTCACGAGGCTACGTAAAGTCGAGGCATGAGGATTTCACATGTGGTCCCTCCAATATCCCGCGGTTCCCTGGACTGGGAAGAAGAAGAGGAAGAGGACGAAATGTCTGGTTTGATTCAAAACTTTGCTGCTCGAAAGCGGAAGCGAGATGCTAATCTCGAGCAAGCGGTTGATGCCCTCCCTAAAGTGGCCGGAGGATTCGCCGCCAATTCTGGATGGGGGTTTGAGGTGAAAGATCACATCCTCAGTTCACCCGAGATAATTGAATCTAACTGCTACTTTGGGAAACGTTAATTCCTGATGGATTCCGCAGAGGCTTCCCAAGTTCCCACCGCCATTTAGGTGGTCCATCCTCTCGAGCAGCCGTCGGGGTCGCCGATAGAGCTACATACCCGGCCGGCACGTGGAGGTCACGTCTCGATCGTATGTTATTGAATTCATATCTCCCCCCTCGCGGCCCAGCTCCCCCCATGGAAGAGGTATCGCCATCGGGCCGGAGGGTGCCTGGAGATTATCGAGCTGTCGAGGGCCCCTTAATCGCGAATCTTTTCACACCATTCGCGACGATGAGCACCGTGATGTTACGTGATTCAGAATCGTTTGGGGCTAAGGGTAGGGCGAAGAGTATAACATTTTAGTCCCTACTGGTACCATTAAAGAAGATCTCCGGCAAATGATTAAAGATGGGATATAGGTTCGCAAACTGCAATTTCCGCTTTCAATCGACTTAACTAGTTTGAAGCGCTATATCTCGCTCTAGTATTATTTCTTAGTTATCGGCTATATCATTAATATGTTTCTTCAGGCGATTGGTCGCTTATTCGAACATGGCCTTCCAAAGATCGAGGAATTTCGTGACTCGCTAAGGGAGGTGGAGAGGCTACGACTCTACGCTACCGGGCGTTTTTCGACAAAAGTCCCTGAAAAGCCTTTACTGGTGCGTAGAGTCAAAGCTCGAGGCACTTAGCCTGAGGCTAGAGAATCAAGTTGTCGAAAGGGGCGCTCGGTGGCCGAGGCCGAGAGACGCTTGCTTGTCATGAAGTGGCGATGGCCCCGATTGGTGATCTGGGCGGCGGGCAAACAGCCAGTACGTATGGAATATGAGTTGAACCCTGCCCGCCTTAGTTTCTTCCGTACAGTTCGACGAAAGGTGGAGTTCGAGTTAGGATTCGGCTCGTGAGGGCTTTGGGCTACTCGAGAGGCCTGGCAGAAAGTGGAGGAGGAAGCTAGCCGTCTAATCGATGAGCGAGTTTCCTTACTTGTAGAGCTTGGGGCTAGCAAAGACAAGCTGTCCGCTTTCTGAGCAGAGGCCTCTAAAGATAAGAAGGCTTTGGAGGCGAAGTTTGCCGCTAGTTTTGAAGTTATCTTCAATTATGGCTATGGCTTCTATGCCTTTGCACATAATATTTCTGGAAGTAAGCCTGAGATTCCAGCCGGGATGCCGAACACATCAAATCCATTACCTCTAGAGTTCTTTGTTAATCCTTGATGCCCTCGAGAGCTGTTCTTGGTGAAGCTGATGTCGCTCCAGAGGTGGACATTAGCGAGGAGGTCAAGCACTCCTCTGCCGTCGGGGCTAAGGTAGGTGATAACCCTGATTCTCCTGGCCCAAGGTAGCCGGAGAGGGGAGGAGCCTTCGTGCATCCGCGAGCGGACAACATTCCGTGCTTGTCATTTAGCCTCATCTCTTTGCCCCGTCGTATCCTAATGCTAGTGAAGGAATCGGGTCTTCCGTGTGGATTGATTCGCTGATCACGGGTCATGATGACAAAACTGACGGTCTGGGTTGATCGAACCATCAAAGCCGGGGATGGGAGATTACTCAAAGCTGATAACCAAGCCCTCGCAGAAATCGCCGATGAGCTTTTGTTTGACGCTCCTAACAGACGACGCCAAATGTACCAATTTTCCCGAGTCACCGGATAGTCGACATCAACTCAAGCAAAGACACTGCAAATCAAACAAGAAAACGACGACTAAGGCCTTCCGCGCTCCACGCCTAAATCGACGTGAAATCCGAGAGCGAAAGGATCGCCTTTTCAATCAAGAATGTCTTGTTTTCTACACACCCCTTTCTTTACGAGTGAGGTCGCCATCTCGCTTTTCACAAGTAGGAGGATTTCCTTCTCAAATGTATGGCAGCCGCGGGCGCTTTGTTCGCGTGTTATGACCTTTTCTTCCCTTTAAATAGCCAAATTGCCGACATCTTCTCGGCCTTCCACGACAAAGGTCAATCGCCATCGCGCTGCTACGTGTGCGGACCATGAGCCCCGCTATTCGTTCGCCGGTAGGCGCCGCCTACCGCCTTACTTGAAGATGGCATCCGACCAAGAGAGGTCAGACTCCAGGCATCATGTCTCTCGCTCTACGTGAAAGATGTTGTACTCCCCTACGAGCAACGAAAGATGATTAAATTCCCATGACCGCCATTATCTCGCTGGGGTTGAGCTCACGCCCGTCTACGAGGTCCGCCAAAGCCCACCAGACCTACATTACTGCTTATTTTATTTATTTATTTATTTGTCGATGCTTTGATGTACACTTTATAATTATGAGAGATACTTATATTATTAGTTAACTTAATATTATACTTTAGTACGTGATTGTTAAACACTATTTGTATTTATAGACGCTACGACTTACTATTATAACTTTCCAATATATAACATGACCTTTGAATTTGGACATAGTTTCGTAAACATGTCTTTTCTAAATAAAGAATCGCATTAAGGTTTTTATTTTTTATTTTGTTTTTTCTTAAAAAAAAAAACTAATAAATACGTAAAAAAATACGGGTCCACACCCTCCCTATAAGGAAAGTGAAGAAACAAATAAATACAACTAATAATATTAATAAAATTATATTTATATATCTCTCTGTAAATTTATCTCGTTTTTCTTTTTTCTTTTTATCTATACAAAATTTTAGTAACAAAAAATAATAATTAATCTTTAGAACTCCCCAAAAGCGGACCCACTGATAAATATAATGATCAAATATGATGGGAAGATTAGTGGTCCATGCGGGAACACAAAAGAGAGTAATGAGTAGTTTGTCCGTGGCACACACGTAATTTATCCCAATAGACAGGTCATTTTGTATAGTTCAATAGAATAAATTGGACTGCCTAGCAGATTATGAAATTGAACGGTTGGTTTCCGGTTTCCGGTTTCCCGTTTCCCGTTTCCCGTTTCCCGGCCAGAGGTAATGATTTCGTCCTGTTCTCAGCCTTCTTTAGATATTGGCCATTCATTGTCACTACAATTTCATTCACACAAGCCGACACAGGGCTGCCAGAGTTTAGACTCAAGAACCTTACCGTAGTTGACGTCTCCTATGTAATTTTTCATTCCTGGATATTCTCAATTGTTCTAAGCTCGAGTATCTGCCTTTTGATGCAAAACCCGTGGGTCCAATTCCAGCTGATATTGATCGTCTTTCACGTCTCCGGTGCCTGGACCTTACCGGAACAACTTCTCAGGCGACATTCCGGCATCGATTGGGCGGCTACGGGAGCTGTTCTGTTCTACTTGTTTCTGGTTAAAAATGAGTTCAACGGCACCTGGCCGACGGAGATCCGTAGTTTGGCGGTCCGATCTCGCCAGTCTAGTCTGGAACACTTAGATCTCGCCATCAACAATTTGAGCGGTCCGATCCCCGGAGGTTTGGTTATGTCGAAGAATTCGATCAACTTGTGTTTATTCAACAACAGATTGTTTGGCCACATTCCTTCATCCATCGGAGCTGTCTTTATATGCTTCATTTTGAAACTCAATGGGGATTGTCCCGGAGGGTTGGTTGTATGAAAGATCCAGGAGATTAAGCTGCAAATGACCGATTTCAGGCCTGAGCATTGGTTTTCTGGCAGCTCGCTCGTGATAATTAAGGCAAGGTAGACTACTTAATGCCTTGGGAATTTGGCCAGAAAGTTTGTTTCTTGAGAAATTCAAATGATTAAAGGACTTCCAGGAGATGATCTTGGAGGGAAGCTCACCGGAGAATTGATTCCTATCCAGCAACAGAACAGAGATGTTGCATATGACAGGTCAATTCCACAACACCCCATCGGAAAGTGCCCAAGCCCCAAGTCCCTGGGGAGTGCAGGAGTTTGATCACAATTCAGCTCTCCACCGCTTCCCTTCCGGCGAAATTCTGCCGGAATCTGGACATCGCCGGGCATGGTATAAGAGCGTTAGGCGAAAATTGCCTCCTGAATTGGACCCACGAATGCCTGCATCAAGAGCAGATACTGAGCTTGTAATTCGAGAACATCCGGAACAAACAGAGACGTCAACTACGGTAAGAAAATTCTTGAGGTCACAAACCTTGGCAGCACTCTTTCCGGTGATCGGACTGTGTGAGAGTGAAATTGTAGCACTGTAGAATCGTTACTGATCACAAGGGGGACGAGGAATTCCAAGATTGCAGTGACAATGGATTCCCCAGTTTCTGTTTCATGTCTAGAAGAGGAACAGAGCAGGGAGTGGAATTTTAGGAATTAAGAAGGGTTACTTCGGCATGATGTTGTGACTTTAAGTTCGTTACCTCTGGCCAGAGATCTGCCGGTAGTTTTACAAACTGAACGAACGATTGGCCATGGCTATAATATAAATTTTCCTGAGGAGTTTGGAGCATTGAAGAAGTTGAGTTTCTGTGGGATGACACAGGATGAATTTGGATTACGAATGTTCGGAGACCTTGATCAAACAATCTGTCCAGTCTGGGAAACACTTGTATCTCAAGCATCACCAATTTAAGCGGTCCGATCCCCGGAGTTTTGCTTATGTCGAAGAGTTTGATCAACTTGTATTTATTCAACAACAGATTGTCTGGCCACATTCTTTCATCCAAGAACCAAGAACATATTGACGGGGTCGATACCGGAGGATTTCAGGAAGCTGCAAAATTTGAGGGGTTTTTGCCTTTTCTGGAATCAGTTGTCAGGCGAGACACCTGCAAACATAAGCTTCGTTCCGACTCCCGAATTCGGCCTTCATTCGAGTCTGACGGTCGGTGTCGTAGAATAATCTCATCGGCGCGTCTGCTGAAAATGCCGATTCTATCAACCTGTATTACCATGTTGGGGAACACGCGCAAGGCCACTGATTAAAAACCGAAAATTCACGACCGACTTAACCATTCAATATCTTCTCACGCAATCTGACGAAGAGTCGCAGCAGGTCGATCTCAAGATTCTCTCCTAAACGGTAATCTGAACCTGGGCTTATAGATCGGTTTTCGATCACTTCTCTCGTAAAACCGTACAGAGAAAAACCGTACGATGTAAACGTATCCCAGGCCGGGAGTGACTGAGTTTTCCCTTAACAGTTCCGACCACGCCTCTCATAACCCGGTCACTGAACTCACCACACACCAAATCACCCATACGATTATTAAGAAACCCAACCCCACCTTAATTGCAAACTTAATTCACTTTAATCTAATTAATGAGTTCTAATTAATGAAAACTCACATTCCACTCACATATTAATCAAACAAAACTGCGCACAAGACCTTTATATCAGATGTAGATTTATTCTTACTACCAATCCGATCCCATGTTCCCGAACACCGAATCATGGCGTAATTGCACGTACCACGCAAACCCTTCCACACACGAGCCGCTTTCTCTAACTCCTTACCACACGATTCAATACAGATCACATAAGTCTGACACACTTATGAACGAAAGTGATACTTCACGCGTTATCCATTTTGTTAAATTCAAATTCTTCTCCTTGGGTCATTACAAACCTAGCTAGCACACCGTAGACATCCATTACGCCCAACTAACTCGTATATACGTTAATTGGAGCAAGAATCTTTACTTAATGCATCAAAAGGAGTATTTAGCAATGCAGCACGCCCCATGCTTTATCTGGCGCTTACATAACGCCTTGATATTTTAACAATTATACGTGACTCAACCTCTATGTAAACCTACATTCACAAATACCTATCAATGCAAAAGAAATATACAAATTCAATTATTACAAAAATGTAATGAAATCTCTGAATTCAACCTTATTGGGGAAAGTAACTTGTAAAACCACTACCCCACTAATTCACAAGATCCCACGACACTCAAGCCCCCATGTTAAATGATATGTCGCTCAAATAATACGCGCGGGGTGCCTTTAGTTGCATGGATCCGCAATCATATCATCCGCTATATGCGCCCCCATCGCAACGCCACCGCTAACTTTTCCTTTACTGGGCCGCAGATTAATCTCCCGCCTGCACTCTCGGCACCTCCTCCTCGCTGTCATAACAAACAACACCGTAGCCATCGCCAACACAATCGTACGCCTATCCACAAAATCAAACACGGTGAACTCCTTAATAAGGTTTCTGAGCCAAATCAAGCCGAAAGAATCGAAAAGACGCTTACAAACTCCGTCGCATTTGCAGACGCAATTAATTTCTGCTTTCACTTTTCCAGTTTATATCGCACCTCCCGCTAACTTAAAGATATAAATCAGCTGTTGACTTCTTTTCATCCCGACACCAAGAAATCAATCAACACCCAACTACCGTAAGGCCCCGAATTACGTTTCAGAATCAACATACATACTGGTCTCTTGTAAGACTCTATAACCTTTCTTTACAGCAACCCAATGATCAAGGCCCGCTGACTGAGCCCACAAGTCCTGCCAGCCAAGACATCGCCTGCATACTGGAAAGCATACATAATAATTCCCAAGTTTCACTAAAGATGTGATATTCTTCTTATCTGGGCTTTCTATATCCGAATTTATGACATCATGATAGGACTCAACTTTATCACCTTTACGGCATAGGAGCAATTCCCTACATAACAGACACGTCAATCTTTCTAAAACACGATCAACATATGCCCTCCGGTATAAACCCAATAGCCTCAAGGAATCATCCCCACGAATCTCAATGCCTAGACAGCACGCTCACCCGCGCCCTTCATATCAAAGTTATCTGACAACGATCCGCGAGCCTCACGCAAGAACTACACATCGCTGCAAGCAAGTGATGTTATCATCCACATAAAGACAGGAAAATGAATCCCCCCTCCCACCGACCCTCAGAAGATATACATCATCACTTTGCTCTACCGTAAGTCTATACAAGAACAACACTACAAACTTTGGCACCATTGTCTAGAAGTCATTGCACCACACAGACTTCTTTTCGCCATACAGCCTTTTACTCGAATCATTTGCCACAAAACCTTCTGCCAGACTACATGTGACTCTTCATGTCCCATCAGAAGTTTAGCTTTAACATCCATCCCGGCAGAACCTACATCGGAAACGAGCAACCAATGCCATGATCACCCTCGAAAGAATCTTTAGAAGAGACCTGAGAAAAAGTCAGTCTTACAGTCTACTCCTTCTCTCCTGGAGCCAAACCTCGGCTACCGCCCTGGGCTAAACTTCTCAATCTTTCCTTTAGGTCCCTTTTAGTCTTAGTACACCCATTGCTTACCCACCCGGCCTACGACCTCTGCAAGATCCTACACAAGTCTCAAACTCCATTACGCCCTCATGACACTCAGATCTCACGTGATCCAACTACGCTTCCGACCGAGACAATGTCAGCCTTCCCTAAGTTATTGATCGGGCCACAGAACCGGGAGACACCGTAGTCTGGGCTTCCTCCCCATAGACTGGGGGGCTCAGTCCCAAGTGGTATAGCCGATCGCCCTCCCCAGCACCCCACTGAGTAAGAATACCACATCCCCACCCGAGAGCCTTGACTTAACCTATTGTGGTACCGCCACACAATGCGATCCCTAGTCTCAACAGTTCAAAATGGTGTGTGGAGTTTCCACAATTATCCTGTGGATTGAGGAGATATAGATACCACATTACTCATCTACTATCTTCTCCTCAATAGTCCTGTGAGTGCTACCTTCTTCTCGCTCTTACATCAAACTCCAAAAATCTTAGTCGTCCCGTGGATTCCACAATTCTTGTGCCTCCATCGGGATTATAGAACCGATATCCTCTAATGTTCCCAAGATACAAAATAACACCTAGTGGTTCGGAGTCCAACTTACTTAATGTTGACATATATAACTTTACTTCCAGACATCCCCAAACCTTAAGATGGTTTGGGAACAGGCCGCCTGTACCCATAACTCCAAAAGGAGTCACTGCATCGTAGTACACGACCAAAATGTACAAAGTCAAGTTTTCAAAGCTTCACCCCATAGAAAACCGGTACTCATTCCCACTAATCATACCCTTACCATTTCCATAAGAGTACTATCATACTTTCTGGCCATACCACTGGTCAGACTTTGCCAGGAACTGGCCACTATCCCGCAGTCCTCTAAGTATTTGGCGAATTGGCCCCTTGTCGTCCAAAGATCGCCATGCTTGCCATAATACTCTCCACCTTTACCGATCTAACAACCTTATGACTTTCCCAATTGTTTCTCGACTTCAAATCGAAAACTTGAATTTTTCAAGAGACTCAGATTTTCTTTAATTAAGTACAAATAACTATATCGAATAGTCATCAATAAATGTGATGAAATAAAAATTTCAATAAGGTCGCACATAAGGTCCACTTATATCGTGTGTGAATGACTTCCAACAAGTCGAACTACAGATCAGCTTTCTTCTTATTCGGGCTATTTTACTCCTACAATATCTACGATATTCTAAGTCATTTTAAGAGCAGTGTGATATTAGTCTTTATTAGCCTTCTACTCTATCCTTAGATATGGCCAAGTCAAGTATGCCATAATGCATAAGACTCTTCCCTTAGGCAAGGGTCTCAGAAACATTTTTTTCAAATTGTATAAGCTACGTGATATGTTAGTGGGAGATAAACTTAATCAGATAATCCGTCTGACATATGATAAGCACTCCAACCTTATCAATTCAAGCAATATCAAAATAATATCGCTTTAATTTCAAAAGAATAACTATAGCTTAATCCAAACGACATCGAAACTAAATTCCTTCAAAAGAAGGTACATAAAACGTGTCTTTCAAACATCAATTTAAAACCGTAATCTAAAACTAAGTGATTACATCCCACCTAACATGACTTCACTCTTCGTTATTTCCCACAGCTGAAGCTTTGATTCATCTCTTGCCTGGCTTCCTCCGGTTTACTAATCCCTCAGACAGAATCGCAATACGATTAGTTGCTCCACCATCGCTTCACCAAGAACTGGATGGCGTCGTGATAAATGTATTCACAAACAAGATAGTTAATCATTACCGTAGCTTCCACGCTTGGACATCCAAGCTTAATCAATACTCTTCATGTGACATTTCTTCACAAAGAATATCACCATCCTTTTCGGTTAACGCCTTCTCGACCTACTACGATTGTCCTAGTTTCATGAAAGACTCATGTTTTAATTTTGAACTTCTATCCTCTTAATGTAATTTCATGAAGATATAAGGCCATATGCTCTTTCTCCTGCTCTTCTTCCCACCAATTCGCTATCAAGTCATTTACCCAATTGTAAGTCTCATCTCGAATCAGCTCATTTTATAATCCCAAAATCAAAGTTACAGCTCGGCACACGACAATGCAAGAGATCGTGAATTCAGAAGACAAGAAATTGAGCTCGCTTAGGTCCACCATCCCTTTGCAGACATAATCTCTAACCCCAAATTGCATTCATCATACTTCACGCGAAGAGCTTTTGAAGAAGTGTTCCAACCTCAAAGATTTGATGAAACTCGATTTCTAGCCTCTATGGTCGCCATCATTTTAAGAAGACAAATTAACCCAGAAACTCACTTTTCAAGCGTTTCAGATGGATTTCTTCATTGTCAATAAGCAAATCCTATTGCTCCTCCCAGCAAGATAGTCCGTTTTCTCAAATTCAAGACAGAGGTTGTGATATCTCGCCGGCTTATCCATTGTAAGCGCCTACGTGAACATCCGCCTACCTCCATTCCAAATTGAAAATCCTCTCTCCATTTCTTGGAATTCAATCCAAAGAAGGATCTCAATTGAAATGCAATTACCGCTCACGTAAAATTGACCGAAAAATAAAAACAAAACAATACAATCGCATCATGTGAATACTCATAGAGAATTACATACATCATCACATAATCACTTTGGGCTGGTAAATATGACATGCAATAGACATTCTCCACATGACGCGGCCATGAGAACATATTCTTAATCCTTCGCGAAATCACCACCTCGGTGTACGAACCACCAAGATCAGTCATTTCTCAAGCATGCCATACATGTATCCCTCCATGAACTAACATAAGACCACCCTCCGAGTAAGATCATGCAATAGAACAGAGACATCCCACCACAATACGAGACTCGATATTTCTCAAACTCCAATCAAGCCAGCGCACTCCTCGCATGAGCCATAACCCAATCAATTCTTAAAAAATCACTCATACCGTAGGATATAAACTTTATTATCACATTCAATATATATATGTTATGCCACTATATTGTTCAATCATTCATTAATAGTCAAATCTAATTTAGTCTCACATAGTCTATGCGAATGATATACATGTTACCTACCTTATGTATTTCCAAACCATGGTAAATACTACGAATACGTGAAAATACCCTAATATCTAGGGTGTACTAGTGGTTCTATACGCATTTTCATATCCAGAAAAGCCTTCCAAACACGCAGTCTATATACCACATCGGTAGAGAATTTCGATAAGAATCATAGGTACCAAATTGCCCGTAATACTTACACGCGCTCACGCGCTCACTGGCTACTGCAAGGCAGGCGCGCGGCGCCGCGCGCTGAGCTGCCAGGCAGCTGCGGTCAGCCGCCGCATGCCGACCGTCATTGCTGGACGCTCACGGTCACACCGCTGGATCTGGCTCGCCGGTCGTTTAACACTGATCGGCCGGCCAATATCCGGCGGGTCGGTCGGCACGGTCGGTAGATGACGCTATCATGACGCCATGATCCGCTCATCGCCATCACGCCACGACCACGCTTATCGACACGCCGGGCCGGGCCACGCTATCAGACACGCTGGCCTACTAATCGACCGTCATCAAACGGACGGCGATCCGGCTTGACGTACGGCTTGGCCGATTTTGGTGGCGCCGACGCCATCATGACGCCGAAGCCGCCGGGACCGGATCGGCGCGTGGCGCCGTACGCCGCCGTTTTCAACGCGGTGGCGCGTGAGGCGCTGCGGAGGGCGCCGGGCCCGCCACCGGCCACGCCGCCACCACCGACGGATCGCCTCGCCGCAGATTCCAAATACGCAAAATTTTTAATTTTTGATTTATCAAAAATTCAAAACCGGATGTAAAATACGATTTTCATAAAACCCAAAAAAATTTCTCCAATTCCTTACGTTCAATTCTGGGGCTCATTTACCGACACCAACCTGTAGTGAGACGATTCTATCAACCTAGATTACCATGTTAACACAAAGATAACATCAATACTGGTAAAACTCAAAATCTACACTGACTTAATCCATCAACATTCGACGCTAATCACGAAGAACAGAAGAGAACCGATTCAAGATCTTCTCCCAAACTAATTAAACCTGGGCGATGTAGATTACATCACTTCTCTCGTAAACCGCATGGTAAACCGTATGCGATGTAAATGTGATTCCAGGCCAGAGTGACCGGAAATTTTCCTTAAATAGCTTCCGACCACTGGCCTCTTCCTATAACTCGAACTCACTTCTGGCCACACCACGTACCCCATACGATGATGTTAAACCTACCAACCTCACTTAATTGTACCAAACTTAATCTGGGCTTTTAATTCCACCACTGCCCCACTTAACGAACTTTATGTTCCTGCCCAAGCCCAAGTCCCTGGGGAGCTGGAGTTTGATCACAATTCAGCTTCCAACACCTCGCCATAGATTCCTGCCGGAATCTGGACATCGTCGGGCACGGTAGGCGGAAATTCGTTCTCCGGGACACTTCTAGGTAAATTGGGAAGCAATTTGTCCAGAATTAAGATCAATAACAAGAAGTTTTCTGGTCCAATTCCCGCTGGAATCTCTTTGTGGATGACAAGAAGTTTTCTGTGCTCAATGCCAGCAACAAAACGTTGTCTGGAATTTTCCAAGTGGAATTGACCATACAAGCTGTAAGCTTACACCGTTCCAAAAACTGGATTTCGATGAGCACCACATATTATGAAGCTTGACAGAGAATAACAATGGTGGGTCAGGGAAAGTATACCGAATTGATGATAGCCGTTGCAGGTGTAGTCCTATCCGTTAAATTGATCATTTGTAATGACAGGAAATTGGATCACAAGTTTCATACGCCATGCACATATAGTCAATCTTCTTGTAGTGGGCCTCTATAAGCATAAATGTGACCTGTCCTGACCCCCATTGACATTGACATAGGACGCACACACACGGATATGGCCACGGGGATACAATATGGTGGGACATAGGAATACAACAAATTTCAAAAAATTAGAACACAGATATAGTAAGGACACGACATAATAAAATAATTATTCATACAAATATTATCCTTAACTGCTACTACAATTATTATTTTTTGTTACTTAAATTTTGTATAGATAAAAAAAAGAAAGAAGAAAAACGACATAAATTTATAGAGAGGGAGATAAATATAATTTTATTAATATTAATTAGTTGTATTTATTTGTTTCTTCACTCCCCTTATAGTAGGAAGGGATTAACAATCTTTTTTAGAAATATTTTCTAAATAAAAAATCTAATCTTCTTACTTTTTATTTTAAAACCAAACATAGCCTTTCTTGAATAATTTATATATATTTTCCTTGTAAATTTCCAATGTTCAAACCTTTTTTATGTTGTTTTTAACTTTTTAATCTTCTTAACATAATCTTTAATATTTCTTGTTAGTAATATAGACAAATAAATATAATGTGAGTAAAAACATTTCACGTTTCTACATAACTTGATATTAGTACTACAAAAAAAAAAAAAAAAAAAACTGTTTAGGTGCAAATTGGGACACAAATAATTAAGTGATAATGCTTACAACGTACTAATAAATAAGTAAAATATAGATTGCAACTTTTGTTAAAATTTATTAATGGATTTGTCCAACAATATGAATTTGAGAACACTCAAAGTGAGCAAAAGAAATGATTATCAAATACGGGTTTTAAGTTATAAATAATTGTCTAATTATTTTATTTCCCTTGTTAAATGTTTTGCAAAAGAAAATGATTGACCGTCACGATAAACTATTCTCAAAGGAAATTTTTGTGGTTTTGAATAGAACCATGGTATTTATTTATTAATTATCGTTTTTAAAAGAAAACAAATTTACACCATGTGTCATATTACCATCGATAACATTTGTACTAGAAACAATGTTTTGAGAACTAGTTTTTATAAAAAAAAACAATATTTGGTTTCCATTATTGGAGAATCAGATTCTAAATGTGATTTAATTTAAATCTTGTAATTATAAATATGTAATATTTAGATTTAGATTGATTCTAATGTACAAATATGCCTAGTCTAGATTTAGTTACCAGATCATTCTTTCATTTCTTGATTCAATTTGTACTATTTATATCTCAAGTTATTCAATAGAAAATATCAATAAATTATTTATTTATGCTAATCCCTTCGTGGTATCAAAGCCACGATCCAAACCTCTCCCTCTCTCTTCTCTCTAGTCATTGGCTCCCTTCCCCTCCCCTCCTTCTTGGTTTCCACTGTTCTTCCCATCCACTTCCGCCTCCCCTTCCCCCTATTGTACCATTATCATGGCTCAAGAATAGCAGCAAATCACCGTTCCTTCTGATCTTGCTTCACCTCTCACCCTCATCAACATATCCTATCAAAACATTGTCAAACTTACATCTACAAATTACCTCTTATGAAAGCTTTAGATTGAAGCTATCCTTATCAGGTACAACCTCCATAAATTTATTGATGGCTCTCACCCTTGTCCACTAGCCACGACTCGCTTCGCCGACAAGGACACGCCAAATCCAAACTTTCTCCCTTGGATTCGACAATACAAATTATTCTTTGGTGCTCTTGTCGACTCTATCTTTGCTCCGTTGATTCCCCTAATTAAAAAAATCCTCCACCTCTCGTGATGTTTAGCTCACCCTTGCGAACACATATGCTCGTCCATCTCGTGGGCATATTAAGCAAATCAAGGATCAACTTAAGAAGGCCATCAAGGGTTCTCAAACAATCGCCGAATACATGTAGTTTATCAAGTGTCGCGTCGATCAACTTGTCGTTCAGAAATCCTCACCAAGGAGGGACTTTATAGAAATTTTTTTGGATGGTTTAGATGATGATTATAAAACCATTGCTAATATTGTCCAAACCCGTGAGACTCCAATTCTCTTTGATGAATTACATAAAAAATTGATCAATCGAGAATTGGCGCTCAAACACTTGCAGACTGATCACTCCTTGTTCCCGATCATTGCCAACATGGCCTCCAGGCATCCCTCCAACATACATCGCTCGTCGCACTCTCGCTTCGCGGAGGGTCATCTTACTCCTAGTCCCCCGGCCTTATATCGAAACCCGATGCCAACCTCTTCGTAGCACTAGCCTCGCCCATACCTTAGTCGGTGCCAAGGCTGTTGTAACTGGGTTACATATTACTCATTCGAGTACAACCTCTTTATCTACTCCTTCCAATTCATTTACCATAAAACTCGGGTAAATTTGAACTTTTTTCGAAAAAGGGCAAAACAGTAAATTGCCACTACTGTACAGGTTGTAAACTTGAAATTTTCTTGATGAAACGGACCCCACCGTTAGTTTCGTCACATGAAATCTAGTTACCCATGTGAATTTCGTCGGATTCCAAGATAGTCGGATTTTTCACAATTTTCGAGGAGACGTATTCGGTGACCCCTAAAAACAAAATTTTTAGGAAAATTTTGAAAGTTGAAAAATAATTTAAATAAGATTCATATACAATAATTTAAACTTAAATTGGGACGAAATTAATCGTTTTGGGGCAAGTCTTTAAGATTAAAGATAGGGTTAAAAATCAAGTTTATAGGGACAAAATATCTCTATTTTTCTGGTTTGACAATGGGAGAGAAAGAGGGAGAGAATGAGAGTAATCCAAGTCTTCTTTTGGCGATCCTCGGAGTTCCGTCTGTCAGAATTCATCGAGTCAAGAATTAAAATTCATCTCCTCGATAAGGGCTATGCGTATGTACCAAGAACGAGGGATTTCATCGAAGATCCAAAGGAGGAGATTTGAGGAAATCAAAGGTTTTGAGCTTAGGAGGTGTTCTTGAGGCTTCCTACCCACTCTAAGAGGTAGGGTTCCTTCCTACTTTAGTTTTCCTTCTAACTTTTAGGCTGATTTAAGGGAGTTGTTTAAAGGGCTGTTTGGGAGCTATTTAAGGGGATGTTTGGGGTTGTTTTATGGCTGTTTAGGGCTATTTATGGCTAGTTTAAGGGGTTGTTTGGGGCCAGTTTTAAGGTTTGTTTAAGGGGCTGTTTGGGAGTTGTTTAAAGGGTTGTTTGGGGATGTTTATGGAATGTTTAAGGCCGGTTTTAAGGTTTGTTTAAAGGGCTGTTTGGGAGCTATTTAAGGGGTTGTTTTATGGCTGCTTGGGGATGTTTATGACTTGTTTATGGCAAATTTTAAGGTCTGTTTAAGGGGATGTTTGGGGCTGTTTTATGGCTGTTTGGGGGTGTTTTATGGCCTTTTAGGGATGTTTATGGCCTATTTAAGAGGCTGTTTGGGGCCGATTTTATGACCTATTTAAGGGGTTGTTTGGGATGGTTTTACGATCTATTTAAGGGGTTGTTTAGGATGGTTTTATGGCTTATTTAGGGGGCTGTTTGGGACGGTTTTATGGCTTGTTTAGGGGCTATAATGTGGGTTGTTTTGTGGTTATATTATATGTTACATTTGGCCTAGAGGACTAAGGGTGTTAGTGCTTGATTATGTAATGACATGCTTGGTTGTTGTTGTTAGATCAAATGTTGATATATGTGTATTAATATATTGACATTGGGATGAGTGTTCATTTGGAGATTATATGATGATATGATTGTCCATGATACATGATGAAATGTGTGATTTAAGTTGTCTATGTGACATTCATTGCATATATGACATGACATTAACATGCAATGGTACATTACATTGCATTTGCACGAGGACATCGCATTCCATGGGTGTGAGTGCATGGTTAGAATCAAACACCACATTTGGTGATTGATTAGTGGCTCGGTACCGTTAGACCAAGTTCAACAGAGTCGCACAGTCTCATGACATGGAAAACTTGTGTCGAGTATAGAAAGAAGGGCTAGACACTCCCTCGGGTGAGAGAGACTCGGTTACTGGTTCATATACTCCGATGGTGAAAGTCCAAAAAGTGTAGATAGACTTGTGGAGTTGACGGTGTGATTCCAAAATCCGCTACCCATAAAGACACATGGTTTTGTTTATTAAATGATCATTCGAGATGTAACATCCAACAAGTTTTGGTTTATAAACACATGACTTTTATTTCAAAGTGATCATTGGATGTAATTCATCAATGACGGATTTTATTACACATTGTCATTGCATTGTGTGGTGGGAGTTGCTGAAGACTCGGGAGATGATGCATGAGTGAGTTTCATTTCATTTCATAGCATGACATGTAGAATTCCAACCTAGAATTTGCATATTCTTACTTGGAATGTTGATGTGAATATAAATTGTTAAATGTAACACGTAATGCTCACTTGTAGAGTAAATTAATGTAGGAATTACTCCACCGGGCGGCCCATCCTATATAGGAAAACATTTCAAAGTGATATAAGCCGCGATACCATTCGTCGTAAGGGTGAAATGTACTATGCCTTTATAACTCCTTTTGTAAATTTTTTGGAGCAAACTAGTTTTGGTATGTACTTTTATATAAAAGAGTTGTAATTGAACTCATATGGGCTGTTTTTAAAATATCCTTGCATGTTTTGTATGAATATGGATAAATGGACCCGATGTGGTCAATTTCTACTGTGAATGGACCTGTGGTGTCATCGGCATATTGGGCCTCGATGGGTTTTGTTATTGTGATATTATACATGTTAAGCTTCGTAGAGGCCTCGCATAAACGGCGCCATTCTATTTTTGTTAAATTATGATCATAAGAACGAGATAACCCGCGCAGATCAAGCCACACGATATCCACATGCATTCCGCAGGTTAATGGGTGATCAACGGACCCCCGAATTTTGAGGTGTCACATTTACCTCTCAAAATGTTTTATGTGTTCCTCACATGAAACGAAACCTTATCTCTATCTCACAATTTTGCAAAACAAACAAAACATCGATTGAATTCTTACATTCTTCTTTTTGTGTGAAGGATCTGTAGACGAGGGCAATTCTACTTCATGGTCACGACGACGTTAATGAGTGGCCGACCAAGTATTCCACCCCTATCATTGCGTTTTCCAATGTCAAAGCCACTCTTTCTCACTTGCATCATCGCTTGGGACATCCTTTCGAGCTTATTCTTCGGCACTTGGTTTCAAATTACAAGCTCCATCTTGCGTCTGCCTTATCGACCTCATTTCATTGTAACGACTGTTATTGTAATAAAAGTCATAAGTTACATTTTTCTTAATCCACACTTGTTTCCTCTGCTCTTTTGCAAATTATCTTCTCTGATGTATGGACCTTTCCTATTCTGTTGACTGAAAATTTCAAATACTACGTCGTTTTTATTGACCACTTCACCCACTATATATGGCTCTACCCTCTCAAATGCAAATTAGATATCAATTTGGTTTTTCCCCACTTCAAAACCCTTGTTGAGAATTTCTTCAAACCGAAAATCATTACACTCTACTTGGATAATGAGGTGAATACATTGGTTTGTCTACCTTCTTAGCCACTCATGGAATCTCTCATCATACATCTCACCCACACTCCCGAACACAATGGTTTTTCTGAGCGTTGCCACCATCACATCATTGAAATCGGTTTAGCCCTTCTCTCTCGGGCCTCTCTTTCGCTTTCTTTTTGGTCATATGCCTTCCTCATAGCTAAATATCTCATTAATCGTCTTCCCACACCGACACTTTAAATGTCCTCTATATATCACAAATTATTCGGGACTCTTCCCAATTACTCCAAACTTCTTGTCTTTGGTTGTCTGTGTTATCCATGGCTTCGACCTTACTCGTTGTATAAACTTGCTCCTCGATCCATCCCCTGTGTCTTCCTCAGCTACTCGCTTACCCAAAGTGCATACATCTTCTTTGACCCATCCACTACCAAGACCTATCACCTGCTATGTTCGCTTATCGAGTCAATATTTTTGTTTATCAGGAATCCTTCTCTCGCTTCTGCCCACGAGTCAACTTTTCCACATGGTTTTCGTCACTCAGCCGACTTAAATTTCGCTTCAACACTTCTACCATGATCCCATCCAACCCCGAAAGCATCCGGCGCCCGATCCCCCCAACCATAGCCGACCGCTTTATGCTTGAGCACCCGAGCCCTCACCGACCCACACACGCTATTCAGATTCTCCCCATGGTCGCATCACCCTCTTAGGCCCCAACCACACCCAACTTGCCTTCGCCTCGGCACCCAGCCCCATCGCCCAAATTCAACCACACGTACCTTCCCCCAATCGACCACTCTCTCAATCCCCCTAACCTCAATCAACCTACCCCCTACTCGAGCACTTGAGCCCTTACTGCCCCTTCCTAGAGCACCCAAGCCCTCACTGCCCTGTCCCATTGTCCGTACCTCCCGGTGTCACCCGTTCTGGCCACAACATTCGCAACTCGTCCATAAACTCACTCTCTCTACCTAACTAGCCCAGGAACTTGAACTGACCTCTGTAACCTAGGCCATCAAAGACCCCAAATGGCGCACAACAATGTCGGAAGAGCTTGATGCCCTTGTTTGGAAAGACGCTTGGGAATTGGTTCCACCAGATTCGGTTAAGAACATTGTGGGTTGTAAGTGGATCTTTCGTATCAAACACTTACTTGATGACCATGACAGTACTCAAGCTCACCGGCGTTGGCGTTTCATTAGCAACTTGGCCTTGATTATCATGACACCTTCAATTCGTTGGTGAAACTAACCACTGTTCGTTTGGTTCTCTCTCTCACTACTAGTCACGGGTAGTGCCTCTATCAGCTAGATGTCAACGATGCATTTTTACAGGGCACCCTCACTGAGGATGTTTTCATGGCTCAACCACAGGGCTTCATGGACATCGATCACTTCAATCACGTCTACCGACTGTGCAAAGCCATCTATGGTCTCAAGCAAGTCCCTCATGCCTGGTATAATGAACTCAAACAATTTTTACTACTGGTTTTCCTCAACTCCATTGCATATCTGCTCATTCTACAAAGCACCGGTAGCTTCGACATATCCGCTAAAGGTATGCCGACTACATCATCACTAGCAACAATCAATATGATGTTCAACAATCAATCTGATGTTCAACACTTCATCACCTTACTTTCTCGTCGGTTCTCACTCAAGGACTTAAGTGCCTTGACTTACTTTCTTGGCATTGAAGTCCATCCTCACTCGCTCAGCCTGATCCTTTCCCAACGACGGTATATAACAGATCTCCTTGCCTAAACTGCGATGATGGATGCCTGACCAATCTCCACCCCTCTACCGACCACACCAACCTTGTCACTTCAGTCGAGCATTGCACTTTCCGATCCTTCTAAGTTCCATACCATTGTCGACAACCTTCATCGATGATCCGACCAGACATTGCATATGAGGTCAACAAACTCTGTCAATTTATGCATCTCCCGATCGATGACCATTGGAATGTGGTAAAGCGTATTATTTGCTATTTATGTGGCACTATTGATCATGGGATTACTTTCCATCGTCATTCACCTCTCCATTTACATGCCTACTCTGATGCTGAATGGGCTGAAAATAAAGATGATTTTTCTTCTACCAATGTGTTCATTATATACCTCGAGTGCAATCCAGTTTCTTGGAGTTCCAAGAAACAACGCACAATTGCACGCTCCTCCACTGAAGTCGAATATCGTTCTGTCGTTGCCACTATTGTTGACCTTCATTATATCTCTAATTTACTTGGTGAGCTCGGTTACTCTTCTACTTAGAAACCAGTTATCTATTGCGACAATGTCGATGCGACCAACCTCAGTTCTATTCCGGTGTTTCACTCGCGTATGAAACATGTTGCACTCAATTACCACTTCATTCGCGAACAAGTTTAGAATGGTGATCTTCGTGTTACACATATTGCCTCCGCGGATCAGCTTGTAGATGCTCTCACCAAACCTCTACCCTATATACGGTTTCATTGGTTACTACTCAAGATTAGTCTCTCCTCCTGAAGCTCCAACTTGCGGGGGCATATTGGAGAATTAGATTCTAAATCTAATTTAATTTAAATCCTGTAATTATAAATATGTAATATTTAGATTTAGATTGATTATAGTGTACAAATATGCCTAGTCTAAATTTAGTTACCGTGATTCATTTCATTTCGATTCACTCAGACTATTTATATCCTGGTTATTCAATGGAAAATATCAATCAATTATTCATTTATACTAATCCCTTCAACCATTAGATTTGTGGGAAAATATAATATAAAAATTAAATAATTGTTGGTATTTTGAAAAAAAACAAAACCCCAAACCCCTCTCTTTTCCTCTTTTCTATTCTCTATTTGACGATATTGTGCCTCATCCCAAACCTTATTCTACTTTAAGGTCATGTGAAATCCTCAAAGACCCTGAGTGTTAATATGAAAGACATGAAGTTCAAATGTATAATTTGGGTTAGGATTTGGAGGAGAATGGAGGAGGAGAATGAAGGAGAAGAAAGAACTTGAAATTCTGATTACTGAGTTCAAGTTCTATTTAAGATTTGAGAAATAGTAAAGGTGATGAACGGGGAAAGGAGAACAAAAGAAAAGAAGGAAGAGAATGGGGCCAGATTTGTGGATTTATTGTTTCAACATATTAAATATACCCTTACTTAAGTAATTATGTTACCTGCATGCATTCAAATTTACTAACTTTATTTTTGTTTTTTACTTTTTTAATAATTACAGATGTTTGGATCAGCTTGTTTACACCTCAACTAATTTCATAGGGTCCTCAAATCAATGGTCAGGTAAACCTTCAATGATCATGAGGGAACTCAAATTGATGACTATTGAGTTAAATCTAAATTATTAGCTTTTTTTTTGTTAGGTCATAAAGTATCTTGAGTGAGTTCATGCACACATGAAAGACGCCTTGAAGTCATACTACACCAAAACTAATTTGCATATGAGCCAGAAGGAACCATAAAGGCCGAACTCAAAGATGTATTATATTAAAAAAAATAAATAAATAAACATTAAAAAGGACTACATATGGGTTTACCATTCAAATCTATTAATTCAGTGAGGTGTATTCTATTAATTAAGAAAATAAAAGCTAAAGAAAATATTACTCAACTTTTTTTTTATCACACTTTAGTTTCAAGATAACAAATTGTTCTTACTATGATTTGAATCCAATACCCCCCTAGTGAGCACTTTACCACTAAAGCTACAAAGCCAAAGAGGATGGACAAATATTACTAAATTTTGAATTGGAGTTTGGAGCACATCACATGTAGCGAAGCGTTGTAATAAAGAAAGAAAATACGACGGAATCAACGTAGCGTCGCGCCTACGGTAAGACAACTACGCTACACGCCGGATATAGCGCTTGACATGTCACGTGACGCCACATCGACCAACTGCTCGGTGTTTCGACACTACCGCGACACGGTAAGGACATGGTTGGACATATTTCATGAATTTTTTTTTCTTTTATTTTTTTATTTTATAAAATTGTGGGCTAACATTCACAAAACATATTGCGATCCGGCATAAATTTTTTAAAAACTATAACATTTTGAATTTATTTTAATGGGATATTTTCAAATATCTCAAATATCGTATTAATATTTACAAAAATATCGCAAAGAAGAAAAATTATATAAAATTCATTTAAAATATTTTTAAAAAGTCTAAAATGACAAAGTAAGTAAAAATACATATGTTAAAAACAATATTCATATTTAATTGTCAAAAAAGTTCATAGCCAAAAGTGTCAAAATGAAAATTGACCGTTGCAATGAAAAATTATTTAAATATTCAAACCTTATTTAAGATTAAATTAAAACATGAATTTCTGATAATAATCATAATTATTAAATTAAATATTCAAAATAATTTTTTTTTTCACACCTATACAAATTAGGGCTAAAAATTAAAATAATTTTTTAATTACATGACTTTTTAAATATCATATACTAATACATTTGTAAAAAAAAAAATTATATTTAATAACTTAATATCATATTTAATAATTTATTATTTCTGTGAGATAAAAACAAATAAATTTTTTTTTTGTATTTTAAAAGAATGGAAAAGGTATAAAAATAATTTTATATGAGTTAATTAGTTAATTGTAATAGCAGTTAAGGATAATAATTATTTTATTATTATTTTATCATGACGTGTCCTCGCGGTATCCGTGTTCTAATTTTTTGGAATTTGTTGTATTCCTATGTCCCATCATATCTCATCTCCATGATCGTATCCGTGTTCATGCTTCCTATGTCAATATCAATGGGGGCCAGGACAGGTCGCATTTATGCTTATAGAGGCCCCACTATAAGCTTGAAACTTGTGATCCAATTTCCTGTTATTACAAATGATCAATTTAACGGCTAGGACTACACCGGCAACGGCTATCATCAATTCGGTATACTTTCCCTGACCCACCATTGTTATTCTCTGTCAAGCTTCATAATATGTGGTGCTCATCGAAATCCAGTTTTTGGAACGGTGTAAGCTTACAGCTTGTATGGGTCTCCGCCATGATTCTTCCTGTGATGGGTCTCGAACCATGAACAACAGGGTGAAGAGAGAATGACAGCTAGGAAAACAGACACAGCCAAAATTAGGATCAGAATGAGATATCAATTTGGTATGCTTTCCCTGACCCACCATTGTTCTCTGTCAAGCTTTATAATATGTGGTGCTCATCGAAATCCAGTTTTTGGAACGGTGTAAGCTTACAGTCATGTGTCCTGCTATGATTCTTCCTGTGATGGGTCTCGAACCATGAACAACAGGGTGAAGAGAGAATGACAGCTAGGAAAACAGACAGCTAAAATTAGGATCAGAATGAGATATTTGGTTGACAAATTTTCGGAGTTCTGGGGAGGTTGAGGTTCAGATTGGGACCATTGACGCAGAGTTTGGGGTTGTTCAAGAAACTGTCTTTATATGCTTCATTTTGAAACTCAATGGGGACTGTCCCGGCGAGTTAGTTGTAAGGAAAGATCCTGGTAGATTGTTTCAAATTACCGACTTCAGGCTTCAGAATTGGTTTTCTGACAGCTCGCTCGTCGTAATTGAGGCAAGGTAGACTACTTAATGCCTTGGGGATTTGGCCAGAAAGTTTGTTTCTTGAGAAATTCAAATGATTAAAGGACTTCCAGGAGATGATCTTGGAGGGAAGCTCACCGGAGAATTGATTCCTATCCAGCAACAGAACAGCGATGTTGCATAGACAGGTCAATTCCACTGGAATTTTTCCTGACATCCTTTTTGACCCATGACCGATTTGGGTTTAGTTCGGATTGGCGTTTGATTGGCCTGAAATCCATATCTGCTCTTGATGCAAAACGCATTCATGGGTCCAATTCCAGCTGATTGAGAACTCAGGATTATGTGGATATCCATTATCAAAGAGATACAATTGATGAAATACCATATCCTTTGCAAGAAATAGATGCAGGGTTTGAAAGTGGATTTGATTAGAAAATCACATTTATGGGATATGGATGTGGACTGGTAATTGGGTTTTCTCTTGGTTATCTAATTCTCATAATCGAAAAGCCTAAATGGCTTGTGTGGATTATTGATGAGAACATTCACAAGAAGATCATAAGGTATAAAATGAGCACTTGTAGGCGAGGAGAACGAAGAAGCTAATTGTTCCCCTCTCATTTTATTATGTGTTGCTTATTGCAAATGATTTTTACATTCTTATGTGAGCAAATAACCCATTTTGTCGTTGTAAGTGATTCATTCAACACTTCTCCAATCAATATAGTAACTTATAATTTGAAAGAGCAAATGTTGGATCTTGGAAACTATACATAAATAGATAAATATCAAAGACTTAGAAAGCATTTGGATACATTTCCATATTTAATAGAGGCGGTAACATAAGTTATTTTCCCTTGATTACTTCTTGGGACATTGATCAATCTTTTCATCAATAATCTCCTTACAAGAATCTCAACGAGGGAGACTTAGATTAAACCGACAAATGACAAATGATCCAATTCCTTCAATTGTTCCCATCTTACAGACAAGGACACTTAATGAGAATAGTAGTTACAAGTGCTTTCATATTTAAAGTGCTGATCAAGGAGGTAATGGGGAACAGGGGAAGCCACCTCTTCTCTAGATATTACCCAAAAAAAAAAAAAAAAAATCAGAAAAAAAGAAGAGAAACTAGAAAGTACCGTGTGGAATGGGAAGTCTCCCGTCTATATGTTTGATTCCACCATAGAAAATATAAAAAAAAATCAAATATAATAATTGTTTTTTATATATTTTAACATTTTTTAGTCCTTATATAATAGATAGAAACAAATGAAATGAGTTTAAATTAACATATATAATTAATTTATTAAGTTTAAACTTATTATTTATTTTTCTCTAATTTTTTTCCTTCCTATTTTCCCCTCTATTTCGTGGCTCCAAACGGCTTTAACGTTTACCTAATGCTACTTTCAACCGCCTTTAGGCTTATTAATATAAATTTTTATATATATTCATATATTTTTGTAATAAATTTATTTATTTATTATGATATCCTATTTTTATAATTAAATATTAAATGTTATTTTTGGTAATTTTAATGATATAAAAGCGTTTTTATATGTATGAGATATGTTATAAAAAACTTTTATAGAATCACGTTTCTAATAGAAACCTTGCAAGATAAAGCGTTTTGGCTATTACAAGAAGCAGTTTCAAATGGACTCTAAAGTCGTTTTTAGGTCTAAAAACACTTCTAAAAAGCACGTCCAACTGACCTTAATAAATCTAGGGTTAGCAAATAGCAACACACCAGTACCACCGGTAGGAGAACATCTCAAGGTTGCATACAAGGCCGTTGCTGTAAGGGAAGTGAAGGATCTCAAGGCTATGAAACTCAGAAGAATTAATGGGATCACTTCGAACCATGAATAAACTGAATAGACAAATAATTCAAGAGAGAAAAATTACCGTGTTCCTTGAGACCCAACCAGATAAATTTGCAGCTTGATGAACAACATCAATATTCCAATGTTCACGATTCCGCACATCCGATGGATCGACATTGTAGAAAATTGGTAGAACCCTCTCCTCTTTCGATTGCATTCTAGTATCTTGACCAACTCCTTGACGACTCATAGTTTTCAGACAAAACAATGACAGAAACACATGGAGTTTTCAATAGCTGCAATGAGTGCAGGAGATAAGACTCCACCTCTTTTCAGGTTATCCTTGTCAAAGAAAGTGTTGATGCCTTTGGCGCGCAACTCCTAATAGAGATGGGCAGTGAAATCGTTGCAGGTGTCTTCTCCTCTGAAACTAAGGAAGACATAATTGTTAGAAATTTTAATTTCTAATTGATTCATATAATTTCGCATTGATAATCATGATTACCAGACACACTTCATGACGATTGTAGCTATAGCATTTAACATAGGATGAAATAGATCTTAAGAGACAATTATCTAAAGGTAAATCCCTCCGTGCACTGTTAAAATTTAAGTATTTTAGTGTGTTTTGTTATAAAAGCAGAATGCCTTAATAAAAGACATTTAATATTAAGAATCCTTCCTCTTCGGCTTTATATATATATATATATATATATATATATATATATATATATATATATATATATATATATATATATATAAAGTGCATCAAAAACACATACCTTCTAAGAAGGGCTTCGACTAGAAACAAGAATCAATCAAGCTTCTTATATCATCAAATGGCGATTTTAAGGCATTTTATCCTAAGATGTGAAACATATATTACTCGTGATATTCACTATCACATTTCGATTCTTTCATAAGTTTTTCTTTTCATTTTCTGTAAATTATGCCATGATTGTTAAATTGGTTGATTTAATTGTTCTATTATGATCCAAATTGTTAAATCGTTTCCGAAAATTTTCAACAATATTTTGGTATTAGAGCCAGGTTTAATAGAAATTCAATATATTAATTCTAGGGTTTATGAGAATGTATTTTCTCACTAAAGTTAATTGTAGTTAATTGATGTTTAAATTAATCGTTTATGGTATAATTAATCTGGGTTTTTAATTTGAATTAATACTTTGCTGAATATTTGAATTTCTCCTCGATAGTTTCATTCATCGTGGTGAATTCAATTGTTCTTTAATTGTGATTTGAATAGTTTTATATATATATATATATATATATATATATATATATATATATATATATATATATATATATATATATATAAATGTTAAGCGTTGGTTTTAATTGACCAATTTGTCGATTCAAATTCAAGTGGCTTAAATCGGAATTAAGCCGCCCATGCTATTATCAATATGAGTAACTCGTGAATGCATAAAGGCCATTCAGAAAGAATTGATATGCATGCCATATACGACTTCCATGCAAATTTTAGAATCAGATATGCAAATCTTTTCACATAAAGCCAATTTAATAATGTAGATGTTATATATTATTATTTCTGAGCTTTAAGAAATAGGTTAATGAATTAAGAATAAAAGATATTAAAGAGTAGTCTTTTTATATTATTAAACTTAATAATTTGTTTATATGATTAAAATCTTTAATATTTTAGTGAGTGCAAGTAATACTAAAGCAAGTGGCCCACTCCGGATTTCATTAAATGATTTAAATAATATTTATAAATGTTTATTTGATATGGCATCATAAATGATAGCATTTAAGAATAATAAATATTTATAGTTAGTTAACATGTAGTTATATGATTACCCAAAGGTAGATCTTACTCATGTTAATAATAATTAGTGAGAAGCAGAACCTTATTTAATTAATATATAGTACATCCAAAGATGACTTATATGTTAAATTAAATTTTGTGGATCGACTTTATATATGTTATATGAATGATTCAGCTTGGTGATTATTGTTGTGTTTAGATTTAGCCCAAAGGTGAATTTAAATGCAATGTTTTGGTATATATATTATAGTCCTAATCATATTAAATTCAAAGAATTACAGACAGGAATATTTGCAATGATCTCTAATGCGACAAGCACGGTATCAAGTTTTAAGGACATAACTATGATGATTGATCAATGATGTTTAAGCTAAATGTCAATTTTTGGGACTCGATTCTTCAGCTCTAGTTATGGATGAACCTTAAACAATAGATACTAGTTTGGAGCGAGACAATGTAAATTGGGAGAGGTCAAATAGGCTTTATGATGAACTCTTAAGCAGCATAAGCCTAATGTTAAACCTTCCCGGTAAGACTGAAAATGTGAGGAATTTGGCCAGTGAAATTAAAGTGTGCTAGAAAGACATTGTGGATAAGTCTATTGTTCTTTTGCTCTTATTAATGATTTATATAATAGAGAAGTACACCAAACTGATCAGTGGAAGATGTTACTCACATGGTGAATACCTACAACGGCTTAAGAGTTTGGATATGGATCTTGGTGACGAGTGTTGGTTGAGTTTACGTTGAAATCGTCAGGGTGATCAGTTCAAGCAATTTGGAGAACTTACAATAACTTAAGGAAAAATGGTCTTTCGGATACTAAGGCCATGCTCATGTGAAGGAGGCAAGGCGAAAGGAAGACCTTAGGTGAGCCCCAAACCAATAGTTGCCTGTATGGCAAATCAAATCTTGGTTCTAGTGGCGACAAAAGCTCCGAAGTAAGAAATGGAAGAACCAGGGAAAGCACCGGCCATTTAAGGGTGCAGCCCGGTAAAGACGAAGGGAGAGTTGAAAAAGATTAAAAAATGTTTCTTTTGCAACAAACACAGGCGCAAAAGGCGATGCCAAAAAGAGGAAGGCATGGTTTGAAAAGAGGTATACATTTGTTTAAGTATGCTGAATCAAATCGATTGAGTTTCTTCTAATACTTGGTGGCAACCTTTGGTGTAACCACTCATGTTTCCTAATGTTATGCGGGTTACCTAAACTTATAAAATCTTTGGAAAGTAGCTTTCCCATGGGAAGCTATGGTGACTAAATTGAAGGTGTAGGGACATATAGAATTGTGTTAGATACGGGCTATTGCCTTGATCACAGAAGAGAGATGTTTATATGTTCTTTGATTGCTCCTAGAAATCTTGTTTGTTTCTAGATTGGATGTTTTAGGATTTGATTTTAGGATTGGACATGGTTGTTTCATTGTATCATGGGTTGACCTTTGTGAAGTGCTTGGTTTGTTGTCGGATACTTTATATTGTTTCAATCCCGAATTCTACTTTTGTTAATTCCATGTTTAATGTTGATGTTAAATATGATGTTGGTATGAAGGAGTGCACACTTAATGAGTCTTACGCGACTTGTGGCATAAAGGCTCAGTCATATATCGAAGAAAGGATTTTGAGACTAATTAAAGCGGTTTTGCCTCGGTGGATTTTACCGATTGGAATAATACTTGTGTGGATTGCACATTGAGGTAAGCAGAGCTAACATGTATCAAACAAGAAAGCTGCCCTGAGTAGTGGATTGCCCGATTTAATACATGTCTGAGATATTTGTGGTCCTTTACGATGTACGAGTCTTGGGGCGGTGAGAGGTATTCATCACCTTCATTGATGATTACTCTGGAATCTTGTTACCTTTATTTCTTTGCATGAAAGAACTCAATCGGTTGTTGTCCTTGAGACATTCATTTAGAGGTTGAGAGACGATTAAATCGAAAGGAGTTAAGAGTAATACGTTCCGATAAGTGGGTAGATATTGCTGAAGGAACATCGGAAGTTGGACAAATTCGAGGCCCATTTAAGCTCCCTTAGGTCAAGGGCATTTGTCTTGCGGTATACAATGTGGATCGCTACAATGGCACTTGAAAATGTCATTTATTGATGGAAATGAGCAAGGAGTATGAGTGAATGAGTTAAACCTTTGTTCATTGTGGATGTATGCATTGGGACAACGCCACATATTAAATAGGGTACCTAGTAAGCGGTTCCTAAGACACCTTATGAGCTGTGGACATCTAGGAAGCCTAGTTTAAGACATCTTCACGTGTGGGTGTCAAGTAGAAGTGAATATAATCCACATGAAAAGTTGGATTCCGGGACCGTGGTGGTTATTTCATTGGATATCTAGAAAGGTCAAAGGGTATGGAATTCTATTGTCCTAACCATAGTACGAGGTGTAAGTCAGGAATGTTTAGCTTCATTGAAAATGGCGGTGTCGGTGGGAGTGTGGGAGCACGTGATGTGAGATAAGAGAGTCATTGATGGACCAAAACCCATCAAATGATCCATCTCAAATTGAAGTTCTGTTGTGTATACAGCCACAAGGCATGAATATGGAACAACGACAAATGGATGCTCGAGCCCGAGTGGATGCCATTGTTGAAGAGGAGGAAAATGTCTTTCAGTTAATGAGCAAGTGGAGCCTCAAGAATAGTATCAGGAGGGTCTATTGAGAGAAAAGATCGGCTATTTGAATAACTATATAGTTTATGCACTTGGTATGAAAGTGACTTGAGCATTGATAATGACCCGGTCTCTTTAGACCCGAGCCATGAGGCGGTGAAAATTCGATAAGTGGTTAATGGCCATGAAGGAAGAGTTGAAATCCTTGGATGGCAAATAATGTTTGGGGAAATGACGGAATTACCGAAGGATTCTAAAGAGTAGAAATTTGTAAGTGGGTCTTTAAGACCAAGCGAGACTCTAAGGGCAATGTCGAGAGGTACAAAGCAAGACTTGTTGCCAAAGGTTACACTCAAAAGGATGGCATTGACTACAAAGAGACTTTCTCTCCGGTTTCTAGAAAGGACTCTTTAAGGATTGTAATGGCTTTGGTGGCTCATTTGATCTTGAGCTTCACCAAATGGATGTTAAAACGGCCTTTCTCGATGAATTTGGAAGAAGGGTATATATGGATCAACCCTCAAGGTTTTGAGACCCATGATAAAAAGAATCTGGTATGTCGTTGAAGAAATCAATCTATGGATTAAAACAAGCTTCCAGGACAATGGTATTTTGAAGTTTAATGATACCGTATTGTCATATGGGTTTGTAGAAATATTAGTTGGCCAGGATCATCTACATGAAGGTTGTGGGAAACAATTTACGTAATCCTTGTGTTGTATTTGTAGATGATATTCTTCTTCTTGGCGAGTGATCGTGGGTTATTGCATGATGTTAAATTACGCACTACAGTAGCTTTGAAATGAAGGATATGGGTGGGAAGGCTTCCTATGTGATGAATAAATATTTGGGATAGATCACAAGGAATTTGGGTTATCTCAAAAGATTTACATCAACAAATAGAAAGATTTAGATGAAATCATGTACACTTAGTCAGGTTCCATCGAAGGAGACAATTCCTCTATCCCGATGTCCTAAGAGCGATTTAGACATAAAGAAATGGATAATATTCCTTATGCTTCTTTAGTTGGGAGTTTGATGTATGCTCGGACCTATACTAAATGGGATATAAACTGCGGTTGGTATGTTGGGTCGTTATCAATCAAATCGGTTATTTATTGGAGAACGCGAAAAGAAAGTTTTGAGTACTTGCAGGTACTTAAGGATCACATGCTCATATAAAGAGTGCTATTAACCTTGAGGTTGTTGGTTACTCGGACTCGAGACTATCTTTGGATGTAAGGATACTAGAAGTCCACATTTGGTTATTTGTTCCTTCTAGCTGATGGAGCTATCTCATGGAAGAGTGGTAAGCAGTCTGTCATTGCTACTTCCACTATGGAGGTTGAATTTATAGCATGCTTTGAAGTTACAGTTCAATCGTTGTGGCTACGCAATTTCTTTAATGGTTTAAGTATCATTGGTACCATTGCTAAACAAATGAGGATTTATTGTGATAATGTCTGACAATTTGTATTTTCTATGTGATAGATACTCCAAGGGTGCCAAACATATGGATTTAAAGTATCTATCTGTCAAAGAAGAGGTGAAAAATCAAAGAGTTCAAATAGTGCACATTGGCACCCATGATATGATTGCGGATCCGTTAACTAAAGGACTAGCTCCTAAAACATTTATTGGCCATATTAGTAAAATGGGAGTAGTCGCGAAGTCCTTGTATATCGGATGATTGGTCATACATGTATGAATTTATGTTTGCTGCGTTTATGTTTATTTGATACTCGATATCGATGTTTGTTTGGATTTTGCTTATCTATGAATCAAATTTCAGTTATGCATATTTATTATGATTATAGGTCTTATTTGTATTTATTGGGATAAGGTATTTCGGTGTCTACCTTATCAAATTGTATTTGTTTGAATTGAATTGACTTGTGATACATGGAAGAGATCGAGGCGTTTGTCGTTTCGTGATCGCCATGATTGTTCATTATAGTTCTTACGAAGTTGTGACTTATATATAATATTTTAAGTGAGCTCAAGTTATGTTAATATGTTGTATACTAGTCATTATATGAATCAAATTGGAATGTTAGAAATTTTAATTTCCTAATTGATTCATATAATTTCGGTAATGATAATTGTTATCGTCGTACATGGTGATGATTAGTGTAGTATCTAAGAGACAATTATCGGGTGTAATCCCTCCGTGCCGGTCGTTGTAAAATTTAAGTATTATTTTAGTGTGTTTTGTTATGATAGTAAATGTCTTAATAAAGACATTTAATAGTAATAACTCTTCACTCTTCACGCCTTTATATATATATATATATATATATATATATATATATATATATATATATATATATATATATATAAGGCATAGAAAAACACACGACTTCTAAAGGGGTTTGATTCGAAAGTCGAGAATCGATCAAGTCCTTATATCATCAAGGGCGATTTTAGAATTAATAACGGATCGGCATAGGAAAAACATATATTATTACTTGGGATATTCAATTATCATGATGGATTCTTCCAAGTAAGTTTTTCTTTCATTTTCTGGCAATTATGCCATGATTGTTAGAATTGGTTGGTTAATTGTTCTATAGGATCCAAATTGTTAAATCGTTTCGAAAATTTTCAACAATAGCTCTTCGAGGAGAAGAAAAAGCGGCGCACGGGGAAGTGAGAGGGATGAAGTTGAAATTGTCACCGGAAGGTAAGACAAAGTGAAGAATCGTGAAGCGAGATGAGAAGTAGTAATAATCATGTGTTGATTTTGGGCGATGATCTTGTGGAACTGATGAGTAGGAGGAAAGCACGAGGTAATCCTGAAAAGGTGACAGGGTGATATTTGAAGTATAGTTTACTTCAAAAGAAGCCTCGATTCACCCACCATGCTTCTCTTCTTAGCTTGAGACCTGAGTTGTTACAAGCACTTGTCTCTTCTCATAATCTCTCTTGGTGGCATAGTTATCAAAGGCACTTAAAGCCCAAGCGCCACACTCCATGTAGTAGCGCCTCGCCTCGCCTCGCCTCGCCTCACCTTGCCTCAAGCATTTTTGACCAAAATGACGTCGTTATGGTCAGATAAGTTATCTTATTTAGCTTCCAAGCAGCGTTATTTTGGGTTGGCCTGAGTTTAAAAAAGCACCTGGTGCACCAAGCGACATCGTTTTGGTAGTAGATATAATTTTCAGGATTTCGGCCCCTCTAGCTTCATTTCTACCATGTTTCAACTCAAAAGGCCTCACCTTCCGACAACTATTACATAATCCCTTGTGAGAAAGCAGAAGAAGCAAAAAATCAACTAAAATAGCCAGAAATTACAAGAAAGTCATGTAAATAAAGCTTGACCATTATAAGTATCATAAAATATATATTTAATATATGGTACACCTCACTTAAAAAAACCCACGCCTCAACTACGTCTTACGCCTCAAGGCCCCAAGAGGCTTTTGCACCTTGCACCTCAAATAACTATGCTTGGTGGGTTGTCTCTTTTCTTTCTTGTCGGATTATGAGTTGTTTAGCTGGTGCAAGTGTCTCAACTAAGATGAGTTACAACTGTTTGATATAAGACTTCCTTGGGATTACTTCAATTTCATGTAATCATCCTATAATACTACATTTACTCTATTGCATGAGTCAAATAAAAAAATACGCAATCATTTCAAAGAAGCAAAAAAATAAAGAGAGTTTTAACTTTTCAGACATAAGGGTTAAGACTTGAGAATTCTCAGAGATGATACAATTCTTCCAACGATGATAGGTGACTGACATCAATGGGGATTTCTCCCTCCTTTAGATTGCAACTACTCAGAGATAAAATCTTCAATGATGATAGGTGGAAAATATGATTGAGGATCTCTCCTTCAGTGGACTGCAATTTTTCCAACATTGTTACTTCCAATGAAGACAAGTTATTATTACTCGCAGGTACTCCTTGTGTTGGGTTCTTTTCTTAGATTCAAGGATCTTAAGGGCATAAACCCGAACCAGACAGGCCATTCACGGATAATGTAACCTGGGAAAGTTTCTCTAAACATTGCGGGTTCCTAGGTCAGCAGCAATTTTCAGTTTGAATAACCATGAGCTTCAAGAATTTAAGGGTCCAAATTACAAGACTCTCTGGAAGGGCGCAAGGTTTGCAATATGCTAAACTTAAATATTGAGAGCTTTTAAAAATGTCCGAGGTGAAGATGAAAGCTCTTCTATAGCTTTTGAATTTAAATCAAGCTCTCTAAGGTTTTCCATATCACCATCCTGGATTTCGGGAAAGCTTTTCAACTTTGAACATTAAACGAGGTTTTGAGACCTCAGCTGCAAAATACTCATAAAGGAAAAAGCCAACAAAATTATAACATTCAAATCAAATCTTCAGAGACCATTAGGTGTTTAATGGATGGTGGTACATATTATTCTTTGTTCCACTTAAATTAAGTGCTCTTAGCTCTGTGTTGCCTTGATTTAGAAAATCTTTTTACCTTTGAGCAGCCACGACAGATAGCATTTGTAGGCATTACAATTGTGAAACCCCTTGGAAGTACAGAAACATACCCTATCCAAAATGTATAATAAAAAGACAATGGGGAGGTGTTAGTTAACACTAATATTGATATAAAACCTTAAAAGTAAATGATACTACCTTCAAAGGATTAGGAATTTCCAAATTAGGCACACTACGGAAGTGCAGTAATTTTATGAGATGTTGAATAAGCAAAGTTAATGACCTTCAATTTTTAAAACACACGAAAAAAATTAAATCCAATCAATTCATGATAAACTTTCATAAACTTTAAACTATGAGGAAAGTGTAACTAAATAATAATGAGTGATACCTTCCCTTTCCAAGTTGTCGATGTTGCTAAATCGTAGCGAGTTCGAAATGAGATTTCTTGCTTGAAAATCCAATGGCAAAGATTGTAAAGCATATCCATCCCAATGGAGATATCTTAACTCATAAAATGGACATTCGAAGTCTTCAGTAACATGCATTGATGAATTTTGAGCAGTCTAAGTCTATGCATCATTTTGAAAGCTTGTGTTGTAAATTGTATTTTCTACGATCTGGAGCTATGTCTAGAATATTCCTTCAATAACCAGTCCCACGAAAAATAGCGACTAAGTAAGGGAAGCACAGATATATAAAAATTTGTGGAAATATATAGATATTGATCAACTCTTACGAAATAATAATATAATTGAAGTATATAAATCTTCTATAATTAAGTTAATGCATTTAGGGCATGCAGTTCCTCGTTAGTATACGATGAACATCGTTATGTTCCCACAATCTGCCGTCTTCGGGCTCTTTTGGACATTCTTGGCGAACAATTTCCCATCCCATGTGTTGTAACAAATCATGTATGTCTAACTTGTTTTTAGAAATACTTATGAGACACTTATCATGGAACTCCCTTATTCCACTTTCTCCAAAAAAATTCTCAAGTAATATTCTTAAAATGAAATCTTTATCACATCCCTTTAAAAGCAGGCCAATATCAAGGAATATTTCCTTTTCCTTATCATCTAGTCCATCATAGCTTATTCTAAGTACATTTTGAATGTCTGCATGGTGTATTGTTTTGAATTTATCAAATGTACTTTTCCATTCACTTTCCATCTTCCCAAAGAGACAAGAACCTAAAACTTGAAGTGCTAGTGGAAGACCTTTGGCATAATCCACAGCTTGACGGGAGAGATTTTTGTAACTTTCATTAGGAAGATTTTGTTTCAAAGTCCACCAACTAAATAGTTCAGTAGCAGCTTTATCATGCAGTTTAGGAACTTCATATGATACATTGACTCCATAGTTGGTTAGAACCCGTCTATGTCTAGTTGTTATGATGATCCTACTTCTTGGACCAAACCAACTATGCTCCTCCACCAAGTTTTCTATTTGTTCCAAGTCATCCACATCATCAAAAATAATAAGAGCCCTTTTAGATCTAAGACTCCTTTGTATCATATCCATTCTGTCATGCACATTGCTTACTTTTCGACTCTCCCTGTAATTGAAATGCATCATCTTTGGATCTTTCTCGGGACATTAGAAAGCCTGCCATCAAATGTTATAATCTCATATTAATAAATGTCTTATAAATGTCTTCTAATGTTCTGATTCATTTCATTAACATCATATGTTCCATTACAAGTAAATATGTTCTCATTTCTGATGTACATCTCAAACCTTGATCTAGATTTGAATAAGTTATAAATTTTTATTTACAATTTGACTAACCCACGATTTATTTTTAATTTTGGTGATTTCTGAAAATATGTCCAAGATCATGGTCAAAAAAAAAAAAAAAAAAGAAATGAAATGAGATAAAATTTCTTCTTTGTTCTTCAGGGAAATCCGGATAAAGCTGCTTACTCGGTTCGGGGCTTGGAGTCCTCCACTTTATGCCTCCATTTTCTTCTCGTCAACATCTTTTCATGGTCGACAAATTTATCTCCATAGCTTCCCGACTGATTTTCAACATCCGAGGGATCATGATAGAAAATTGGTAAAATTGCTGATTGCTTTTGTGTCGCATGCTCAAAAATTTTGGCCAGTTCATTTAAACACCAGCTGGGCCGGCTGAATTTTTCGAAAATAACAACGAAAATCTTTGATTCTTCGATGGTTGTCAATAGATCAGACTCAATATCTCCTCCTCTCTCAAGTACTTTCGTCATCTCTGAAAGTATGAACTCCATATGCAACCAAAGTGGTATAGAGATGATCTGTGAAATTTCTGAAACTTATAGACGCATCATAACGAGGAGGAGTTGAGGTAGAAGAAGAGGCTTTTTGGGCGCTGGTAGAAGCTATTTTCCGATTGTTTGTGTTGAACCTGCGAGAGTACGGGACAAAAGAGATGGTATTTGGAGTTTTGTACGGAAATGATACGTTTGGAAATAAAAAAGATAAATCGATTCCAGCATGTGAAAAAATATTCAAGCTAAAGTAAAATGCGTCTTTGCTTAGCAGGAGCGTGACAATTGATTTATCACTGGCCGCCCAGCAGCCCGGTTTAAAGGAATTCAAATGTCGCCGTTGTCAATTGCGGCATTTGAAATCCATTTATTTCAAATGCCGTCGTTGTACTTAATGGCGTTGAAAATATATTTCAAATGTAAACCGTTGACAGCGGCGGCGTTTGGAGTAAAGTAAATTTAAGTCGTTAGTTTCGGAGAACATTAGTGAGATTCGCGGAATAATGCTTTCTCCCCTTACGTCTGGATATTTTAATTCAAATTTGTTTTTTAAGCTCCCCTAGAACATAATTGTGACGTCCCAAATCCCGGGGGTCCGTTGACTAACCGTCAACCCGCGGAATACTCGTGAATGTCGGGTGACGGAGCATTTTCTGGCATCGAGCGAGTCTCCTTTAATGCGGGAGCTCTGCCCAATCTGAGACACACGCCAAACCTATCCCAAAGCGGTCAATACTTGATTATGATTTAAACGGCCACTTGGGCCCATAAACAGTACACAATATACATGCCAACTATGAATCCAACTGTATACCCAGTAGTTACAAGAGTTAATATGTTTTACTCTTATCACAATGCATACATTAAACTTAAAAGTTCTAATACATGTATACATCAAAGCCACAACCAGGCTTTCTTCACAATCCTCGGTCTCTAGGACGTCGTCCCCTGCACGCTCCTGTGCACGTAAAATAATATCCCTCGACGGGGTGAGCTAATGCTGATGAGTGAATCTCCACAAGTGGGCTACTCACCACACCCCAAGTGCGGTCTTGATGTTCGATGAAAACACACATTCAAGCAATCATGATCTACTTGAATGTCTGCATGACCAACTCGGATCCAGTCCCTCCATGACACCATCACACTTTCGCCTAAGCCTCGTATAGAAAATTATTATTTTGTTTGTTTGTGGACAACCCTCCAGATATTAATATATATATATATATCAATTGGTAGCTCAGACGATTGATATATTATTTGTTAATGGACTACCCTCAGATGAATATCGAATTGAGGGTTTGCTCAGGCGATTGATATTTTTAATTGGACTACTTATAGATAAGTAGTATTTTTAGAAACTGACCCTCAGAACCATTTTCTCTAGACTCATCCTCATGCACTCCTCCTATAGTCCTAGGGTGTTCGGTGCATATGGAATCCATGTATGCCAATTCCATCTGAGTCTAATTCACGAGTAAATATATACACATGCATATATTTACAAAAATTTTATTCACACAATCATGTCATGTAAATTAATTAATTCATACATCAAATTAGCTGTAGGTAATGATCAAACAAGAACGAATTCTCTTGAATTACTCGACCAACATATATTTTCAAAAATATATATTTTTGAGAACTCTGTTTCGGGAATAGTGAAACCCTCGGTTACTATTCCCGAAAAATCACAAATCATCGGTTCACTTTGTGAACAGGTTCACGACATTTACGGCCTCAATCCAATCAATACATAGTGCTTTATGAATGCACACTTAAATCAGCCCAGAAACAGCAGTGATGATCTGAGAGTACCTCCATTTGATTCCAAAAGTGTAATTCGGTCCCAGGGTTTTGGACCAGTCGAACGGCCCCTCACGACTCATTCAACTCAAACATTCGTAAAACACTTAAAATGGGAATAAAACTCAAGTAGGGAGAAACCCTACCTCTCGAAGTTTGTCAAACTCACCGAATCCGGTGTCGCGTAGCCTCTCCTGTGAAACCTTCTCCTTCTTGTCAGAAAGGCTGAAGTAGGTCGGATCCTTTGTATTTCTAGAGAGTTCTCTCTCTCTCTCTAAAACTCTCTCAATTTTGCACTGCACTCATTGCATCCGCCCCTGTTCTGCCCATTTCTTTTTCTTTTGGTCACTTAAATTTGGGGGAAGGCGGCCCTGTTCCCCCTTTGCTTTATTATTTAATCCATTTTATTTATTAAATTATTCTTTAGCTCAGTTTTGACATTCGGCACTATCTCGGCCGTCCATTTTCGTCATTTCTCTACTCATACCACTTATGGTACATGAGTACTTGTTATATGTGACTTTCGTCGCATCGAAAATCGTTTTACGGCACCCGAAACACGATGCCTCGAAAAATGTGCCAACTCCGACTGTCTCGGAATATTACAAAATTTTACATGCTAACTAGATTTTTCGAGACGATTCCAACGGTAAAATCTGTTTCGTCATTTGAGATCTAGAGAATAAATTACGAATTTTTTTAGCTGAAATTTCAATTTTGTAATCAAAATTACGATTTTACCCTTATTCCATAATTTTGAATTTCTGGGTCTTCACCTTCCTCTGCCAAGGAATTTGCGTCCCGAAATTCTGGACTAATACAATCAATCACATGCGTGTATGCAACATTGCATTCTACCATGCATGTAAGCAGTCATTTAAATCTTAAGCGAGTAATACGTACCTGTTCGTACTAGCGAAGGATAGGTGGCGCATCGTGTCCTCGCTCCCCCGTGGACTCCTCCATCCATAGTGCCTCCATAGTACTCTCGCACCAGCCTCACGGTCTTGCGTCGCAAAAGCACGATCTGGTATCAACAATGCACATTGGTCCCTCCTCGAAGGTCACAGTCAGTGTCGACCTCAAATACGTCACAATCCACCACATGAAATTTGGATGCGGAGTATATTTTCGAGCATGGAGGCGTGAAACACCTCGTAGACACGACATCTTTGGGTGGTAATGCTAGCGGAGTGCATAGCGGTGCCTACCCTCTCGAGTATCTCGAAGGGTCCAATGAACCTCGGCGATAGCTTCCCACGCTTACCGAACCTGACCACTCCTCTCTTAGGCATTGATGAGTGCTTAAAACACTCAGATTATACTCGCGTCAGTCGTGCATTTTCATGTTGATTTGGCATTATTTATATAATTTAGTGTTAGATTCCTTATTTAGTTTTGTTTTGGAATACGAGGCATGATGGCGAAAGAACAATTTAAAAGCCGTTTTGGAGAAATGAGGGCATGCAGAGAGTGGCTGCCGCAGCGGCGTCTCCGTCGCGGCGTCACCAATCACGGCGTGGGGGTCAACAAATGCGAAGTCAACCAGTCAACTGCGTGGCGTCACCCGCGTCAGCGGCGTCACCTGCAACTCAGCGATCACCACGTCGCGGCGTGCCGTCAGCGGCGTCGATAAAATGCGCATCTCGTCATTAAATGCGGGGGCTCGGGATTTTGGGGCATGTCGAAGAACTTATGCGACGGAGATCTGGGTGGAGGGCACGCAGCCGCAGGACTTCAAAGGATCTCCTTGGATTTTAGTTTTTCCTTATTGTTTTGATTATTTTTTGGATCCATGAGGATGTTCTTCATATTTCACATATTTTATTTCTTTCCTTCATGATGTTCTAAACTATTTCTAGGGTTACATCAAGCCATGCAAACAATGGTTAGAGTTTAACCTTTCATGTTAATTAATTGTTGTTGTTAATTTATCGCATCTACTCTATGCACATATTAATTATATGATAATATCGTAATATTAACATACTTACCTTGAAGATCCGAGGTGAGAGATGAGGAGTATTGAGGATCACAGGTAGAGTAGCAAGTAGGTTAAGATCAATAGAGATATTAGGACTGAAGGTGGTATCTAGAAATTAGAACATTTTAAGCATTTGAATCAAATTCGAGATGGGAATCTTCGATTACATTTGAGATAGGCGAATATCGCCGAGAGAGAGGATATCTAGTAAGCGAGATCACCTCGCCATTGATATGTTATAAACAATTAGAATAACAACATCTTTAGAAGAATAATCCATCGAAGATGTGACGGGGAGATTAACCTGAAGCTCCATTATCAATTCACCAAACCAATAGCTTGAATTACGAGTTAGTACTTAAATTCTCTCTTGATCATTTATTCGAATATTGTCTAAAGCGAGAATCTCACGTAGTCGATTCATCATTTCCACGTGGATCGATACTCGTACACTAGTACACTATATTACTTGGGGCTACGCGTACACTTGCGCACTTAGGCATTCATTTTATACACCGCGTTTTCGGCCTGTCAAGTTTTTGGCGCCGTTGCCGGGGAAAGGCTTAAATTGATATAGAGTAGTAAGCATATAGATGTCTTCCAGATTTTCTTTATTTTTTGTTATTTTTACAAGTCTTGTAGTAGTGGGTTTTGTTAGTTGGTGTGTGTGCGATCTGGGGTTCGGTGAGTGCACGACTGGCAAAGCGAGATTAATCAACACTTGTGTGATCAGGGCGAGAAAGACACGCGCAGTTGCGAGAGCGGAAGGCGAGGCAGAGTGGGAACTCGATAGTCATGGAAAACAACGAAGAACAGATTTTGGCGTGGAACCGACTGAACCGCAGGAAGTCGAACTAGAAATCAAGCGCTGGGCCGTTCATCACGATAGGACGATCCGTACATGCTATTAGATGAGTTCGTTCTACCTCCAAGCCAGTTGTTCGAGACGGCGATCAGGTGACGCCCGATTCAAAGCGAGCATTTTGGATTGAAGTCGGTCACAATACCACGATGCTTGAACATATTGTTCCATGAATTTACCCCGCTGAACCGAACGCAGCATTTGACTAACTTCCTCGAGTTTGCGATACCATCAAATACAGCAGGTCGCGAAGAAGCCTAAGATTCTTGGTTATTCAGCTTTCACTGGGGATAGAGCGAGCATTGGCTAACCCCGATCGACCGCAGTTAGTACTACATGGAGCGAGTTTAGTACAGTTCGACCAAGTTCTTTCCACCTTCGAAGATTACTGGCCCAGTGCGAGGAGATAATACGTTGGTCAATTAGGGGAGAACACGGCGAGAAGCATGGGAACGAGTTCCATGAATTGTGCGGAAGTGTGTATCGACTAACGGATGGATGCAGTCCGCACCTTTACAATGGTGCGAGAAATACAACCCCGAACAATGATAGATGCCTCAGGCGGGCGTCATTGATGAAGGAACCTGGACAAGCGTATGAGATATTGGAAGATGCTGCAACCAACACTAATCGATGGCCTGAGAGAAGGCTACACCCGGTAACAGTCGTAGCCTGACAGTGAAGTCCTCAACAATGGTAAATCATGGCTCGGTATTCAGCAGTTAAATAGAGCGGCGAGGAGCGGCTATGCTATCTGGGACCACTCCATGGGGTTGTGGTCTGTGGAGAACTGACACGGAGTAGTGTAGAATCTCGATCAAGGAACCCTAGGTGGGTGAAGCTCGGTCACGATATCGAGGTTTAATCAGAATCAATCACAGCAGCAAGGACCGTATGGGGGTAATAGTTACCAGAATCGAATCGGGGACAAGGATAGGCGTAACAATCGAACAGAACAAATCAAAACAACCAAGGAGTATGGATGGAGGAACAATCGAGACAATGCATAATCGAGCCCAGAGGCCTAATGAACACCTGAAGAGAATTTGGATTTAGAAGCGAAATACATACAGATCATTAACTATCATCAGCGTTTATGAATGAGACTAAAGAGGCGGAACATCACGTGACAAACAACCAGTTAAACAATCAAGCGGCCACGATAAGGGTTTGGAGCACAAATGGGCCATTGGCAGAAACACTTCTTGAAGGCAGCAGGGTTCTCTGCCCAGAGCAAATTCGGTAAACCCGAAGAGATGGGAATAGGCACGTGTGTTCACTTGATCCACGGCGAGAGTGGGAAAGTGGAAACACAAGTGCAGCCCCCACTCGTAGGCCGGTTAGCGAGGATGTCATACGACGGAACGAGAGGATGATGCAGTCAAGAAGCAGTCCGCAGGGAGCTGTGATGAGAGACCTCTAGTAAAACAAAGAGCCCGACATATAGTCCACTTACCCTGGCGTCTCAAGAAACATAAAAATTGGACAAGCTTAATTCCACAGTTCATGGATGTTTTCAAAACATATCTCAACATCCATTTGTTTGGTACCTGAGCAAATGCCAGGTTATGTAAAGTTCATGAAAGACATTTTGTCTCAAAGGAAGATTAGCGAGACTTCGAGGGCGGTAGCTTACTTAGAGAATGCGGTGCCATCCTTCGAGGAGAAGCTCTGTGAGCTCAAAGACCGGGCGTTTCACTATCAGTGCACAATTGGAAATGCTATTTTGAGAGGCGCTATGTGATTTGGGTGCCCAGCATTAAAATCTATACCATATCCATCTTTAAGCGTTTGGGATTAGGAAGCCCGTCAGACTCTGATCTCGCTCTGCAACTTCTGGGCAGGATCTTTGGCTTGCAGAGAGGGATAATAGAAGATGTCTTAGTAAAGGTCGAGCAAGTTTATCTTTCCGGCCCAGTTTCATAGTTTTAGACATGGAAGAAGATAAAGAAATACCGATTATCTTGGGAAGACCTTTTCTAACTTAGCTGGCAGAAAGCGATGATTGATGTCTCACGGAGGCGGCCCGAAGCTAAGAGTACAGAAGAAGAAGTAAATTCAATGTATTGAGGCGGTGAGACACCCGGCCAGAGTGATCGTGTAATGGTTGATATAGTAGAAGCTATAGTGTCTGCGAAAGTGGTCTCACCGACCCTTTGGAGACTAGCCTAGTAACAACATCCCGAGAACACAGTGACGAGCGAAGAATACGTTAAGTCAGATGGATTCTTTTGAGCCTGATAGAAGGAAATACTTGAATCCTTCTGATGTGAAGGGGCTAAGCAGCCCAAGTTCCATCAATTGAGCAACCACCCAAGATGGAACAAAAACCTCTACCTAGCCATTTGAAGTATACATACAGGAGTACAGAATCTCGCTACAGTAATTATCCTAAATCATCTCTAGCGCTGAAATGGAGGAAGAGAAGTTATTGAGGTTCTTAAGCGATCGCGAAACAAGCACTCGGATGGTCTCTAGTGACCTAAAGGGATCCGCCCTTCATATTATACCGTATTTTATTAGAAGATGGTCTAAGCCCTCGTGGAGCCTTGAGAGGAGGCTGAATCCAGGCAATGAAAAGGTAGTTCGAAGAAGTTCTAAAATGGCTAGATCTTTGGGGTGATTTGCATTCCAGAGCGTAAGGTAAGCCACATTCGAATAGTACCAAAGAGGGGATAAGCTGTTATCAAGGTGAAAACAATATCTTCTTGCCATCTAGAGCCGGTGGCCAAGGGTGGAGGGAATTTGTATTGACTATAGAAAGCTGAACAAGGCCACTCGGAAGATCGCTCCTCTTGCCATTTCTAGATCGGATCTTTCGATCGATTAAGTTATGGATATTATTGCTTTTGGATGGATATTCCGATAAACTAAATCTATAGCGCTCAAGATCAGGAGAAGACAATATTCACTGGTCCCCTATGGTACATCTGGTCCCTACGATGCCCTTGACTATGTAATGCTCCGGTACTTTTCGAGACGTATGATGGCCATATTCTCCTCGATTACGGTAGAAAAAGACGCATTGAGATTTTCATGGACGATTCGCAATGGGAAATTCATTTGACAATTGTCTAGCAAATTTGAGAACCGTACTCGCAAGATGTGAAGAGACCACCTAGTACTCAATCGGGAGAAGTGCCACTTCATGGTACAAGAGGGTATTGTTCTTGGACATCGGATCTCTGCAAGAGGGATAGAGGTAGATAGGGCGAAGATTGAAGCAATTGAGAAGTTACCTCCACCTTCTTCTGTGAAAGGGATCCGAAGTTTTCTAGGCCATGCTGGATTCTATAGGCGGTTTATCAAGGATTTCTCACAGATCATGGAACCATCATTCCAATTTGCTAGTCCAGGGATCCCATTCGACTCGACTCCCAATGCGTACATGCTTTAACAGACATTGAAAGATGTTGATCTCAGCCCTATTGTCAGAGCCCGCATTGGTCCTTCCATTCGAAATGATGTGTGATGCAGCCACTCATGCTATCAGTAGTATCGGGCGTAAACGAAAAAAATCTTCAGTGATTTATTATGCAAAGGTGACTTCTCAATGACGCTCAACTGAATTATGCCACTACCGAAAGAACTATCGCCATCGCCTTTGTTCGATAAATTCAGCCATATTTGATTGGCAACAAAGTCAGTGGTGCACAATCGATCATCTCTACCATTAAGTACTTGATGACCAAGAAAGACGAAAAACCCGATTGATCTGCGGGTCCTTCATGCGTGAGTTCGACGAGAAATCAAGGACAAAGAAGGGCACCGAAAATTTAGTGGCGCACCACCTTCGCGACCGGAAGGGGCCGTAGATGATGTTCCTGAATGACGAATTTCGCACAAGAAGCTTTTTGCTATCAAAAGAGGCGCCCCTGTCTGCACTATGTGAACTATTTGGTGTACCTAAGGTGATTCCCAGAGTTTAATTATCAAGAAGAAGAGGGTTTTTCGCACACCTTAAAATTACTATCGGGAAGAAACAATTCTCTACGTGATGACTGGTACGAATGTGTGATAAGGAGATGTGTGTCTAAGATGAAATGCATAGTATTCTCAACCATTGCCACACTCCTACCGTGTGGTGGACACTTTGCGGCCGTGAGAACAAAGAAACAAGGTTCTACAAATAGTTTTATCGTCTTCCTATTTAAAGATGCTCACCAATTCGCTTCCACTCTCATGACAAATGTCAACGAAAGTGGGGAACATCTCTAGAAAGGACGAGCCACCCATGCATCCCATCTCGAGGTAGAGTTGTTTGATTTATGGGGATCGGGATTTCATTGGGACCATCGACTGCATAAACAACCAGACATTTCACGGGCAAGATTATGTATCAGCCGCGGAAGCAATTCCTACACACACCAATGATGCCAAGGTGGTGGCTCAATTCCTCGTGACAAAGAATATATTCCAAGGCTGCTTTGGAACTCCTCGAGCTTTAATCACGATAATGGTACCCATTTCTCGCAATAAGGTAATCGATATGTGTTGGTAAAGTACGGGTACGATCGTACATCTTTGCATATCACCCACACCAAACGACAGAGGTATCCAATCACAATCAAGTATATTCTCGAAAACCGCCAACAGATCCTGTGAAAGATCGTCTAAAGATGGGACGACAAGGCCTGGGCATACCGCACCGCATTTAAAACTCCTTTCGGGCATGTCTCCGTTCGGGACCAGATATGGTGTTCACATCTTCCAAAGGAATTGGAGCATCGAGCCCATTTGACCACCTCGACAACTAAACATGGACAAAGACATTACCGGTGAAAAACGCCTACTCCAACTCAGTGAGCTAGATGAGTTCAGAAACGAAGCATATGAAAACGCCCGCATCTATACAAAAGACTAAAGCTCGCACGACAAACACATCACTAGAGCGAGTTCACGACCGACAACAAGTCCTTCTATTCAATTCTCGCTTAAAGCTCTTCCCAGGAAACTGAAGTCTGGCGATCGTACTTCACTGCAGAACAAAGGTCTTTTCATATGGTGGAGCGTAAGTTTCACACCGAAAGGCACATTCATACGCTACACAACGCTGCCATACTATGGAGGCGTGTTTCCCGCAGACAAGACAATTATCTTTTGACAAATCGCAGACGCAAAGATAATCAACGATCGGTGATATGCTTGGGTTCCCGAACACATTGAGAGATTCAAATATCACGAGCTAACGACATTAAACATAGCGCTTCTTGGGAGGCAACCTAAGTTTTCAAAAACTTTGTTTCTAAGTTTTTAGTTCTATTGTGTTTTCAGCAATTTTTGATTTCTAGCCGCAATCATGATCGTTTCGCTTGTTGGTTTAATTCCCGTGGAGCCTAAGTGTGAGGTTCGAGCTTCTGCGTATCGTTCAAGTCCGCAAAGGAAAGTACAAGTGGAGAGTTCTCAAAAATCGAGGTTTCGTATATAAATTCATCTCGGGAGACCTCGCCACGCCGCGACGCGAGAGTTCACGCCGCGACGCCATTTTTCGAGCCACACGCCGCAACGCAGGATTCCACGTCACGACGCCAAAATTTTACTGGCCACGCCGACGTGGATTTTCACGCCGCGACGCTTAACACTCACCGTCACGCCGCGACGTATTCTCACGCCGCGACGCCAATTTAGTTTCTGGCCACGCCGCGACGCAGATTCTCACGCCGCGACGTACTTCCCACGCTCGCGACGCCATTTTTACACGTCACACGTCATTTGGTCACCTTCCGCCAGCCACGTCGCCGACGCGGAATCTCCACCGCCGCGACGCCATTTGACATGCGCCGCCACGCCGCGACGTCACCGCACGCCGCGACGCCGCCCAATCGTTTTTCGCCACGTCGCGACGTATTCCGGCGACGTCATGACGTGAGACTCCGTTTTAACCAAGAATAGCCATTTTGGCCTTTCACCGCACCACCTCCTTCCCGAAACCCTAGCCTTCGCACGGAGCTCAATCGACGATAAGAGATCTTCTCTTGCTCGCCGACCACCGGTAAGTCACCCACATCGCTCTTTCTGACCATGGCTTCTCCACCACTCGTGTGTCCGATTCTAGCTTGGGTATAGCCAGTTACTTCGCTTCTTTATGTGTTTTTTTTGTGTAGCCTAGGAGGTCTTTTAGGGTCCTTTCAGTTAACTAGATCTATTGTGGTTTTTGAGTCCGCTGTGTCTTGATCGAGTCTTTGTGTAGTGTTTAGTTAATTTTGTCGTGCATATTAGTCGTTTGTTATTTGGTTTAACTTAGATGTCCGCAACGCAAAGTTGCCCGCGTTTGAGCCTGCCACGAGGCCCCCGACTCCCACATTCGATGCCCGCTTTGTAACGCGATGCCGCGGATCTGGCTTAGTATAATTTGCAAACCGATCCTTCATTAAGGAGTATGGGTTTCACCACCCCGACGATTTTAGCAAATCCATCGAGGCCAAGGGTTGGCGTGTACAGGCTAACCCCGCCTACCGCCATGAGCGAGTTCGAATTTTACGCCAACCGCCTCCCACGTCCTCAAAAAGGTCGTGGTGCGAGGTGTACTGGGTCGACTACGCTGAGTCGATCAATAGCTACTATGGCCTCGAGCATATCCCATCGGGCCCCTTTGATCAGCTCCGCGAGCACCCTGACTACCATGAGGTCATCCGAGTGTTGACCAAAGGTCAGGGTGAGTGGCGGATCAATAGCGCGGGCCACGCAGCATAAATCTCCCAAGGCAAGCATTCGGGCCTACATTCCTAAGGTGTGGCATCACTTATCACTCGCCTTATACCGACGACTAATGTGTGAGGCGACGCCGTAGCCTCGCTTCAACTACGCCTATCTTACAGATATACCATTTGACGTCAGGGCGTGTTATCGAGGATGCCATCCTCCATAACCGATGCGAAAATGAACCCTGGGCACCCTTTTCTGATATTTGGCTTGTGCAAACAAGCCGGGGTGCCCCTTGACAACAATGAGGCCTGGCTTCACCCAATTAAGACCATATCGGTCAAGCGGGACACACCTGGTGTCCCGCAACCTGAGGGGGTTTATGACTCGGGCCATGAGCCCTCAGACGAGGACGAGCTTCCGACATTCGCTCGTTATGGATTCCTCGCGACACCCAGAGGACATCGCGCCCCGTCTCTCGACCTCCTCCACCTCCACCCCAGCAGCCTCAGGCGACCATCCCTCCTAGTCCTTCCCCCGATATCGAGGACCCGTGCTCTCTCACCGGAAGCGCTTGACGCATTCGATGAGACCAGGAGCATCGTCCCTCGCTTACTCGTGACATGGAGGCGCTCGCGGCCGACATGCGCACTTTCAGCCCGCCAATCGTGCCATCATCTCTACAAAGCAGCTATTAGCTATGTGCCCAAATTTCGCGCAGCCCCTAGCTTTCCCCACCATCCACCGCGCCACCGCAGTTGATCTACTGTGGGAGTCCCTTACCCTATGTTTTTATTTTACCATGGGGACACCGGATCTTTTGTCTGGGGGTATTTTGCTCGATAACATGTTTTGTTTATCACGCTTTATTTGGCAAGTGTTTAGTTTTAGTAGCTTATAGTATTGTTATTGCCCGTGATTCGTCAGGTTTTGTTTTTAGTATTGCATGCAGCTTGTAGGTAGTGTTAGTATTTGCTCGAAAGCATTTCGTGGCATCGTTGTTTTGCTTATGTCGGGTGAATCGCTTGTTATTGTTTGTCTGTTTTAGATATCTGCATAAGTGTAATTGTATCTGGCCAGCCATGTTGGAAATTGAGGATCGATTTTAGATTGAATTACTATAGATTTGTTCGTATGCATACATTTGTTTGATGCTCGGTAATTAGATTGAATAGGTGAAAAGGCTAGTGAACCAATCCTGTAGTCAAGAAACCAATTCTTAAAAACTCTATCACACTCACACACTAGTGACGATCAGAGTATGCATAAGTACCGAACCAACTACTAAAGTCGACCAACCTAGGGAGATTCGAACCATTTGAGTGATGGGACACCTAAACAAAAGAGGATTGCCATCGAGCCCCAACCAAAAAGAGAAAAATACAAAAACATGAGAAAAAGAGAAAAAAAATAAAATAAAATAAAATAAAATAAAAATAGGCATATGCATAAGAATAAGCGGGATCATCCAATCGAATCCCTGGCAATACCGAGGGGTCATCAGCCTCTAATGCCCTGAGCCAACTGGCCGGGAGTCATTGACTTCACTGCCTGCTACATGGGATAGAAGATGGATCATTCACGCAACCTAGGCCATCAGCCTGGGCCGAGTGTCTCGGTGAAGTTTGAAGGAATCCAATGCCCGGTGCCCTTAACCAACTCGGTGAGTCACCAATGGATCCCCGCTACAGGAACACTTGGCTAAAACTTGGCACTAGGTCTTCTTCCATTTTGTTTTGGTACATAGGAAATTTAGATATGTAGACATGAATAATCGGGTGCCCCGTCCCGTCTAGCTCCGATTCTTCCTATTAGGGGTGGGTCAACTTAAGCTCGGGGCATCTAACTCGTGCATATTCCTCGGAGGTCACCACCATAGGCACATAGGGTTTTGGGAACGGCCATTGAACACTGTGGGAGTGGATGCATTCAGTCGGGCCACATACCTCAATCAAGTCAACAAAGTCAAGTATCCGTGATGCCTTCATTGAAACATCGAGCAAAACAAAGGTATGTGAATCACCCAAATTCGATCCCCTATTTTCAAAGATGGCACACTGCCTTAGCGTGAGCCAGATAGTGTCGGGTGTGTGTCCTGCTTAGAGTCGGCTCTGCTTGAGGGCAAGCAAGAAATTGTTTGGGGGTGTGATGAGTGCTTAAACACCTGTATTATACTGCTACCGTGCATTTTCATGTTGATTTGGCATTATTTATATAATTTTAGTGTTAGATTCCTTATTTAGTTTTTGTTTTGGAATACAGGCATGATGAGGCGAAAAGAACAATTTCTGGAAGCCATTTTGGAGAAATGAGGAGCATGCAAGGAAGTCACTGCCACGTCGCGACGTCTCCACGTCGCGACGTCACCAAGTCACGACGTGGGGGCCAACAAAATGCGTATCAACTACCACTACGTCAGCGACGCCACCACGTCGCGACGCCACCATCGCCGCGATCGCCGCCTCAAAAATCCAGATCTCATCATTAAATGCGAGGGGCTCGGGATTTTGGGGGCATCAAGAACGTGCGCCGCAGATACTAATTGGAGAACCCGCAAATACGTATCAAGGATCTCCTTGGATTTTTGTATCGTTTTTCCTTATTGTTTTGATTATTTTCGATCACATGAGGATGTTCTTCTATATTACATATTTTATTTCTTTCCTTCATGATGTTCTAAACTTATTTCTGTGGTTACATCAAACCCGTCACAAACAATGGATTAGAGCTTAACCTTCATGTTAATTAATTGTTGTTAATTTATCGTGATCTACTCTATGCCCGCATGTTAACACTATATGATAATATCTCGCCAATATTAACATACTTGGCTAATCAAGATCCGAGATTCGAGAGATGAGGTATTCAGGGATCTGGGTAGAGTAGCCTTTAGCCGATTCGGGTAATAGAGATATTCCGGACCTGAAGGTGGTATCTAGGGGTAGAACATTTAAGCATTTCGGAATACCGAGTCGAGATAGAGATATACTCGATTCTATTCGCGAGACAGCGAATATACCTCGAGAAAGATATCTCGTAGGCAAGATCACCTCGCCATTGATATGTTATAAACAATTAGAATAACAACATCTTTAGAAGAATAATCCATCGAATGTGACAGGGGGAGATTTAACCCTAGGCTCCCACATTATCAATTCACCAAAACCAATAGCTTAGTTACAGTTAGTACTTAAATTCTCTCTTAGAATCATTTATTCGATATCATTTAAAAGTTGTAATCTCAGAATAATTCATCTTTCCCGTAACTCACTGCACAATTAGTACATTATATTACTGGGCTACGCGTACACTCGCGCGACTTAGGCATTCATTTTATACACCGCGCTTCGCCCGTCAGCATCACCTTCAAGAAGACATGATCCCCAACCTCGAACTCTAAGGGTCGACGTCGCACATCCGCATAGCTCTTCTGCCGGCTCTGAGCCGTGAGAAGACGCTGTCGTATCAAGCTCACCTTCTCGGAGGTGTCTCTAATCAGATCAGGACCCGTGATGGAGCTCTCTTCCACCTCGGTCCAACATAACGGTGATCTACATGGCTCCCATACAACGCTCCCATACACGGCATTCGTATACCGCCTAATAACTATTATCAGAAAGGACCTAATTAGCGGCAAATGCTCCTCCCAACCGCCCTTATGATCCAGGACGCATGCTCGTAGCATGTCCTCTAATACTCAGATAGTCCTCTTGGGGACCGACCATCCGCCCGAGGGTGGAACGATGTACTCATCGTCAGCCGTCTGCCCATAGCCTTTTGGAAACTCTTCCAAAAGTGTGCCGTAAACCTCGGGTCCCTATCCGACACTATGGATACTTGGTACTCCATGTAGCCGGACTATCTCTCGAATGTATAACCGGTAGAATCTCTCCAAGGCGAAGGTCATCCGCAAGGTTAGAAAATGTGCCGACTTCGTGAGCCGGTCCACTATCACCCATACCATGCTTCAGCCCGCGGGCGCTGGTCACAAAGTCCATCGTGATCGTACCCCACTTCCACTCGCACTCCAATGGCCAAGTAGCCCTCGGCCGGGCTTCTAGTGCTCACTCTTTAACCTCGCTGACATGTGAGACATCATCGAACAAAGTCCCCACGCGGTTCTCTTCATCCCACTCCAATAGTACCGGGCGACGAAGATCCCGTACATCTGCTCCACCCGATGCACGGCAAATCGAGAGCAGTGAAACTCCCTGAGAATCTTCTCTCTCAACTTGATCAACTGGGGAACCACTACCCGTCCCCTATATCGAAGACTACCATATGAGTGAACGGTTCAGCTCGGGCTACCCGTACTGACCGTATTTACCCCCGATGGACACTATCTCGTCTCCACCGGGGACTCCAATCACTCGCCACCGCAGACAAGGTAGCCACTAAACTCCCCAACGTGCCTTTAGTCTGCTCGTTGTACTATAGCCCAAACTGTCCCACAGTCTCGAGCATCCGCCACTCCCGAGAAGCTATACTAGCCAACGCTCCTCGTGACTTTCGACTGAGTGCATCAACCACCACATTTGCCTTACCAGGATGGTAATGCTAATCAAGCTCATAATCCTTCGTAATTCCATCCATCTCTGCCTCATATTGAGGTCCTGGGCTGTGGTGAAAATATAATTTATTTCTTTATGGTCCGAGTACACTCGAACTCCTCGATATAAGTGGCGCCAAATCTTCAAGGCGAAGACTACGCCACCAACTCCATGTCGTATGTGGGGTACTCGCCGTGATTCTTCAACTGACGAGAACCATAAGCTACTACCCTCCTGGACTGCATTAAAACACATCCCAATCCGGCCCTCGAGGCATCACAATACATTGTGTACCCCTGTCCCCTGTCCAACTATCAAGATGGGAGTTGAAGTAAGTCTCTTCACCCCGAATGCCTCCTCAGACGGTCATCCCACTCCAAACTGACCTCTTCGGTCAACCTAGTCATAGGTGCCGCATCCCGGGAGAAATCCTCAATGAATCTCCGGTAATACCCACCAATCCCAAGAAACTATGTATCTCGAAGACCGACTTCGCCTCTCCTAACTTATCACCGCCTCAACCTTCTCCTCATCGACCGACTCCCGTCGCACACCACGTGTCCCAAAATCTCACCCGCAGCTTAACTCGCACTTATCGAACTCGTGTACACCGATAGTCTCAACAACCTGTAAAACTGATCCTCGAAGTGATACCCATGCTCCCACTCCTCGATCGGGAGTAGATCAAGATGTCATCCACGAAGACTACGACAAACCGATCTAAATAGCATGGAATATCCTACGCACAGATCCATTGGTCGCCGCCGGCGCATTCGCCAATCCGGGCGGCATCACCGCAACTCAAAGTGCCCATAACGCATCCTAAACGCTGCTGACAGCCGACAACGCTGTGTATAAAATGAATGCCTAAATGCGCAAGTGCACGCCAGAAATCTCTAAGTAATATATAGACTTAATCGTGACGGATATCGATCCACGGGTGGAAAGGTAAATCACCATGTAGGTTCCGCTTCGACAATATCCGAACAAAAGAGTTTAGGTAAAAAGTAAGTAGGAAACCGCAACTGCCGCTGACTAAAGGAATTAATGGTGTTAGTGCCCTAGGGTTAACGGCTTCCCATCACACGCTCAATGGATTTTTCTAAAGAAACTCGGTTATTCAATCTATTTGTAATATGTCAATTAGCGAGGTGATTCGCTTCTATGAGATATCCTCTCGAGGTATATCCTCGTGCTCTATCTCGTGAATAGAATCGAGTATATCTCTATCTCGATTCCTGTGATTCAAAATGCTTAAATGTTCTAACTTCAATGTTACCTTCAAAGTTCTGAATATCCCATTAACCGAACTCGCCTAAAGGCTACTTCTATCCAAATCCCTCGAATTTCATCTCGACCCCTGACCTGCGAATATGATAACATTGGCCGCATTAACATATAATTGAAATGCGTGTATAGAGTAGATGTGACAAATTAAAACAATTGAATAAATATGAACGATCAAACTTAATCCATTGGACATGACAGGTTTGATGTAACCCTAGAAAGAGATCTAAGATAATTGAAGAAAATATAAAACTGCGAATAAAGGAAACATTGTCTAAAATCCGAAAATATCCGAAAGATGAAAAAGCGTTACAAATCCCGGGCACTTCCTTGAAGTCAAGGTCACCGTCGAAACCCGTGCCTCCGCTTGTGCGCCCGACTCCCTCGATTTATGAACCCTAATTTACTTTTAACGACACGCAGCGCATTTTCGAAGCCGACGCCGCTGACGCAGTGACGCCGCGACGTGGTGGTGCCACGACGCGGGGGACGCCACGACAGGGGACGTCATGACGCGTGGGGACGTCATGATTGGGGGACGTCTCTGAGCAGACTTCACATTTAAACAAAGATCACCTGAACTCACTTCAATCCAAAATCACTGCGTCTTTTCACCCCAATGCTCCTGCATTCACAAAAGACATCAACTCAATATTCTAGTCACAAAAACTATAACATTACTCTAAAATAAACAGGAAAATGTAGACTGACGCGAGTATAATATGAGTGTTTTAGGCACTCATCACACTTCTAACTTAGTTTTTCATTGGCCCCTCAAGCAAGAACCGACTCTAGACAGGACACACCACCCGACATAATGTAACTCACACTAATACAGTGATGCACATGCTGAAAAATAGGGGATCAATTTGGACTGACTCACATACCCACTGTTTTGCTCGATGTTCATTGAAGGCATACAGATATTTGACTTTCAGAATTGCCGATTGAGATAGGTGAAACTGACTAGTATATCAAATCCCATGGTGTTCAATAGTCTTTCCCAAAATCCCTATGTGCTTATAATGAGTGACTTTCAGTATATGCCTAGGTTCCGATACCCCCAAACTTAAGCTCAACCCACCTATTAGGAAGAAGAAGCTTGAACTAGACAAGGATAGGAACACCATTTATTTATGTCCACATACTCTAGAAATGTCCTATGTACCAAAACAAAAATGGAAGAAGACTTAGTGCCAAGAAGTTTTAGCCAATAAGTGTTCCTCGTGAGTGTGGATCCATCAGACTCCCCACCAACAAGTTAAGGGCACTGTGCATTCAATTCCCTTCAAACTTCACTCGAACACTCAACCAAACTCAACTGCCCTAGGTTGCGTGTGAATGATCCATCTTCGTCCCATGTAGCGGGCAGCTGAAGTCAATGACTCCCTACTAGCTGGCTCGCATTAGGCTTGATAGGCCCTTCAGATCGTGCCCTGGATTCCGATTGATGATCCGCTTTGGTCTTATGCATAGTACCTATTTTTGTCATATTTCTTTTCTTTTCTTTTCTATTGTTTTTGTATTTTCTTTTTGGTCGGGGCTCTATGGCAATCCTTTGATTAGGTGTCCCATTCTCAAATGGTCTCGACCCCTAGGCTCGAATCCTTAGTAGTCAAGTTCTAAGACTTATGCATACTCGAAAGTCTAGTGTGAGTGTGATAGGGTTTTTTGAGAACTGGTTTCTTGACTACCCGGGATTGATTCACTAACCCTTTTCAACTATTCAATCTAATTACCGAGCATCAAGCAAATGTATGCAATTGAACAAGTTTATAGTGAACTCAATCCAACATTGATCCTCAATTTTCAACATGGCACACACATGTATGCGACACATGCAAGAATGTCCTAAAATATAATCAAACAACTAACACATGACTCATAAAATGAAAGTGCGATGTAAAATAAACTGAAAACAAAACACACTAATATGCGGAACACGCTAAAAATACTACACACTACTAAAACCAAAACACAATAAACAAAACACAAAACATGGTACCCGATCACCCAAACCCTCCCCCTAAACAAAATATCCAGCGCGGTCCCACCGGTAAGATAAAACATAGAGGGGAAGGAACTCCCCCGAATATCATCACAGGAGGGTGCGAGGCTTCGGTGAAAAGCTAAGAGTCTCGCGAGCTGCCCGTGACATCGGCCACTGGGTCAGAGGACGATGGCCCGACGGGCCGTAATCGCCCGCACACGCCACGCAACGCCTCCATGTCCCGGTAACGAGGACTCCTGCTCCCGGGTCTCATCCCGTATAGCGCCAAAACGCCGAGCGAGCACCGGGTCCTCAAGATCCGGGAAGCGACTAGGAGGGAGGCCGTCGTGGCCGCCGAGGCGCGGAGGGCTTGACGGGCGGTGGAGGTGGTCGAGACGTAGGATCGGCCATCGTCCTCCTCGGTGTCACCCAGGAATCCAAAGCGAGCCCGATAATCGGGAAGCTCGTCCTCGTCTGAGGGCTCGTGGACCCGAGTCGCAAACCCCCGTGTGGCGGGACACCAGTGTCTCCCGCTTGGACCGATATGGCTCGACGCACGGGGGCCAGCCTCATTGTCGCTGCGGCACCCGGGCTTTGCTCGCACAAGCCAACACATCGAAAAGGGTGCCCTAGGTCTGATCTTCGCATCCCTAAGCATGGAGGATGGCATCCGATAACCCGCCCAACATCAACGGGATATCCCGGATCACGCGGCCGAGCAAGGAATCGCTGGCGCAAATACTCACACATTCGTCGTCGGGATAAGACGCTAAGTGATGAAATGGTGCCAAACCTTAGGAATGTAGGCCAAATGCTTGGCCTTGAAATCGACCGCATGGCCCACACCGCTGATCCTCCATCTCTCACCCCGCCTCGCACAATACGCCGGATGACCTCATGGTAGTCGTGATGCTCGGAGCTGATCAAAGCAAACTCCTGGACATGCTCTAGGCCATAGAAATCCATTGATCGACTCGAAATAAGTCGACCATCACACCTCGCACTAATCTTTCGAGACATGGGAAGCGAGGTTACGTAAAATTCTCGAACTACGCCATCGGGTCAATGGACGAGGGGTCGCATAAGGCACGCCACCCTTTAGCCCCGATTGTCTTAAAGAAACTACTCCGGTGATGAAACCCCTTCTCCTAATGAAGGATCGGTTTCTAAAATTGTGCTAAACCGATCCACGGCGCCGCGCTATAAACCGTGAGGCATCAAAATGACGCCGCTGACGTGAGAAATCCACGCCGACGCAGAGATGAAATTTCACCGCCGCGACGTGTAAATCCACGTCACGACGTGACAGAGGAATGTTAAAATTGACGTCGCGACGTGAAATCTCACGTCGCGACGTGCGTAGAGCTTCAAAACACGCCACACGTGACAAGAGATGAAATTTTGACGTCAGCGACGCGGAGATCTCCACGCCGCGACGTGCGAGTGTCTCGCAAGAATTTTGAACACAATACCGCCCACTTTTTCGAACTCTCCACGTGTAAACATCATCTCGTATCACGCCAAAGACCCGTACTCCACGCTTCCGGGTCCTCGTAATTAAACCAACAAGCGTAAAACATCACCGGTGGACACAACCAGAAACCAAAATCACAAAATAACCACAGAACCTGGAACTACAAAATTCTAGAACACTCGGGTTGCCTCCCAAGAAGCTTATGTTTAATGTCGTTAGCCCGACGACCTAAACTCAATGTGATCAGAACTCAAACTCCCCGTGATCGTTGACTATACTCTTCCTCGCGGCCGCCAGCGAATGACTTGTTTGTTCCAGTAAGAAACTCGCCCATCAGACGGCTTCAAGCGTTGGTATGACCGCGGAATGCCTTCTCGTGATGTGAAACTTCTGCCCCACCATGTGAAAAGACTTTTGTTACCGTGAAAGGTCCGGACCAACGAGACTTCAATTTCCCCGGAAAAAGCTTTAGTCGGGAATTGAATAGAAGGACTTGTTGTCCCACGTAAATTCTTTCTCCGTGATGTGCTCATCGTGTCAGCTCGTCTTCTCCTTATAACACGGCGTTCATGCTTCATGCTTCAACTCATCTAGCTTACTGAGTTGGAGTAGTCGTTTTTCAACAAAGTACTGTCCATGTTTAGTTGTCGAGTGGCCCAATAGGCCTGATGCTCCAATTTATCGTGAAGTGGCACGCTCGCTATAAACAAGTCCGAATCTGGGACATACCTAAAGGAGTTTTAAATGCAAGGCAGATGCCCAGAGCGCATCGCCTATCTTTTAGACCAACTTTGGAGTTGTCGAATCGCCTTCTCGAGGATGTACTTGATTTCCGGTCGGATACCTCTGCTTCGTCGCTTGATCGCGGTGGTATGCAAGAGGATGTACGATGACGCACTCATACTTTCTTTGCAAACCTTGTCTATTACTCCATTGCGTAAAATGCGCACTCATTATCCGACAAAGCCTCGAGGAGTCAAAACGTGAGAATATATTGTCGCGTAAATTGAGCTACAATCTCGCATCATTGGTTCAGGTTGGAATCGGCTTCACCACTTCAGACATAGTTCATGTACCAACAAGATGTATAAATTGTTGTAAGATGCGTGAAATGGTCCCATGAAATCGATCCCCATAAGTCGAAACAACTCTACCTCCAAGATAGGGATGCATAGGTGGCTCGTCTTTTAGAGATGTTCCTGATTCGCTGACATTTGTCACAAGTGGAAACGAAATGATGAGCATCTTTAAATAAAGTGAAGGCCAATAAAACCCGATCAGAACCTTACTGCTGCTTCCGCCACCAAAGTGTCCACACGATAAAGTGTGACAATGGTTCGGGACACTGGCATTTCATCTTTCGGGCACACATCTCCTTATCACTGGTCGCATAAAGGTTCGTAAAGAATTGGCTCTTCCCAACAAGAGTGCTTAAGGTGTGCGAAACCTTTTCTTCTTCGATAGCTTAAATTCGGGAATCACTGGGCTACCAAATAGTTCACATGGACTGCAAACCAAGGAATCGCCTCTTGTCCTCAATAGCAAAAAGCCGTCTGGAAATTCGCCATTCACCGAACATCATCTCCGCCCTTCACGCGGGGGCGGTCTCGCTACTAAATTTTCGCGTCTTTCGTCTCTTGATTTCACGCCGAACTCTTGCAAATGTATGACCCACCCGAATCAACTGGTTTTACCTTCTTGGTCATCAAGACTTAATGGCCGACGATCGTTGTGTACCTAATAATTTCGTCATTGAATCAAATACGGGCCTCGAATTTGTCAAAAGCAAAGACAATGGCCACGCTTCTTCTCAAGAGGGTATAATTCAGCTTGGAGCCGCCATTCAAAGTCTTGCTTGCATAGTAAATCACCCAAAGATTTTCTCTCGTTTCGCCTCTAGTATCGCTCCACCGCATAGTCGCCAGATCACACATCAAAGTCAAATGGAAAAGCACTAATCCTGAGCTACAACAATAGGAGCCGATCAACTTATTCTTCAATACAAGAAAAGCATGTACGCATTGGGAGTCACCAATGGGACTTCGATTAGCAAATTAGACAATGGTTTCACGATCTGTGAGAAATCCTTGATAAACCGCCTATAAAATCCAGCATGGCCTAGAAAACTTCGGATCCCTTTCACTGAAGAAGGTGGTGGTAACTTCTCAATTGCTTCAATCTTCGCCCTATCTACCTCTATCCCTCTTGCTGAGATCCGATGTCCAAGGATTAATACTTCGTACTCATGAAATGGCACTTTTCCCAATTGAGTACTAAATCGGGTCTCTTCATTATCTTAAAGACAAATTTCAAATTTGCTAGACACTGTCAAATGAATTTCCCATTACCGAGAAATCGGCCCATGAAAATCTCAATCGCCTTTCTACCATGTCGAGAATATGGCCATCATGCATCAAAAGTACCCGATGCATTGCATAGTCCAAAGGGCATCCAATCGGAAAAGCTTTAACGTAATTCATAAAGTGAACGCTGTCTTCTCCTAATCTTCAGCTATGGCGATTTAATAGAATCGAATATCCATCCAAAAAGCAATATTCATACTCCTATTAATCGATCGAGTATCCGATCTAGAAACATAAAGTGGAAAGTGATCTTCTCGAGTGGCCTTGTTCAAATTTTCTCTATAGTCAATACAAATCTCCACCTGGCCATTGTTCTAGATGGCAAGAAGATATTGTTTTCGCCCCGATGATGCTTGTTCCTCCCTCTTCGGCACTACTTGAACACACACGATGCGCTGTCTCGAAATGGGGTAACCACCCAGATCTAGCCATTTTAGAACTTCTTTCCGACCACCTCCTTCATCATTGATTCACCTCCTCGCAGCTTTCCACCGAGGCCTCGCGGGCCATCTTCTAATAAAATACTTGCATACACATAGAAGGGCTTGATCCCTTTAGGTCAGCTAGAGACCATCCGAGTGCTTGTTTAGATCGCGAAGAACCCCCAATAACTTTCCTCCATTTCAATAGGATGATGAGATAATTACTGCAGCGTGATTCTACCCCTATACGCATACTCGATGGCTAGGTAGAGGTTTTTGTTCCATCTGGGTGGTTGCTCCATTGATGAACCGTAATAATAGCTCCTTCGCCTAGCGATCTAAGCATTTCCATTGTGCCCAAAGGAATCCATCCACTTAACGTATTCTTCGCCTCACTCTGTGCCTCGATGCATTCACACATACCAGCGGTCGTGAGACCACTTTGGTTAGACACTATAGCTCTACTATATCCACATTAAGCACGTATCACTGGTACGTCTCACCGCTCGAAGACATTGAATTTTACTTCTTCTTCAGACTCTTAGGCTCGCCTCGCCTCCGCACATCAATCATCAGCTTCGCCAGCTTGCTAGTGCTGGTCTTCCTAAGATAATCTGTATTTCATCTTCCTCCATGCTCCAAAACTATGAAATCGCTGGAAAGATAAACTTGTCGACCTTTACTAAGATGATTCTATTATCCTCCTAAAAGCCTAGATCCGTCTTCGCAAGTCAAGAGTGATCAGAGCCTGACCGCTTCTCCTAATCCTAAACGCTTTAAAGATTGATAAGGGTACAAGATTAATGTCGGGTACCTAAATCACGCTCAAAATCGCATTTCCCAATTGTGCACGGATAGTGAACCGCTCTGGTCTTTGAGCTTCATGTAGCTTCCTCTTAAGGATGGCACCGCATTCCTGGGTTAAGCTCTACCGTCTCGGTCCGCTAATCTCTCTTCGAGACAAAATGTCTTTCATGAACTTTACATAACTCGGGCATTTGCTCTAGAGCATCAAGAAATGGGATGTTTATATGTACTTTGAAAACATCCATGAACTTCTGAATTTGCTTATCCAGCCTTATGTTTCTTGAGACGTTGTGGGTAAGGGACCGTGATACCGCCTCAAGCTTCACTGTAGGTCTCGCCGACCGCTTCTCCCGTGACTGCCGACCGTGATCATCTTCGTTCCGTCGTGATCTCCCACCAACTGCTTCACGATCGGGGTTGCACTCTAGATTCCACTCTCTCCCACTTCGTGACTGCTTTAACGCGGCTCATTCCCATCTCTTCTCGGGTTTACTCAATTGCTCTCTAAGAAAGAACCCTCGCTGCCTTTCTCGTAAGTGTTTCTGCCATTCGCCCATTTGTGCCTCCAAAACTTTAGCTATGTCGCTTGATTGTTTAATCAATGTTTGTCACGCATGTTCGCCTTAGTCTCATTCATGAACGCTGAATGCGAAGTTAACATCTGGGCTAGAGCTTGCTCTAAATCCAAATTTTCTTTCGTGAGGTGGTTCATTAGGTTCTGGGCATTTGATGGCATATTGTTCTCGCATACGCCCATCCATACCCTTTGATTGTTTTGATTATTCCGGGTTCGATTGTTACGCCCACCCTTGTCCCCCGATTCCTCGATTCGTAGTCATAATTTCATACGCCCTTGTCGTGATTGATTCGATTAAACTCGACACGCACTGGCTTCGCTTCTACTGTAGTGTTACCGATCGACATTCCGCATTGCCAGGTCGTCTCCACAGATTCACACAACTCCCATGGAGCGGTCCCGTATGGCATGTGCTGCTCCCCTCTGTCTATTTAATGCTTGAGGCCAAATTCGAGCCACATGATTTACCAGATTGTTGAGGACTGCATTGTCTGTAAGCACCCACCGGTTTACCTAAGGTAGCCTTCCTGTGCCACGATTAGTGTTGGTCGCAAAGATCTTCCAATATCTCATACGCCCGGTCTGTGGTTTTCATCAATGATCCCCTCCTGCTCGAGGCGGCATCTATCATTGTTCGGTTGTATTTCTCAGATCATCGTAGAAGGTGTGGACTTGCATCCATCCGGTTAGCCTGCGCTGGTACACTTCCGCAATAATTCATGGAACTCACCCCATGCCTCCGCTGTGTTCTCCCCCCTAGTCGACCAAACGCACGGGATCTTTCGCACCCGCCAGTAATCTTCGAAGGTGGAAAGAACTTGGTCAGAAACTTTTGTACCAACTCGTTCCATGTAGTAATGGAGTCTGGTGGCTGACTAGTTAGCCAATGTTTGGCTCTATCCCCGAGTGAGAGTGGGAATAACCGCAATCTTAGGGCTTCTTCAGTAACTCCGTTGTATTTGATGGTATCGCAGACTTCGAGGAAGTTAGTCAAATGCATGTTTGGGTTCTCATGGGGTAGTCCATGGAACAATATGTTCGGAAGACCAGACTGACCGACTTCAATTCAAATTGCTCGCCAATCGGTGGCTGCCTGATCGCCGCCTCGAATAATCGCTGTGGTAAAACAAACTCATCTAATAGCATGTAAGGATCGCCCTGTCGTATAAATGGCCCGGGCGCTTGATTCCTATTTCGCTTCTTCCGTGGTTCCGGGCTTTGTTCAACGCCCAAAATCTTGTTCTTCGTTTTCATGACTATTGAAGTTCTACTGCTCGCTCGTTTCCTGCCGTTAACTGTAGAAGTCTTTCCCGCTCAGATCACATAAGTGTTGATTAATCCCATGGTCAGTCGCATGTACCAATCGAAACCCGCATCGCAATAAACACACAAACTAACAAAACCCAATTACCAAAGACTTGTAAAATAACAAAAGTAAAGAAAAAATTCGTATCATTATCTATGTGCTCACTTCTCTATATCAATTTAAACCTTCCCAAGAATCTACACTAAAAACTTGACAGCCGATAACGCGCCAGATAAAATGAATGCCTAAATGATGCTAGCGCACGCAGAGTCTCAAGTAAGTAGTGTAGTACTTAACGCACGGATATCGATCCACAGGAAAGGTAAATTGACTACAAGAGGTTCGCTTCTGCATAACATCCGAACAAAAGAGTTTAGGTAAAAGTAAGAGGGAACCGCAACTAAGTCATGATTCTAGTGGAATTAATGGTGTTGGTGCCTAGGGTTAAATCGCCCTATCACGTTTCAATGGATTACTTTTCTAAAGAAATCGTATCCAATCTATTTGTAATATGTCACTAGCGAGGGTGATCTTGCCTACGAGATATCCTCTCTCTCTCTCGAGGTATTTCCGCCTATCTCGCGAATAGAATCGGGTATATCTCTATCTCGAATTTATTCAAATGCTTAAAATGTTCTAACTTCAACAAGTTACCTTCAGTTCCCAATATCTCTATTAACCGACCACTAAAGGCTACTCTATCCAAATCCCTCGAATACCTCATCTCGAATCTCGATCTCCAAAGTGCGACATGCTAACATTGCCGTACATTAACATATAATCAAATGCGTATAGAGTAGACGTGATAAATTAAAAACAATCAATAAATACGAACGATCAAACTTTAATCCATCGACATGACAAAGGCTCGATGTAACCTGTAGAAGATCTAGAAACATAATCAAGAAAATATAAACTGTTTAATAAAGGAAACATTGTTCTAAATCCGAAAATATCCGAAGATGAAAAGCGTTATTAAATCCCGCACTTCCTTGAAGTCGTCACCGCTTCCGAAACCTCGCGTATTCGCTTCATAGCGCTCCCGATCTCCTCGATTTATGAACCCTAATTTACTTTTAATGATGAGGGCAGATTTTCGAGCTGACGTCGCGACGTGGTGACGTCGCGACGTGGTGGTGTCACGACGTAGGACGTCAGCGTGGGGACGCCGCGACGTGACAAGATTTCATCGCCTTGTTCCCATTTGTTCCAAAATTCATTTCCTCAGCGTCGCTTCTTTCACCCCAATGCTCCTGCATTCACAAAAGACATCAACTCAGTATTCTAGTCACAAAAACTATAACATTACTCTAAAATAAACAGGAAAATGTAGACTGACGCGAGTATAATATGAGTGTTTTAGGCACTCATCAGCTGTCTTAGGGATATCTGTATCCCTAACCCTCAGCTGATGGTAACCAATGCGAAGGTCTATCTTGGAGTAGACTCGCATTCCTCTCAATCGATTAAACAAATCGGCCAATCCTAATGGGTACCGATTCTTGATCGTGAACCCTGGCTCAACTGTCGGTAATCAATGCACGAAGGGTCTTGTCCTTCTTCAAATAGAACCGAGCGCCCATGGTGAAGTGCTCCTGCCTAATGAACCCCATCCCAAGAACCCCGTGAAATGGGACTCGAGTTCCCGCAACTCAACTCGTGCCATCCCATGCAGTCATAGAGACGGGCGGCATCAGGTGTAACTCGATACTGAAGTCTACAACCCTCTATGGAGGTAGTCCAAGTAGCTCATTTGGAAAAACATCCACATACTCGCACACTACTCGAGGTAGATCTAAGTCCGGTCTCTCCTCGTCCTCTAGGGTAAGGCTCGCTAGCCAACCCGCTAACTGTCCCTGACACTTGGACTCATATACTATATGGGGCAAAATGTCATGCTTGTCTCCCTAAAACACCACACGAGTACCGGGCCCCCGTGGTAAAGGTGAACCCTCTTACGCTCACAATCGACACGCACCCCGTAAGTCAAGCCACCAATCCATCCCTGTGATGACATCGAACTCTGACATGTCCATGATCCTCAGGTCCACTGTGAGTAGAGTCCCCGAGATCTTTAACTCACAACCTCGACATACCATCCCTATTCTCACCCTTATCCCTAGGGGAGAACTCACATACAAAGGCTCTTCTAAGGTCTCAACCTCTAAGCCCAACTCAATCACAACTGATGCAGCGATGAATGAATGCGACGCACTGCAATCAACAACACTTTGCCCATAGGCTTAGATAGCAAAACGCACTCGTATAATCGGGCCGACTGGCCGACTCAAATTATGTGTGACGGCGTAGACACGCCCCGGACCTCGATGTCCCCCGCCCGTGGGTCTCGTCCTCGCTCTACCCAGCCTCCGCCTCCCGGGCCCGCCTATGAAATGTGGGGTGCCCTGCAGCTCCTCGGGCACCGACCGTCCCGGGCCTCGCACCGTACGGGCGAACGCATCAGATCCTCTCCCCGTCCGCATCGACCGGGACCGCGGCCGTCTCCCAAAAACCCCGGGATCCTCGGGCCTCGCGGCCCCTCCTATGTGTCCAGTCACGACAATGGTAGTATACCATCCGCCTACTCGACCGGCAACTCTAACTGGCCCCCGACCCGATGGTCAGCTTACTCAAACTCTCGCGAACTAGAAGCTCTCACCTCACTGAATCGGAGTTAAGACTGACTGTCCATCCTCTTGCTACTGACACTCACATCCCGAGTGCCCCGAGCATCCTCTATCTCTCTTTATGGTCGTATCGCCCTAAACTATGGAATCCATCCCGAGGCGAAGTCCTATAATCCCGCCTCGAACGGACAACTTTAAATTCCATTCGACCTCCTAACCTTAGCCCGGGCCAGGCCACGTGATCATCAACAAACAGGCTAGCCTGCGGAACCTAGTCACATAATCCATCATAGCTACCGCCCTCGTCTCAAATTTCTAGAACTCTTGAGCCTGCATGCCTCGCAACTGGAAAGTACTGCCATGAACAGCCTCCCCAAACTCGCCCATGTCATAACCTCTCTAAGTCTCTAGAAGTTCTCGCCATTTCCATCATACTTGCTCCACCCTCTAACCGAACGCAGCTAGTCTAATTCGGGTCGCATAAGAGGTAATCTCCATAGCCTCTAACACATTCTCGATCTGCATGAACCAATGGTCTACCACCATCGGATCTCCTCCCCCTGTGAATGTCGGAGGATGTTACTCCCTAAACCTCTGGAGGTTACTAGATCTTCCCTGCCTACCGCTATACTCAGCCTCGTGCGATGCGCCACAGAATACCTGACAATTTCGCAAAGCCCCGTCGATCAAACACCGGTGGTGCCTGACCAGCACCCTATGGACGCCCTCTACGTCCTCGTCCTCTACTAGCCATCTACACAATTAACATGGCAGTTAAATACAATACAGTATCTCTAAGGCATAAACACAACCTCGAGACACTAATCATACACATAAATCAGTGTATACACATTGTCCTTGCATTTACAGGTAATGCAAGGCAATCAATTTTGCATTTAAAATATTGTTTTCAACAAAATTTTTATTTTATTATTATTATTATTTTGAAAATTTTGTCTAATTTTATTTAATTTAATTTTTTTTTCCAATTATTTCCAGAATACTCTAATAAATTTATAAAAATTTATTTTCACTCATTTTTCTTCGCTCACAATCGTAAACCTAAGAAAATAATTTTCTTCACTTTCATGATCTAACACTAACCCTAGTGTTCACCCTTAAAGTTTATTTAAAATTTTATTTCATTATTCTAAACAAATAAATTTAGTAAAATTCTATTTCTTTTATTTCCTTTGTTCCAACTATTAATCGTAAACTCCATAATTTTCCACACTTCATCCTATGTTATTAACCAAGCATATCAATCATATAATTTCAATCGCATAACACCTAACAATTCATATTAGGCACAACCAAGCATGCAAGCACACTTCACAAAATCCAATCACACAAAACACACCAACACATGCATGCAATGTCCTAGTTTTGTCCCGTGATTTCCTAGGTAATCTCATACCTAAACTCAACATCGAACCACACCTAGTGGTGATGTTCTTACACGACTATGGCCTAAGCCCAAATCCTCAATCTCTAGGTTTCCATATACCTATACTCTACATCAACCACCTAAATGGTGATGGATACCCAAACTCGAGCTCCCTGTGCATTCTGTGATACCCAGTTCGACACAAGCCGTGACGCCCCAAATCCCGGGTCCGCTTGATCACCACAACCTCGCTGAATACTCAGGAATGCTCGGGTGACCACATTTTCACGGTAAAATCGGCGTAGTCTCCTTTGTACGGGAGCTCTAAATCTGTAAATACGTAACTCCGCATAAACCTGTCCCAAACAAATTCAATATAACAAGCTTTATGATTTAAAACTACCACTGGGGCCCATAAACAATACTCTCAATATACACTTAACCAGAATCCAACTATATACCCAATAGTTACAAGAGTTAATATGTTTACTTTATACAATACATACATTAAACTTAAAAGTTCCCAGAATACATGTATACATCAAATACAAACTCGCCTCTTCTAATCCTCTAGCCTCAGACGAGCCGTCCCTCGCACGCTCCCTGCACTGCAAAATTAATATCCCCGACAGTGGTGAGCCAATGCTCTATGAGTGGAATCGCCTAAGGGGCTACTCACCACCTAAGTGCAAAGGCAATGTTCCAATGAAAACACACATTCAAGCAAATGCATGATCCTACTTGAATGTCTACATGACCAACTCAGATCCCGAGTCCTCACCGACACCATCACACTCGCCTAAGCCTCGTATGAAAATTATTATTTTGTTTGTTTGTGGACAACCCTCCACGTGTATATATCAATTGGCCGTCCGACGATTGATATATTATTTGTTTGTGGACTACCTCCGATGAATATCAATCAAGCCACCTAACGAGATTGATATTTTTAATTTGGACTACCCTCCGATAAGTAATATTTGGGACAACCCGAATCAAGCTTAGACTCATCTCATGCACTCACTCCTATAGTCCTAGGTGTTCTGGGAAGGCATATGGAATACATGTGATACAATTCCAATGTATAGCCTATTCATTGCAAATATATACACATGCATTATATTTACAAAAATTTTAATTCACACAATCATGTCATGTAAATTAATTAATTCATACATCAAAATTAGCTCACTTGGGCTAATGATCAAACACGGTAATTCTACTTGAATTACTAATTAACATATATTTTCAAAAATATATTTTTTGAGAATATTCAAGTCGGAATAGTGAAACCCTGCTACTATTCCCGAAAAATCACAAATCATCGCCTACCTTATGAACTCCGGTTTCACGGCCATTTCCTACTACACCGTAAATCTCTAATACATGATTAACACATGAATGCACACTTAAATCAACTCCAAATAGCCATGGAGCAGTCGGCTGCTCCATTTTGGTTCCAAAATTATATCACCCGGGTCCCAAGTTTCAGACCTATCGACCCGCCCTCACGGCCCTATCCAACTCAAACATTCGTAGAAACACTTAAACGGAATAAAACCCAAGCAGGAAACCCCTACCTCTCTCGGAGTTTGTCAAAACTCACAACCGTGTCCATGCGTATGTCTCTCCGCGTAGAGCAGCTTCTCCTTCTTGTCCCAAGATTGGCGACTATCGGGACCCATTCGTATTTCTAGAGAGGAAGTTCTCTCTAAAACTCTCTCAACTGCCACCACGCATCCCGCCCTGCTCTCGCCTGCTTCTTTCTTTTTGGTCACTTAAATTTGGGGAAGACGGCCACTGTTCCCCCTTTTGCTTTATTATCATTTAATCCATTTTATTTATTAATTCTTCTTCACTTTGACATTCTAAGACTATCTCTACATTCATTTTCGCATTTCTCTACTCATACCACTTATATATGATGAGCATTCTGTTATATGTGACTTTCGTAGCATTGAAAATCGTTTTACGGCACCCGAAACGCGATGCCTCGAAAAACGTGCCAATTCCGACTGTCTCGGAATATTACAAAATTTTACTTGCTAACTAGATTTTTCTCGGTATTTATCTAACCATGAACCCATTTCATCATTTGAGATCTAGAGAATAAATTACGGATTTTTTTTAGCTAAAATTTCAATTTTGTAATCGAAATTACGATTTTGCCCTTATTCCATAATTTGGAATTTCTCGGGTCTTACAATAATGCTTGTATCAACTCATTTCCTTGGATGCAAGTTCATAATACTTAGTTTACTTATAAAAATAATAATAATAATAATCACATTAATTAGTTCGTGCAAAGTGGATCGCCTCTTCTTTATTTTGAGCTCGGGAACTAACCTTGAGAAGATTGTTCTCCTTGATATACTGAGGGTAAATGATTTCAAAGGTGCATCAGGTAGAGATCTGCGACAATTGATAACCATTGTTTAAGTCACATTATTTTTTACCATTTGATTAGGTTGCTTCGTTTTCTTTGTCATTTGCACACGCTTTGTCATGTAAGGCTTACTCTTGCAAGTGTTTGAACTTTGGAGAAGAGAAGGAATAAATAGGATTTTTTAAAAGGGGAGAAAGAATCAGTGGATATGTATCTGGGAGATTGACTAAAGCATTATCCTTCGCAACTTTAGCCAATGTTCTCCAAAATCAACGACGAAATTTACTTAATTCAAATGTCGTCGTTGACAACGACGGCATTTGAAATAAGTGGATTTCAAATACCGCTGTTGACAACGGCGGCATTTGAATTCCTTTAAAAACCGCTGCTCGCTGGGCGGCTTCAAGAGAAATCAATCACACAGCATTTGTTACGCAGATTACACACTTAGTCAATATTTTCCCATGCGAACTGATTTTATCTTTTTTATTTCCAAACGTATCATTTCCGTACAAAACTCTGGTATTTGGTCCGGCGAAATAATTGGGAAAAGCTGGAAAAAAAAAAACCCGTGTTTTACTTTTACTAAGCTTTTTAGACATTTAGTGTAAAAAAAATAAAAAATTCCTCATTAGAACTAAATGAAATATAGTTTTTACCAGGTGGGAAAATATTTTTTAGAAACACACTTTTTAAAACTGTCTTTTTAAGAGATGTTTTCAATAAATTGTAAAATCTTACACCAAAAATATCTTTTCAAAAGAGACACTTTCAAAAATTTTGAATTTAAGCTCATTTTTAAAAACTCAGAAAACGAAAAGTGTATTTTGAAGAAACATTTTTTATAATTTCAAAAAATTTGAATTTAAACTAAAAGTGTCTCTTGAATAAACACTTTTTAAATTATTGAAATGTTATACTAAAAGTGTCTTTTGAAAAGACATTTTGGGTACTAGGCCCAGAACCAGCTCTACCATTCACCAGGTCTAGAACCAGCTCAACCATTCACCAGATCCAAACACATCTATCCACATGTCAGGCCCAAGTATCACCTTCTAGCCGGTCAAGGGATGCAACACCTAGACTTATCCTCTCCCGGTTAAGAGCCATCTCTAGGAAGACAGCCGGCTAATGATTACCCGCCTGATATCTCAGTTTAAAGACGCTTCCCCCCCCCTATATATAACCGTTTTGGAGGTGGTCAAACATTTCTTAGGGGCACAAGTTGTAGCCCACTTGACCATTAAAAAAGGAAGAACAGATCATGGCGCGCAAAGAATGCCCTCTTTCCCCTTCCGTTTAGGAAGGAAACCACCTACTTTCCAAGGAGATCGGATCATCTTCCTCTTCCATAAAGGAAGGAGGAATGACATTCTTTACTGAAAAAGAGGTTGACTCTTTCACTCTTCAGATTCCTTGATCTGACTTAGCATCGGGCAGGCTAGCGGCGCACCACCATTGTTTTCCCATTTGCTGCTTAAGGTGTGCATGCCGCGCATTAATGCTCCGACCATCCGCGGACTCAGAATCTAAGAGACTACAATCGCGCCGTCTGTGGGAACAACCAAGCAAGAAAGCTCATCGGCGATTTGCGAGGGCTTGGCTACATCCGCTTTCAAGTGATCTCCCATCCCCCTAAGCTTTGGTAGTTCCGAACACCTGCCGAACCGTCTGGCCACCATGACCAAAGAACCCCGTGAATCACCCCAAAGCACTGGGCCCCTTCATTGGTCAGGATATGGAGGCAAAGCAGAAGAACAAAGCAGACAGATGGCTAAATCTGCAGACGTATAACCATCCTGTAGCAAGAAAACGACCGCCTGCGGGCTCGTCTGGAAGGCGAACGGATGCAAACGACACGAGGAAATAGCCATCCTACACCCTCAATTAAACAAAATAGCGCAAGGAGCCTGTATCCGACTAGCCAATGTCGACGCCAGAGCGGATGACGAAGCACTTCGTGCCAGCCTCCCGTCTGATCTCCGCTACCTCCAAAAGAATAAATGTGGAGGCTGAATCAAGGAAGAAAGCCTCCACTGCTTTAGTCGGTCCGTCAATGCAGATGCCTCGTCTGCACGGAGAGAATTTAGCGTATAAGGCTAATGAGCACGCTCCGAAAACTTACCCCGTGGCAAGGGTGCAGCACCATCACCGCTCGTACCCACCTTCCAGCCGCACTAACCCCATATGCCTCGCACATAATGTCCGGGCCCGAGGACATGCGCCGTCCCTACCAGTCAACACATCTTGAGTTATGAGCCTCCCTGTGGCTTTGTCATACCGCCGTTTACCATGTATGATGGCTCCTCTGACCCGTACGACCACATGCTACACTTCAACCAAGCGATGATCTTGAGCGCGGGAAATGACCGCTCGCGGTAAAGTGTTCCTGCCACTTAAAGGGACCCGCCCGCTTCGCTCCACAAACTCCCGAGGGATCCATCAACTCGCTGGAGTTATATTGCATTCGCTTCCCATTACTTATGTTCGTCCGAAAGCGGAACATCAGCCTACTACGTAATTCATCTTAAAAAGCGGGTGGATGAATCTTATCCGATATTTCACCGTGACGACGACAAGTCAGCCCAACAACCGATGCATTACGCATGGACGCGTCCCCAAAACTTTCAAGCAAGCTGGGCGACTACTCCCTCTTCCAATCTCTATCTCGTGGATCCGCCCGCGACGATGGAAGAACCGGCATAAACGGGCTGATGGGCCACTCACCGAAGACAATATCCGGCAGCCTCTGACAAGAATGATTATAGCCCCAAAATAGAAAGATTCCACCAAAAGTGGCAACTGAGCGAAGGATCTAGAGTAAGAACCGTGAGGCAATTCCCAAGATCCATAGAGAAAGGAACCTCCTGCCATTCTCCAACATCTCCTATGACGTGACTCCCTCTCATCCGAGATCACCTTGACTTTAAATGGCCTGCACTAATTCAGTCGGATCCCGAGCAACGCAATCAATCTCTGAGGTGCAATTACCACAAGGACCACGGGCATGAAACTAACTGATGTCGAACCCTGAAGTTCCTAGTGAAGAAATTAATCCAAGTTAGCCACCTTGGAAGATACATTCGGGAGCCGACCCACAGAGCAGAAACCGCTCTAGTAGTTGAAAGAATAAGGGCAAATTTCAAAGCCCTATTCGAACCCCCGGCCCACTATCAATTACATATTACGTCTTATCGACACCAAGATCAATCCAAGCGAGGAGAAAGTTAGCCACACAGCGGCCACAACAACCGGTGAACACCATCGCATTCCTGACAACACTAGACAATACGCCAGATTGACGGCCCCATATTCTTTCCTCCCATTAACCCGTCCAGGGTCATCACCCAACACCATGATGCACTTGTGCTTACTTTATGCATTAACAATTTTGATGTACATAGAGTGCTTATTGACTCGCAAATACGCGTGACTGCTATAGCTTCAAATTCTCGCTGCATGAAAGTTCCACTGATGCCTGGGCCGTACCGCGTATCTCAACCGATGAACGGGCAACCACGCTAACCATGGGTGATATTACTCTCCCCGTCAAGGCAAGGCCGGTTATTCAACAAGTCTTATTTTCAGTTGTTGAAGACTTGGGGCCGTACAACACCATCGTTGGTCGAGCCTGACTACACGCTATGAAAGCAGTACACTCGACGTACCATCAAACAATCAATTATCTAACTAGTGCCGGACATATTGACCTCTTGAGTAGCCAATTAGCAGCTCGCCAGTGCTATCAACTGTCGGTACAAGAGCGTGAGAAAGGTGAAAGCTCCACCAATCCGGCCTCCGAGACCCAGCTTCTTGAATAGCAATCATGTACCGCCGCTCTAGGCATGCTCAAGGACAGGAACAATCGCTATGGATCCTAGAATCGACACTCGGCCGCCTGACAAACACCACACTTATAAGAAGGCCCCCCATGCCTGGGAGAGAGTAAGGAACACTATGCGGTGCTTTGTAACATCAATGTATTCGCATGGACCCACTCGAACATGACTGGCATTAGCCCTGCGCATGCTTCGCATAAGTTGAATGTCGCCCATCTGCCAGCCATCAGACAAAGAGTAAGGCGTTTCCACCCGCATCGCCACGTTATTTAGGTCAAGTAGATAACCTTCAAAGCGGTTCATCAGAGAAACTGGCACCTAAAATTATCGGCCAACGCGGGTGGTGGTACCAACGGTAAAGGTGTAAATGGAGAGGCGCGTAGACTATACCGACCTCAATGACGACGCCTTAAAGACGCCTTCCCTTTACCCCCGCATAGACCAGACATCGACGCTGGGCCACCGGGCATCGATGTCATTGCTCCCGGATGCCTTCGATACCATCACCCCATATGTCTATCGATAATGGAGAAAACAACGTTTATCACCCCACATGGACTCTTCTGCTATAATGTAATGCCATTTGGATTAAAGAATGCCAAGGCAACTTATCAAAGACTGGTGACCAAGATGTTCAGACCACTGCTGGGTAAAACCATGGAGGTATACATTGACGATATGTTGGTAAAGTCCAAGGAGCACTCGAACCACGCTACACATCTACAAGAAGCTTTCGAACTCCTCAAGGCATAAGGCATGAAACTCACCCTTCAAAGTGCGCCTTCGGGTCAAGGCCGGCGCCTCCCGGGTCTCCATGGCACCAGAGAGGATAGGCCAACCCTTCTCCCGGCGGCTGGTCCCGGGAATCCCCCGCTCCCAATTCTAGAAAAGGCACAAGAGGCTTGACCCGGCCCCATTGCCGCCCGGGGCTGCCCCATCTCGATCCACGCACCGCCTAAAATTATTCTTCGCTACCCTCAAGGGGGCTAACCAGGCCGGATGGAATGAGGAGTGTGATCAGGCCTTTATGGAAATCAAACAATATCTAAGTGAACCTCCACCCCATAGCCTGCCGAGACACGATATTTAGCGCTTGATGTCGCAGTTGAGGCCACTGCTCAAAGAAAATGGATGGAAGGCGAGGCCAATGTTCTTCAGCAGTAAGTCCTTAGCGCGATGTAAAACCGTGATATTAAATCCACCTTGAGCAAGCCGCTTTAGCCCTCCTGCAGCAACCAAGAAATACCAGACTTCCAAGTACCCCCTATCAGGTGCTAATCCAAACCTCCCTTCAAGTACTATTCACAAGCCTGATTTATCTAGGAGAATGGCTCGATGGGCGATCGAACTAAGCGGATACGGTATCTAATATAAGCCAAGGTTAGCTAAGAAGGGACAAGTTCCCGCCAACTTCTTCTAAAGAGAAATTCCCCAACCCGAACCTCGCCCGCGCATTAGCTTGAACTGTGGATTCTCAATGTAGACAAGGCCTCACAGACCGGGCCGGCATTGGTTCACTAAACCCCCGAAAGTGGGGACAAGATCGAGCAAGCAATCCAACTGGGTGTCAGCGCCTCGAACAATGAATCAAAATACGAAGCCATCTTAGTTGGGATTGAATTAGCAGCTGCGATATCAGCCGATAAGCTTATAATCCGAAGTAATTCCCAATTGGTGGTAGGACAGGTAAACGCAGAATATGAGTCCCGGGATCCCCGAATGGCCAAATATGTGACCATGGTAAAACAATGCCTGGGTAGCTTTTCGAAGAAATTTTTGAAGCTAGAACACATCTCCTGTGGATTAATGAAAGTGTACGCCTACCTGTGGGTCAAGGCTCTCTACTGATAAAAGAAACAATATTTTTGCCTATCTATTATCAGCTGGATTCCTCGATCGCCACTGTCCGGGTAAGACAGGTGGACGAAACGTCCCCTTCCTAGATGGACCCTATATCAACACGGGAGAACTCCCTAATGAGAAGAACAAGGCTCACAAAATTCAAGTCTAGTCTACCAGGTTCTCTTTGATTAATGGACAACTATTTAAGTGATCCTTAGATAGGACTTACCTGAGATGTCTAACTACTGAACAGGGGCAGTACGTGTTGGTCGAATTACATGAAGGGATATGTGGTAATCATCCAGCGGTAATCCCCAGCGATTACTGTGCAGAGCTCCACACGTAGGGGGGTGTTATCACAACCATGAAGCCTGACTCCTATTACGTGCGAAATGTGGACTGTTAACTATAGACCCCGTCTTAAGATCGCCAACTCAAGACTTAAATTCCATCTCATGCCCTTGGCCCTTTGCTCAATGGAGAATTGACATAGTAGGGCCACTCCCTACCGCCCGGCCTCAAAAGAAGTTATTGTTAGTAGCCACTGATTATTTCAGTAAATGGATAGAGGTCGAGGCTTTAGCATCATTCAAAGACAAGGACGTCACTCAGTTTATTTGGAAGAATATCATTTGCCGGTTCGATATTCCTCGATAAATTGTATCAGACAACGGGCCCCAATTTGATGATCGGGTCTACAGGAATTTCTGTTAGGAATTGAAAATAAAGAATCTATACTCCACCCCCCGGTATCCGCAAAGCAACGACTTAGCAGAGACTTCTAACAAAACCCTGTTGACTGCCTTAAAGAAACGGTTAGATTCAGCTAAAGGCAAATGGGTAGACGAACTTCCTGGGGTACTTTGGGCTTACAAACAACCGCCCGAAAACCAACCTAAGATATCCGCACTTAACGGCTGGATGCAGTTATAATCCCTACATAAATTCCAGATAGCCTATCCAATCGATGTGCCTACAGCTTCTATGACTAAGGACCTAAGACGGTAAACTAACCAAGGCGAGACAAGAATAGAGCAGATAGCATCTTACCAATTCACGATTGGAAAACCCGCACAATAAAGATGAAACCCCGAGTGTCTAAACTGTGTGACCCCGATACTAAGGAAAGTCTTCGAGAACACAACTAATCTAGTGGCTGGAAAGTTTCAGCCCAACTGGGAATGACCATATATTGTAACACAAGTTGACGAGTCTGGTTCATATGCACTAGATAAACTAGACGGAACACCCGTACCTAGAATGTGGAATGTTATGCACCTCAAAAGGTACTATTAATAAAAGTTTGATTCAGTCTCTAACCGTGTTTCCATCTCAAATTTTAATTAACAAAGTCCGGAGACGGTTGAGGCCCTATCCAGCCCAGTATGGTTGATGCCCACCTAGTTCATTACAAAGTCCGGGGATGGTTGATGCCCTATCCAGCCCAGTATGGTTGATGCCCAACTGGTTCATTACAAAGTCCGGGGACGGTAGATACCATACCCTATCCAGCCCAGTATGGTTGATGCCTAGCTGGTTCATAACAAAGTCTAGGGACGGTAGATGCCCTATCCGGCCCAGTTTGGTTGATGCCCAATTGGTTCATTACAAAGTCCGGGGACGGTAGATGTCTTATTCGGCCCACCATGGTTAATACCCCGCTTGGTCATCCATCTATTCCTACCCGACTAAACAAAGTAAATTACTTGACTCAACATAAAGTAAGCAACAACAGCAGATTTTCAAGACAAACACATGCTTTATTAAGAAACCCAATTGCTTGACATCGAAAGCCGGGGATATAACGCGTAAGGCACAAGCCTAAACTGACGACAAAAAAATACACCTAGTTCATTACAAAGTCCGGGGATGGTTGATGCCCTATCCGGCCCAGTATGGTTGATGCCCAACTGATTCATTACAAAGTCCGAGGACGGTAGATATCATACCCTATCCAAACAAAGATGGTCGGCGCCCATCGGGTTCATAACAAACCGGGACTAGATGCCCTATCCGGCCTAGTTTGGTTGATGCTCAACTAGTTCATTACAAAGTCTGGGGACGGTATATGTCTTATTCGGCCCACCATGTTTAATACCCCGCTGGGTCATCCATCTATTCCTACCCGACTAAACAAAGTAAATTACTTGACTCAAAAGAAAGTAAGCAACAACAGTAGATTTTCAAGACAAACACATGCTTTATTAAGAAACCCAGTTGCTTGACATCGAAAGTCAGGGATATAACGCGTAAGGCACAAGCCTAAACTGACGACAAAAAATTACAATCCTCAGTTCCCCAGAGGCATCAGGTTCCTCATTTTCCCTAGTTACTCTGATGGGAGAATCATACTGGATGCCTAGCCTAACCTTGACGGCTAGAAGACTCTCGCCCGCCTCTCTAACATCTGCATCTAGATCGGTGGTAGGAATCCCTGGGGTAGCACCTGAGGGGCATCGGGGATTGATGAAGAACTCGGGAGGTAACGACTTTAACGTGTCCGGCATCCCGTCAAAGCATATGGTTAGACGTCGCCTGGCATTGCCAGTGTTTGAAACTTAGTTATAATTAAATGTTAGACATTTAGATCTTCTTAGATATCTTAATAATATTATTTTAGTTCATAATATTACTAACTAATATAATTTTTAGTTAATTAATTATATTAATTATATTAGTTATTTAGTCAATAGTACATTAAATTTGAAACATATTTATATTATAATCTTATTTTAGTAATTTGAAACATATTACTAAAAGGCTTGCAAGGTGGTGGACTCCTTTGTGCCACTGTTTGCCGGTTTTTCACAGTAGATATGTGATAGACATCACAGTATCACGCAGGTTGCACTTTTCTCGAATACCATGGAAGAGGCTTATGAAGGGGGCTTAGAAGTGATTTTCAACTATGGATCAGGCCGAAGGCCGCAAGGACTAGGTCAGTGGTGTCTGAAACTGAATGGAATCCTCGCAGCCCAAGAACCTCAAAAAAAAAAAAAAAACTCGGGCTGTTTTTTTTTTTTTAGGAACACTTCTTCATCATCTTCTTCTACTAGTTTCTTCTTCTTCTTCTTCTTGGCCTATACTAGGTTATGTAACTGCCGAAGTGTGATCGCTTTATTGTAAGCGTTTGTTATGTAACTGTGAACGCCTTTTGACGTAATTAATGAAATTACATTTCCTGATATTTTTGCGCCCTTGCATAATTTATTCTTTTTACACCCGAATTCCCGACCAGAGGTAGGGACCGACTCCTCGGGTCATAGGCTGTGAGATTTGATAAAACTTGGACTGGATCGGCCTTTAGTGCTTCTTATGTAACATAATTGGCCGGCCCAAACTCAACAGTTAAGATGGCACAAGGCCACACGAGCTTGGCCCACGCTTGTCTTTTGTGCCCTAGGAAGTGAAGCGTTGCTAGGATTCAAATTGCCCGTAGAGGTGATGAGTCAGCGGTGCATTTAATGCATCTGCAGACGCTAGACGCTTGACATATAGGGTGTCATAATTGGATTTCACCTGTTCCTTCTTCTTTGTTACATCGCCCTATTTCTCTCCTGCTTAAGAGCTTCGTCATGGATATTCCGTACATTATGGACTGCTTGCCAGGCACTTGTTTCATCCTCATTTTCGTGCGAATGCAGCCCGCTTCTAGGTGCGCTTTAGCTCTCGTTGTCGGGCTGTTTCGCACGTAGCCGTTGGAGGGGGGTCAGCGTCCCTTAGGGCATGCTAGAACCGGGTGAATCTTCCCTGGGTCCATTGGATTCACATAGGTTCTCGTCTTTTACCAGTTTGGTATTGACTTGGGGCTGATTTTCGTCTTTTTAACTCCTCTGTTGTTGTCTGCTTACAGTATGGCGAGAGGTCAGGAAGAGACTTCTGCTACTAGTCAAGTTGGGCGCAGGCAGGGGCCCAACCGAGAGTCGCCTTCTGCAAGCAGCATCATCTCTTCCCTTTCCATGGATGAGATGAGGTCTTATTGTCAAATCCCCGAGGATATTGACTTTGAGTTATCAGAGGGCCTGGCTGAATCTATTATGGGCGAAGAATACAATGCAATGTTTTTCACCCGGAAGCAACTTGCAACCAGGCTTCGCTTCCCCGTGTCGTCCCTAGTCAAGCAATTCTTGCACTTTACTGTGAAATTTGACTCGCCTATATTCATCCAAACGTCATTCGATTCGACCGGATGTCGCGTACTAAACCTTCTTATTAGCTGTGACCTCTACTGGTGGAAGCTCTGCTTAGCTTACACCTGAGGTCGGCGACTCCAGTGGACCCTGCCATCCACATGTCAGCCTAGAGCCCCCGACTGCAATTTATTACGGGACTCCCCGATTCGCCCAAGTCCGAGGCGAAAGGAGTTATCCTGGTTAGGGGACCTTGGGATGAGACCCCGGGCACTCTTGACCTTCCGTTTTGTAAACGATCCCGATGTATTTCCAATTGTGTAACATGTGTGCCTTATACACCCGCACGATGTCGCGCGGACCTTATTATCGTGTGTTGCTTGTGCAGGGAAAAGCCGGGTGGTAGTTAGTGGGTGGAAAGGCCGGTTTGAAAAATCCCGAAGTTGTTGAAATTTCGAGGCGGGGCGACATCACGAAGTTCTTCTTACTTTGCAGAATGCGGGTGATTTAGTCATGACGGCTCACTACGACATTCGGTCATTCTAGCCCTTTACCCACGAAATTGTGGAAGGGAGCATTAGTTACTATGAACTGTTAAGCTTACTCCAGGGAGCTCATCTCGGCCCGAGAGAGCCGGAGGTCGGCAGGTGGTGGGGTGGTTATCGTACTGGCCCAAACAACCTTCCTCTGTTAGTGAGGATTCGGCCACATCCCGCAGTGTATCGGCGGCGAAAGGGTAGCCGTTTGGAGCGTCTTCCTTTAGCAAGAAAGGGCTCCCGTCCTGCCCCCCAAGTATTGAAGAGAAGGAAAGGGACGTCCGAGTGACAAAAAGTTCCTAAGGCCGGAGTGGAAGATTTCGTCCCTTGGGTTCCCCTCATATCCAGTCATCCCTGGATTGGGAAGAAGAGGAGGAGAAGGACAAAATGTTTGACCTGGTTCATAACTTTGCTGCTCAGAAGAGGAAACGTGATGCTAGCTTCAAGCAAGTGGTTGATGCCATCCCCGAGGTGGCAAGGGGAGAGATCTCGAATGTGCGACGATAATCACCTCGGGTTAAGCAGGGTGGGTTTGAATGACCAGCGGACTCACGGGCTGATGCCACCTTGGTGGAGTCGGGGATGCCTCTCTCCCAGGCCCGCGACAATTCCTTGATCCATCCTCCTAAGCGGGGCTTACGGTTTTGCCAAAGGCCCAGGAATAGTCGGGTTGAGCGTAGCGGAGCCACGGTACTGGCCCGTGCTCTTGGTCGTATCTTCCTCCGGGGCAGGCTCCGCCCCATGGAGGAGGTTTTATTTGAGCCAAAGGTTGCCTAGGAGATCATTAATCCCACTGGGGCACTTGCGGGCGAGATCCTCGGCGGAGCCACTTGAGTATGCAGGCCCTATTGCGGATGCCCGTATCTGTGCGGGCCGAGGGGAGAGGCGAAGAGTATGCTATCTCAGTCCCCGCTTCCACTGGTATGCTTGTAACTACTATGCTATGTTCTATCATTTTTCCAAGTCATTTGTTGTATCCTCAATATATCCATTTGTAGGCGATTACTGCTATTCGAAACATGGCCTACCAGCATCGGGAGTTCCAGTCCTAGTTGAAGGATGCGTAGAGGCTACGACTCTACGCCGAGCAGGCCATCTCCAACCAGGTGGCCCTGAGTGCCTCCTTGATGGAGGCGGAGGCAAGTTCACAGCACTGGGAGTCGGAGGCCAAGGCAGAGAAAGATACCGCTCGTCATGAAGCGTCGATGGCAAGATTGGATGCCGAAGAAGCAAGTAGCGCCCGAGCGCAAGTGGAATATGAGTTAGCCAGGGTCCACCACGCCTTGGCTTCTTCAGAGGATGCCCGAAAAAATGGGGGTGTGAGGTGTGCGCCTTGGGCGCTTCGAAGCGGCCCGATGGAGAGAGTCGGAGGCGAGGCCAAGCTTGTCTGGCCGATGAGCGAGGTTTCTTTGCTTCTAGGCTCGGTAGCGAAGACAGTTGTCGCTTTCGGGAGGCGAGGCTACAAGGGAAGAGAGGCTGGAGGAGGCTTTTGATGCAGGCTTTGACGTGATCTTTAATTACGGTTATGGCTGATGTGCCTTCGCACACAACATTTGTAGTGCCTTTCAGACATCCAAGTTATAGATATGGCGTTCAGAGGGCTTCATGATGCAGATCCATTAGATCCATATGTCTTGGTATTGCAAGAAAGACACAGGTCCCACTTAGTAGATACAGAATAGGTATGTATTTTGTGCCCACATCGTTGATATTTCCGGGTTCTTTGCCATGTAATTTATATATATTCAATTGTAAAATTGGTTTATTCGTTACTTGTAGTTCCAGGAAGTACTCTACCCTCGCCAGTAGATGAAAGCCTTTATCAGTATGTGGATGATGGATCAATGTATTCATCTATACGTGATCTGCGCAGGATTCTATGGTATATACCGCTTGGGCCACATCATGATTGATTGGCCACTTATCACTTGTCTCGTCGAGAGATGGCGGCCCGAGACACACGTTTCTTGTGTCAATCGGAGAGATGACGATCACGTTATAGGATGTTGCTATCATCCTTGGCCTTCATATTGACTCCCTAACAATCACTGGGACATGTGTGCTCGATGTGGCGGACTTGTGTGGGGCGCGAAGTAATCATCCCTTTCGCTCATGCTCTCGAGTTCGCTATCCCGTCAGGGTGGTTATGTGACCCAGTTATCCACCGGCCTGATATAGATCGGTCGCTTTAGACGGAGTCTTGGCGTGGTTTCATGCCGCGATGGGATCCCTTCTTGTTTGGACGAGAAGGAGTGCAGTTATATATTGCTTTCTCCCACTACTACGAGATCTGACACATACTGCGACTTATAGTTGGGGTGGTGCAGTACTAGCAAATACATATTGCGAGTTATGTCGACCCAGCTTGGATCATAGACGCGGTATTAGCGGTACATGTGCTTTGATACGGGTATGTAAAAATTATTTTTGTTACATCTGATTCCTTATACACAACACATCATTAGGTTGCTTACTTTCTGTTTATTTTATATTCAGTTATGTTCTTAGGAGAGGCTTCACGTGGGGCGACTCGATTTTGGCGTCGGCTGACATATCCCGGCACCACCAGGTTCCTCGTACGCTTACGCTGATGGCGATGCGGAATGTCATCGATGGGGACCTGGCGGGCCCTCGATGATGGATTACCAGTTGAGCCTACCATTGAGCGAGCCCGGCTAGGCCAGCTCTTCCATTGGGGGTGTGGGTGGAAGTACCTTTGATCACGGGTGCATAGCCCATCGGTGTACTCCTCTATATCGAGATCGACTAGATACCTGAGCTCTTGATCAGGTAATTATATATGTAAAATTATATGGTTCTATAGTAATTTCATTCATATTGACATAAAATTTTTTGACGTCAAGTGTAAATGTGTAGGTCTTATGGTAGCCATACGTCGGAGAGTTGGTTGACTAGCTTCCTAATATGTGCTTAGGCGATCAGAGATCGCCTGATATCATCGGCTTATATGTTTGAGGCGTTGAGTGGCATCGTCGAGGCGAGTCTTACTTGTAGGTTTGAAATTTCTGTGGAGATACCTCCATCTTGCTCTTATGAGTAACAGCTACATAGAGTAGATACACGTAGATGACACCAGAGAGATTAGGTGATGTATCATGCTCCATACATTGCCTTATGGGATACGCGAGCGGATAGGATCATCACTACACCCCCCTATGGTAGGTATGATGGACTTCCATGATCCATATATGTAGTGGTATCATGCATTATTACCGTTTTCATGGCACCACATTGCATAGGGATGATATGAGGTTCCATACTACAGTCGGTACTACTCAGGTTTTGGTAAGTTAGATTCTTGTGTTTCTAAAGTGTATTCCAAATTTTAATCAATAGATTATGTATTTATAATTCTTTGTTTGGTTCACTCAGATCTCTACCATGGCTGACATAGCTAATTCGCTCGTATTATGCTACCACCACGAGTTTGATGTACGACACATCATATTGCTCAATCGGTGTTACGGATCGAGAAGAGCATCGCATTACATACATGACTACGATAAGGAAAGCATCTACATCCACATGGACCATCATTCAGATATCGGTGTCATCATCTGAAATGCGTATGCAGCCCGTTCGAAATTGGGGAGGGAGAGAAAAAGTTGATCGGTGAGGTTGTGGTCTAGATGGTGGTCGTGGTACACTTGAGGCCGAGCTTTGCCTGCTTGATACCCCCGTACTTACCCCTCACCCGAGATTTTTATACCCCCACACACTGACACATCACCTTCCATACCCCCACACACTTACACATCACCTTCCATACCCCTAGACACTTACACATCTTTACCATATCTGTTGTCGCCAAAGCCAGAGCCAGTGTCCATAGCAGTAGATATCTGCCTCATCCCACGCTATCATCCCTACATTGCCTCCCATTGGTGACACCATCCTTGACCTTGTATCAGAGTTGGCTCCACTTCCAGTTAGGCGACCTCGTGCTCCACGTATACGTCGAGTACTTCATCCATGAGCTCCCTCGACTCCATCAGCTCTCTCGGTTCCCTCAACTCCCTCAGCTCCATCAGCTCCGTTTGAGATTGCACGAGACCCTATTGCCCAACAGGCTGTGTATTCTAGGCACCGTTCTAAGATAAATATAAAGATGTCATCTTGTGGGACTCATTTATATATGTTGATATTTTTATATATTGATATTTGTGTACAATGTTTTAAAATATTTATATGATTTTGTTTATGCATGGAGGTCATAATCAGCTAGTGTTCCTCCGCTAGTGTGCTTGTTTGTTATGATTCTTTGATAATCAGAAAGCTGGTGTCTTTGCCAAGATCTTAGTTTATGGTGCTTTTATTTTTTGTTGCTTTTGTATAGGTCTTAGGACATCTGTTGTATACATCCCCTAAACTCTGTTTGGGGTTGCTTTCCCAACCCTGTTTGGGGCTGCTTTGCCAGTCATGTTTCATTGAGCTCCTTATGCTTATTAGGTATGTACAAAAACAAATCAAATGACAGAGCTCCATGGCACCATTTCTAGACACATATTTGTCTTCTTTTGTTTTAGCAATCTGCATGTGGTAGATCCTTTTCAAAATAAAAAATGAAACTCTCTTTTTTTAAGGGTCTAGTGTTACTAAAAATGTTAATGAAAGCAATACAAGGATAAGTTGAACAAACAAATACAAGCTACTTGAATTATATAGTTGAAAAGGTATTATTATAAATTCAAAAAATTTAGTTATCAAATTAAGATAAAGATTTTAGAAATATTATTGTGGATATTTATCAATCACCTTTACAAAATTATAAAGAAATATTAAATAATCCATCATGTGTCTTACCTATGACCTCATCATCTTCAGGTCATTTTTTACTTGTTCTATAAGTTAATATTACATCAAATACTTCTAGTAGTTTAGTTGATAAAATTATACCCAACTTATTATATTTAGTACTCAAAATATGTAATACAATTTATATAATTTATTAAACCAAAGTATGAAGAATGGTATCAAATGAATAATAGAAAATAGATATACCAATCAAAAAATAAATTTGCAAGCCAAATAATGTGAATGGACCTACCAAACCAATTTTATAGCATTAATCAATTGGAAAATGCTTACAATTTTCTAAAATTGAAATTTTTTAAGGGTAAACTTCAAAAATATAAAAGTTAAATGACATAAATATCAACTACTCACTGTCTTCCCATCCTTGTAATAAATGACAAAATCAATATCTTTATAAATTTATAATTACTTTTTTTTTTTACATCAGTAATATCATATAGCAACGCCCTAATCAATTATGTGATTAGTTTACTAAATCCAAATTATTGACCAATTGTTGAAGATAAGACAGAGACAACGTTAGTTTTTTAGATTCTTATTAAAAGCAATTTGATTTGAGAGTTCAAATGGTTTGTTTTTCTTTTTTTCTTTTTTATAATTTACCATAAACATTTTACAACTGCTCACCTTGCATTTCCAGAAAAAATAGGTCCCACTGGGTATTTAAGGCATAAATGGAATGGAATCAGGATTCAGGCCACTAAATAAAACTAAAAACATTTATATTTTAAATAGAATAATGTAATTTTAATATTGTAGTAGGTATACGGGCATAATTTTTAATTTTAATGGTTTCACTTCTCCCCATAAAAAATTATTAATAACCATGGTTATCGTACTAATTTTGTGCATGAAGTTAATGATTAGATAATTACCCCTTTAATGACTTTGAAGAAGCTGAGTCACTATTAAGAAACAAATCAAAGATTAGGCTAATTGAATATATATATAAACATAAATAAAGAGATTCCAGCCTTTAGGGATTCCAATAATAACCATGGTTGAGCTATAAACCTTATATATATAAATCAATTACCCTCAGCCTTCAAAAAACTAGAGCGTTTGTTAGGAACAAACCAAAGGTGGACCAATTGAATATATATATATATATATATATATATATATATATATATATATATATATATATATATATATATATATATATATATATAAACCTTATAAGTAAAGAGATATTATTAGAAGTCGGATTATTGGATTTAAAGGGTTGGACGGGCATAGGAAATGACTGAATATAATATTATATCATTATAATACAAAGTAGAATAGATTTGAAAATTAAATAAACTTCATTAAAAATAATAGAAGAAGAATAGAAATCCGTGAGAGCTTAAAAAAGAGCTTTAGCTTATTGAACAAGTTGGGCTCATTAAAAAAGAGCTTAAAGAAGAATGGTATTAAATAAAAAATAATGAGCCTAATTGATGCCATATAACTTTTGTTCTTGTGAACGGCATTTGTTAAATGCAATTGCCGCTATTCTTGTTAACGATATTTCGATATCCAATTGTCGTTGTTCTTGGTAACGGTTTTTCAAATTAAATGCAATTGGTCTCCTGTAGTTGTGACTTTTGGCAAATCCGATTCTTCTTTATCCGCAGATAGCTGACATTACTTCCTTTCATTAATAGTTTGACATCGAAGTAACTTAATAATTTTTTTTTAGGCCAGCATTATTTCATACAAAACTCAATAATTTGAGAGTGGAGCTGAACAATTTATAGTAGATGAGTTTAGTTGAAAAAAACAAAAAGGAAAAAAAGTTAAGATTAAAAGGTGCCCATATTTTTAACCTTATTTAATTATCTAGTATTGGTAAGAATTCAAGAGGAAGACTACTCTTTTTAATTTAAATGAAATTAATTTTAAAATTAATTTTAATTTTTTTATTATATTAAGGCATTTGGTTGGCTGTCTTTTTTGTGGATGTAAAAATTAAAAACAAAAACAAAAACAAAAACAAAATATCTTGGTTGGTGGAGATTGTGAAAAAATCTTTAGCTAGTAAATATTTTGAAAAACTCATTTGAGGATATATTTGACTTTGACTATTGTGGAAGAACCTTGAATACTACCTCTATTGCTTACTACCTCATTTCTATTGTGCACAGTTAGGCGTCTTCGGGAGTTTCAGACGGAAATAAAGCGTTTGGAAAAAAAAATGATTAAGCTAGTTTGAAAGGAAAAATAATAATCAAAATAGTTCGTAATGCCGCTGTCTAGAACAGCGGCAATTTGAAAATGACTAAGCCGCTAATCATAATAGCGGCAATTGCCAAAACAGTCATATACCATTGTCTGTGACAGTGACAATTTGTAGTCCCCAAAAGGCAATAGTTGATCTAGCGGCAATTGCCGATGATAAAAAGCAGTCATATGCATTGTCGTAGACGGCGATAATTCTGCTTATATCCACATCGGCCCCAGAACTATTTTCCTCCTTTCTTCTTCCCCGCTACTCATTACGCTCCTCGCGTTAGGGCTCTTTTCCTCCTTTCTTCTCCGTACCTTATGCGCTCTGCTCCAGCCTTTTGGCTGACACTTTGATTGTCCAGGTTTATTTGGTTTATTTTTTATGTGGTTTGTGGTATGGTGTTATCTGTTTTTTATTTTTGTTTGTGGTGGAATTTAGAGTTTCATGTTGTGATTTGTGATATTTCTTGGTGGTTAGGATCAACTTTCTAAGGAAACAATCATATTTGGAAAAAAAAAAAAAGGGAATAAATGACCTACGGAATCAACAAAAAATGTTGTCAATTCTCAGAATTTTTTTGTTTCTTTTTCTGCAATGCTTGTTCCTTTTGTAAACAATGAAGATCATGGCCAATTTGTTGCATGAATGGAAATTAGTTTTCCATTTTACTTTGGCTCTAGACTGTAATTTCTCTTGCATTTAGAGAAATTACCAAGTGTTTGATACTGCGTTGATCGCAGTAGGAGGAGAAGTTGGAATCTTCCCGTTGCAATTCCAACACCTAACTACTATTAAGATTCCAGTTTTTAATTTCTTTTTACCTTTTAATCAGTTTACCTTTTCCTGCCTGAATCAAATTCAGAACTAAAATTTAAAATGAAATTCACAAATATATTACTATGAGACACAGTTGAAAGAAAATAACACACGGTTGCATTATGCCTAGGTTTGTTTGAAATCACACCATTAGTTTCATACTACTTAACCCATTTACATGTTATGCCAAGTCACATGAAAGTGCATATGAAATGTGTTAAGCTGAATCTGTTGTTAGAATATGAGCAAATAATGTAAGCTGCTGGGCTTATCTGTCCCCATGTGTGATCTCATGCTTGCATGTGGAGAGACCAATCAATAGCCGGTAATAAAGGTGTGGGGGAATAAATGGTAGGAGATAGTTGATATTGAAACCTATATTTGACCAAATTTGTGATATTATCTTAGAGACTTAGACTACCAATTTTCCTATAAACTTAGAATACCAATTTTCCTATAAACTTAAATAGTTAGGATAAGGGCCACATTGTATACCAGGCTAGCAAAACCATTGTCAACCTCTTTTGTATGACCTACTGCCACATTTTTAAAATTTTTGGATGACTTTCTTGCACCTATCACACACATATGCACAGAAGGTAATGGTGACTGTCTATAATACACTTTCTTACTTACCAAACAAAATAAAAAGAAGTGAATGGCTTGTCTGTGATATTAGAGATGCATAATTCTTAGGTAAGACTAAAATTATTGTATTTATGTATTGAAGTTCCAATCAAAATTATGGGTCTTGGACAAACCTACTTATTTTAATTCTTAAATGAGTTCCATCTCTCTCTTTGAATAAGACATCCACATGAGAATAAAAAGGAAATTTTTTTTTTTATCATAATTGTACTATCAGTGCCTCTACCGTAGCTACCATGGTACATCCTTGTCCATCACTGGTTTATTCTTAGTCTAAGTATTTTGGGTTTTGCTTTTAAATGCTATTTAGAACACATGTCTCCTTTGTGTCGGTGGCCCCTTGTCTCTTTGTTAGCATGATGGGATGAAGTTTGACTGTTGCAACATGACCATTTTACCTTATATTCTAGCAGTATGACATACTAAAACCCTAAAACCATAAAACCCTATTACCCTATTACCGTGAAACCCTTAAACCCTGATACCTTGATACCCTGAAACCCTAATACCACATTTGATACCTAATGCCTTGATACTGCGATGCCTGATGCCTAAAACCACTGATACGTGCCTTGAGAGCCTTGATGCCTTGAGTACCACGATGCCACGATGCTCGATTACGATGCCTTGAAACCACAAGAGCAGAGCCACAAGACCTAAGGCCTTAAGGCAAAAATCGTGTGCCTAAGAGCCTAAGGCCACAGAGCCACAGAGGCCTAAGGCCTAAGGCCCTAAGGCCTTAAGGCCTTAAGGCAAGGCTAGCCCAAGGCCTTAAGGCCATGTTGCCTAAAGGCCTAAGGCCACAGAGCCTAAGGCCTAAAGCCACAAGAGCCTTAGAACCTTGAGCCTTAAAATATATTTGCCTAAAGCCTTAAGAGCCAAGGCCTAAGGCCACGAGGCCACAGGCGAAACCGAAAAAATCTAAATCTAAAACTACAAACCCTTGAAACCGTATAAATGCTTGTGATACATGGGCAAGCTTGTTTCATCCAATAAATGATGAAGAGGAGTGGCCTCTTTATGATGGTCCTACGATTGTAGCACCTAAGTCAATATAGCTTGCATAGAGCGTGGACGTCCTAAATCAACCCGATTGCATAATGAAATGGACATTAGGGAGGGGAAAACAACTATCACATGTGGGTTGTGCAAACAACTGGGTCACGGTCTTGTAAGAATAGAAATCAAGTTCAGTAAACAACTGTGGCCCAGCAGGAATTTAAAAAATCATATATGCAGGTATATCTCTGTTTGTTCTAGCCACATTTGTTGGGAATTTGAAATTCATTTCATATTTTATTTCCATAGCATTTGAGTGTATGGTGAAGCTGAGAATTTAGAAATTCATTTTACGTGCCCGCCATCATGTATCTTCACATATATAGTCTATCCAATGTGTTTTATTGATATTTATAGTGCCTTTCAGACATCCAGATTATAGATATGGCGTTCAGAGGGCTTCATGGTGCAGATCCATTGGATCCAGTTGTCTTGGTATTGTAAGACAAACACAGGTCCCACTTAGTAGATACATAGCAGGTATGTATTTTATTACTTATCAATTAATATTTCCAGTTGTACCATGTAATTTATATATATTCAATTGTAAAGTTGGTTTCTTTGTTATATGATTCAGTACTTCACCCTCGTCAGCAGATGAAAGCCTTCATTAGTATGTGGATGATGGATCCATGTATTCGTCCATACGTGATTCGCACAAGATTCTATGGTATATACCGCTTGGGCCATATCATGATCGATTGGCCACTTATCACATGTTTGGTCGAGAGATGGCGGCCCGAGACACACACATTTCATGTGCCAGTGGGAGAGATGACGATCACGTTACAGGATGTTGCTATCATCCTTGGCCTTCGTATCGATGGCCCAGCAATCACTGGGACATGTGTGCTCGATGTGGTGGACTTGTGCGAGGAGCTGCTCGGTGTCACCCCACTCGCTCATGCTCTCAGAGGATCCGCTATCTCCATCCGGTGAGAAGTTATGTATGACCGATTATCCACGACACCTAATGCATATGAGGGTGGCTTTAGGCGGAGTACGTGGTTTCATCTTAGCGATAGGATCTTTCTTGTTTGCGAGACGAAGAGAAGGGAGTGCTACGTTCATCTATACTTTCTCCTTTCCTACGAGATCGACACATCTGCGACTTATAGTTGTGGTGGTGCGAGTACTAGCACATATATCGCGAGTTATGCAGAGCCCGGCGGATCGTAAGCGCGGTATTAGCGGTTGTATTACAGCGATACGGTATGTAAAAAGGTATTTTTATCACATACAAATTCATATACACAACACATCATTAGGTTGCTTACTTTCTGTTTATTTTATATTCAGCTATGATCTTGGGAGAGACTTCATGTGGGGTGACCTGATTTTGGGAGATCAACCGCATATCCAGCACCACCAGTCCCTCATGCCTTACATGATGACGATGACGATGCTCATGTTGTCGATGGAGACCTAGCTAAGGCCCTCGACAATGGATTACCAATTGAGCCTGCTGTTGAGCTAGAGCCAGAGCCAGCTCTTCCTTTGGGGTGTAAGTGGAGAGTACCTTTGGCGGGTGCATAACCCATCCGGTGTATTCCTCTTATACCGAGATCAGCTAAATGCACAAACTCTTGATCAAGAAATTATATATGTAAAAGTATATGGTTCTATAGTACTTTCATTCATATTGACATAAAAGTTTTTGACGTCAATTGTAAGTGTGTAGGTCTTATGGCAGCCATACATCGGAGAGTTGGTTGACCAGCTTCCTGATATCTGCTTAGCTGATCAGGAGATCTGGCGCACTATGTCACCGCTTATATGTTTCAAGACTGTTGAGTGGCATCGTCCAAAGCGAGTCTTGCGCCAGTTTAGGCTGCATCAGGAGATACCTCCTTCTTGCTCTTATGACGACAAGCTAAATGGGTGGATGCGTGGACTGACGTGAGAGATTGGGCAACGTATCATGCTCCATACATTGCCTTATGGGATACGCGAGCGGGTAAGATCATCACTACACCCCCTATGGTGGGTATGATGGACTTCCATGATCCATATATGCAATGGTATCGTCGTATTACACGACATTTAATGACACCACCACTGTATAAGGATGCTATGAGGTTCCATGCATACGAATTTGGTACTTTTCCTAGGGTTTGGTAAGTTAGAGTCATGTGTTTCTAAAGTGTTTTCCAAATTTGAATCAATAGATTATGAATTTATAATTCTTTGTTTGGTTCACTGAGATCTTTGCCATGGCTGACATAGCTAGTCGCTCGCGCTATGCTACCACCGGTTTAGTGTACGACATACATCATATTGCTCGATCGGTGTTACACCAAATCAAAGAAGAGCATCGCATCGCCGGCTACGATCAGGAGGCATCTACATCACATGGACCATCCATTAGACCTCCGGTGTCATCCACTCTAGTACGTATGCAGCCCATTCGAGGTAAAGGGAGAGGGAGAGGGAGAGGGAGAGTTGATTGCCGAGGTCGTGGTCGAGATGATCGCTGAGGTCATGGTCCATGTGACGCCCCAAACCCGAGGGTCCTGTTGACAACCCGTCAACCCATGGAATACTCGTGAATGTCGGGTAACCCAACACCACTCATGAAAATCGGGCAGATTCTCCTTTGTACGGGGAGCTCTACCCACAATACAACCTGTCCCAATCACATGGCAACCTGTCCTAATATTTTATAAAGACTACACCGGGTCCATATACAATTAAAATGGTAACGATGGCCACTGGTATACATCAATACTCACTAAAAATATCCAACCAACTATATTACATGGTTCAAGAGTTAATAAATCACTCTTAATGCAAACATATATTAAAATTTAAAGTTTTAATACATGTTTTATAAAACGAATACCAAAGCCACAATCCGACTTTCTTCTAAAATGCGGCCTCTAGTGAGCGTCGTCCTCCTGTACACTCCCTGTACCTGAAATAGTGATCCCTCGACAAGGTGAGCAAAACTCAGTAGTGATAATTTCCTACGTGGGTTACTCCCCACCTAAGTGAATACGTCATGGCGAACATTCACATTCAAGAAAATACATGATCCTACTTGAATGTCTACATGCCCAATCCCCTATCTCGAGTCTTCACCGACTCCCTCACACATGCCTAAGCCAAATGCAGGTAAATATACGAGTTTTTAAACAAAAGCTTTGTTCTACCGAACTTACTACAGGGATTTTGGTAGATTTATTAGACAAACCGACTCAAGGCGAATCATTGGATAACCACTCCAAAACAATTCATGGGCTCCTCAACGTGGTGTTGGACAATCTCCCAACACAATTCTCGAAAAATCACTTAAGTCGAAATTCCTTTCTAAACATTTTTTTCCTTTTATTTTCTTTCATGTCATGCACTCACTCCTAATATTCTAGGGTGCCCCAGTGCATATGGAATACATTATGCCAATCCCAAAATATTCATGCTAATATATTTTGCATGTGTATATTAGCATAATTAACTCACAATAATCCATGTTATTTAATTCACAATCAATAACACCAAAATTAGCTCACATGGGCTAATTAACAAATACAAGCAATTCATTTTGAATCACTCAACAACATAAAAATTCACACCAAAAATCACTTGAACATTGAAAACCTCAGGTTGGCACTGTTCACGGCCACACAATTAGAGATTTTCTCCACTCGGTTCAAATGTTTTGAAGGCGAAAGTGCGAGCTAAATCAAACCTCGCTAATATCCTAACCGTTTACATGGTTCTTAGCGAGAATAACACAAGTAGGAAAGATCCTACCTCTTGGAGTTTGAACTCCACCAAATCAGTCCACGCGTAGCCCTCGCCGTGGGAACAACTAACCTAGCGGCGACGAGCCGTGTCGAGCGGTAAATCTAGAGAAGGAGCTCTCTCTATCTCTAAAATCACAAACCAGCACCTACTTCCGTTTTCCCCCCTTTTGCACGTTTTCTTCTTCAATTTGAAGAAGAAAATTGTTCATCCTTGTCTTATCCTCATTAAACTTCAACTAATTCATCCGTCAATCCACCCAGTGACGATATATAATTAAATCAAGTCAATATTCTACATCATCTACTAATCATGTTTATATGTCGTGGATTGTGTGATAGTTTTCATCGTATCTCACGAACTCGTTGTGAACGATCTAAATGTAATTATTATCTGATTCTGGCGAAATCGCGTGGACATCGTTCCAGTATTCAACGATGATCATTGTCCTTTGAATCTAAGAAATTGTTTGCGGCCCGAAATTACCATTCACATTTTCGGAAAATTGAATTTTCTCGGGTTTGCATTCTCCGCTCCTTAAAAAGAATTTCATCGAAATTACGAACAATCTCTACAAATCACATGCGCCTTCTAGCGTGCACTATACCATGCATGTAAACTAGTCCTTTAATTAAGCAGTAAACCCGCGATACCTTCATCCTAAACAGAAGGGATAGTTGGCGCCATCGCGTCCTCCAGCTTCCATGTTGACTCCTCCATCCGCGGTCTTTCCATGGCACTCTCACTAGCCTCGCGGTCTTGTGTCGCGGCACGATCATTTATCATGTGCACTAGATCGCTTCTCGAAGGTGTCAGATGTCGGTAGTAATTTCTCCCCGATCATTTATGAAATTTGGATCTGGGTGTACCTCGGAGCATGGAGACGTGGAAATATATAGTGAACGACATGCTGGGGTAAAAACCAGCAGTGCATTCTCAGTGCCTACCCTCTCGAGTATTGTGAGGCGGAAAATGGATTATGAAGTAGGGTAAAATGGTAATTTCGGTCGAATCAGGAATTTTAGATTTCGGACAATGAAGCGGTGGCGCCGTTGGAATCGTCTCGCGAGAAATCTAAATTCTGCTTGTCGAGCCCCGTCGGTCGGGAACGGTCGAATTTCGCGTTTCCGAGCGTAAAGGAGTGCGGACGCTGGCACTTTATAGGTAGCCCGAGGCGCGTGTCAAGGCGTAGAGTCAAACTTGAGCTTAAGTTTAGGTCATAAAGTGACACATGTGATGCATTAGAGGAAATCTAAGTTAGATGGATAAGGATAAAGTGTAATCCAAGGTGTCGATGAGAAATGGACATGTGGCGATGATAGAGAGGACTTTCTCTTTGACGAGTCTCCCCGAATCGGTTTGGGGAGAAGAGAGACGGACGGAGAAAGAGAAAGAGAGGTTTTTTGGGAGAGCCACCTTCTCTCTAGAATTCCGTGATCGATTTGTCGGCTTCAGGCCCGAGACAAGAAGCAAAGTTGCTCCCACAGCCCGAGAGACTCACGGCGTGGAGTGCAGTTTGGGGAGTTTCGACAAACTCCGTAAAGGTAGGGGTTTTTCTCCTACTTGTTTTACTTTTTGCTTAAGGGTTATGTAATGGATGGGGATTTGTTAAGGCCTGGATGGCCGTGGGTTTCGGTTCCAAAAGATTCGGACCGAGTGAAGAAATCCCTAGAGTGTTTGGACAGTCCACGGACTGTTTGCATGATTTGCTTGATTTGTGCGGCGTTGTGTTATTGCCATGAGAAAATGACATGTTTGTGTGAAATTGTGGGCCGTTCCAAGACGAACCGCCGGATTTTGCCTTAGCCCATGTGAGCTAAGTTTATGTTATTATTATAAAATGAATAACATGATGTATGGGATGTAAATATGTTAATATATGCATGAGTGATATATTAGCATGTGTTGTATGTTTGGTGTGTCATTGCATTGCACTTAGGTGGGGAGTAACCCAAGTAGGGAAATTCCTTCTTGGGCTTTGCTCACCAGGTCGTGGGACCCACTTTTGGTCACAGAAGGCGCACTTAGGGATGGGCAGCATTCGGGACGGCCCAGGCGAAGAAATGGTAGAATGCGGCCTTATCTTGTATTTTGTTCTTTGTAAAATTACGGGCAAGAAACCAGGTTTGTATAAATTGTAATTAAATACAATTGTAAACAAATGCTTTTTGTATAAAATATACGTTTATGAGTATGGCGTGTAGGCCCAGTGGCCATTTTGAACATGTATGGGTCTCGTGACATGAGACACGTGATGAATTTCCGCGGAGTTGGCGGGTAGTCAACGAACACCGGGTTTGGGGTGTCACAAAAATTATCTCGAGGCCCAATAAACCTCGAAGCCCAGTGGCTTCCGCAAACATGAAACCTGACCACTCCTCTCTTAGGCATCACCTTGAGAAGGCGTGATCTCCCGACCTCGGAACTCACAGGGTCGATGTCGTACATCGACATAGCTCTTACGTCGGCTCTCGGTAGTGAAGGCGTTAATAGTATAAGCTCACCTTCTCGGAGGTGTCTCTAATCAGATCAAGACCAGTGATGGAGCTCTCTCCCACCTCGGTCCAACATATTGGTGTCTGCGTAGCCTCATCTGATACCCTCACATGTAGATTTGCCATGCGTATGCTCGCATGGTAACTGTTGTTGTAGGCGAATTCCACTAAGGGCAAATGCTCTCCAGCTACCCTTATGATCCAGGACGCATGTGATTAGTACCCAAAAAGTGCTATTTTGAACCCTATTCAAGATAGGTTTTGAGTGCTTTTTGCGCACTAATCATATCAATTAAGCCAATTGATGTGTGCAGGTCCACTTAGTTTCACTAATTCCATTTGGTGTTTTGGATAGTTTTGCAAGGTTTTGAGAACTTCAATCAGCAAGCTTAGCTTCTTATTGGTGTTGAATGCGAAATCACCGATGATTTCCAGCGGCCCAGGGCGTGAAATATCGAATTCGATGAAGAATTGAAATGAGAAGTGATGAATAAAGTGCGGAGAGGATGCAGTGAAGCAAGCGAGAAGCGAGGAGCAATCGAGTTTTTGCTATGATTGCGAAAATTTCGCTTGGATTGCGAAAATTTCGCAATCATAGCGAAAAAACTAATCCTAAGCGAGGTGGAAATTTTAAGCTAGGCTAAGCGAAATTTCGCTAGCTAAGCGAAATTTGCGTATTTGTAGTACAGGCTGCCTATCTCACAAAAAAATCTCTGTCTGGGCTCATGAATTCATGTTAAAGAATTCACTGTTGCTAGCGAAATTTCCCATTTTCGCTATCTATGTAGAATTTCGCTAGGCTAGCGAAATTTCGCTAACATAAGCGAAAATTTGTTATGCTAAGCGAGAATTTCTGCATAGCGAAATCTCGACCTGTGTTTTTTAGTATACTTGATCCCCAACTGACCATGTTTTGATGTATTACCATTTGACCCATATGTAATCTCATATTTTAGGTATTTTTGTATTTTCACACTTTGGGTTGGACTATATAAACCCCACGCTTTTTTGAACCCTAAGCGACTTTTCATTTTACTCTGAGTTTCATGACTTTCATTTTCGTCTCATTTTGCTCTCTTCTCTCTCCTCTTTCTCTCATTTTCTCATTTTGCCCAAACACCCTACATGAGGATGACAACTCAAGGGATGCTTGGCTAAGCCTCATAGCTTTGAAGAGGAGGGTGGCTAGCTTGGTTTTGGGGCTGTTGCAGGTTGTCCTCTTGCTTTGAATGTTACAGGTACAACATTTATGGTTCCCAACTTTCCAATCTAGGGTTTAATGCCATTTAATATCTTTCCTTGGTCAATACTTGTCATGCTTTAGGTTTCAGGGCATTCTTAATGTTAGATGCTGCTTGACATCCTTTAGATGTCGTTCTGAGCCATTGAAATGAGGTTAAGGTTAGGGTTTTTAAAGGCCCGAATGGGACTTTAGATACTTAGTGCGGTTTGACTCAAATAGAAATTGGTTCTAGGGTTAGGTTTTATATTTGAACAAGATCGGTTTGGGCTTTGACTATATATTTATTTGCCCTAATGCAAGGAAACCAACCGAGGACACTTATTAATAGCCCCGAGTTATCAAATTTAGTGACCCGAGCCTTGGTTACCATTTCACACTTCACTTTAAGCCATTACGGGTTAATTCGGTGAATAAACGATATCCTTTGTTTTTAACAAAATCCACAAATCCAAACAAAAGCCTCACCATTTTCCAAACAACGTGCAAATCATTCGTGGGATGAAACTCATCCGTGTTCGAATACTGAGACCGCTATACTGCGGTAGCTTGACTACGGCAGTAGGAGAACATAGGAAACAAATATTGTTGATTAGCTCACCCCTCTGTAGCTACGAATCGGCATTCTCCACGACTTATGTCCTCCTAACACTGTATGGTCCTTTACGATTGATCATGTCTAAATGCACGTGGGTGGAAAGTTGTACTCATGGTCGGCCGTGTGCCTGCCTTGCGACTCTCTTCCCAGTCTTGCGAAGTAAACCTCGGTCTCTATCTGACACTATGGATATTGGTACTCCATGTAGTCGGACTATCTCTCGAATATACAGCCGGCAGAATCTCTCCAGTGTGAATGTCATCCATACGGCCAGAAAATGTGCCGACTTAGTGAGTCAGTCCACTATCACCCACATGCGCATCATGTCCTTGCGATTGTCAGTGGCAGAGTGGGTCACAAAATCCCATCGTGGCGTTCTCCCACTTCCGCCGATACCTTCGATGTTTGAAGTAGCCAGCCCCGGCCACAGTTCGACCTTAACCTGTACGACACGTGAGACATCGTCGAACAAAGTCCCCTACATGTCTCTTCATCCCACTCCAATAGTACTGGCGACAAAGATCCTGGTACATCTTCGTGCCACTGAGTATGGCAAATCGAGTGCGATTGAAACTCCCACCCAGAATATCCTCTCTCGTCGATTATTTGGGGAACCACTACCGTCCTCTATCACAAGAGACTACCATGCGTATTAGACCGGTTTAGCCCTCGTCCACTGGCTGCTGATTATCCGGTCCACGATGGACCTTATCTCGTCACGCCACGGGACTCGATCACTTTCACCTTTCGATAGTGACGGCGCAGCCACTGAAGCTTCCCGATGTACCACGAGCCAGCTCACGATCTTGTAACTAAGCTTGTCCCATAGTCTCGAGCATCCGCCACTCTGGGAAGCTATACTAGTCAATGCTCCCACGTGACTTCGGTAGTGCATCGACCACCGCATTGCCTTACCGGGGATGGTAAATGCAAAGTGAAGTCATAATCGCCAAGAACTCCATCCATCTGCGTTGCCTCATGTTGAGGTCCCGCTGCGTGAAGATATACTTCAGACTTTTATGGTATGAGTATACCTCAAACTGCTCACCATATAAGTAGTGGCGTCAAATCTTCAAGGCGAAGACTACGACCGCTAACTCCATGTCATGTGTGGGGTAATTCTGCTCATGATTCTTCAACTAACGGGAGCCATAAGCTACTACCCTCCCGAACTGCATCAAAACACATCCTAGTCCAAACCCTCAAGGCATCTGGCCTAGCTGTGTACCCTTGTCCCTGTCTGAAGACTATCGAGATAGGATCATGTAGTAAGTCTCACTACTTGACTCCTGGAATGCCTTCTCACATCGGTCATCTAATCAAACTTGACCTCCTTCGGTCGATCCGGAGTCATAGATCTTAGCTAATCGGAATCCTCGATGAATCTCTGTAGTACCCGACTAATCCCAGTGCATATCTCGAGGCCGGCTTGGCCTCTTCTGACTCATCACGGCCTCGACCTTCTCTTGGTCCCTTGACATGCACGATCTTCGACACACGTGTCCCCGAAAATCTCACCTCGATGCGAAACTTCGCACTTACTAAACAGGCGTCACGGTTGATGGTCTCTCAACAATTGTAACACAATCCTCAAATGATACTCATGCTCCCACTCGGCGGAGTAGATCAAAATAACCATCCACGAAGACCGACAAGCCCAGTCTAAATAGGGTTGGAATACCCTATGCATGAGTCATCAGACTCTTTGCTAGCGCATTCACGTCGATCAAAAGGGCATCAGCTGTAAACTCAAAGTGCCATAGTGAGATAGCAAAAGCATTACCTTGTATATTTGGGCGATCCATTGCGACTCGCGTGGTGTGATGGCATAAAATAGGCATACTGAACGCATCCTGCACATTGGGTCCTCGTCCTGCGCCTCGGCCCATAGTCTGGCCTCTACGGCTGCTGATAGCTGGAGGTGCCGATGCGGCTCCACGAGGTGAAGCCCGGCTCCTTTGGCTGTACCCGGGCGTAGGAGGAATATACGCCATCCTCACGTCTTCTTGTGGCCCGGTAGGCTGTCTTTGCGTCGAAACACAGGATCCACACGTATGCGGGGCGATCCCTCTTTGTGTCGGTACAGCAGCCAAGTGGTAGCACACCATCTCACTTGACCTGTGAAATGACTCCCCAGTCGTCTTTGAATGGGATGGGTGCTGACCTAGAACCATTGGCTGAAGCCTTACCTTAACCCGCAGAACAGAAGAGAAGTGACTCACCTTCCCTGCTTTGCTTTGCTAACACCGAGATCGAGGTGCTCAGGAGCATCCTCGATCTCTCGAACACGCTTCTCAACTGGATGAACCAGTAGTGCATACCATCGGATCTCCTCCCCTGTGAATGTCGGAGGATGATGTACCCTAAACCTCTGGAGGTTACTCGGACCTCCACCGGCTGTCTGCTTTGCACTAGCACATTGCAATGCGACGGTCATAATACCCTACGACTCAGCAGCATGCTGGTCAAATACTAGTGGTGCCGGACTGGTACCGTGGACTGACCCTCGTCCTCGCCGACTAGCCATCTACACATGCCAAATGGCAAGTTAAATTCTAATCTTGATGTCTACAGGCGAAAACACGACCTCGAGGCAGTATTCACATCTGGGGAAAACATTTCATACACAAGATTACATGCATTCATAAATTGTCACGAGAATATTATTTCATATATTAAATCATATGCAACAAAACCAAAATTATTTTATTTCATTTTATTGTATTTTTAAATTATTTTATTTCATTTATTAATTTATTTTTTTTTTTTTTTTTTGAAACCTCGTGAGCGATTGCTCATGAACAATGTATAAGCATTGACTGGAACAATGCAGTGGCGAGTCGAGTGCACGGTGCACCCACCCTTGGCCCGGCCTGCATACTGCTGGCCAGGTGTTGAAACTGGCCTAAGCCGTATCACGAGCTGGCCCAAGCAGTGTCGAGCACAGCCGGCTATGTCGGAGCGCCACGCCCGATCGTGTCTGACGCCGCAGCGGCCGTGTCGTATACCCCCTCGCCAGGTGTCAGCGGCCTCCTGGCGGAGTGTGGCGTGCGCCTGTACGGCGTATCATAGCCGTCGTGTCCACGGCCAGTATCCTGACACGTCTTGCGATACAACCCGATGGCGGATTCCCCTGTCCTGTCGCCCTCGCAGTATCAGCGACACAATTCCCGGGCAGCCCGGGGCCCTCGGGCGCGCCACTCGCCTTCTTGTAGCGGGCGGCCGTGTCGCGAGACACCTCTGGAGCCGTGTTGCGAGACCGAGTCCTCGGCTGTGTCGTGGCCAGTCCGACGTATCGTGGCAGGCTGGCGGAGTGTCGTGGCCTGCTGGCCTATCCATATACTTCTTCGCGCGCCTATGTCCGTCTGATGCAACGTATCGTGACAAATACAATGGGCAATAGCCCGGCTTCGCACACTTTGCACCTTTTTTTTTCACATCATTTTCTTTCTCATTCCGGCTGCGGAAAACCACCAAAAATGTTATTTATTTTTCATTTTGATAGAACAAATAAATTATTAAAATTTATTTATTGATTTTTCGAGTTTGCCACATTGTAAAACCTCAAAAATTTCTTCTCATCATTTTTTCCTATGTGCTATTACTAGCACCACAATCACACAATTCATACAACACATGATCCTGATTCATACACAATGCATACGTGTTCTAATCTGTCATTATTTGCCTAGGTAATCACATACCTAACTTACGATGTAAGTTATAACCTAGTATCAACATCGAATATAACTCATATGCCTTAATGACCATGGCCTAAATACTTATAGACACATCCACGAGCTCCTAAGGTAATTGTTTACGTTAGCTCGATGCAAGTTGTGAAGGTAGTGATCGAGGACTAAACTTATGGATGCAGGCTTGGGCTCTCAAGGTAATGCGTTTACCTGAAGCTCGTGCAATTTGTGACACCCCAAACCGGGGGTCCCTGTGTGACCGTCGGCCACGGAATACTCGTGGATGTCGGGTAACCTGTAACACCCAGGAATTTGTATAGGTATTAGTTAGGGAAAATAATAATGACAGGAATTTTTATAGGCATACGTTATGAAAATAATAATGATAATTCAATTAACTAATTAATTAATTAATTTAATGAAAAGGTAAAGTAATTTTCTAATAAATACCACAGAGTATAAATTAGAATAAGAAAAGAAAATCATTTCTATTATTCTTTTAATTTCTTTCTGGCTGGTAGAATTCCAGAGGACGTACGACTTTCGGATCTAAGATTTGAAGAACAAATTTCTTTAGGTAATTAAGATCTTCCTTATTTTATTTTTCTAGATTTTTTTGATGTAGATTAACAATTTTTCTTTGAGTTTAAAATGAGCAGAAGAAGTCATTTAGATTTCACTCTCGTTCTTTAAAAAAATAAATATGAGAATGATTGCTTTGAGTATGATTTATCATTTCTCGTACTGATTGCTTTGAGTATGAGAATGAAAAAGTAAAAAAAAAAAAACATAAGTGGGAATTGTAGAGATGACCAGTAGTATATGACAAGTAGGTTGAAAAGTCAAAATGATATATTTGCATGATTTTGATTGGTATAAGTGAAAAGACAAAAGGAGAATGCAGTAAAAAACCAAAAAGTTCTTGTTATGAAATAAGTCTTGAAACTTAGAGTATAAAGAAATACAGAAATTCGATTCATGATGGATGCTTGATAAAAAAAAGAATAATGTTAGATATTCAAGATTTATTTTAGAAAAAAAAAACAAATATTTTAGTATACTTTTTGAAAGAAAATAATAATAAACAAATAAGATAAATTTGAAAATGCTAAATTTTTATAAATATATGTATTTGATAAGTATTTAAAGATATATGTATTTTGGCAAGTAAATATTTTATTAAGAATATCAAATTAGGAAGTTTTAAGAATAATAAGTAATGATGATAGTTTCTTTCTTATTATTTTAGGAAAAATATTTCATTGAGGTGAAATTCTTTAGATTAGTTTTTTCAAAGCTTTTGAGTACTCATTTAAGGTAAGGGATATTAATGCAGATCTTTGAAAAGAAAATTATTTGTTTTTACTTCATTTTGATGATGAAATTGTTTTAACTGAATTATATATAATCTTGGTTTATGAAAAGTTTTACTTTTTTTTATTTATTTGATTATCCATAGATCAAATAGTAGTTTTGTATGATTGTACTTTTGAGATTTGTTTTGTTTATGAAAGAAAATGTGGAGATATGATGTTTTGTAATTTGAACTTTTGAATTAAATATTTGACTGCAGTTAGTTCGGCCACATCAGCGGGAATAATAGTTGATCTTGTCGACCCTTGATAGCAGAATAATAGTTGACCTTTACATTCCTTGGTGGTAATTGATTTGAACGACTTCTAGGGGTTTCGGTTAGAGTTACTAGTACTAGTAGTGTTTGATTAATCCACCTTAAAAGGAACAATTTGAAGCTAGCCACCCGTTTAGAAAGTCTACATGGCTAGGCACCATTTGATATGATGACCCGAGAGAAAGAAATATATTTGAAATGTATTTGATTTTGAACTTGATATGAAGGTGATTTGAATCGAAATTTGATATGAAATTGTTTTGAATCACATTTGATATGGCGATTTGAAATGGATGTGAGAATGTTTTGAAGTAAATTTTGTTAATGGTTCAACTTATTTTTGAATCTAAAGTTTGATGAAAAACATCTCCTATTTGTTAAATGATTGAAAACTTTTTGATCCATGAAAATGTATTAGAATTTCTTATTGAGCTTTAAGCTCACTCCCATTCGTTAACATATTTTCAGGTACTTTTAGTCTCCGCGAGGAGTGATGCATACGTTGGGGATACGTCATCATTAGGATTTGATTAGAGCTTTATGTTGGATCATGTTGAACTAATAAGTTCTTGTTTATGTGAAATGTTGGATTTTGAAAGTTAGTGATAAGTCGCGGATAATAACATTCGTTTATATTGAAATCTGAAGTTGGATTTGGAAGATCTCAAATATTGTTATGATGACGAGCGGCTTTATGACGTGCATGACACCCCTGAGCCGAAGTCCGTTGGCTCTCGTCAATGCATGGAAACACTCGTGAATGTCGGGTGACCGACGACTCTCCACGAATGACTGAAGTCTCCTTTGTCTGGGGAGCTCTGAAATAAAGGCTGCATATACATCCCAAACGAGTGCAATATATCGATATATCAATCCTTTGTAGTAATACGACCTTGGACCTGGCTTGATACAAAGCAATACATCTTGCTATGAATCCAACTATATCATAAAATAGTTACAAGAGTTACAATATTTTCACTCTTATACAATACATATATTAAAATTAGAGAATTCTAATACATGTATAAAATCATCAAAGCCACAACCCGGATTTCTTCACAACCTCAGTCTCTAAGGTAGGCAGTCCTATCCTTATTTCCCCTTGTGCCCTTGTAAAATAATATCGCCGACGGAAATTGGTAATCTTCATTAGTGGAATCATACAAAATGGGAGGTATTCTCCACCCCAAGTGCGGTCTGATGTTCCAAAATCTTGTCACGATTGGCTTAGTCGTAGTCCTCTTGAATGTCTACGCTGGCCCGAGCTTCGGATCCGAGTCCTCACCTGACTCTCTCACACTCGCCTAAGCTCGTATGAGAATTATTGTTTTGTTAGTGGACAACCCTCCGATGTATGCATATCCAGTTAGGCGAGTCTCCAGGCAGTGATATATTGTTGTTGGACTACCCTACGATGAATATCAATTGGCGTTCAGGCGATTGATATTTTTAATTTAATTTACCCTCCGATAATTAATATTTTAGAACTAGCCATAGAGCCAATTTACTCTGGGCTGCGTCTCTGTGCTCACTCCCTACGAATCTAGGGTGTCCCAGAGTGCATATGGAATGCATGATCTGAATTCCATTCTGATGTATCTGAAATATATCAATCACGTATATTCGCATAAAAATTAAATCACACAATCATGTTATGTAATTTCTCATTCCTTCACACATCCAAAATTAGCTCACGTGGGCTAATGATCAGAAACACGAGCAATTCTCTTGGAATTGCTCGACAAGCATGATAATTCGCGAAAAATTTGTGAGCCCCATTGTTCTCGGAATAGTGAAACCCTCGTTTACTATTAAGAAAATCACCAATCGTCGAGGTTCACTTTATGAACGATTTCACGACCATTTCAAACTCATTTCAATCATTACATGATTTATAGCATAATTTATGCCATTATCACCCAAACAACTTACATCACGCTCATGGCGGTACATTTTGGTTTGATAAATTGATCGGTCGATCACGAGTTTTGGGACCAATCAACGGCCGTTCGAGGCTGGCCGGCGAAGCGTTGAAAAGCGGCAAATAAAGTGTGGGCAGTAGGGCCTCTTATCAGGAGTTGAGGAAAGTCCCTAAATCCGATACGCGCGGCCTCTGCGTGTCGGCGAATTTCAACTGGCATCGAAGGCTGCCAGGCGGTCGGTCGTCGCGTATTTGCAGAAGGAGGTCCTTCTCTCTCTAAATTCCTCCATTTTTACGTTTCTGCATCTCCTGGTTTTTCAATTCCCGTTATTGCTATGTAGGAGACAACACTAGTCATATTTTTGTCTTTATGACATGATTAAATTTAATCACCAGTTAATGTCATAACTGGGTTTTGACATTCGGCTTATACCGACCGTCCGTTTTCGTCGTTTTCTCTTCGTACCTCTTTATGGCACGTAGTGCAGCGTTATATCTTGACGCTGTCGTCAATCGTTTTCTTGCTTTGAACCGCAATGCCTCGAAGCGATGTAAATTAAGTGCTCTGGTCGACGAAATTTCACGTGCTAGCTAGATTTAGAGCGATTCCAACGGTGAAATCCGTTTCATCATCCGAGATCCAAAGAATAAATTTTGGATTTTTAACCGAAATTACTATTTTGTAATCGAAATTACGATTTTTGCCCTTTTTCCAGAAATTGGAATTTCTCGGGTCTTACATTCATAATTGAGATTTGGATATTTAGAAGTAATTTTTGTCAGCATGAAATTTTGAATTTGGAGAATTTATGAATTTAGAAAGATTCTTGCGTTTACTTTGAGCGGTGTTGGTAATTGGACAAAAATCCATTTACAAGGAAGGTTAGTGTCGTTTCACACTTCAAACCTTCAGGCTGAAGTCTTGAGGGTGTGAATTGACAGTCATGCCCCTAAGGTGGGTTTCGGGGCGTGACAGAGTGGTATTCGAGCCTTAGGTTATGATCTTGATGGGAACTCGTTTATTTTACCTTTGGGAATAGATGAGTAGCGCATTGGCAGTTTCCTTCATCTAGTCTAATTCCTTTAATTCCCTACAATTATAACTTGCTACCCAGCTTCTTAATGACTAAATTAGTTATACCTTTTGCTTTATGGACACCATGCCACGGGAGACTGCATCTTCCAAAATAGTCGGGCTGTGATGATATACCTCCTCCACACGAGGCTTTGCCCCCTTCGAAGGGCTTTATAGATATTTAGGGACTTTGGGTTTGGATTGGTTAAGAAGGCGGGCTATAGCTACTAGAAGTAATGGTCAGGACAATCCTCATCTAGTAGGGGTGACTCCTTTGGCGAACTTTAAGGATTGAGTCCCCCTTATTTTTAATTTTTCCGGATCCAGCGGAGGCGAGGCTTGGATTATGAAGATAGAAAAATTCTTTTGTGTCATTGATTGTTGAGGGCAAAAGCCTCTTATCAATTTATGTTAGACGAAGAGGTGGATCATTGGTGGTTCATGACCCCAAGAGGCTTTTAAGAGGATCGGGGGCCTATTGTTTGCAAACGAGGTTAGGAGGCGTTTTATAAAATGCTCACGATAGTGTTCGACAAAAGGTGGGAGAGTTTGTCAGTTTGAACGGAGGATTGTGATGTGATATGAGGCTAAAGTTTGCCAGAACTATCATGTTTCTTACATTTGATTGCTATAGGAGGAAAAAGCATTAAAGTTTGAGGATGGACTAAAGCCTTATTTGAAGAATAAGATATCAGATACGAGTTGGGTGTTTGTTAGAGGTGGTGAAACCAGGCATATTGAGAGAAGGATAATGAAAGTTCACCGGTATAGGGAACAACAAAGGAAGAGGAATATATTGCGAGAGAAGGATAATGAAACCGCCACTATAGGAACAACAAGGAAGAGAATAGGAGTGATGGTGCTCCTTGGTAACCAAGTCTGAGAAAAAGTCGGCTCCCGAGTGGAGGTCAGGCCGGGTTTATTATCTTAATGGGAACTTGTTTAAGTTTGTGTATGGGGATAGTTGAGTGGCGGTAGTTGATAGTTCATATCTGTTTATTGTATTCTTAGCATTCTTTACAAAGGTATGTTAGATAAATGATTTCTTGACGACTAGTTAAAGTTCACTACACTCTTTTCCTCTGTATTGTTTGTTGGTTTAGTGAATATACTTTTATAAATATGAATTATGATTTGAATTTGTCACTTCTATGGAACATGTCATTATGGACAATATGGTGATTTGAAGTTATTTTATGACGATTGGTAAGAAGGATATTGAATTGACTTAATTGATAGGACCACGACCGAATACCTCACGAGATTCCCGGTGGAGTCTGCCTAGTGAGTTCCTACTCACGGTCCACACAAGGAGAGAATCACGGTGAACTCACTTTAGGAGGAAAGTAAACACATGAGTTAACTTAATATCCCATTTGTATATAAAGGATCCACAACATATATAAATAAGGACTCATACAGGATCGATACGAACCATCAGAGCATTCTAAGAGTATTGTGAAATTAGGGGTACAAGTAGAGATGAACCAAGTCGATATATGAAACAAAAATAGATAATTGCGATAGAGTACGACAGTTGTAGCGGGGAGAGCGACGTCAAATCTGGCGCGAAATAGGCCCTCTGAGCTACATGCGGACCTAGGAGTGATTTAAAACAATAATGTGAGATAATAAATCTCAGTGAGTGGCATAGTTATAAGGAAAATAACATTTTTATTTTCAAAGACTTCTTCTCTCAAAACCTTATGTTCACTCTTTTGTAAAGTTCCCCGTTTAGAAACATTTCACAAAACCCGACACCCAAAGTCCAACATATGCAAATCATGTACTCAAAAAATTAGGCGACCTGATGTTAAGAAAAACATAATCTGATTGTACACACAGTAACATAAAAGTAAGCTCCAAAACATGTATAGCCATCAAATAATAAAATAACCATGAAATGCAAAACCACAGTATTAAATAGTTATACCATATTTAGAAAATCAACAACGTCCATACCACATACCCATCATAAACCGTCGGTAAGCCGACCTCACGACACCATGACAACTAATGAACCTATGGTTAAACCTTACTCCGAACTCAACAATGTACCATACCATATACCATCATAAGCGAGTAGGACACACCCCACCTCCGCGACACGACATCGAAGAATGTCGTGGTGAAACTAATGATGATGAACCATCGGTAAACCCGACCTCACGGCCGTGGAAATAATATATAACCGTTGGATGAACCAACCTCACGACACCGTGGCAAACTCAGTATCCAAACCGTCGGGTAAACCAGACCTCCTGGCCCGGGTAAAATAATAATATAACCGTTGGATGTGACCAACCTCCGCGACACACCCGTGGCAAACTGATGACGTTGGATGGCCGTCATCGCGGTGATGATAATAATATGTAACCATTGGATGTAACCAACATACGTTACCGTGGCAAACTGATATCAAACGTCAGATAAGCTTGAGCCTGCGTAGTGGTAGAAAATAATATATGGCGGATTGGATGAACCCGACCCTCACGACACCGTGGCAAACTCGATATCAAGCGGTCGGTCAGACCGACCTCAAGGCGTGGAAATAATAATATCTGCCGATTGGATGTAACCAACCTCCGACACCATAGCCCAATCTCTGTGCTCTATGATATAAATCACGGGCAATCTCGGTACAATATGGTACATCACCTTATAACGCTAACCGCGATCATCGCCTCACATATATACTTTTTCCCCAGCGTCCTTTGTATCTTAAGTTAGGAATTTATGAATTTACTTTCCACAACTCAATCAACTACATTGAAGATCTTTAATTCATCAATTCAAGCGAAATTTGAAATACCTCGATGACCATATTCCTTAACCAATTTTTAAACACATATTCCAAAATTCATTTAACTGAAACAATAGTGCAAGGAGGTTTAAACCAATCCACATACCTCAAAATATCTAAATACCACAGACTCATCACGAACTCTAATTCTGACTTAAGCGATTAAAATGTTGACAAAATTCACATGAAATGATAACTTTGTTTTAATATGAGACGATAATCACATTTGTATCACGACCCGACCATTTGATCAAAAGCCGGTATATATATAAAATATTAATCACAATAGATATATCAACATAATACCCCAAATCATTTAAAAAACATATAAACCCTCCTTGGCTTCTGATATTCAGTCTTGCCCTTACGCGAGATCGTCTCATTTCGGCCTTGGCCTTTGTAATATAAATAAAAATACCATAGGCTCAAATAATTGAACCAACGACATTAGGATATCCCTAAGGCACTTAGAATAACTTTTTAGAACTAGGATATCCAGTGAACTTCAAACGGAATACTAATTACAGTGTGCCTATATTGATACCGAAATTGGGCTTTTCACGGAAATAATTTCTTGAAATTAGGCAGTCGATAATTCCTAAAAATATCCAATTTCACTAATACAACTTCAATTTTGCCAAATTTGACCAATTGGTGCTCTATTTCAGTCCCGACATCTCGGTAATTACCCGAAACAACCTAAAAATGGAAAACTAACCAAACGACGTCTAAAATTTACAAACCACATATATTCGGCGAGAGACCGGAACTCGCCGGTGCCATTACCTTGGTCAGCGATCATTGTGGTGGCGAAAAACTTCGATCAACATTAAAAGTGACTTTCATTCGTCGTAACTTTCAAGCGGTGTAGAAATATGCAAGGACCACGGAAAGCCGGTTGAAGTCAAATGGTGGAAAAAGAGTATAGGTGGCACGGTGGCGTGAAAATGCAAAAATCCCGGTGACCAACGGTGCATTGCCCGTCGGGTTCTCGGCGGATCAGTGCGTCCGACGGCGGTTGGCCGTGAAATTTCACGGCCGGCATCGTCCGGTGGTGGCGCACCTCATGGTCGGCGTGTAAGTGAGTGGTTGGCGGAGGTACTCTCTGGTCCAATCTTCCTGGCGCCAGGCTAAATGGCCCGACATATTTCAGTTTGAGGCTTTTCTTAGGTTTTGGAGCTCGAAGGGTGTTTTTGGGGGCTAGGGTTTTCATTTGGCATATCAGTATGTTTATATAGGGTCAAGATTCGCTTTCGGGTAAAAATCTGAGACGAACTTGGACAAGATAAGTGCTCTTGTTGAACTTCTCATAGCCCAGTAACTTTTTATCAGTAAGTCGGATTGGGACGATTACTTGAGTCTATGAACTCGTATCGGCGAGGCCTGCGAGTGGTGCTTTAGTTAACCTAAAACTGTTCTCCTCGAAAAAAATCAAACTTGGTCAACTTAATTGAGCTGGTCAAACTTCGTGTTATTTAGTGCAGGTCGTTTACAACCTACCCCCTTAAAGAAAATTTTCGTCCACTGAAGTCATTACTGTCATGGAAAGATGAGAGTCTTGTCCGCATTGGTCCTCCAGCTCGGAGGCGCTAAACTTGAGCCCTCCCACTTAAGTAGTTAGGTTTTTATTTTAAATTGTATTTAAGTTAAATAAAAAATAAAAATAATAAAACAATTCAAAATAAAAAAATATTTCATTTAAAAATTTGTCGTGATATAATTACGTTTGGAAATGTATGAAAAGTTTATTAGTATAAAATAAGTAAATCATTTAGGTTGACACCTACTTATTTGTCAATCATTTGTACTTTTCAACCGCAAGAAATAAAATACAATACACATTTAACGAAATATTTTAATCACTATTTTAGTAACGAGAATTATCGTGGATCCATTAAATGTTTTGATAAATTTAGGTGCCTGCATGTGGTGCCGAGCATGATCGTCTCATTCTTAATAAGCTAAATTCAATGCCGCATCTTATTCTTGATTGCTTCGGTGATAAAGTACATCGCTTTGCTAACCTCTTCCACACGCACTAAGCGGCTTAGATCTTGGCCCATGCTCTGAGCACGGTTAATACATCACGTGCAATAATAGATAGCAGCGAGGGTATTTTATTTGTTGTTTTTCCACCATTCTAAAATTTCAAAAGCCGTTGTCTTCAAATGGAATTGTTTTACTATGACTAAGATGTCTATCTTATGTCGGTTGTATTATTTGGAGAAGCTTAGTTGTGCTTTTCTAAGCGTTTAAAGACTTATAAAAGACGGAGAACTGTCATGGAATGATGATTTTATCAAACTAATATCATTTCCATATTTTCTTTATAAATATTATATAAAATATATAATAACAAACTTACTTCATTTTAATTTCTTCAATTTTAATTGATCTTCATTATAAATAACTTGCAATCATTCATCTAGAGCATCGGTGCAATCTAGGGTCCACAATTAAACCAATATAATAAATCAAAGTATTTCATATTTTTAATCTTTTCTATCATTGCCAAAATTGTATCATTAAAATTTTGTAACTTAAATAATTTTGTAGTCTAAGTATAAATCTTAGTTATTTGCATAATGACCCGATGTGAAGTTGGATGATACACAGTACAAAAAATATTTGTTGAAGCATCAAAATTTCAAAAGATGCGTAGAAGGTCGCCGATGTGTGATATGTCATTTAATACGTAACATCTGTCCTTTAGTATTATTAGATAGTTGCATTTCGTATAGTGTCTTGCCTTTTATATTTTGTAATATTTTGTAAATGTATAGTAAATTTATTAATTGGTATATCTAAGAACTTATATTTTTTTTTCTTTTCATATTTGCAATTTTGCAACAATCAAAAATAATTCATGTTTTCTTGGAACAATTAATATTATATACAATGTCTCTAATTTTTTTCTAATGTACTATCAACTTATTTAATCCATCTTTACAATTAAATTTAAAATATGTGCACAACAACGTGCGTGAAATAATTTTGCATGATCCTCTTTTATTTGCAAATCTTTTTAATCTTTGTATTCTTTGCATCATTATTAGAAACATTATCTAATATTGTATAAATATTTTATCAAATACCTAAATCTATAATTTCATCATTTATTAAAGTTCTTGCATATTTTCTGCATGTATGTGAGTATTTGTGTTTTAAATGAAATTATTCTTTTATTCTTGTCTGACCATTATCACATATAATGAAGCGGTAATACATAAAAGCGCTGTCATTAAAGATGTTCAAATGTCGGATGTTAAACAAATTTTTCCTTGAAAATTTACCAAAATATTTTTCCATTTCCTTTTCTGTTTGAAATTTTCATAATACATCTTTTAGCGGTATTTACGGACCGATGCACAAAGTTAAGAGTTAATCGATGTTTGATTGTTTGAATATTCATGAGTTTAGAAATGTATTAAGGTTGTTCGGCTCTTATTATATGTGTGAATTTATTCCGCGACACGAAGACTCATCATAAGAAAAAAAATTAAATTTAAGCATTTTATCTTTTACTAATTGCATATAATTTTAATATCTACGTTATCTTAGCTTTACAACATTCATTATATTTTAGATGACTTGTGCCAATTTGATCCACACTAAGTTTGCTCTAAATTTTACATTTTTGCTTTTCTTCTTTTTTATTATTTTCTAAATTATTTTATTCTATCAAAAAATTCCATATATTTGAACTAAATTTTTGTGATGATGCCTGTAGTAAAAGAAGATGCCACGTCACGCTATCGAAGTATTAAAATTATTAATAAATATTATACTAAAAAATGAATCAAAATAAAATATAACGAACAAATAAAAGAAAAGTAAAGGTGAAATATTCTTTCGATTGGAGGATCCAAGCGAAATTAACAAAATCCGAATTATTGGAGTAATTGCGTGTTTGATTTGTAATTTTGCACCATCAATAATATCATGTAATATGAAGAAGTGAAAGAATAATGGAAGAAAATGGTATTAAAGAATGTGAGAGAGAAGAAGATTGAGTGAACTTGTAAGAAAATGAGAAATTAAAACTAATTTGATGAAAAATGAGTAAGCAGAAATATTAGTAATATTTTAGAGAAAAAAAAAGTGAAAAAAAAGTATGAAAGGTTTTCAAGTCATGATCTCGTACCAGCGGTCGTGACCGTTGGGGGTATTCAACAGCGGTCATATGGCCAGTTGGAAAGGGAGCAGTTGGAGGGAAGGAGAGGAGCCGGGGGGGGGGGGGGGGAGGAGAGAAGGGAGGCTTGGGCCCTTAGGCCGGGTCATTGGCTTTCAATTTTTTTTAAGCCCCGCCCGTCCAGGCCCCGTTGACAGTCCATGATCTAAGGATAGGCCAGGCTCAGGCACAAGGCCTAATTTCTTGGTAGGGGCGGGGCGGTGGAGGCTGCTAGTCGTCTCGTCTCGTTTCATTCTTGTTGTTGTTTGTTACCTTACCACTCACACTCACTCTGTGGACAAGAATAAAAGAAAAAGGGATCAGGGTTTGCAATTCAATGCCCTCTAAACCTCCTATGGAAACAAAAAACTCAACAACTACCCACCCACATCAAAGTTGCCCATATGGGATTCGGTTGTTGCCAGTTGCTTGGATCTCAGAACTGTATAAAACTTAGTCGTCAATTTAGCGTGTGTATTATTACCCTCCTAGGATGTTGATGTTGCTAAACCCATGAAAATGAATCATAGGGTGGTTGTATTCCTATCTTTAGCCAAGACGCTTGCACATACACATGAAGTACTTCACTAGGGCATGACAACATTGTGCACAACAAACCAACACCCCCCCTATTACAATGACTAGGAGGGTATGGGCTAAAGGAATATATAGAAATTCAAACATAAGCATTACCCTAAATTCACGAAATTAATAATACAAAACCTAATTTATAGCAAAATTCAGCTTCAACAGATCCTCAAAAAAGAAGAAGAAAAAAAAAACACATACACACACACTTTGGATCACATAATAATATTCCAATTTGACATCTAGGTCCAAACATGGCAAAACAAGGGTTTTCTAGGGGTGCAAGATCAAGGATTGGAAAGGCAAATCCCCAAGCAGGACAAGTTATTTTTCTACCTCCACTAGGCTTTAGAGGTGTTCAGACTAGATCTGAGTCTGCTGCACAGATTTTCCATATGAGCTTATAACACAGAAATAGCTTTTACCCAGAAAAGTAGAAATGGCTGGCTGCTTAGAGCCTTGAATACAACGTTTTTGAGATGGACAAAATAAAAAAATAAAAAAATTGTTGGCCAGCGTAGGGGTCTCTTAGTGATGCGGTCGAGTTTGGAGTTAGTGAGGCTCAGTCAGTGGATTAACGTTGGTCATTTTGATGAGCAGATCAGAGGCTTCTTGAGCAGCTCGACTCGGCTCGTTAACGTTTAGTGTTCGAGCTCGAGTCGAGTTTTGATCGAGTCGAGTTCTAGCTCGCGAGTTGTCTCGTTCGTGCTGCATATTATTATATATCCAGCTTTTAGGAGAATCGGTGTATGGAATATATATATCTATATATATACACGTTTATATCTTAACTATTAATATAATTTATGAATAATACTTGTCTCTTCTGTCTTCTTTAAAAATTAATTATTTTTAAAATAAATATGTTTATAAGCCCAAATAAATAATAAAAATGTATGATTGTTTAAGAATAAAATAGAGATATATTATTTATGTCGTCGCAAAGTAGAGATATAAAATTAAAAAAAAAAAATTAAAATTTTATATCACAAAAAATATTCGGCGAGTTTACTCGCGGAGTTTTCGAGTCGAGTTACGAGTTCTTCGGCTATTCGTTAACGTTTGGTCGGCTCATATAGTCGAGTTTGGCCAGGAGTAAGCTTCACGAGAGTTATGCGTGCCATTAAGCGCCTGCAGCAACCTGACAGCGGCCCTCCACCACCAATTCCACCTTTCATGTTACAATGTTAAGGAGGCTAATGTGCAGCTTTCAAGTGGAACCCCATATCCATAGCCCTTTAGATATTCTTGGACGGTGTGGGGTTTCCACCTGAAATCCTCTTCCCCCTTTGGCTGGTATTAAAGCATTGAGCACAAATATTTGGTGGATACGAAAAGAAATGATGGAAAACCTCTGGCCGCGCAAATTGCCGCTGACTGGAACAGCAGCATTTCCGGCCATTTTAGTTGCCGCTGTTTCAGTTCAAAATTTCAATTCAACAACGGCATATCCACCAATCATTTTCAGCACTACTTCGGCTAATAGTTTGGCCTGCAAACTAACTTAATAATTTTTTATTTCATATGCATTATTTCAGTCTAAAACTCCATCTTCAGCGTCTATATTGCAAGGTACTACATCAGTCAGAAACACCAGTTTAGTCAGCTCTTTATCCTACGAGACCTTCTCAGACTTTGTACAGTCATGTCTAGGCAAACTCTCAGGTCCCCGAACTTGAGAGGGAACTGGAGAAGGTGTGGACCGAGTGGTCAACGCTGGTGAAAGAGCGCGTTACCTGGGCTGCCGAATGCCGATGCTAAGAAAATGAAGAAGTTGGAGGCTAACATGGCTGAGATGGAGAAGGCCATGTCCCAACTTTGGAGCATTCACCAGGTGGAGCTAGAAAGAAAATACGCTTTATGCGAGGCCGAGAAAGAAAGGGTTGCCAAGTAGCTATAGGAGACTTATAATGGCATGCTCCTAGGGAGAGATTTACTGTAGTTCGAGGCAAGGTACCGATTGGGGTACTCGGAGGCCAAGGAGGAAGATGGGGAAGAACACCGGGGAGGATCGGGGTGAAGCAGCAACGACTAACAGCCCAATAGAAGATGTGCGAGTCGGGATTGCGTCGACAGGCGCGGGACAGCAAGCACCTGAAGGCGAAGGAGGCTCAATCACAGTCTTAGAGGGAGTTGCACTCCCAGATCCTCTGTTGGGCTTTGCCATTGATATTCCATAGTCACCAACCCTCCCTTAATATGTATTTCACCTATTCTAGGTGGGTTGTGCTTGGGGTTGAACATCTCCCCTTTTTTTGTGCAATGAAAAAAAAAATTATGATTTCCTTGATTGAATGGATACCCAAATCTTGCTCGATGTTGCCCTCTTTTTTTTGGTCCATCACTCTTACGCTTGAATTACTTGAAGAAACGTTATTGGTCTAACGACGAAGAAGGGTAAGTCGCTCGAGGCCTTGGGCCATTGAGGGCTTACTACCTTAGGCTTGTGGGCCTGTATGGGGAGGGCTCAAGTTGCCCTAGGCCAGTGACCATTGAGGGCTAGCTACCTAAGACCAGTGGCCTTTATGGAAGCATAAGTTGCTCGAGGCTATGTTCGTGAGGGCTAATGGCCCAGGCGGTGGCATGGCGCTTTATGGAGGCGTAGGTTGCAGGGCACAGTGGTCATCGGTAGTCACCTTAGGCCAGTGGCCTTTATGGAGGCATAAGCTACTCGAGGGGGTCTTCGCGGACTAGTTGCCTTAGGCTTGTGGCCTCTATGGAGGCATAAGTTGCTCGAGGCCTCGAACCATCGCAGGTTAATTGCCTTAGGCTAGTGGCCTCTGTTGAGGCGTAAGTTGCCTAAGGTCTCGAGCCATCGTGGGCTAGCTGCCTTAGGCTAATGAATTACATGTGGAGAAGTTGCCGAGGCTTGGGGCCGTGAGGGCTTGTTGTGCTTGTGGTGATCTGCATAAAGGCGTAAGTTGCCGAGGCTAAGGCATTAGGGCAGGATGCACCTTGTTGATGTGGTCTCAGGTGGAGAAGGCATAAGCTGTCCGAGGCTTGGGGTCATCGAGGGCTAGCTGTCTTAGACTAGTGGCCTTTGCAAAGGCGTAAGCTGCCCGAGGCCTAGGGTTATCGGTGGCGCCCAGCAAGCGATAGCCTCTATGGAGAAGGCATAAGGCCTTTCGAGGCCAGGGGCCATCGAGGGCTAGTTGTCTTAAGCCAGTGGCCTCTATAGAGGCATAAGCTGCATAAGCTACTCGGGCTGGGACCATCGAGGGTTAAATGGCACGAGCCGGAGTGTTTGTGGAGAAGGTATAAACTACCTAAGACTGCCCGGGGCCATCGATGGCTAATTTGCCTTGTAAACCCGATAGCCTTTGGAGAAGGCATAGAATTTTGAGGCTGGGTGCCAGTGATGGCGCCTTAGACCGGGTGGCCTACTATGGAGAAGGGAGGAGTAGCATAAGAAGAGTTGAAAAAAATACGTGATCTTCATTCGAGCCTCCCATAATTTGGGGGCTAGTCTTAACAAAACGACACTACTGGAAATATTTCTTTTAATAAGTTGAGTTCAAGGGCAAGGTCAGTCTTCGCAAGGGGCGGAGTATAGCTCCAGCTGATCCATCATCAATGATTGTAAAGGGTCTTCCAAGTTGGAGTTTTAAAACTGCTTTGAGTATTGTTTAAATCGCTATGGTTTTTTAATGAATTTGTATGTGTATTTTTATACATATTGTTAGTTTTGAATCAGTAAAATTATTTTCTTTTTAAAAATTGGAAGATGATTTTTAGCAATTTGTTTTTAATGTGATTTTTAAAGCGAAAATTTCTCAAGATATAAATGTGTTTATTTATGTATATTTAGTTTGAATCGATAAAATTATTTAAATTAAAAAAGATAATTCTGTGGCTTTTGTTTTTGTTTTTGTAAAAATGTTTTAAAAATTTTTTTTTGTCGGATCGTAGAGGTATTTTTGAGGCGGGTCGAGTGAGCATATGGAAGACGCGTTTTATCTGTCAATGACTCGGTAATCATAAATTCGAATCGAGATGAGCAGAGGCGATAAGGCTCTACTGTAAGCAATATCATGTGCTTAGGGGTTGAGCTGAAACATTTGGTTAAGGTAGAAAAAATCAAATGACCGATTAAGAGCTTTAAGTGTTCGATAGTAGAAATATAATTTCTTTGCCATCATTTACTTAAAGCTACATCTACCTAGTCAATTTGAAAAAAAAAAGATAAGATTTTTGTAAAAGATGCTTTATATAGAAAATTTATTTGCCGTGTTAGAAACTCCTTGCTAACCACTTTCTTGACTTGTCTAAGTCAAAGTCTAAAGCATCAAGTCATTTTCAAGCTGCATCTACCTAATTAATTTGGAGAAAAAGCATCCTTTTAATCTCTTAATATTTTAATTGAGAAACTCACGGAATAGGTATCATGTAATCTTAAATCAAGTTAAAGTTAGTTGGTTAGATTTGAGTTTTATTACTTATGAATCTATCCATAATATTTTTAAAGAAAAAATCTATGTATTTGTAGGAGAATTTAGATAAGTAAATAGGATATAGGTTCTATATAATAAACTACATAAAAAATAAATAGATTTATGGATTTCTAGAAATAAAAAATATATGTATGTAATTATAATTAGATATTTCTCATAACAAATCTAAAAATAATAACATTATTAAATAGGAAGATACTAGGTTAGAGAAATATTATAAAAATATGAAATCAAATTTGAGTTAGACTAAAACCTTGGAATAAAGTGTGCAAATGCCCTTATGTTTACTCGTATGTTCAAGTTTGCACCTAAATTTTTTTTTTGGTTCCTAGATGTCCCTAACTCTTGTTCCGTAAGTTAGTCATGTCCTTACCGTTAATTAATTACACAAATGGACAAATAGACATTTAATGTCGTTGACATAGGACAGCGACATGCATGATAAGTAGCTGACATGTAGCAACAACAAGAGTATACATCTTTTGGGAGGGGAAATTTCCCCATTTTTACCCTAATTTAAGATAAATACCTGATTTTTGATATCATGAACAGAACAAAAGTGGAAAAAACTCTAACTTGAAATTGGGTAATTGTGCATACAAATCGACCAATTCATTCATTTTTCCAAGAATGAAAATGAAATTTGTGATTATTGGGAGAAATTTTGAATGTGTATGAGGTATTGACCGGCGGGTGTGTCGAGAATAAGTATGAATTGAGAGTTGTGTACATTGAATTTGGAGAAGAAAATTGGGTTTTGGTGCTACTGAGATTGAAGTTCAGTGAAGGAACCATGGAGGAAACGTATCATATTGGGAATTGAATACTACACGAGCAATTCATACGAGTCTGCTGTGAGCGAGTGATAAGAGAATATCGTGTGAATTTTTTTATGAGAAAGACACTTGCTTTAGTCCTCATCTGTTGCGAGTGACGCGGATGCTTTGGAAAGTGGTCACTGACAATGAGAAATATGGATGCTTCGGGAAGGGGTTGTCGACGGTGGGGAATGCGATTGAGGAGTGGTCCTTCGATATCATATTAGGGTAAAATTGGAGGAATGTTTTTTCCTCAAAGCCTATACATTTGATAGTTGAATCTACATATTTTATATTCTTATTGTGGTAAATCACTATTCTTTGAGTTTTTGTAGCATCTGATAGCAATTAATTTGATTTTATTTTTTGCTCTCCTCGAATGGAGGTACTCTGGCTTTCCGAATCACCAAAATACAAATAAACGTCTCACCAAGACGACTAAAACCAAACTGTCGTATTGAAACGACACAACCATCCACCGTATCAAGACGACGACAACCACACGCACATAAAGGCGACGACAATCACACGCACATCGCACAGACGACTAACCAATGCTAAAAAACAACAAACTTAGATTCACATGGACAACTACTTATCGGTAAATAAAATACGAAAAGAGATATCAATGGTTTGATTTTAACAAGACGATAAAAATCATCTTCCATCGCTTAAAGAGGTTATAGCATTGCAGAAGTATAAAAAAGGCTACGCTTTTTTTTAGTAAGGATTTCAAGATCTACCCACCCTCAATATTAAGAATTATATATTTATTGATCTATCGATATGTTAGACTAAAATCTTTGCTTGAACTTAATCTAAATTGAAAAATTAACTCAAACCCAAAGGATATTCAATAATATTATATTCATTGATATTTGATATTTTAATTAATCAAAATATAATATTAGGTTTAGATAAGATGGGCTAGACTATACAAGTTCTACCCATGGCTTTATGCAGAGTCATGTTTGGTTGGCGCATCGAATTCCACATGTTTACTTCTCGTCAACACCAATAATTTGAGGAGTGGAGCCCAAACAATTTATGGTAGATGAGTTTAGTTGAAAAAAACAAAAAGTGGTAAGAATTCAAGAGGAAGACTACTCTTTTTAATTTAAATGAAATTGATTTTAATATTATTTTTCATTTTTATTATATTAAGGCATTTGCTGGTTGTCATTTTTGTGATAAAATTTTAAAACAAAACAAAATATCTTGGTTAGTGGAGATTGTGAAAAAATCTTTAGCTAGTAAATATTTTGAAAAACTCATTTGATGATATATTTGACTTTGACTATTGTGGAAGAACCTTGAGTGTTGTTATTGATCTACATTTAACATGTTTTATTAATTGAGTTATGTATTTGGAAAGGATGACTTGTATAAGGTGAATTTGAACTCTTAATTGGGAAGGTGACTTATATAACTTTTGGACGGTATATGACCTAGACAATTAGGTAGGGTCATAAATTTTTTTATGGGGGCCTCCAATAGTTAGACAACTTGACTCTGAACCTAGTTTAGGAATAGAGCCGATAAACGGGTCAATACAATCTATTTTAATCCAACTCATTCGAGTTACGGGGAAAAGCGAGATGGGTTGCAGGTTAAAATAAGGTAAAACCTTAAAAAAGCAATTTCACAAAATTGATCATTCTTCGATAAAAACAAATAATATTTAAATATATAATAATAATAATAATGAATATATAAAATTATTGAGTCTAAATAATATAATAATAATAAACAAAACATAAATAATAATAAGGAAAGATGTAAACAATATTTTCTATTTTCTTTACATCTTTTAGTTACATAGTTTCTTTTCTACATGATTACATATTTTCTGTTTAAGCTATTAAAATTTTAATATTAAGAATATACAAATTTACTATATATAGAATAAAGAAATATATTTTTTTTTTTTTTTTAAATGCATCTCAATGATATAATAATGAAATGTTCTATTTGGTTTGGAAATCCATGAAGATATAATTAGATTAGGAAAGAAATAAGTGTATAATTTTTTATTAATTATTTTAAAAATAACTATATATTATTATTATTAACACTAGTTTAAAAAAATTAATAACTTTAATTTTAAAATTAAAAAAAATTAGGATTAAATAAAATTTAAAGGATAAATACAAAAAACTGTAATTTATTTAATTCAAATACAGTCCGTAATTTTCGAAAAAAGATTTTTTAAATATTAAATTATTATATAAATTATACTAAAAGGATATATTTAAAAATTGAAAATAAAATAGTTAAAATAAAAAAGTATACTATATTAATCATATATTATAATAATATTTTTTTTATTACTAATAATAATCATGATTAAACCACTACGCTATAGTGCCAGGTGATTCGACTTCATGTTAAGAGCTATAAAAATATCGACCATTGATCTCTGAAGTCAATCGAAGAACCAACTTACGTCACGGCTAAACTGACAGGCCACCTTGGCCTGGGCTTTTTATTCGTAATTATATATGTTCTTATAGCCAACCTTCAAAAAATCGGACAAAAATGAGCCTGATCCTAATTTTGACTAACCCACACTACTAACCTAATTGTGTTTGGCACCATTACATGCAATCTTTTGCCTAGGTGTTGAGGGAGGCATTTGCCTCCCAAATCCTTAGTAGGTCCGCCACCAAATTCTTAGAAGAAGTCTCTTGTGGTTGCCTTCCTTTTATGTTCTATCAAATGCGTTCTTGAGGTTAATAGTCAAGGACATCGTCACGTAGGGAGTCTTTGAATGTGTATGACCGAATTCCACATGTTTACTTCTCGTCAACACCAATAATTTGAGGAGTGGAGCCCAAACAATTTATGGTAGATGAGTTTAGTTGAAAAAAACAAAAAGTGGTAAGAATTCAAGAGGAAGACTACTCTTTTTAATTTAAATGAAATTACTTTTAATATTATTTTTCATTTTTTTTATTATATTAAGGCATTTGGTTGAAGGTTCTTTTGTGATGTAAAAATTTAAAAAAACAAAACAAAATATCTTGGTTGGTGGAGATTGTGAAAAAAATTCCTTAGCTAGTAAATATTTCATAAAACTCATTTGATGATATATTTGACTTTGACTGTTGTGGAAGAACCTTGAGTATTGTTATTGATCTACATTTAACATGTTTTATTAATTGAGTTATGTATTTGGAAAGGATGACTTGTGTAAGGTGAATTTGAACTCTTAATTGGGAAGGTGACTTATATAACTTTTGGACGGTATATGACCTAGAAAATTAGGTAGGGTCATAAATTTTTTTTATGGGGCCTATTAGTTAGACAACTGACTCCTCTGAACCTAGTTTAGGAATAGAGCCAATAAAAGGGTAAATCCAATCTATTTTAATCCAACTCATTCAAGTTACTAGGAAAAGCGAGATGGGTTGCAAGTTAAAACGAGGTAAAACCTTAAAAAAGCAATTTCATAAAATTGATCATTCTTCGATAAAATGTTAATATTTAAATAAATAATAATAATAATAATGAATTATCGGACTTTAAATAATATAATAATAATAAATAAACTTAAATAAATAAATACTTAAATATGTAAACAATATTTTCTATTTTCTTTACATCTTTATTACATAGTTTCTTTTTCTACATGATTACATATTTGCTTAAGCCATTAAAATTTAGAATATTAGTAACATAAATTTCATTTATTAATAGAATAAAGAAATATATATATATATATTTTTTAAAATGCCTCTCAATGATATAATAATGAAATGTTCTATTTGGCTTGGAAATCCATGAAGATATAATTAGATTAGAAAGAAATAAGTGTATAATTTTATTAATTATTTTTAAAATAACTATATATTATTATTAACACTAGTTTAAAAAAATTAATAAATAACTTTAATTTTAAAATTTAAAAAAATATATAGGATTAAATAAAATTTAAAGGATAAATACAAAAACTATACTCTATTTAATTCAAATGCAAAATTGCAGAATTTTCTAAAAGATTTTTTAAATATTAAATTATTATATAAATTATACTAAAAGGATATATTTAAAAAATTGAAAATAGTTAAATAAAAGTTTAATATATTAATCATATATTATAATAATTTTTTTTATTACTAATAATAATCATTGTTAAAACCACTATGCTATAAAAGCAAATATTTGGCCCCATGTTAAGAGCCAAAATATCGAATTTTGTAAATAAATCCTTGAAAAGGTTCAATTACTAAGCTAGTTTTTTTTTTTTTTAATAATTGAGCTAGTTATTAAAAAAAATTAAATACGGATTTCGTGCCAATCAGAATCACTAATCCGAACTAAAATCACATAGTCACTACCAGTTCCTGATTTGACCACCTTGGTGCTTTTATTAAGATTGTGTGAGCTTTACATAAACTCCAACCTCGAAAAATCGCCAGTACATTGTCGACCATCGAACTCAAACCCATATTGCTAACTCTAATTAAAAGTTCAACTTCTATTACATGCAATCTTTTGCTAGGGGTGTCGAGGGGGGCATTTATTTGTCTCCCAGATCCTTAGTAGGTCCGCTACCACCTTTGTAGGAGAGATGTCGTTATGAATGATGTGCTATGAAGATAAATTCTTAGAAGAAGTCTCCTGTGGTTGCCTTCCTTTTATGTTCTATCAAATGTGTTCTTGAGGTTAATAGTCAAGGAGAATGAATTTAAAGACAGAGTGTTGCTTGCTGATTCATTACAATGACGACATCGTCATGTAGGGAGTCTTGGAATGTGTATGACCGAAATTGTCTTGTACTAAATTGAATTATAGTGGAATGTTCAATGTCTGAGTGTGATCTCGTCTAGTGGGTTTGGTGCACCGAACTTTGTTAACAATTTCTTGATGTCACTTTTATTTTCCTTGCCAATCTTGATTGGAGATCATAGTAGAATTTCCATTTATTGGCAACATAAGTATAGTTACCATAAAGCAGTGTTATAATGTGATAATTTTTTTTTTTTTTAATGAACATGAGGCACATGAAATGGCCCAGACACCCAAACTAATTCCATACGAAATCAAGCACTATGCTAACGATGAAAGTTTTTACCATAAAATATAATTATATTCTCAATACTCAAACTTGAAACCACTACCTCAAATATATATATCCTTGTTCTTGCTAAAATGTCATAGTAACCATTTCAACAGTCCAAATTCAAAGCATGGTAGGTACAAATTTAATAAGTTACTTTGAAAACAAATATTTGAGGAATAAATCTTGCTTAAAAAAAAAAGGAAAAAAACAAAGTCACATTTGAAGAATGTTGAAATTTTTCTAACGTTGGTGGTCCCCTTTCCCTTTGATAGAAAGTGGTGGAAATTGCAAACAACAAAAGTCTTTGTTTTGATTCTGATTTCGAAATTTCCAACCAAGTTCCCCACGCTTAATCAAGTGTTCATAAATTGGAGTGTTGTCACCACCATTTCTCTCATCTCATCTCATCTCCACTCACTCACCTTGTTTCAATTACTTTCGAAAGAACGATGTCTAAATTCCTCCTCCTCTATTTTCTTTTGTTCTTCTCATTCTCTCAGTTTATTCTTTCCTCCTCTTTCTCTTTATCTTTCTCTAACTCCACCAAAATCTGTCCCCACATTGAGTTCTTTGCTCTCTCTCCAGCCAAGAAAACTATTTTTTCTGTCATGCCTGATTCCTGGTCTGGTTTGTATTTACTACATGAACCACTTCCTTTATCCAAACAGAATACTGGAAGAGTAAGAAGGATTGTTGCTCATGATAGTCACCTATCTTGTGACTAATGTATGTAATTAGTTTGTCTCAGCTGTAGCCAATCTTTACAACCATCCACTCCAACCCACCCCTCTCCTTAGATTCCAAAAGGCCTCAATCTGTTCTTAACGACTCAATGTAATCTTCTGCTCATCCAGTCATTTGTCTCCTACAGTTTTGATCCATCCTGATCCTTCCACCCTTCACTTTGTCTTGACTTCACCAGAAATCTCTCACCTCCCAACTGGTTCTCAATCACCTCTTCCAATTTAGCAGAATTTTCCTCCCTGGAGTTGTCGTTCTTCTAGGTTCAATCAATTAGTTATATGGAACCTTCAATCTTTATATCATCTTCAATTTTCCACTCCTTGCCAACTTGTCTTCTTTGACATCCATATCTCCTTCGTGATTTGGGGTGGATTCCCCACTAGCGATAATCATCTCCTAAACTTGAGTTTTCCGTAATTGGTGACTGGTTTGGAAAACCTCCAATGATCCACTGAGAACAACCCCTTGACACTGATCATCAGCTTCATTGAAGTCTTTGGTGATAGCTCTCCACTCAAGGAGGGCATCCAAAGCCCACAGATCACCTCCATCAACTCCTAGGTCCATCCCCATTCTCAGAGAACCTCACACAAATCATCTGCATCTCATTTGTAATCCATTCACTGGTGAGAATCCAATTACTATGAACTTTAGAAATTTATTCACTATTTCTTCAATACAATTTCAGTGGTCACTCCAACACTCACTGAAACTAACAAACCTCTCATCACTAGATCATGATGACCCACCAAGAGTCACCCTTTCAGTATTAATGGTTTCAAGCCCATCCATGTCTAGTGTACAATCCTTCTGGTCCATGTATTAATACTAATCTTGGTAAGGCTTCACCATTGTCATTTGAGTTGATCTCGTCATAACAAACTACTGTCATATTTAGTAAATTAATCTTGATCCTTCATTGAGCATGACTTGCATGAATCGAATTTGATAACAACTATCCAATATTTTAATCTGTGAACTTATGCCTTATCTCACCCAATAACTGGATATATTTAGAGATGCCAAAATGAAAACTGAGATATCTCACTGATCTGATCTTCAAAACAAATATCTTACTGAGGCATGGTCACAATTCAATCCAGCCAAGCCATCTCAAGATTAGAGTGGATATCACTGCAACAATTATTATGGAATATGATGTGGTAATGGTAAACACATAATAAAAATCGCTGATAATCCTCCATAACTGATGAGTACAAGCTGAGATTTGTTTCCAAAGAAAAGACGTGTACTCAGATTCTACTGGCAACCTGCATAGTCATCTGAACCTTCCTCTGATCATTCTCTTCTCCGGCCTACGAATGCACTGATTTGGGAAATTTCGCCACCACTGCAAAACAGCTCACAGAGCCTTGATCATCCTGATAATACCTCAGCGTAATTTCCTCATTTAGTCAATCTCAAGAAGATCAATGTTTAACTTTACTAAGAACCAGAATTTACAGCATCTGTTTCCTTCTGAATATCTATATATAAATGAACCAAGATCTTTGACCTAACTATAATCACTGAAGGTCGAAAACTTTGACTCTGATCTATTTCAGAAGACTGAAGCCCTGTGATCTAATAATAATATATAAATGATGATGTTTCCTCATTTATTGAAACTCTTCCAATGCTACAAGTTCTTGTTCTACGCTCCAATCGCTTCCATGGTCATATAGGAGCTCTAAGATCAAATCTCATTCACTTAGCTTAAGAATCATCATTGATCTTGCTCTTACAATGATTTTGAGGGTTACTTGCCCGAAATGTATTTGAGAAGTCGTGAAAGCAATAATGAATATAGATGAAGGCAACATGACAAGAAACTATGGCCGTAGTAGTATTATCAAGATTCCATAATGGTGATTTTATAAAAGGTTGATTAACTTGAAAATCTTGAATACTTTCACAACAATTGATATGTCTAGTAATAAATTCCAATGAGAGATTCCAGAGTGCATTGGGAATCTTAATTCTCTAAGAGGGCTCAACTTGTCTCATAATGACCTTACAAGACATATCCCATTATCTTTTAGAAATTTGAAGATGCTTGAATCATTGGATCTTTCTTCAAACAAATTGAGTGGGCAAATTCCTCAAGAACTAACAAGTTTGACATTTCTTGCAGTTTTGAATCTCTCCCAAAACCATCTTATTGGATATATACCTCAAGGCAATCAGTTTGGCACATTTGGAAATGATTCATACTACGAGAACTCTGAATTATGTGGATTTCCATTATCAAAGAGATGTACAATTGATGAAATACCATATCCTTCACAAGAAATAGAAGCAGGGTTTGAAAGTGGATTTGATTGGAAAATCACATTGATGGGATATGGATGTGGACTGGTAATTGGGTTTTCTCTTGGTTGTCTCATTTTCTTAAGCGGGAAACCTGAATGGCTTGTGTGGATTATTGATGAGAACATTCACAAGAAGATCATAAGGTATAAAAGAAGCACTCGTAGGCGAGGAGAACGAAGAAGCTAATTGTTCCACTCTCATTTTATTATGTGATGTGTATTGCAAATGGCTTTTACATTCTTATGTGAGCAAATAATTTGTTTTGTCGTTATAATTATAATCTTGTTTATGAAGTTTAAATAATTTTTTTTTCCTTTCACTTTTATTGTTTTTTTGTTTTTGTGATAATGCAATATTAGTGATTCATTCAACACTTTTCCAATCATTATAGTAACTTATAATTTGAAAGAGCAAATGTCGATCTTGGAAACTATACATAAATAGATAAATATCAAAGACTTGGGGAGGCATTTGACAGTATTTCATATTTAATAGAAGAGGCGTGTAACATCCTAATTATGTTTAAGTTATGTTCCTTTGATTACTTTTTGGGACATTGATCAATCTTCTCATCAATGATCTCTTTACAAGAATCTCAACGAGGGAGACCTAGATTAAACCGACAAATGAAAAATGATTCAATTCCTTCAATTGTTCCCACCTTACAATTCCAAACCAATGTTAGATAAAGTAAGGGAGTGCCTTTTTTTCTCAAGCCAGATCTGATCATCTATGGGAAAAAAAGGTTGATTTTTCTTATAAACATAGTTGTGAAACCACCCTTCACTCTCTTTCTAATTTGATTGAATCCCTTGAATCCTTCTTTTCGAAAAGAGTTGTCCTCTATCATTCTTGAAACAATTACTTAGTCTTTCCTTTCCGAGTTGCTTTTGAGGGAACCAACTCTGTTCGTGAATCTCAGTTGGAACTGTTTGGATCATGTGGAGAGAGTGTCCTGAGTCTTGTTTGTGTTTTGAGGTAATGAAACAGGGAAGAAAGATAAAAGAGAGCACAAGGCCAAGATAAATGGGATTTTCACCAAAATTTCAACTGAAACTGATATTAAGAATACTGATTCACAAACATCTGCAACAAGCATGCATTTTTCCCTTTAAACAGGGCAAAACCCATCAAGAGGTATATATATATGCTAACACTTCTCTGTAAAACTAAAAAGGAGGTAAATACCAACCTGACTATTACAAGAAGCAGTTTCAAATGGACCCTAAAGTCATTTTTAGTTCTAAAAACACTTTTAAAAAGCATACAAAACTGACCTTAATCAATCTAGGGTTAGCAAATAGAAACACACCAGTACCACCAGTAGGAGAACATCTCAAGGTTGCATACAAGGCCGTTGCTGTAAGGGAAGCAAAGGATCTCAAGGCTATGAAACTCAGAAGAATTAATGGGATCACTTCGAACCATGAATAAATTGAATAGACAAATAATTCAAGAGAGAAAAATTACCGTGTTCCTTGAGACCCAACCAGAAAAATTTGCAACTTGATGAACAACATCATTCCAATGTTCACGATGGCATTCTAGTATCTTGAAGACTCATAGTTTTCAGATAAAACAATGATAGAAACACATGGAGTTTTCAATAGCTGTAATGAGTGCAGGAGATAAGACTCCACCTCTTTTCAGCTTATCCTCGTCAAAGAAAGTGTTGATGCCTTTGGCGCGCAACTCCTGATAGAGATGGGCAGTGAAATCGTTGCGGGTGTCTTCTCCTCTGAAACTAAGGAAGACATAATAGCTCTTCTGAGAAGAAGAAAAAGCAGCAGCCATGGGGAAGTAGCAGAGATATGAAGTCCAAATTGTCCTGAAGGAAAGAAGAAGTAGAACAGAGTGAAGAATCCAATGAGAATGAGCAATGATAATGATCACTAAAAACAGTGACAAATTTTGGGCTATGATACTGAAACAATGAGTAGGAAGAAAGCACGAGGTAATCACAAGAAAAGACGAAAACCCAGTGATATTTGAAGTAGAGTTTACTTCAACAGAAGCCAAGATTCACCCACCATGCTTCTCTCCTTAGCTTGAGACTTGAGCGTTACACTTGTCTCTTCTCATAATCTCTCTTGGTGGCATAAGATCAAAGGCGCGCCTGCCGTGCTTAAAGTCTGTGCGCCACCACTTCCTTTATGCACTAGCGTCATTGAAGATGGACCAAAATGACGTTGTTTTGAGTTGTACCTTGAGTTAATAAAAAAAAAAAAAAAACTCTAGTGCACTAAAACAACGTCGTTTTGGCCTTAGATGCCTGATTTTCAGGATTTCAACCCCTCCAGCCTCATTTCTATCATGTTTCAACTCCAAAAAAAGGCCATAACCCTCCCAACTACTATATAATCCTTGTAGAAACAAAGAAGCAGCAAAAAATCAACTAAAATAGCCAAGAAATTGCGAGAAAGTCATGTAAAAATAGGAAACAACCATCATTAGTATCATAAAATATATATTTGACATATGTACGCCTCACTTAAAAACCCGCACTCTCAAGTGCCTATGCCAAGGCCTCAAGAGGCTTTTTAAGGCCTTGTGCTAGCTGGTGCAAATGTCTCAACTAAGATGAGTTACAACTGTTTGTTATCAGACTTCCTTGGGATTACTTTAATTTCATGCTTAATCATCCTATAATACTGCATTTACTCTATTCCACCAACAGTCAAATAAAAAAATACACCAGAATCATTTTCAAAAGAATACTAAAAAAAAAAATGAGTTTTAACTTTTCAGACATAAGGGTTAAGACTTGAGAATTCCATAAAGCTTCATATCCGATTGACATATTAGTTAGAGAAAGGAAGGCAAATTACCAGTAAACAAAGCATTGTTGATGCAAGGGTTAATTGAATCTAAAGATTGTCGGCATGGGGATCCTGGACATATATGCAAGAGGCATAAGGTCTGTACTCTCTTCTCGTTTGACTGGTTCACCGCAAAATAACCCGTTGAATGGATCCTTCGGACAGCTCCATTCAGTTGAGCTGTACTTTTCATCCAATAGCAACTTGATCTGAAGAATTATCCTTCTTAATGTTCCGAACTGAATTTAGTTAGTTTGGGCAAGAGCTATTCAAGATTATGAGACAGTTGGAAATCTTGGGCATATATGTGATGAATCCCACATTTCTTCACTTTAAAGGTTCTGCCACTATAATCGTAAAAACCCTTAAAAGAAGCCATGAAGTGTGTCCATTGATCAGAGTGATACCTTTCTTTAATGGCAGCCTTGGGATAACATATTACCCACACTTGACCTGGTACGGCACCATTGTCATGATGGTGACATTCACAGTCAGAGTAAAATAATGCATGGTCCGCGTATATTGGTTGATCACCATGGATAGTGAAAACACATTCAAAGCAGCAACTGTATTCAGATAATCTAATGTCAAATCCATCTCCAGATTCAAGCTCAGATTCGCCATGAACTCATTCTCAGATTCATCACCAGACTCATTCTCAGATACATTCTTAAATTCATCACCTAATTCATTCTCAACTGTATGCACAGGGTCATGCTCTGATTCATCATCAACAGCAACATAAACACAGCATAAAACAAATCCCAAGAAATCGTTATTTTGGTACCAATTCTTAGGAAGCTCCATTTTTATTTCACTTCATTTCCATGCATGCTTATCACTCTGGAATTCCTGCTTCCAGGGATAACAATACAAATTCCTTCCCCTAAGTAGTTAGAATTACCCACAGCATTACTTCACCTGAATTTCTCACTGCATTCAATATCCTGCAAAAAAGCACCAAGAAAAATTCAGTAGTATTCTCATGAAAAAGGCCTGTGAGATGAACACCATACCTGAATTACTGATTTGAAGCAATCAACAGCAGAGTGCGGTGGCAGCAGCGAGGGACTTGATAGAGTACCAGGTGACCCATGTGCATGGCAAATCCGTAGACTTGATGGAAGTTCTGGAATCTGTCGAAGCTTTTCGCAGTGACTTAAATCAAGGCCTACCAGCCTAGAAAGTTGATTGATGCTAGCAGGTATACTACTAAAATGGTTCCCTTCAAGATACAATTCTTCCAATGATGATAGGTGACTGACATCAATGGGGATTTCTCCCTCCTTTAGATTGCAATTACTTAGAGCTAACATCTTCAATGATGATTGGTGGAAAATATGATTGAGGATCTCTCCTTCCAGCATACTGCAATTTTCCATCAATAGTACTTCCAATGAAGACAAGCAGTTATTATTACCCTGGAGTACTCCTTGAGTTACGTTGCACTTTCTTAGATTCAAGGATCTTAAGGAGCATAAACCTGACAAACAAGGCCATTCACAGTTAATGTATGCTAAGGAAAGTTTCTCTAAACATTGTAGCTGCCCTAGGTCCTTTGGCAATTTTTCGAGTTTTGAACAACCATGAGCGTCAAGAATTTTAAGAGATGTCAAATTACAAAGACTCTCTGGAAGGCTGACAAGGTCTTTACAATTTGCTAAACTTAAATATTCAAGGGCTTTTAGATGTCCAATTGAAGATGAAAGCTCTTCTATAGCTGTTGAATTTAAATCAAGCTCTCTAAGGTTTTCCATATCACCATCCTGGATTTCTGGAAAGCTTTTCAACTTTGAACATCAATTCAGCAGAGTTTTAGAGACCTCAAACTGCAAATACTCATGGGAAGGTGACAAGATTCTGACAATTTCCCAAATCCAAATCTTGAGACCACATTTAGGTGTTTAATTGATGGTGGTACCTTCACTATTTCTGTTCCACTTAAATTAAGTCCCTCTTAGCTCTCATAATGCCCTTGATTTCCGAAAAATCTTTTACCTTTGAACAACCACGACAAGATAGCATTTGTAGGCATTGCAATTTATAGAAACCCCTTGGAAGAGACTCAAGGTTTATGCACCCTATCAAAATAATAATAATAAGAAGAACACAGTGGGGAGGTGTTAGTTAATACACTAATATTGATATGAACCTTAAAGTAAATGATACTACCTTCAAGTATTAGAATTTCCAAATTAGGCACACTATGGACGTCTGGTAATTTTTTGAGATGTTGTGAATAACTGAGATTAATGACCTTCAATTTTTCAAAAACCTACCAAAAAAAATTAAATCAATCAGTTTAGAAATAAACTTTCATAAACTTTAAACTAATAAAGGGAAAAGTGTAACTAAATAATAATAGTGACCACCTTTCCTTTCCAAAGGATTTGTCTAATGTTGCTAAGCAGTAAACTAAGTTCAACAAGATTTCTTGCACATGAAAATTCAATGGCAAAGATTGTAAAGCACCATCCCTCCCAATGGAGATATCTTAACTCATAAAATGGACGTTCAGTCTTGAAACATACATTTCGGAGGCGCACTTGAAGGGTCCACAACCATCAGATTTTACTATAGAATTATATGTACCATCTTGATGAATTTTGAGCAATCTAAGTCTATGCATCATTTTGAAAGCTTGTGTTGTAAATTGTATATTCTCTGATCTAGACATGTCTAGGAATATTCCTTCAATAGCTTCAGTCCCCTGAAAAATAGCAGCTAAGAGTAAGGGAAGCACAAGATATATAAAAATTTAATTGGAAATATATAGATATTGATCAAATTCTTACAAAAATAATAAAATAATTGAAGTATATAAATCTTCTATAATTAAGTTAATGCATTTAGGGCATACCAGATTCCTCGTTAGTATGCGATGAACATCATTATGTTCCCACAATCTACTTCGTCTTCCAAGCTCTTTTGGATATTCTTGGCGAACAATTTCCCAACCCATATGTTGTAACAAATCATGCATGTCTAACTTGTTTTTAGAAATACTTATGAGACACTTATCATGGAGCTCCCTTATTCCACTTTCGGCATAAAAATCCTCAGGTAATATTCTTAAAACGAAATCTTTATCTGTCCCTTTAAAAAAACAGGCAATATCAAGGAATATTTCCTTTTGCTTATCATCTAGTCCATCATAGCTTATTCTAAGTACATTTTGAATGTCTGCATAGGGTGTGTTTTGAATTTATCAATGTACTTTCCATTCACTTTCCATCTTTCCAGAGAGACAGAACCTAAAACTTTAAGTGCTAGTGGAAGACCTTTGGCATAATCCACTGCTTGACGGGAGAGATTTTTGTAACTTTCATTAGGAAGATTTTGTTTGAAAGCCCACCAACTAAATAGCTCAGTAGCAGCTTTATCATGCAGTTTAGGAACTTCATATGATACATTGACTCCATAATTGGTTAGAACCCGTCTATGTCTAGTTGTTATAATGATCCTACTTCTTGGACCAAACCAACTATGCTCCTCCACCAAGTTTTCTATTTGTTCCAAATCATCCACATCATCAAAAACAATAAGTGCCCTTTTAGATCTAAGACTCCTTTGTATCATATCCATTCTGTCATGCATATTGCTTCCTTTTCGACTTTTTCCTTTTAAGATACCATCAAGTAGTTCTCCCTGTAATTGAAATGCATCATCTTTGGATCTTTCTCTAACATTCTTAAGAAAACTACTACCATCAAATTGATCTGAGATATCATTATAAACAGCCTTGGCAATAGTAGTCTTACCAATTCCACCAACTCCATAAATCCCAACCACACGAACTTCATTCAACTCAATATCTATCAACGATTTTAAATTTTCCAAATGAAAATCCATTTCAACTATGTTCTTGCCCACATTTAAGGGCTTACGATTCAATCTTCCAAGGATGTCATCAGTAATTTCCGTGATAACCTGTGTCTCATATCTGCATCAATTATAAAGTACATGCATGAGTTTGAATGAGGGAAAATATAACAAAGAGGTAACTTTGATGATGTCGGGTGCTATCTATCACAGATGAGTTTCTAGCAATGGAATGTAAAGAATAAATGATCAGCAAATTAGTATACCAAGCATATATGCAGAAAAAAACAAGTGAAAAAGGACCACTATGATTTGTGTTAGCACCGTAGCTAGATTTGCAGGAACATGCATTACTAGCCTTTTATGAAAAAAGCCTATTTTTCTAAACTTTGGTTCAAATCATGTCAAACCATTGAAAGAGTTTATTATTTTACTGATAAATGGAGGTCAAACCCATATGTTTATTTAGGCCATATATGTGTTTCAGCTTCAATTAGTATTAAAATAAGATTTATTCTTATGTTTTCCAAAGAATCAGTACTTGACTTGGGACAGTATACTCCAAAACTCAACAAAAACAAATAAAATCAAATTAATTAAGGAAGCACTTGTCCAGTTGCCCCTCCACAGATTGGGTGAACTCATATATAGCCTCACAATACACCAGAGACCTTATCTCCATCACCATCCACAAGATTGTACATCTCAAACCTTGATCTAGGTTTGAATAATTTTATTTGGAAATTTCCCATAACCCATCTATTTTTTTTTAAAATTTTGGGTAGGGATTTCACAGAAAATATGTCAAGATCTGTGATTGAACCGAAAAAAATGACGAAATGAGATAAAATTTCTTTTGTTCTTCTTGTGAAGTCAGATAAACTGCCTACTCCGGTTCGGAGCAGTCCTCCACTTTGTATCACCTCCATCTTCTTCTCGTCAACATCTTTTCCACTTGGTCTCGACAAAAGCATCTTCATAGCTTCCCGACTGTTTCCCAACATCCGAGGGATCGACATGATGAAAATTGAAATTAGAATTGCGCTGAATTTGCTTATTGTCGCACACTCAAAAAATTTTGACCAGTTCATTTAAGCACCATCTGGAGTCAGCATAATTTTTCGAGAAAATAACAACGAAAATCTTTGATTCTTCGATGGCTTGTCAATAGATCCAGACGCAATACTCCTCTCTCTCAAGTTCTTCGTCATCTCTGAAAGTATGAACTCCATGTGCAACCAAAGTGTTTTGAGATGATCAATTGAGAGAAATTTCTGCAAAGTGTCTTCACCTCTGAAACTTATAAACGCATCATAACGACGAGGTAGAATTTGAAGAAGAACTTTTCGGCGCTGCTAAGAAGCCCATTTCCGATTGTTTTGTATTTAGACTTGAACCTGCAGAGTACTGGACCAAAGATGGATGCTGGACTTTAAAAATAGAATAAACTACGATTTATAACTCATGGCAAAAATAATTGGGAAAGGTTAAAAAAACCAGTTTTTTTTTACCAGATCTCACTTACACTTTAAATTTAGGCTTTTTAGACATTTAATGTAAAAATATATATTTTTTAAAAATATTCATAAATCTAATATAGTCTTGGCCATATGATCTAAAAGTGTATTTTAAAGCTTGTCAAAAAAAAAAGTATTTTGAAAAGACATTTTCTAAAATTTTTCGAAAAAACACTTTCTACATTAAAAACATGCTTTTTTTAATTTTAAAATCTTTGAATGTAAATTGAAAATATGTTTTGGAAGACCTATCTTTACAGCCAATTTTGAATTTAAAGCTAAAATGTATTTTGAATAGACGTCTTAATGATGCACTGAAAATTTTAAAATTTAAGTAAAAATATCTATTTAAAGGTAACTCTGAAATTATTGAAATGTTATAATGAAAATATTTTGAAACATTTGTAAATTCAAAACTGAGAAGTAATCTTGCTCGAGATACACGCTTCTAAATAGCTTTTCTCTCAACTTTTTTACCTATTTATCCTATCTGTCAAGCTTATGTGGAGAAAACTATATTATACTTAGGATTTGTTTTCAAACCATAATTTTAAAAGATTTTAAAATTACATTCTTTTTCTTGAAACATCCATTTAATTCAAATTTCGTCCAAATGAATTCGTGTAGTTTACTCTTATAACTCAAATTAGTCCTAGACTAATATCATTAAAGTGATAAAAGCGTATTAAATCACTTTAAATTTTTTAAACCATATTTATTTATTTTAACAATTATATTTTAGTTATTAAGGTCTGATTCAAATAGTAAAAAAGTGGAACAAGGTTACGACATATCACGGGTTAAAGCTTCATATTCAATTTCACTTACTGATCGGGTTTTTTGTACCCATGACTCCACGACCTAATTTACACTTGATGGTGCTTTTTCCTATCGGTATTGGATGATGGGTTGGAGTCGTTGAATTCGATCAGGTGATCATGCGATGCATTACCCTCTGAAAACAACAAAAACAAAGGTGTCCAGGCGGAGTGTGGTAGCCTCTCAGTGCTAATTAGGTTCTTTCTTCGAGGAAGGGATGATCAATTGCCTAGGGCGTGAGTTGAATGCATACCTTTTTGTGGTAGAATGGATCGGTAGTTATTAGGGAAATAGTGGTTACTTTCCTTTGTTAGATGGTGATCAGATATCTCTCAGATTGGGTGAGGAGTTTAATTTCCATATCATGGACTCTTGTTGGGGATAAATGGAGGAGCGAGTGATCGTGAAAGATCAAGCCTTTCTGTCAGGTGGGGCGTGAATCATGGAAGTGCACTTTTCGCTCACGCTTGAGTCTTTGGTAAAGCTTATATCCCATGATCATGCGGTATGGTGGTTTCAATTATGGGCACGGGCCGTGTACTGGCATAGGTAGGATCCTTGTGGGTGAGCCTTTGTGGGTATGTCCCTTGAATCCGCCATGGCGGACATTGGGATTTGTGCTTGCGTTAGGCTGTGCCGCATGTGTTTTAGACCTGTCCCGATTGCCCCGGCAGCTGGTGAAACAAGCTTAGGTAGGCTGGATAAGTCTCTTGGATGGTTGAAAGCCAGTGACTAATGGGATGGGTTGATGGTTTTGTGGTGAGTGGCGATCTTGTGATAATGATAGCGCTCTTTGATTTCGCGCCAGTTTGATGACCAAACTTGTATCTTTAGTGATCCTTGCATCGCATTTTTCTACTTCTTCACCAGGTTGGAGTGTCTTTGATCGACACCAGAGCTTTGCTTTTGGTGTTTCGTCTGTCTCCCATGGGTCGTTTCCTTGTTTTCCTCCTTAGTTCGGTGCGTCTTTCTTCTTCTTAGTTTGTTTTTCTTTCCTTGTTTTGAATTTCGAATTATTTGGGGTTCCGCTTCTTTCATCGCTTTGTTCATTCTCTCTTCCCATCGCGTAATCATGGTCCTTCCTCTACAAGGTCTTCGTTTGTCGAGCTGTAGCATGGGAAAGTACGGCTGAGAGTGGGTGAGGGCAAAGCTAGCCAGTGGGACGATGGTCTTCTGGCTGCTTTGTGGTTTGTCGGGGTCTTGGGTGGGTGGGTTGTCTTCCTCATGGGGCAAGACGGGAGATTCGCGAGATTAGGTATCCTTGCGGCTCAGAATATTTGGAGGGTTCTTAGGTAGTCTGTGGTGTAGATGGGCCTAGTCGAGTTGAATAACCATTGTGCTAAAACCTTTGCTACTTGTTATGGACCTCCTCCCAGTGTCCGAATCTGGTGTCCTGATCTTCTCACGTCTTATGTTGTTTCCGTTCCCAAGATGGTTTGCTTCTTCGGCGGCCTTTGAGAACCGGTCTCTCACTTCCCCTTTGCCCCTTCATGGCGTCTTCTGACATTTCAATGTGTGCCCGTTCCAGCTCTCTCCCAATTTTTGGGGCGTCTTAGTCGGCCTTCTGGTTGTTTTCAGGGATAAGGGCCTCAGGGTCCCTAGTATAGCTCTGCTGCTGGATCTTTTCAGCGTGAAAGAGTCCTTGGAAGGCTTCTTGTATATTTGAGCGGGCCGCGCAGGACTATCATTCAGACCTCCCTTCCTCCGAAGCGTTGAAGAGTTATTTCTTTATGGTTGAGTCAGACGGTGCGGGGAATACAACCCTCTGGGTGAGACGATACATTGAGGTTAGATAGTATGGTACATCCTGAGAACCTATGTGAGTTTTCTGTCTATGCTAGTAGGGGTTGACTTTTTTAAAGGTCATGCTATGTTCTCAACTTTGCTTTGGTTGCGTTGCCTTCAGGTGTCCGTCCCGACCTTACTCTTGAGGACAGGGAAGTAAAGCGCGGTTGAGCGATCGTAGCCCGGGCGTATTTGATCACGATCGGGTCGGTTCCGGCTCTTTAGGTGTGAGCCCTTTCTTGTTCCCCTTATTTGAGATCTCTTCCACCCCCTGCTTTGGAAACTTCTCCTGAGGGGCCCCCTGTTGTGAAGCCAACTCGGGAAGAACTTTAGGCTCGTGTTAAGTTGTTGGCGAAGAAAAGGATAAGCGTAAAGCGTAGGCTGAGCTCCCACGAAACTGACCTCCGACTCAGTAAGACTCGAGTTGGGAGCATCACATTCACTTCATCACTGCCCGAGGATCGCATGCGAGGATTCGAGTGGCGACGTTGCCCTCACTGGTCGAGGTGTCAGTGCTTGAAGTGCGCGGTGTCGCTCATCTTGTGCGGTAGACGGTTCTTGAGAAGAGTGCGAGCCTCCTTTGAAAGTTCTTCCTATCTCATCTAGAGCCCATGCCATTGTGAAACGCCATACCGCCCTCCGATGAGAAATGATCGCTTTGAAGCTAAGGGGGGTGAGGACTCGATGCTTACCAATGTAGGCTATTGTTAGGTATTTCGTGCATCCTTGGGACTATGATCTGAAGGAGGATGCCTTTGCATTAGGGGAGGCTTTGACCCTGTCGCTCGGGGAGTTGTTTATGTGCGATCTCACAGCGCCTTCTCTTATCAGATCTCATCGTTTATTATTCTTGTTATCTGCTAACTCCAATCTTGTTCCTTGGCGGATGGTTACTTATATAAAACTGGCGGGAGGCGGTTGTGAGAGCTCTGCTAAGGCAACGAAAGCATACAAAGCTAAAGTCGTCTCCTTGTCCTCAGGAAAGTTTGTTTGCGACTGTATAAACTTGATCGAGGGATGTTGGCGACATAGTGGAGCTAAAGCACACCTCGGCGCAAGGCGGGCGAAACGGAGAAAGGAGGCGGGGAGGGCTGGGGTTGCGAGGATGAGGCTGCGGGTGGTCGGAAAGGCTTCGGGTTGCGAGAAGAAGTATGCGCAGCCGGCGGCGTTGGAAAGGGCGCCCAGGAAACTACGGTGAGGCTCCATGGAGCACTTGGTGAGGAATCGCAATGGCGTTACGTGGGGGACTTCGGAGGCATGGAGCTTTAGTTAGCGAGGGATGGAGTAATAGCGGGCGAGGTGAGCACACCTTATGGGCCTCGGATGGCTTGCTTGGAGGCGCGAGGTTTAGGGTTTGGACTTGATTTTCAAGTTCTGATGAAGAAGGCGAAAGAATCGGTTTCGAGGACAGAGCGAATCCCGGGGTGTACTCTAATACCCTCTGATTCCTCTTCCGGTGAACTTAAGGTTCTATGCCAAGTCGCTTTCCCCCTCTCGACCTTTCCGGGCTTCGCCTGACTTACGGCTTGGAGGCGCAGCGAGTGCTCGTAGCTCACCTCAAATGGATTAGGCCTTTGTATAACCTTTACTCATTTTGGCTAACCCGAGGCGCTCCCCAAGCCTTTCCAGGACATTTTATGTAGCTAACATTGGTTTGTTATTCTATGGATCGGAGTCCTACCTTCTTGGTTTCTTCGTCTTTTTTTTTATGACTTGTGTTGAGGTTTCTGGTCATCGATCTTTAAATGGTTGGGCTCTTCTTGCCCAGGTATGCGGCCGCAGTTGAGTTGAGCTATTGGGCTCTCGTAACACTGAGCTATATGGCTCCTGGGCTACTTGGCCTTCTAAGCTGTTAGACTCTTAAGAACTGAGCTACATGGCCCATTTGAAATTGAGCTACATGGCTCCTTTAATTTGACCAGTAGCTCTTTTGGCCAGACTCTGAGGCTCTTTTGAAGGCGAGCTACGTGGCTCCTTGGCTATGACGCCCAGGTTGTGGGTTCTTAGGGCGAGCTATGGCCTTTGGTATTTCTGAGGCTCTTTGAAATTAGCCAGGCTACATGGCTCGCTGGCCGAGCCCTGAGGCTCTTTGAAGCTAAGCCTACGTGGCTCATGGCTACTGTATACGGGGTGCATTGGGTTCTTAAGAGTGAGGCTACATAGCCACTGAAGGTTGAGCTCTGAGGCTCTTTTGAAGCTAGGCTACATGATTCCTTTGGGCGGGCTGCATGAGAAATGGCTTTTGAAGAATTTAAGCTCTGAGGCTCTTTTTAAAACAGCTGGCTCTTTGGGGCGAGCTGGGCTCTTTGCAGAGGCAAGCTCTGAGGCTCTTTTTGGTGGGCTACATGAAACTCCTTGAGGCGAGCTACAAGGCTCTTTTGGCCCAATTTCGTGGCTCCTTAATGTCAGAGTTCTTGGGTGTTCATTCGTCTTCCTTCCCTTGGGAAGGTCACGAGTGGATTACAATGTCGGTCAGTGGAGGCTCGGGCGGTGCGTGACTCCCAGGTGTTCAAGCTTCTTCTCATCATAGCCTTCGCCGAGGAATTTGAATCTGCTAGCGCGCTCCCTTTTTCATTTCTGCCTTTGCCAGCGTCGGAGGTGGGAGCTGATGAAGCTTCAGGGTTATGTTGCTACTGTGCGAAGTCTGATTGGCGGTCATAAGATGGTGTTTGGTTTCATTGTTCTACCATTTGTTAGAGTTGGGTCGTTCCCTAGTCCCGCTAGTTGTGGGAGTTGTGTTGATCCCTAGTCCTGCCATTTGATGGATTCAGGTCAGGGGACACTCTCGGAGGAGGCGACTTGTTTTGAATGCTTGAAGGCCCGTTCCTTATGTTATACCTCTCCTCCCCTCTTTTCCCTCTTCTCCTTCTCCTTATTTTTCTTTTTCCCTTACTTGTGGTTTTTGCCTTAACTGGGCGTTTGTCGATTGTAATTTTCTGAGATGCAGAGAACGGCTTTGCTAATTGTAATTTTCGAGATAAGCTGTAACTCATGGAATAAAAGTGCAATTTTGAAACGAGCCTCCACATCTAATGTGTAATTTTCCAAAGCCCCTTCGAGCCTAGCTCCTTACCCATTTTTTTTTTTTGACGATCTGCGAGAATTTTAATTAGGCTGAAAATGAACACAAAGATTGTTATTAAAGTAAAACTATGAATATCTTATTAAAAGCTACAATCCGAGGTCTATTGGTAGAATCGCCTGAGGTGTTCAGCGTTCAAAGAATGCAACAAGGTTTTTCCTTCTTATGTTTGAAGTTCATAGTTGTCAGGTCGGACTATTCGCGATACCACGTAGGGTCCTTCCCAATTTGGCCCTAGCTTCCCGTGTGTGGGGTCTTTCCTTACTAGTAGAAGTTTTTTTAGAACTAGGTCGCCGGGCTTAAAACTCCTGGGCCTGACCCTTCGGTCGTAATACTTTGTTGCCTTTCTGTGATAGTCCTCAGTGCGGCACAAGACACATACGTTACACAGGAGGTCGAGTTGTTTGAGAATCTCCTCGTTGTGTTCGGTATTTGTGAACTCAACTCTTAGTGATTTTAACCTGACCTTGACGGGAGCTACCGCTTCAGTGCCAAATGCTAGAGCAAATGGGGTTTCTTGAGTTGCTAACTTGCGTGTATTTCTGTATGCCCATAATACCTCAGGGAGCTATTCTACCCATTTTCCCTTTAGATTTTCCAGCTTAGTCTTTAACGCTACCTTGAGAGTCCTTAAAGTGACTTCTGCTTGTCCGTTGGACTACGGATGAGTCGGGGATGAATAGTAGTTCTTGATTCGAACTCATTGAAATTTACCCAACATAGGATTGTCAGGCTGACATTATCGGATACGGGGTTCACAGGGATTAGAGACACGCATATTATGGAGCATGACAAAGTTAGGCACCTTTGTTCAATGATTGTTGCTAGTAAACAAGCCTCGTACTTGAGTGAAAGTAATCCACTCTTACAACAATAAACTTGCGCTGGCCCTTCCCGATGGGTAGGGGCCCCGATATCAGCCCAGCTATTGAAAAGGCTAAGGGCTTGTGATTGAGGTCAGCAGCTTCGAGGGGAGGTGAGAGATATGGGCATGCTCCTGACAGATCTTGCATTTTCTAACCAGCTCCGTGGTGTCTTTAAGCATTGTAGGCCAATAATATCCACATCCTGCGGGGTCTTTCTTTACCCGAGGTCACGGCGATAGTTTACCCGCGGATGCCTTCATGCACCTCTCTAAGCACGTAATTGGCGTCTTCCTTTCATACGCATTTAAGGATGGGTGTAGAGATGCCTCGTTTATAAAGGGTTCCCCAATTAATGGTGAATCTAGCCGACCTCGTCCTGAGCTTGGATGCCTCCTTTAGATCGCTTGACAATACGTCCACCGGGTAATCGGATAAAGTGCATCTAGCTCGGCTCACGGGGATACTTCTTGAGTGTTGATGTTCAGGGGTTCACGGTAGGTGCTTTCGGCAGATACCGGTCCCATCTAGATCATCTGTGATCTTTGTTCTTGGCTTTGTCGGGGGCATCGCGCGAATTCTCGCCCTTAGGACATGCGACGCGAACCCATATGAACTTTTAAGCGGTTCGCACCTTTTTGAGGTAAAGGATCATTTTCGCCCCCAGCCGGTAGGAATCCTCTATACATTTCACCACAGGCCGAATCCGCGCATACCTCCGGTTGATCGACTTCCATGGGTGGGCAAGATTAAGATCGGTACTTGTGACCGTGCCGGCCTCGTTATTGGAGGTTGAAATAGAATGCAGTGTGTATTCCACGTCAATCCGTCAGGGAGGTCGAATCGAGACCATGCTGCTTCCTTGGGAATTGGCGGCTGTCCTGAGCAACCTCGGATGGGTAAGTCGGGTGCCAATTGAGCTGGTGGAAGCCATTCGAGGTACTGATGGGGTGAATTCATGATGAAATCTGCCCCAAAGCCTACCCTTTGGCCAGATTGTCCTTGGCTTATATCGATGTCGAACTCGCTTAGCTACATGGCCCATTTATCGGTCTTCAGAGGTCTACGGCATTGCAATATTTATTTCATTGGGTGTTAGTTGGGATTTCAATGAGTGAGCACGGAAATATGGTGAAGCCTCACAGCGTGATCACCAATGCTGGTTAGTTTCTCCGTGATACCGCTTTTTCCGCTGCTCCTCTTAGAGCTCGGTGCGATAATAGACCGGTACATTTGTATTCTATTATCTCGCTCTTTGACCGGGCGGCGCTGGTTGAAATGCGAAGCGACGGATAAAGAGGGTAGGTTCTCCTTGGAATGGCTTACGAGGATGGGAGGAGAGCTCGGTAAGTTTTAGTAGAGGCGCTCTTCGCATTGGGCGTCCTAGTGGAAAGCCTTTTCCAGAACCTGAAAGATGGCTGGCACTTGTCGTTGGATCTGGATACAAAGAAGCTCAGAGTAGCTATTCTCCCAGTCAAACGTTGAATTTCTTTGGCGTTTGAAGGCGGTTGCATGTCGAGCACGACTTTTATCTTATCTGGATTTGCTTCTATTTCTCGGCTGTTGACTATGAAACCCAAGAACTTTCCGACTGAGACCTCGAAGGCACACTTGGTTGGGTTTAACTTCATGTTATAGTTTTTAAGGACACAGAGCAGCCAGGCTAGGTGGGCTGCGTGGGCTCGACCTTAAGCCCGACTTTACTAGCATGTCATCTATATATACCTCCGTGGATGCTCCAATGGCAAACATTTTTATTCACCCGACCTCGATGGGGTGGCTGTGTTCTTGACGAAGGCGTCACACAGTAACGATAAGTACCTTGCCCGATCCTGAATGGTCTTCTCTTAATTGACGGTAGGTACGATATGGTTGTATCCAGAAAGCGTCCGTGAAGCTAAGAAGCTGTGGCGACCTTGGTGAAAATCCGCCCTTAAGGTCGATCAGAATTTAGGAGAGAAGCTATCTTTTGGACAAGCTGGAGTTTGACATCGGTGGTCAATCTTGAGTCGCCATTTTAGTTTGCCTTTTTGACGGACTACATTTTTCCAACCCGTCGAATTACACTTCTCAAATAGCTGGCTTGGAAGAGTTTGTTAACCTCTTCAAAATTTATGGCGCTACGTCTTTAAAGCGAGAAACTTCCTTTTGTTTGGCGGGTTTGAAAGAAGAGTGATGTTCGGCTTGTGTGTGATTACCTACGGAATTGATTCCCAATATCCTCTAACTGATGAATACTTATATATTACTTGTTTTAAAAGTTGGATAAAAGGGAGGTCCTTAGCGTCTTTAGCTAATTTGGATCGATGTAAGCAGATGTCTTGGTGGTCATCAAGGCATATTGGTTCTAGTTCTTACGAGGCATGAGTCGAGATGCTTACCTCATCTCTCGTATCGAGGCTCGTCCCGTGTAGATCTTTGCTAATCGTTTTTGTTTCATTGATCGCAGAGTAGCACTCGGGTCTCTGTAGTTAATATCCTCGAACCATTCTACCCCATTCGTAGTAGGGGTGATAACCATATGATAGGCGGAAGGATGGCCCTTATAACATTGAGGGAGAGTGCATGATAGTATGTTATAAGGCGATGGGGCATACACTATAAGGAACATTCAAGTCGTTGTGGCTAGCCTGGGATCTCGAAGTGAGTGATAGTTGTATTGACGGGGGGGTAGCACTCTTTCTCAGGAGAATCCAGTAGGTGAGGGCGTTGTGGGTTCTAGCTTCTCCTTATGATGCCATTTTCGAAGGCGCGAAGATGATGCGGTTGAGCTTAGTTGTGAGCCAGGATCCTGTAATATTGTTTTGTTATTTCTGATGGCCCTTATTACGACGGATCGTCATGGGGATCTTGGCGACCTTCAGTCGAGTCGAAAGGTTATGGTAGTATCTAACTGCAGGAGTTTGGATACTGCTTGTATTTCTAGTGTCTCCCCTGATCTGATGCTACGCAGATGATCCTTTCGGTACATTTGGATTCTCCTCCCCATCAAATCCCAGAGTCCGCATGGATTTCTACGGGGTTCTTTGGTGTTAATTTGGAGTGGTGACGGGTGATGGGGGTGGTGTGCGGGGCTCCCGAACCTTTTGAGACCGCGGCAGCCCGAAGATGTCCACGTCCAGTCGGTGTGATTTCCTTCCTCGGTTGGATCACGATCATTTGTTCGATTGTCCATAGATCCACAATGCGGATTCTGATACTTGGTTGGAGTCTCTTTTGTTAGATTACGTCTTCATCTAAGATGGCCACCTTAGGAACTTTAAGTCTTTGCACCTCGCGTAGGACACAGTGATATTGAGGTTGTCGAGGGTGGTGCGAGGTGGATGTCGTAGCTCCAGGGTGAGGTGGGCCCCGAGCGGTCCTGTGTTACCTCTTCTCTTTGGAGACCGTTCTCTATTTTCTTTGTCCCTTCGCGAGACTATCCACATCTAGTCTCTTGGGGCTTCGTTTTAAGCTTTCGCCCTGCTTTTCTCCTTTTCGGAAGAGCTTTTTCCCCCCTTAGATAGAAAGGGCTTCATATAGTTGATGTGTTTCTTTGCTTTGGCGAGCACCTACGGCCATGCTTTTGGTGAGGGTTCTTTAGACGGAAAACATCGGATCTTTCGGCCTGCGCTAACAGACGATGAAAGCGGTGATGGAAAACTTCTCATACAGGATGTACCTTTAATGACTCACGCGTTAAACCTGGGCTGTAGGACCTCGGGGTTCTCTTATTGGGCTTTCGTTATGGTCCAGCAGTGATAGCTTAGCTTTCTGTATGTCAGAACTCAGATGAAGTGGGAGACAAGCGCGATGGATAACTCTACGAAGGGCGAGAAGCGTTGATGGCGGGAGTCTGTTAGACCAAGCGATGTCGGGCCTTTTAAGCGTGATAAGCGAGGCTCTGCATCTCACGGGGTCACAGTATCCATGTAGCTCTATCCCGATTCTTGTAAGTATTGAGATTGGTCCTACGGGATCTTCGTTCAGTCGAGCGTTTCGATCACGTGGCGTCCCGAACTATTTGGGAGAGGAAGTGTAGTATCCCAGCCGTGAACGAGGATTCTATTTGTTGTACCAAAGCATCCATGGGGCTTGGATCGTCCTTTCTACGGTTTCTTCATGTGGTTGTTTCTTGATAGATGTCACCAGGCAGATTGTTCCCATTCGTTCCCCTATCTCCTGCCGATAAAGGATTGGTCCATTGCATCCATTGTTCTTACTAGGCATCCCCTCATTGCGATCCTCTCCAGGGGGTTTGTAGGGATCGTTCTCCTTAGCTTGGCTAGTTTCTCCTTCTCCGTCAATGTCTCGAGGAACGTCATGGTGTTGTTGTTCTTCTTGTGGGATGCATCACATGCGGTGAGTTCCTCGGGTCGACAAGCTATTTGGTTGGTGAGACGGTGCCTCATCTCGTCGGTGTGCCACCGTAGAGTTTCGGGCGTCTCTTGGTGGTCGGCTATCTAGGTCGCCCTGCTGATCTTGCATCCTAGGGGGGTTGGCGTGACTCCTGCTCATGTTTCGGTCGCGATACCGTGATCTTTAGGTCGAGTTTATTTGTAAAGGACGGTCGTTCCACGAGACGGCGCTAAAGCGTGGGTGTTTTTCCTATCGATTGGGCCCGGAGCGAGGTTGGAGTTGTTGGGTGGAGTTCACCGTCCTACGATGCGTTACTGAAAACAACATAAACAAGGTGATCCGTCGGGGGAGTGCGGGCCGCCTCTTCAATGCCTAAGTCAGTTCTTTCTTCAAAGGAAAGGAGAGGATCAATTACCTTGGGCGCGAGTTCAATGCATACATTTTTTATGGTAGAATGGATCGGTGTTATCGGAAATGTTGGTTGCACCGTATTAGATGGGTGACACAATCTATCTCTCCGTGGGTGAGGTTTCCTTTCCTTATCATGGGCCGTGGTAAGGGATAATGAGGCTGTGATCGTGAAAGATCCTTCTTTCCTAATCATGGGGGCGTGGATCGTGGAGGCTGATCTTTTCGGCTCACAGTCTTTTGGAGCCACCTATATCGTGATCATCTGGCGTGAGTGGTTTTGATTATGGCTGGCGTGTATAATGGTAGGATCTCGCTGTGAAGTAGAAACTAACATTGAGTGTCGCCGAATCGCCATGAAATGGGCGTTTGGGCTTTGAGCTTGCGCTCTGGGCCTGGGCACATATTGTTTTAGACCCATCAACACCTAATTTACCACTTAAAAATAAAATAATTATTTTATTATTTAAAAATTTCTCAACATACATGCATTCCATTCCATTCCATCATTTGATTGTCTGCAAATTAATTTTTTTTTTCTTTTCGTTTGCCGAGAATATTACTATTGGTCAATGAACCTCTCTTTCCACTTTTCTTCCATTCATTTCCCTCTCTTCTTCTCCTTTCTCTTTTTCTCATTATTATTCAAACTAGGATGGTCCACTTGTCAATTCAACATAAATATATATATATATATATATATATATATATATATATATATATATATATATATATATATATATATATATATATATGAGTTTTGGACATGAATAGTGTTTTAGAATAAAAATCTGAGAATATATTATAGGTTTCAAAAAGACCAAACTAATGCGTTTGGGTAGGGTGCGTGGCGTCGTTGTGAGCGATGGCGGCTGGGAAAATTCGATAGCGGCGTTGTGAACAAGCGATACGTTGAACTCCCAGTAGTCGTTCGCAGCGACGTAATGCTCTAATTTTATTTACAATGTTGAAGCAACAGAAACCCAGTAGCTAACCAAATTTCTATGTTGGAAGCTTGGCGTGCTGCACCTCATTTTTGAATTCTAGGCCGCTTAATGGCTATTTGAGGGTCAAACTAGAACCCTGGAATCCTTGCAATTTCAGTTCAGCACTCTTAGAGTTGCGACCGACAACTTCTCTGATGCTAATAAGCTTGGGGAAGGTGGATTCGTCTCTGTTTACAAGGTAATAAAACATAACCGTATGAGAGAGGATATAAGTGTTGCACTTTCTAACATGTGTTAAATTCATAGTTTCTTATTTATTGGGGATGATTTTGAATGAACTTTTTTTTGTTTGTTGCCATATATCATCAGGGTAGGCTTTCTGATGGACAAGAAATAGCCGTTAAGCGGCTGTCTGCTGGTTCTAAACAAGGAGAACTAGAATTAAAAAATGAGGTGCTGTTAATGGCCAAGCTTCAACATATAAATTTGGTTAGGCTACTGGGTTTCTGGTTAAGCTTCATCATTGTAACAAAAATTGTATTTTCATTGGCCGTTGTTGTGAACAACTGAACCTGGCCGTGAGTGAAACTTCACAGGCCGTCGTTCCTTGTGGCTTGACAGTGGCACAGCTCCAAACGCACTAATTCGGTCTTTTTAAACATAATATATTCATATTTTTATTTAATCTTGTCAGTCAAAACTACATATATATAAACATTCTAACATATAAAATCCAGGGAATTATGCTTTATGATCTATTAGGGTCTCATATTTAATATAACATCCATAAAAGCATTCAAGTTAAACCTAAAACCTAGCAGTATAAAATAAATTAAAATTAAGGAGATAAAAATTTCAAAAACCAATACCACCACTCTCCCCACCACAAGCTCATGCTACCCCAGCCCCTTCCTCGCCCCACACACCCACGCATGGCCTGCTACCCCAACACACCAAGCCTCAATTTTTTTTTTCCTTTTTCTTTTTTTGTTTTAATTTTGTAAAATCGGATAAAATTTTAATTTTTCTAAAAAATGACAAAAAAACAATAAAAGTATCGAAATAGTTTAGGAAAGCGCAAGAAATTTTTAAATCACCGGATGTGAAACGAACTGTAGTTAATTTATGCCGTGAAATGTGAATTATACGAAAAAATTTAGGTAGAATTCGAGACAATCCAGTTTTTCACAATTTTCGGGATAACGGGCGTTTAGTGACTATCAGGGACGAGATTTTTATGAGAATATCAGGAGTTAGGAAATAACTTTCAGTAAAGTTGTTTAAAATAAATTAAAGCTTTGAGCAGGGACGAATAAATTATTTGAGACGAGAAACGGCCTGAATAAGGTAATGAACACATGGCGCGATGTGAACCATGTCTCCAAACTTAGAATTAAGTTATAAAAATAAATAAAAAAATAAATAAAATCGGTTTGGGGCGAAAATGAAGGATTTACTACCTTTCGGGAAAGAAAACTCATTAGAGTGAGAGAGGAGAGAAAGAGAAATGAAAAATTAAAACTTCTCTCTTGATCCATGGGTTAGTCGGTCGGGTCGTTGGGCCAAGAACGATAGTTCATCCACTCAACGAGGGCTACATGTGGGTACCGAAAACACGGGATTTCGCCTAGGATTCAAGCGAGTAGTTCGGGAAATCAAAGGTTTCGGGTTTAGGAAGTGTTCACGGGACTTCCTAGATTTCTTCTATGCTCCAAGAGGTAGGGATTCTTCATACTTTGGTTATTTTCCATTCTAGGGGCTGTTTGGTTGAGTTTTAATGCCCTAAGGGGCTGTTTAGCCCTTTTTGCCTTAAGGGGCTATTTGACAAATTAATGGGTTATGAGAATAGTGTCCTGTTTTGACCCTATATGATATCCATTTTTTTGGGCTGATTTTCGATTAGGAAAAAGGGAGAATTTGGACTAGTATCCCTCAAGAAAATTGTAGCCCTATCTAAGAACTTGATGTTAGGCTTTTGAATCACCCAAATTGGACCTCTATAACCCAAGTTATGGTTACATTTTAGGGAGCGCCCTTTGGTTTTCAGTATTTTTGTGAACCTCTTATCCAGGATTTTGGGAGCGATTTTCGGTTGGGAGAAAGTAAAATTTTAACTAGTATCCTTGAGGTGTAGCTATATTTGAAACTTAATGTTAGGCTTTTGAATCACCCAGGTGGACCTATATAGCGAGTTATGGTCCATTTTTCGAGGCTGCCTCTTTGTAGGCTCTTTAATGGTGTGTCTGATTTTGCCCTGATTGGTATATGATTGTAGTATATCATTGCTTGAATTGAGTGATATACTTGGTTGAAATTGTGTGGAATTCAAATTGTGTGTTCTAATTGTTTGGCTTGTGACGTGTTAAAGGCATAGCTTGGTTGTAGGCTATTTGTGGACATGGTGTCACAATTAAGCCTAGAGTATAATGTAAGTCATTGCTTGATTGGTGATGACTTGTAGATGTCAATATATGTGTGAATAATATGTTGACATGTATTGTGTGGTTTATTTGGAAATTGTATGTTAATTGATATGATTGTCCAAATGATGCATGGTTTAAAATGTCACTAGCACTTTCGTCATATATATACGGGCATGGTATATGCATGGAACTAAACATAATTACGTACCTATGCACGAGGACATCGCATTAAATAGGTGCGTGTAATGGTCATAATCATTCATCGTTTTTGGTGAGTGGGTGATGAGCTCGATATTTTGGACTACGTCAAACGGAGTCTCACAGGTGCATTTCATAGCTTTGAATAAAAATTTGTTTATCGAGCTTGTCAATGCTTTTTGAATAAAGCGGTTTATATCGAAGAAGCATCTAATCTTTTGAATAAAGATGTTTATCGGAACCATCGCGATTATCGGAGGCTTTGTCCCGTCTTTTGAATAAAGCGTTTTATCGGAGACTTATCTAATACTTTTGATTAGTGGTTTATCAGCCCATTTCAATACTTTTGATTAAAGCGGTTTATCGAATTGATGATGCTTTGAATAAAGAAATTTGTTTATCGGAGGCTTGTCGTCTTGAATAAGTTGTTTATCGGAGATTGTCCAATGACTTTGAATAAAGTGGTTTATTGGAGGATGTCCAATGAGTTTTAGAAACAAAAAAACTTTTGTTTTGGATAAAGGGTCATTGGATGAAACACCAATGACAAGTTTTTACACTTTGCATAAGCATGTGTGAGGGAGTCGGTGAGGACTCGTGTTAAAAGCATGGTGAGTGACACTTCATTCATGACATGTAAGCATTCTAGAGTAGAAACTGCATTTTACTTTGAATGTTTGATTTCTTGAACATGGCATTGTATGTGCACTTAGGTGAGAAATAGCTCTTGTAAGAGTTTGCCTGGGGCATTGCTGTACAGTCGTGGACCCACTTTCGGTCTGAGGTATGGGTGTGACGCTCACTCGAGCACACGGTTATGAAGAAAGTCGGGTTGTGACTTGTAATTAATTTTGTGTAAAGAAGCTTGGAACAAATTAATTATAGCTTGTATTTTGTATAAAAAGAATTGTAAAAATATTTTGGAACAACCTTGTTCTAATTTGTAATATTTGTAAGAGTGTTGTAATTAAACTCGTAAGGACCATGATAATTAGTCATGTATATTATATAGTGTGGATGAGTAGGCCCGGTTAGGCCACTTTCACTCATAATTGGACCCAATGAAGTCATTGTATTATATTGGGGCATGTTGTCAGGTTTTTTTTGTACAAGTTGTATTTTGAGTAGAGCTCTCCGTACAAAGGAGGTTATATTTGATTTTCGTTAAATGTGCAGGTCCTAGAAAGGAGGATACAGGTGGTATGGTGTCGGGTGCTCGACATCCCAGCCCCAGTCTTAATGAGATTTGACGGGTTTGTGTGGATCCTCGGGTTTTGGGGTGTCACAAATTTGAAATCAATATGCACATTTTTTTTTAGTGTTTTTGTACTTTTTCATAGAAATCATCCTTCATTTTCCATCTTTTAAATAAATTAGAAAATTTTAATTTGTAAAAGATAATATCCTTATTTTCACTTATTTTAAATATATATTTAACTAAAACTTTTATTTTAAATTTTATTAATTATTTTATTTTATTTTCTTTACTAGATTATTGTTTTTGTAATAAATGTAGTAAAATAAATTAACTTTTAATATATAAATAATTTGTTAAATTTTTATTTTTATTTTTTTTCCAATAGTGCTCAACGTTTAATTATATTTTTATTTTGTATGATTAAGAAATTAAAATAAATTGGATTTAAATATATAAATATTTTCACTTGTAACAATTAATAATTTATAAATATATAACAAATACTAACTTCAGCATAAATATAAAAAATGTCTTATTATATAAAATATTATTTTCCTTTCCTATTTATAATATTTTTTATTTATAATGTTTATTCTATGATCTATTTTTTAATATTTTTACACTCAAATTTTATAAAACTAAATTTTTAAGAAATATATATGAAAACATATCATGTCAGTAGTGGTAGGTGTGTAGTTTCAAATAAGCGAAGGCATAGAGAGAATGGGTCACAGGTTCAGTCGTAATAAAACGATTTGATACTTAAAAAAATTGTATTAAAAAGATATATATATATATATATATATATTGTGGCCTCCACCTAGGTTTTGAAACTATTTTCCAAAAGAAAGAGTTTATATAAATAGTATTCTTCAATTTTAAATTTATTTTAAAGTGTAGACTTATTTTAAAAATAAAATTTTTTTGAAATAAAATCCCTAAATATTAAAAGATAAGAAAACAAAGCAAATTACTAAGAGTAAAATTAGAATAAACAAAAAAATATAAAAACATATAATAAAATCATTAATAATAAAAACACACATATAATAGGTAAAAAAAATATATTTGTGTTAATTGTTTTTTTTTTTTCAAAATCTAGAACACATGCATATGTTTACATTTAGTATAAGACCTATGAGATTTGTTATACTGTATAAAGGTATTTTTACTAACTGTACAAGGCATATGAACTAAATATACAAGGGGTGCAGAAGCCTACTATTATTTAAAGATTCCAATTGATTTTTAAAAGTTCAAATGATTATTTCCTTAACTGAATAATGAACATTTCTTATAAATATTGTTTGATCTCACTCATCTGACCATTTTTTTAATGTCGTACATATTCATTTTATAAACTACTTTAATTATAATTTATGAAAATAGATTCGAGTTTATTTTCCTTTTTTTGAACTCTAAAAATGAAAGCATGTTTATACTCATATTTAATATGGAGACTTATAAAATTTGTTACAATGTATAAGGTATTTACACTAATTGTACAAGGTATATGAACTAAGTGTACAAAGAGATTATACAACCTAAGCTATTCTTCAAAATTTCAATTTATTTTTAAAAATACAAATGATTATTTCTTTAACCCAAGGATGGAGAATATTTCTTACAAATATTGCTTGATCTCATACTTATCTTATACATTTTTTAACCCATACTTATTTATTTTATAAACTACTTTAATATTAATTTATAAAAAAATAAAATTTGGTTCATTTTTCATATTTTTTTTTGTGAACGATAATAATGAAAATATGTCTATGCTCACATTTAGTTCCCGAAACCTATTAGATTTGTTATAATATACAAGGTATTTATACTAATGTACAAAGTGTATGAACTAAATATATAAGAGCTGTACAAGTTAACTCTTCTTCAAGGATTTCATTTAATTTTTAGAAAATCAAATGGTTATTGTCATTGAACATGTAGGTGAGATAGTTGAGATCTCTCATACCTTAACCAGTAGTCCTAAGTTCGAACCCCTAGAAATACAACTGTGTTTTGTAGTAGAGTTTTAACGCTCTTATGCTCCCTCCCGGCTCGTATAAAGATTAGTCTAGCTGTGGTATGGTTTAAAGACACCTTTCGTGTGTGCACAAGCACGCTCAAGACACCGCATAGTCTGGCAAAAAAAAAGACGTTCCATATAAATATTGCATGATTTTATGTTATTTCCTATTTAAAATAACTTTTTATTTATAATATTTACAATTTTAATATTGTGATTTTATTTTTTTATTTTTAATTTTTGTAACCTAATTTTAAAAAATGTTTATAGAATATATCATCCAAATGGGGTTTTGAAACTATTTATCAATAAAAATAAAAATCATTATTAATTATCTTCATTTTTATTTAATAAAAATTACTTTTAATTTAATTCAATTTCAAATATTACTTTTAAAATTAAATGCAAAAATGATTGTTACTAAATTTTTGTTAAATAATTAATATTCTTATATTATTTTTATCTTTATTTAAAGAAATAATTTAACTAGCGGATATCATTTTTATTTTATTTTTTAAAATTTTGGGTTTGTAAAAATTTATAATTTAAAAGTATAAAAATAAGATTATAATATGAAAATTGCCATTAAATCAATATCATTTAAATTATTAGTATTTATTTGTGTATTCATTATATATTAAAAGTTAATATATTTATTACACAAAACAATAATCTAATAAATAAAATAAAAATGAATGACTAATATTAAAAATCATAAAATTTAATATATTTAAAAATTGGAAATTTGAGGGTGATTTTATGAAAAAAGAAAAAAAAAAGAAAGAAGAATTGAACATGTTGTGGGAAGGCTGGGGAGGGGGGTTGTGGCCGGAGGAAGAAGGGGTTAGGGTTTGTATAGATGGGAGGACATATTAGTCTCATCAAAATATATGTTTTTGAGCTTAATTAGAGTGTTTTAGTGGATTCTTTATGAAATAAGAAGGTCCATATACTCCTAAAGCATAATTCCCGCTAAAATCTAGTTGCACAAACATAAATATATTAAAAATAAATAAATAAAAAGTTAGAACATAATTAGTTAAGTTTTCAATGTTTATAAAATAAATTTCATTAATAACTATGATGCCACCTTCGACTACAATAAACATTTTAGAGAGCGAAGTTTTATTTTAAAATAGAATTAAGGTATTTTTAAAAATTTTCTTTTAAAATATTATTAGGAAAATAATCAAATAAATACATAGGAATTATATAAGCACCAACACGAAAATTTCAAATTAAATACATAATCACAATATAAGAACTAAAAATGGCACACAAAAATCACAAAGTTTATAATATAAAAAAAATTATATATGATCATATAAATGCTTCAACCAAATAAATATAAATAAATTGAACAAATATACAAACAAAATGAGCATATACAAAAATTAATTACATAGTTAAAATAATATCTGTATGTATAATAGTAATTAGAGACATTAAGTACTATATAAATAATTGTTTAAAAAAAACATATAATATGCCAATAAAACCTAGCTCGAGTGGAAATGGTTAAAAGCTTAGACTTGCGTAAGAAATATATAATTTGAGTCCTAAAAGAGATAAATTTATAAGAAATATAATAAAATACTATAATCTAATACAAAATGAATAATTATCAAAATATATATATATATATATACAAATAATATTAAAGTATATAAAAATAATAGCCCATACTTGACTTTGTAACCTTCGTTGGAACGAATATAAAAAAATTAGATGGAAAGAGATAGGATAGAGGATCAGTTGATGAGTGACGTACTAGTAGGTCCCATAGGGGATCACTATGATTGTTAGTGTACCAGTATCGAAAAGATGCAACAAAGGTGGTTAATAAAGAATACAAATTTTTTTGAGCATAATATTAAATAGTATTTAATAATATTAAGTATTAAATTATCTATTTTTAACATTGGATAGTTTATAGAAATGACCGATAAGAGTGGATTATTTTCGAGTTCTTGACTTTATACACGCTCATTCTTGTGGGGCGAGTTTAGTTTATATAATCAGTTTTAACGAGGTTCGGGTTTTATTTTGGCCAGACAGTTTAGGATGTGATCGGGTATTTGTATTCCCGAGTCCATGCTTGCATTGATTATATTTTAAAATTATTTTTTTATTATTTTATTTTATACTTTAATATAAATAATAATAATAATTAGAATGTTTTTTTAATAAATAATTTTTAAAGTTCATAATATTTTGATTTTTTTTATAAAATATATTAATTTTAATATAATAAAAAAACAATTATAAAAAATTTAAAAAAAAAAAAAATGTAAACGGGACGGGTTTGAGAATTTTAATCACACCTCGCTTAAATGTTGTCGTCCTGCGAGTGAGTATTCTTAGTCACTCGCTTTTTGTTGAAGCGTGGTGAGGTTTTTCTTTGTTTTAGATTGAAGTGACTTTTACAAATAAGCAAAATATTTGTTTTTTCTTTTGAAACTTTTTTAGAAATTTCAGTAATAAGTGGTGAAAAATTTTAAAAACAAATAATTGAATGCTGAAAGCTATTTAGGTTTCAACAAAAAGTCAAAAAACAAATAGCCCCAAAGTGTTCAGCTAATCCAACATGAAATGCTATAACCCATTTGTTGGTTAGAAATGTTTGTAATTATTAATTAATCTTTAACATCATTTAAATGCTAGATTATTTGTAAAAATGAAAGTATCTATTGATAAAAAAAAAAAAACAATTGATCAATAATCAAATAACCCAATAAATCATCCACAAATAATAACTAGCTGGACAAGAGACATATCATTCATAATGTATAGAGAAACTATACGACATGAATCAGAATTAATGGTTTGTCATTTGTCTGCTTAAGATTTCACGAGGATGAATCGAAGAAAAGTTAGGGTTAAAGATGGTATTTTGCTTACCGGCTTTCACGTGTTCTACGAAACCTCTTGAAAAATTCTAAGGCCCTATTTATTTATATATAGAGCACAATGGAACAATTGGACTTTGATCCAATGAGTTGACAAAAACAAAGGAGAAGATAAAACTATAAGCCCATAGCAAGTTAAAATTAAATCATCTCGTAAATGACTCATAATTAACATGCACAATTACACAATTAAAATTGTATCATGATTATGCTTAGTCCATAATTAATAAATTAATCCAACATTCTCCAACTTAAACAACATGATCATAACTAAAATGCTTTTAAAATAGATTTGCATAGTCATAACAAATCATATACAATCAGCACACCAAGAGGATGCATAAATCATACACAATCAAGACGCTACTAATCAAAATCATAACTCAAATGCTTCAACAAGTTACTTACATAGTCATAACCAATTATATATAATTAACACACTGAGATGATGCATAAATTGTACATAATCAAGCATTACTAATGAAGAAGCATTACAAGGACAAGAGTACTGATTCAATAGACATAAAAACATAATTTTGTCATTCATCTGATATAAATGACACAAAATAACAAGATAATAACAAACGTCAAAATGTGCATGTAATAACGAATATGTATAAGTTTTCCTTACATAATACTTGAAAAGACAAAACTCCCACTAAAACAAAGAAGACTCCTAACAATTCCATGTAGGTAACGTGTTCTTAAAACACACAAATAGGTAAGTTTTTGGTTTGTGGGTTTGCCAATATGCTAGTTGTAGGTGTTCAATTGAAATAAGGAACACGAAACTATAACAACAAAAAATATAACTTAGCGTCGATATCTTTGGAGCGAAGTGTTCCTAGTGTTCTGAGAAGATAAATTGCGAAATTATCACATAACATTTCCAATGGTCTAGAAATGGGTGGACGACCTCAGCTAAATGAAGTTACAAACCATATTACATGACAAATAGTACTCGCCAGCATACCACATTACTCTGCTCAACCAGTGAAAAAGTTGTAAGTGTGTTTAACACTTTCCTGGCTTACCCCTTCAATCATCATAAGATATATGAAAAGTTGACTTCTTATCATCAAATGCGACTGCATGTCGGAATCACTAAAACCAACCGTACCGAGAGTGTTGATACGATATGTCAGCGAAGTCAGCAGTAATTCTGGAGATACCTCAAACTTTCTTACGGGTTTTCCGATTGGCTTTGACTAAGGGATTTACTCAAATACCTACCCATTTTAGATAGCAAAGCAATATCGGGGTATATTAAGCGCCAGGCATACATCGGGCCCTGCTGAGAATAATGGACTGCCTCGTATGAAGTCTCTCTTGGCCATCATTTAAGGACATTGACATTTGGAAAATCTATCACTATTTACAATTAGCGCCTTAAAAGAAGAACATGATTGCATATTGAACATTTGTAGAATGCATTCAATATACGTCTATTGAGACAATCTCATAATGCCACTAGGTATATCACGAAGTATCTGTATGCCCAAAACATAAGATCTTTTATATCAAAATGGCCAAATAATAACTGCTTTGTCTCAACCAACAGGTTAGTATCATTAGCCGCGAGTAAAATATCTGTTAGGTTTGTAATGGCGATTAAGCATACATACACAACAAAAAAATTTTAAAATTTTTGCCTTTTTCTAACCATACCAGGGATCCATGTGATCCGATCAGATGATTCAGGGATGGAAGAATACCTTATTCGCGTTGGAAGATCCTTGTTCCACAGCCTTGTGTGTGCATCAAACCCTCCTTGTCGAACTAAAAATGACGGGATCGCTACCCTGACTATCCCACGTGAGCGAGCCTTCTTAGAGCGAGAGAGAAATGGGTGTGCTAGCATCGGGTTGAATCTCAAAACCTAGTCGCCTCTCGGTAACCAGATGAATGAATCGCATAGGGATCCCTTAAGATTTAAATACCCGATTTAAGCCCAGATGTTGGTTTCGGCCCATTACATGTGTGACCTTGTAGGTCCATAGTATTGCGATGAAATTTAAAAAGTGAGAACAAAAAACCCATTCGATTGTAGATCATACAAGAGGCCTACATGAGCATTATGACCGCGTAAATTATGTGGACGTCAATAAATGGAACATAACCCTAATCAGTAATAAATGTCATTGATCCACTTTTATGCCGACATATCAAAAATTGAACAGGCATGGACTATGTATTCCTTGTAAAAAGTTGATCATGCAATTTTCGACTCAGTGTAGTTGATGTCTGAATGGCATTCTTACTTATTAATTCGTTTGAGCATGTCACAATTTCTAGTCTCACATGTCGGGACACTGGGTATCTCTGAAAGGAAGGAATGAAATCCCTTTCCTCACTCACGTCCCTCTCGCGTGGTTGATACATCCGACTATAGTCGTATTATCTCCTTATTACAAATGATGTTGGTATGTGAAACATAAAAATTTCACTTAAATGGGACTATGGACTATGGTGGTGTTAGGTCGAAGGACAAGAAAGAAGACATTATTATGATGAGAAGTACTTGTGACTTATAATCCATGTAGTATTCTCATGGTGAGTCGGTCCAGTACAATGTTCACCAACATGTACTTATGAGCTAATTTAATATCATATATCCATGATTAGTAGAACATGATTATTAATCACACTCCATACTAGTCTTAATTCACTATTGTTCCATTAATAATGAATGACCAAGGACAATTTAGAATAGTATTCCATTTGAAGTCCAGGGTTCTTCTATCAAGTCACACACTTGATGGCCATAAGGGGAATCAACTATTCGTGGAGTAAATCACCAAATTAGAAATGTCAGATATGAAAATAATAATAATTACATTGTTGCCCTAGGGCACATCACTAACAATCTCCCACTTGCACTAGGACTAATCTGACATTTATCTAATACCCATTGACCTAATACGACTCTCATGCTTCACTTGTGGGAGTTATTTAGTTAGTGGATCTATAACGTTGTCATTGGTAGATACTCTGCATATCTTGACATCTCCTCTGTCAACAATCTCTCGGATGAAATGAAAACGTCTAAGTATGAGTTTGGATCTCTAGTGTGATCTAGGTTTAGCAACGTACTATAAGCCCCATTATTATCCTGAAAATAGGTCCACCGGTGTAAGACCACAATTCTGATTTCATGAATAGTAAATTTAGTGTTCGATCGATTAAGTATTTGATTTGGAAGCGGTCAGATGAATAGTAAATTTCAAAAAACAAACCAAAATAAAAAAATGTTCATAATAATGTATTAGTCTAGTGAAATAGATTAAAACGAAATTATGTTAAAGAGGTGAAAATGCAAATTTTACGAAAGAACAAAAGCAGTGGTTGTCATAGAAAAATATGAAATTTTCTAGATCTTGGATGAAACGGACTTCAGGTTGAATTTTCTCATGAAATCTAGTTCACGTCGAATTTAGTTGAATTACGGGAACTTTCAGTCAGTTTTCACGAAATTCGAGGTGACGGGCGTCGAATGGACCCCGAAAATGAGATTTTTAGAAAAATCCATAAAAATGTCAAATATTTAAAGAATGTCAACTTAAGATAGATGAAACTGAAACCGGGACGAAATAAATTATTTCGGGACGAAAATAGACCGAAAGAAACATGACACGTGGCGCGACGTGAGCCACGTGTCTCATGTATAAATAGCCTAAAAAAATCAACCTATAAAAAGATCTCATTTTTAGTCTAATCCAAACCGTAGAGAGAGAGAGTAAGAGAGAGAGAGAGAGAAAGGCAATCTTCTCTTTTCGATTACGGGATTTCGTCGATCGGATCTCGTTAGGTTAAGAATTAAAGCTAATCTACGCGATGAGAGTTACGGCGTGGAGTGAGAATCACATGGTTCGACCAAGGTCCAAGGTTCGGGTTTTCACGGAAACGAAAGGTGGTGTCCTGTGAAATCACGCCATTTGAGGTAGGTTTTCTCTACTCGGGTTAATTTACATTTAGGGTATGTGTGTCGAGGAGATGCTATCCGGTTTTTCTCAACCCCATATTTGTAATTTGGCCATAGCAGCTGCTCGGCTCCGTAGAATTGAGTGATTGAGTGATGGATAACTATCTTGATGGGAGAACATTTCTCCTTGAAATAGGTCTATCGAAATTCCGACCCCTTTGGACTCAGAACTGCATTCAAAGTAGAGCTATGTTGAATGAGTTTTTATTTATGTTTTAAGACTCCATGGTATCATTTTGGCCCATAGCAGCCATCACTCATTAGAATTGAGTGATTCAAACTTTTAGATTAACTAGACTGATAGGAGAACATTTCTCCTTCAAATAAGTCTATCCAAATTCTGACCCATTTGGACTAAAAAATGCATTCAAAGTGGAACTATGTTCGGACAGTTTTTTGTTCTGTTTTTAAGACTCCATGATTGTATTTTGGCCATAATTTGGTCATCACTCATCCGAATTCAGTGATTCAAATTTTTGGATAAACTAGACTAATAGAAGAACATATCTCCATGAAATAGGTATATCCAAATTCCGACACTTTGGAACTCAGAAATTCATTCAAAGTGCACCCATTTTTACAATTCCAGGGGACACCAATGGTCACTGGCCTCCAATTTAGGAAGGTCATCAGCTTGTACGATCGGAGGAACTCTGGGTTTTGGGTGTTCTAACGGACTCACATGGAAACCCATTGAGTCAAGATTCCAACCATATTCCTGTACAGGACATTGGATGAATATAACGTGACTGAAAATTTATGGTTGCACCAAGTGTGCAGGTTGTTTGGTTATGTCGATGTGAATAATAGGGTTTGCGCGTGCATTTCATGGCATGTTGTAGACTATTGTATGGGGTAGTAATTACCATGAGTTAGCATAATAAATCCTTGAGAATAAAGAGGTTGAGTTCAATTGATTTTTAATCAGTTTGGAAGTGATTAAATGCAAGGGTTCTTTGGAAAGTATAGTATAGTTAATGGTTTAATTGAACATGATTAAGGTATGGATGTTAATGGATTTTATGGATAATGTGACTTGTAGGAGGAAAGTGATAAAGGACAAGGGTGGAGGTGGAAATTTTGTTTAAGGAGGAAAAATGGCTTAAATAACTAGGTGAGGAAATGTAAATGTTTATGAATATATATATATATATATATATATATATATATATATATATATATATATATATATATATATATATATATTAATGTTTACAATATATGTTTTCTATATCTATGTTATAAATGTTCAAATGAAAAAAAGAAATGTAGTTTTCTTGACTTTAAATTATGTTGAAAAAATATGAAATGATTATGGTTTCCATAGTTTTATAAAGCATGTGTTGAGAAAATATGAAATGATAATGATTTCCATAGTTTTATAAAGTATGATTTATGGTTTCCATATGAAATGAAATGTTTATAGTGTATATTTTATATATACATGTTTATATGAAAATGTTTGAATCCATGGTTACCTATATTTACAAAGATAAAGTTTAAAGGAAAGTCATTAAAGTACTTTCTGTGTGCATGGTGCATATGGGAAGAAAGGGAGTTGGTTTTTTAGAGGGGAAGGGAAGAGTGATGCATATTGCCATACCGTGTAAAATACAAAAGTTTACCAGCGCGCAATGTGATTTATTCCCTAGTGCAATGGTATTTAAAGAAGACCACGATTTTATCGAGGAGGTTCCTTTTGGGCTCGGTGATCGTGGGTGTTTACTCGTGGGATTCTTTCGTGGCCGACGGTGGTTAACAGTAGGGCATGATTTCTCGGAGGTTCATTTTTGGGCCATCGGTGATCGTAAGACTGTTTCCTCTGAGGTTCTTTCATGGACCAATGATGATTAACGATAGGCGGGTTCCATTGGATATGACGGATTAAAAAAAAAAAAAAGTATATTGAAAAGATATGTTGATACAATTGTTTTACACATTGTATTTGAACTATATGGAAAAAGAAAGTAAAGTAAATGTTTATAGAAATGAGATCTTTATACAATTGTTTTACACTTTATATTTAGAACGAGAAGGAAAAAAAATGCAAAGTAAATGTTTATGGAAATAGAAATCTATCTGATTGTTTTACACATTGTATTTGAGCCTATCACGAAAACAATTATTTTCCTATGAAGCGTACTCATTTGAGTTCTTTGCTTTCGCCCTTTTTCCAAATGTTTTCTATAAATGTTTTCGGAGCGAGATTGACGTGCGGTTCGAGTGTCTCAGGACGATGACGCCGAGCAGCGTGGCTTGACCACTTTGAAAATGTATAATTTTTATTGTAAATAACTACTTATGCGCTTTATTTCTGCATGATATATAAGTTTTTAAAAGATTGTTTACTCTTCATCTATGGTGAAATGAAAATGATTTTAAAAAGTCGATTTGAAATTTGTTGTGGTGGACTTGATGTCCCATTGTTGGATGTGAAGTAAATTAAGTTGTTTTATTCTTGGTGTAAATTGGGACGTGTCCAAGCAGGAGGAAAATCGTCAGATTTCCCATAAAGGGTTTAATCTTACAGTGTTACCATGTTCATAAGATTTTAATGGAAGCAATCTTTGGCCTCGTAGGTTCGCTCCTGATTCCACTTTTAAAGATTTAAAGGAAATGAAGGTTTTTCCAAATTCGTAGGGTGCGGGAGGGTCCCGAGTTGGGAAGGCTGGGTTGGATCCTTGATAGGGTTCGAGATACTATGAGGCAGAAACCCAGTCTAGTGATGAACTTAGCGGTCAAACGACCTCCTTGGGGCGCCACGAGTGCGGCTATATGCTGACCTCTGTAGTAGGGTATTTGTCGTGTCTTGCTTTGAACTTTTTCAGCTAATAGCACCTCCATTCAAACAAAACTCAAAACCTAACTGTGATCTAAAATCGTCTTTGTCAGACTGAAAGCTAGCATCAATATAACAATTTCTTAGCTCACTTCTTCTTAAGTTGAACTTTGAGGCCAAAACTATTCAAGACTATATGAGATAGTTGGAAATCATAGAGCATATATGCGATGAACCCACATTTCTTCATTTTAAAGGTTCTGCCACTATAATCCCGTAAAACCCGTAAATGAAACCATGAAGTGTATTCATTGATCAGGTGAAAACTTTCTTCAATGACAGCCACCCGGATAACTATGGTACACACACTTGACCTGGTACGGCACCATTGTCATGAGAGTAAAATAATGCATGGTCCACATATCTTGGTTGATCACCATGGATAGTGAAAACACATTCAAAGCAGCAACTGTATTCAGATAATCTAGTGTCAAATCCATCTCCAGATTCAAGCTCAGATTCATCGCCAGACTCATCCACCAAAAAGACAACCAACCAAATGCCTTGACATAATAAAAAATCAAAAATAATTTTAAAATTAATTTCATTTAAATTAAAAAGAGTAGTCTTTCTCTTGAATTATTACCAATACTAGATAATTAACTAAGGTTAAATATATGCACACCTTTTAATCTTAACTTTTTTTCCTTTTTTTTTTTCAACTAAACTCATCTACCATAAATTGTTTGGGCTCCACTCAAATTATTGGTGTTGACGAAAAGAGAACATGTGGAATTCGGTGCGTCAACCAAACATGACTCCGCATAAAGCCATGTGCGTCTTAATTCATCATAATGTATGGGTAGAACTTGTATAAACTAGCCCATCTTATCTAAACCTAATATGATAGTTTGATTTCATTAAAATATCAAATATCAATGAATATATTCAATATCCATTGGGTTTGAGTTAATTTTTCAATTTAGATTAAGTTCAAGCAAAGATTTTAGTCTAACGTATCAATAGATCAATAAATATATGGTTCTTAATATTGAGGGTGGGTACTTGAAATCCTTACTAAAAAAAAAAAAAGAAATCATAGCCTTTTTTTTTCTCAACTTTTCTCTGTAAGCAATGAGGTGTGGTTTTTTGGTCATTCTTGACCAAAAATCACTCATCTACATCTCTTTTAAATCTTTTAACACCGATAAAATGGTTATTCATGTGAAATACAGGTTTTATTTGTTTATTTGTGATTTATTTGTCTCCCTTGATTAAGCGTGTGATTTTGTCATACCGTGCTCGTGTGGTTTGTCGATCGTGCTTTGTGCGGTGGGTGGTTGTGTTGTTTTGATATATGACGATTTTGTTTTTTAAACCGATGGTCTTGGCGTTTATTTATGTTTGGTGATTCGTATATCGTCAGGAGAACCAAAAAAATTAAATTAATAATTCGTCCAGTTCTTTATAGACTTGGCTTGATAGTGTCCCAATCATGATGATAATATAAAATGTGTAGATTCAACTATCAAATGTATATAGGCTTTGATTTATGGAGCCATCATCGATCAAGTGTAGTTGTAGTTTCCTCTTGTCATGTTGATGTACTTATTGCAAGTGAAAGCTAGTCGGAAGGGGTAGCAGTTTTGCATGCTTCCTTTCGCTTTCATAGACGAGACTCCCTCTCACGTTCCAAAGTGCTGGGGCACCATTCTGCAGCCTGCCTCAAGGATTCTACATCCCTAGGGATCCTTCTTTAAACAAGTAAGTCGACCTACCCCATGCTCAAAGGCGCTCTAGAATAAATTCTTCCTCTAGGAACAACCGATGCCTTCTTGTCTGTTAGTTCTCTACTCGAAAAGGGATAATTTGATTATGAGTCCTATCCCAGAATAATAAAGCGGGCAACGCTATACCTTATTTCGAGAAAATATGATATCGAAGGACCACTCCTCAACCGTAAGCCCACTGCCGACAACCCCTTCCAGAAGCATTCGTATTTCTCATTGTCGGTGATCACTTTCCAAAGCATCGTGTCTTCGCATTGATGAGGATGCGAGTGTCTTTCTCATCGAAAAATTCACATGATATTCTCTGATCACTCGCTCACAGCATACTCACATAAATTGCTCGCATCGTATTCAATTCCCAATATGATACGTTTCCACCATGGCTCCTTCACTAAACTTCAATCTCAACAGTACCAAAACCCAATTTTTCTTCTCAAATTCCAAATCCACATTTCTCAATTCATACACATTCCAACAAACAAATAACTCGAATTTCACCAGTGAAATTTCTCCCAATAATAACAAAATTTCATTTCATTCTCGAGAAGAAAAATTAATAGGAGTGATGGGTTTGTATACTGTTAATTCAAGTTAGAGTTTTCCCACACAGTGCAATTTCAGTTAGAGTTTTCCCCCTTTTCCTTGTCCCGATAGATTAGGGTAAAATTGAGGGAAAGTTTTTATCTTAAATTAGGGTAAAAATGGGGAAATTTCCCATCCCAAAAGATATATACATGTGTTGTTACTACACGTCAGCTACTTATCATATATGTCGTTGTCTTATCTCAGCAGCATTAAATGCTTGTTTGTTCATCTGTGCAATTAATTAACGGTAAGGACATGACTGACTTATGAAACAAACGTTAGAGACATCTAGGGACCAAAAAAAAATTTAGGTGCAAACTTGAACATCCGAGTAAACATAAGAGCATTTGCACACTTTATCCCAAGGCTTTACACTTTATATCATAGGGATTAATTTGAATGTTTTTATAGATGTTATGTTAAATATGAGGCTCATAAACCCTAAATCATAATTCCCCTAGATTTTTATATGTTAGAATTTATATATATATATATATATATATATATATATATATATATATATATATTGTATGTTGAATTGACTGCAAGAGAGAGAAATGAATGGAAATAGTGGGAAAGAGAGGTTCATTGACCACAGTAATGTTGGGTCGGCAACGAAAGAAAAATAAATAATTTGTGCACAATGATGAATGGAATGGAATGGAATGTACATCTTATGTTGAGAAAATTCTTAAATAATAAAAATAATTAAGGTTTTGGTTTTTAAATGGTAAATTAGGTCATGGACTCATGGGTACAAAAACACCCGATCGGTAAGTGAAATTGAATATGAAGTTGTAACCCGAGATATATCGTAACCTCATTCAACTTTTTTATTATTTGAATCAGACCTCAATGACTAAAATATTATTGTTAAAATAAATAAATATGGTTGAAAAAATTTAAAGTGATTTAACATGCCTTGATTACTTTAATGATATTAGTCATAGGTACCACTCTGATTGACAGAGTAACCGCAATTTGGTCCTGGCCTGACGAAAATTAAATTTAAATGGATGTTTTAGAAAAATAATTAAAAAATCTTGAAAGTCACTGGCTTGAATACTAATCTCTGCAGAATAACGGCTTTCCTCCACATGCTCTCGATATGTGATAAAACTCAAAATATTGGTTTTTGATAAAACTTTCGCCAATTTTTAGAAATTGTCTCTCAGTTATATATTTTTGGCTTAAATTCAAAATTTTTAAAAATTACGAAGATGCTTATTCAAGACACTTTTACTTTAAATTTTTAAAATTATAGTGCTGCATCTTCAAGATGTCTTTCATCTTATATTCAAAGATTTTAAAATCAGGGAAAATGTGTTTTCAATGTAGAAAGTGTTTCTTCAAGAAACATTTAAAAATTGTCTCTTCAAGAGACAATTTCTAAAAATTCGTAAAATTGAAAGTGTATAACTATGACGCCCCAAAACTGGTGTCTCGCCGATCACCGTCAAGGCGAAACACCACGTGTGTCCCACATCATGAGATTCATACATGTGTAAACGACCCACAGCCGCCCACACACGCCCATACTACCACGACATGTTACAAAAAGCGATTTAATTACAAATTGTTCTGATTACAATTTATCCAAATCGGTCTCTTGCCCATAATTTTTACAAAATTTACAAAGATACAAGGCTATTCAGGCCATTTCTTCTCACCTCTGTAAGGCCAGATTATGTCCCATTCTCCCAAAGTGCGCCTTCTAAGACTGAAATGGGCTTTTTTTCCTACAGATGAAGAATCGCATTTTAATTTTCCTTACACACATCTCCCACCTAAGTCATTTCACGCAGAATTATTGACACCAAACATTCAAGAACACGCTAATATATCACTCACGATACATAACATAAATTAAATCAATTACATCATGTTACACATCAATTTTCATGCATTAACATATTAAATTTTTACAATAATCTGCCACAGCCTTTGAGCCAAACACACACGACCAATTTCTGGGCCCAACCAACCAAACCGGATCGCTTAATAGCCTTGGGTCTAGAGTAGTGGGGTCGTCTGGCGGCAGCCCACTCACCAAGCATCGGCCCACTCTTTATGTGGAACCAAAATCCAAGGTGGTCACTACTTTACTGCTACACACCAAACATAATTTAATGCATAAATTATCGCACTGTTGCCCAAAGTACCGTGGACTATCCAAAAACGGGCCCAAAATTTCCACACTTCTACCCCAAGATCGACCGCGCATCAAACGGCTACCCACAGCCCTCAAATCAACCAAACTATTAAACAAAACACTAATAAAAATAAACCGTTAGAGAAACCTCACTGAACACCAACTTATCGAACTCCATAAAATCGTGTACCCATGCTGTGAGCTCTTACCGTGGGTGCCGCATAATTGCTACCACCGAAATCGACCTGGTCCGAATGGAATCTCTAGAGAAGGCCGAGCCTCTCTAAAACCTCTTTTCCCCCTTTCTCGCTTTTTCTGGTTCCCCTCTCTTCTCCCTCCCTCTTCTCTCAACCCATTTCCTGTCGCATGAGGGAGGCAGACCCTGTCATCTCATGCCACTTGTCACCCATGGGCCCAATGATTATACCTTATCCCTTATCCATCTACCCTTAATTTTCCTCTAATACATGATGCCACGTAATCATGTGAGCCCCATCGTCAATGTTTAACTCGCCCACGCTGGCTGGGGCATGCCTCGAGCCACTCACAAAGTACAAAAGTGTCCTCACCCTCAGACGGTTCAAAAACGTGAAATTTAACTCGTCTAATTCGACGAAACGATGTAGTAGCTTGGGATTTCTCGCAGACGATTCCAACTACAAGTCTGCCACATCCGCAGCTTCAGAAAAATTCCTCCGATTAATCAAACTACCATTTTACATTTTTCGAAAATTGCATTTCTTTCTCAGTATTACAATAACACTAATTATACCCTATATTATTACAAGCTAGATATAATGTAAGTAAAATTTGCATTTTTCGAAAATTAAGTGTAAAGTGGGAAAAAAGGTTAAATGGGTAATTTGTAAAATGAGGACCCAAAGGTTATAACACAAGAAGATGATATGTTAAAGTATAAATGTGATAACTTGAAATGCAAATAGAATGAAGGACTTAAATGAAAGACTAAAATGCAATAAGACAAACTTTAGGCCAAACTCCCTTAAGCCAAACATGGCCTTCTAACGTAGAGAAAAATATCCCATTTTGGTGTTTTGAAGTCTAGGGCTTACGAGTTTTGGGGAGAAGAAGAATCCATTGTTTTGGTTCATTTTGGTTCAAGCAAAGAGAAGAAAGGAAGAAGAAGAAATTGGTTAAAGTGTTCAAGATCAAGGTATGAAACCTATATGTATGAAATATATGTATGGATTACTTATATGGAACTTTGGTATGAAAATCCCTCCTTGTCTAGGTTTGGGTAGGAAGAATCCTAATAAAAGTGTTTTTTTAGGTTGTTTAAAGTTTGTTTTGAGGTTGGTTTGTTTTTTTTTTGAATGATTTCTAGTAAAAATGGCCAAAACTCGTCCATTTTCGGTTTCAGTACGACATAGGAGTGCACGCCTAGGTGGAGGTCCCTACGCTTAGGCGGACCCGAGAGGTGCCGTTTTCTCCGATTCAGGGCGTAGAGCATTGCTAATTCCTAAAGGTTAAGCTACAATTCAGCTTATATTTCTTCTAAGCATCATCTATAATCATACTCTTTTGTTTAGACTTTTAAAATGGATGATAATTAGGTATAAAAAATTAGATTAATCGAGGATCCTAACAAGGAATCAGTGTTGTACTGACATGTATATAAATTATAAGTGTTATAAATTGCTTCAACCTCTCCTGGCTTGCTGAGAGCGTACTTTGTTCGCTCATTATTTGTTTGCGCCATATATACATAAATAAGAATGTGAATAAGAATATAACAAACCTCGCAAGACATGTATGATCAGATATCTCTTAAGACCGAATAACAAACGAATGTGACACTTCCGATCAAGCAGTTACGATACTGCTGCTACGATACCCTCAAGTATACGGGCGTACACTTGGCCCAAGGCGACGACACTCCCGCGCACGGCAAGCATTTACACCCTCTCGTTACGCAGACACGCCTCTGCTCACGCGACGACACTCTTGTAACAGCCACGCACACCCTTTATTACGTTGGCAAACACGCCCTCAAGGCTTAGTACTCAGATCGCACTTACTCCACCTATTACGCTTAAGGCCCCTCTCATTCATTATTTCCTCGGGCTCATATACGCAAACATTTATACGATAAGAACCGGTCAACTAAAAAATAAGAAAGCGTATATGAATCATTCTGCTTTTGTAAATATACCTAATGTACCTTCATACAAGATTCTGCTCGAACTCCTACGGGAGATATGAAATTTCGTTATAAGAATTATGTTATATGAAAACTCTGTTATAGAATTTTATTATACGTAAACTCTGATATATCCACTTTGTTATATGCATGTGGACCACCTCGAGTGGTCCTATCTCTACATTCAAGCTTCCACTAAATTATAAACTTAGTACTCCCGGTGTTTCATTCAAAGCAGAAGCATCGAAGAGGACATCCGAGGTATTCATTCAGCAGGGGGTCACAACATAACAATAGGGAGTCCACCCGATGTGTTTTTATTTTCAGTTTTTGGAATGTAAATGTAAAAGTTTGTGGTATTAGTGGGAATTTGTTTGTGTACAAGTAAACGAGACTCGCGAATTTGTACGTATGTTTAAACAACACGGTAGTATTGGCGCTATGTATGGTAGCACTTATGGATTTGAAGTTATGTCAATATGATATTATGATTTATAATAACGTAATGGGCCCATCAATGTCGAAAAGGTGCAAAGGAGTCTCAATCCTGCCGTTGTGGCACCCATCGTTCGCCAGCGGGATAAATAATAATTCAACTTAAATTCAAAATTTTTGAAATTATCGAAAATGTCTCTTAAAAGACATTTTCGCTGTCACATTCTCAAAACTTTCAAAATTATGACAACGCTTCAGTTACACTTGGTGATAACATCTCAACAATTCTAAAATCGTGTCTTCAAAATAACCAAATTAAAATCAAAATTTTTACACTTCTGGCTGACCAAAAACTTTCAAAATTACGGTATGAAATTCTTTCAAAAGACTCTTTTTAGTATATTATAAAAATTAAACCTGAAATGGCTCTTAAAGAGACATTTTTAACTTAAATTCAAAAAATTTTAAAAAATTATGTATAACGATCTTCTGCTAAGACACTTTCGCTGATAAAAAACTTTCAAAATTACGAATGCAGTCTTTTTTCAAAAGACACTTTTAAGATAATATTTCAACAATTTAAAGCTGCTTTCAAGAGACATTTTTTAAAATTTTGAAAAACTGAAAGTGACTCTTAAAGAGATTTTTAGCTTAAATTCAATTTTTTTTAAATTATCGAAAGTATTTCTTCAAAAGAGACTTTTAGTATTCATTCAAAACTTTCAAAATTATAAAGATGTTTTTTCAAAATACACTTTTAGTATAACATTTCAATAATTTAGAAGTCATTATCGTATTAATTTTCTTAATTCTAAATCTAAAATTTTTAAATATAAAAACGCTCTAAAAGACCCTGTCAGTGTTTCTTTCTTTAAATTATGAACGCTGGGTTTTTCAAGTTAATAATTTCTAAGAGATAATATTTTAACAATTTAGAAAGTTTCTATTCAAGAGACACTTTTTGTTTTTCGAGTTCTTAAAAAATGTCTTTTCAAAAGACATTTTTAAATTCAAAAATATTAAAAGTGTCTCTTTAAAAGATACTTTTAATGTAAAATTTTACAATTTATTGAAAGTATCTCTTAAAAAAATAATTTTAGAAAATATGTTTCTAAAAGATACTTTTCATATGATAAAAATTATATTATGTTTAGGAATATTTCCAAACCTATATTACCTGAGAATTTTTTATTTTTTTTACATTAAATGTCTGAAAAGCCCGGGACACACGGTAAAAACCTGTTTGAAGCTCTAATTATTTTGCCGGACCAGTTAATCATCTCTTTGTCCCGTACTCTCGCAGGTTCAACACAACAACTGAAATGGCTTCTACCAGCGCCCAAAGCACTTCACCTCAACTCCTCGTCGTGTTAAGTGATGTGTTATAAGTTTCAGAGGTGAAGACAATGCAAATTTCTCACCGATCATCTCTATAACACTTGCTATGGAGTTCATACTTTCAGAGATGACGAAGAACCTGGAGAGGAGGAGATATTGCGTTCAGATCTATTGACAGCCATCGAAGAATCAAAGATTTTCGTTGTTATTTTCTCGAAAAATTGTCGACCCAGCTGGTGTTTAGAAATGAACTGGTCAAAATTTGAGTGTGCGACACAAAAGCAATCAGCAATTCTACCAATTTTCTATCATGTCGATCCCTTGGATGTTGAAAATCAGTCGGGAAGCTATGGAGATGCGTTTGTCGACCATGAAAAAGATGCTGACGAGTAAAGAATATTGAGTGATACAAAAGTGCGGAGGACTGCTCTGAACTGAGTAAGAGTTTATTCAGACTTCCCGTTGAAGAACAGTAAGAAATTTGTCTCATTTGTTTCAATTTTTTTTTCTTAAACCAATCACAGATCTTGACATATTTTCGTGAAATCGCTACCCAAAATTTAAAAATAAAATAGATGAGTTAGTTGGAAATTGTAAATAAAAATTATTCAAACCAAGATCAAGGTTTGATGTACAATTCAGGGATGGTGATGAGATGGTTGTCTCTGGTGATGGTGAGACTAGTAATGAGTTCACCCAATCTCTCAGGAGGGGCACTGGGACAAGCTTCCTAATTACCTGATTTTATTTGTTTTTTGTTGATTTTGGGAGTATACTGTCCTGTCGTAAGTACCGATTCTTTGAAAACATAAGAATAAATTATTTTAATGATTAATGAAGCTGAAACACATGCGGCTATCTAAATAAACATATGGGTTTGAGCGCTCCATTTATCGTAAAATAATAAACTCTTTCAATGGTTTATTTGTATGCTGAATTTAAAATGAAGTGCCCAAGAAAAGAAATTTGTGATTCTGGAGCTTGACATGATTTGAACCAAAGCTATAGGAAAAATAGGCTTTTGGGTGATTTTGGGTTCAACAACTTGCTGAGTACGTTTTTCTAGGTTGAATTAGGGAAAATTGGCTTCATACGAAGATGAGGTTGGATTAGCTTACTCAACTGAACAGTCCAATCAAACTTGTATGATCACTATGGTCCACAGTTTAAACCTGCTCAATTTTCACAATATGATGATTTTGTTGTCATTTTGGATCTCTTCTTCTCCTTCTTTCTAGTCTGTCATCCCTTACATTACCTTTATAAATATACCTTAATACAAGTTTTGTAATTTTGCAAGTCCAAAAACGTTTATGGACTAGTAAGCATAGACTAGTTTGTAAATCCATTGGTTTATATTTTTCTTCATATGTGAAGCCACTTTAGTTATAAGTGTTAAAAAAGCTAGGAAACTTGTTGATGCTTAAAACTAGGCAAAATAGAAGTTAATATGATAATGCTCTAATTATAGCTTCTGTAATCATAAAAGGCTAGTAATGTGCATATATGCTTGGCATACCAATTTGCCGACCATTTATTCTCTTACATTCCATTACCAGAAACTCATCTGTGATAGATAGCACCAGAAAATTGATGTACTTTATAATTGATGCAGATATGAGACACAGGGCAAATATGAGACACAGGTTATCACGAAAATTACTGATAACATCCTTAGAAGATTAAATCGTAAGCCCTTAAATGTGGGCAAGAACATAGTAGAAATGGATTTTCATTTGGAAAATTTAAAATCGTTGATAGATATTGAGTTGAATGAAGTTCGTGTGGTTGGGATTTATGGAGTTGGTGGAATTGGTAAGACTACTATTGCCGCGCTGTTTATAAAGATATTCTAGATCAATTTGATGGTAGTAGTTTTCTTTAACAACAATGTTAGAGAAAGACATCCAAAGATGATGCATTTCACCACAGGGAGAACTGGCTTGATGGTATCTTTGGGAAAGGGAAAAGTCAAAAGTAAGCAATATGTACTATTATAATGGATATGATACAAAGGAGTCTTAGATCTAAAAGGGCACTTATTGTTTTTATTATGGATGACTTGGAACAGAAATAGAAAAACTTGTAGGAGCATAGTTGGTTTGCCAAGAAGTAGGATCACTAACAACCAGACATGGGCGGTTCCTCCCAACCAATCCAGCCATGGAGTCAACACAACAAGTATGAAGTTCTAAAACTGTATGATAAAGCTGCTACTGAGCTATTAGTTGTGCCAAACAAAATCTTCCTAATGAAAGTTGGCAAAAATATTCCGTCAAGCTGTGGATTATGCCAGCTGGGGTCTTCCACTAAAATTCAAAGTTTTGTGTTCTTGTCTCTTTCGGAAAGATGGAAAGGGAATGGAAAAGTACATTGATAAAATTCAAAGTAAAACCCTGGCGCAAGACATTCAAAATGTACTTAGAATAAGCTATGATGGACTAGAGATGAGGTTAAGTAAAAGGAAATATTCCTCGATATCGCCCTCGTTTTTTAAAGGGATGATAAAGATTTCGCTTTAAGAATATTACCCGAGGATTTTTATGTAAAGTGGAATAATGGAGCTCCATGATAAGTGTCTCATAAGTATTTAAAAAACAAGTTAGACATGCATGCTGATTTGTTACAACATATGGGCTGAAATGTTCGCCAAGAATGTCCAAAAGAGCCCGGAAGACTAAGTAGATCGTGGGAACATACACGATGTTCACCAGATACTAACGAGGAACTGCATGCCCTAAATGCATTAAATTTAATTATAAAGATTTATATACTAATTATATTATTTTTTGTAAGAAGTTGATCAATATCTATATATTTCAATTAAATTTATATATCTATTGCTTCCCTTTACACTTACCGCTATTTTCAAGTGAATTGGGTTATTAAGGAATATCGACATGTCTAGATCGAATATACAATTTATTACAACAAGCTTTCAAAATGATGATAGACTTAGATTTCAAAATTCATCGAGATGGTACATATAATTCTATAGTAAAAATCTCATGGTCAGGACCCTTCTCAAGCGCACCTCTCCAAAATGCATGCTTCAAGACTTCAATGTCCATTTTATGAGAAGCAAGATATTCCATTGGGATGGATATGTTTCTACAATCTTGCCATTGAATTTCATGCAAAGAAACTTGTTGAACTCAGCTGCGGCTTAGCAAACATTTCGAGACAACTTTGGGAAAGGAAAGGTATCACTATTATTATTTAGTTACACTTTTCCCTTTATTAGTTTAAAGTTTATGAAAGTTTATTTCTGAACTGATTGATTTAAATTTTTTTTGGTAGGTTTTTGAAAAATTGAAGATCATTAATCTTAGTTATTCACAACATCTCATAAAATTACCGGACGTCCATAGTGTGCCTAATTTGGAAATTCTAATCCTTGAAGGTAGTATCATTTGCTTTAAGGTTCATATCAATATTAGTGTATTAACTAACACCTCCCCATTGTGTTCTTATTATTATTATTATTTTGATAGGGTGCATAAGCCTTGAGTCTCTTCCCCGATAAATTGCAATGCCTACAAATGCTATCGTGGTCGTGGCTTTGTTCAAAGGTAAAAGATTTTCAGAAATCAAGGGCATTATGAGAGCTAAGAACACTTGATTTAAGTGGAACACAACAGTGAAGTGTACCACCATCAATTAAACACCTAAATAGTCTTGAAGATTTGATTTGATTTTGTCAGAATCTCTTCAGTCTTCTCCCATGAGTATTTGCAGTTTGAGGTCTTAAAACTCGTTGAATATGTGTTGAAGTTGAAGCTCCAGAAACTAGGATGGTGATATGGAAAACCCAGAGAGTTGGATTTAAATTCAACATCTATAGAAGAGCTTTCATCTTCAATTGGACATCTAAAAGCTCTTGAATATTTAAGTTTAGCATATTGCAAAGACCTTGTCAGTCTTCCCTTGAGTATTTGCTGTTTGAGGTCTCTTAAAACTCTCAAGCTGAATATGTGTTCAAAGTTTAAAAGCTTTCCAGAAATCCAGGATGGTGATATGGAAAACCTTAGAGAGCTTGATTTAAATTAACAGCTATAGAATTCATCTTCAATTCGACATCTAAAAGCTCTTGAACATTTAAGTTTAGCAGATTGTGTTATCTGGGTCAGCTCAGAGAGTCTTTGTAATTTGACATCTCTTAAAATTATTGAAGCTCATGGTTGTTCAAAACTCGAAAAATTGCCAAAGGACCCAGGGCAGCTGTACTGTTAGAGGAACTTTCCTTAGCACACATTAGCTGTGAATGGCTTGTTTGTCAAGTTTATGCCCCAAGATCCTGAATCTAAAAAAGTAAATTCAACACAAGGAGTACCCAGGGTGGCTGGGTCAACTGCTTGTCTTCTCATTGAGTACTGGCCGATGGAAAATTTCAGTATGGCTGGGGCGAGATCCTCAACTGTTTTCCACCCATCATCACAGCATTTTAGCCTAAAGGTTACGCAATCTAAAGGAGTGGAGAACTCATTAATGTCACCATCATCAGCGAAGAATTGTATCTTAGGGCAACCATTTTTAGTAGTATACCTGCGTAGCATCAATCAACTTTGGGGAAGCTGGTAGGCCTGATTTAAGTCACTGCGAAGCTTCAGCAGATCTGAAAACTTCCCCATCAAGCTCACGGATTTTATGCTCATGGCTCACCTGGTAATTATCAAGTCCTCATGCTGCCATATCACTGCACTCTATTGTTAGATTGCTTCAAACAATTCAGGTATGGTGTCATCTCACAGGCCTTTTCATGAATACTACTGAATTTACTAAGTGCTTTTGCAGGATGCTGAATTAGAAATTCAGGTGCAGCAAATGTAAGTATTTCTAACTACTAGGGGAACTTAGGTTATATCCCCTGGAAGCAGAATTCCAGAGTGGATACATGCAGGAAATGGAAGTGACAAAAATGGAGCTCCAAGAATTAAACAAAATAATATATTTCTTGGATTTGCTCTTTATGCTGTGTTTTGTTGCTGTTGATATTGTAATCATATTAATGACTTGGTGCATGTAGTTGAGAATGAATTAGTGATAAATTTCGCAGAACGTATCTGAGAATGAGTCTGGCGAGATGAATCTGAGAGAAATGAGGTCTTGGCGATGAATCTGAGCTTGAATCTGGCGATGGATTTGACATTAGATTATCTGGATACAGTTGCTGCTTTGAATGTGTTCACTATCCATGGTGATCAGCCACAATACATGTGAATTTCATGCATTATTTTACTCTGATTGTGAATGTCACGCCATCGCCATTAATGGTGCCGTACCAGGTCGGGCATGGGTAATATGTTATCCTAAGGTTTCATTGAAGAAAGCTATCGCCTCCGTATCAATGGACACACTTCTCATGGGTTCTTTAAGGGTTTTTACGATTATAGTGGCAGAAACTCTTTAAAGTGAAGAAATGTGGGTCACCGATAAATGCTCAAGATTTTCAACTGTCTCATAATCTTGGGAATAGTTTCTTGGCTCAAACTAACTAAATTCCTCGTCTCGGAACATTAAGAGATGGGGTAATTCTTCAGACTGGGTTGCTATTGATGAAAAGTATAGCTCAACTGAATGGAGCCAACTGAAGGCTCCATTCAGTGGTTATTTTGGTGGTGAACCAGTCAAACGAGAAGAGAGTACAGACCTTATGCCTCTTGCATATATGTCCAGATCCCCATGCCGCGTAAATCTTTAGATTCAATTAACCCTTGCTTTTGTACAGACCACTGGCACCTGCCTCCTCTCCAACCTATGGCGGTCAACTGACATGCAGCTCTTCATGGAACCCCCCAACCCCTCTCTCGTCTCGCCTCCTCTCCTCTCCTCTCTCTCTCCCTCTTCTCTCTCTCTCTCTCTCTCTCTCTCTCTCTCTCTCTCTCTCTCTCTCTCTCTCTCCTCTCTCTCTCCCTCCTCCTCCCCTTTTTTTTATGTCTGAAAAGTTAAAACTATTTTTATTTTTTTTAGTTTTCTTTGAAAATGATTCTGGCGTATTTTTTTATTTGGACTGCTGATGGTTAAGGCACAGATAAGCATGAAATTTAAGTAATCCCAGAAGTTCGATATCAAACAGTTGTGTAATCATCTTAGTTGAGACATTTGCACCAGCTAAACAACTCAAAATCTGACAAGAAAGAAAAGAGACAACCCACCAAACATAGTTATTTGAGACGCAAGATGCAAAAGCCTCTTGAGGCCTTGAGGTGCAAGACGTACTTGAAGCGCGGGTTTTTTTAAGTGAGAAATACCCTATGTCAAATATATTTTTTATGATACTTATGATGGTTGTTTCCTATTTTTACATGACTTTCTCACAATTGCCATTTTAGCCGATTTTACTTCTTCTTTATTTCTCATGATTATACAAGAGTTGGGAGGGTTATGGCCTTTTTGAATTGAAAAGATGGTAAAACGAGGTCGAGGGGCCTCGATAAAGGTGCTCGGTTTATCCTCCGATTTTGCATAGTCTCGTGTTTGGGTTATAAGTCGAAGCTTTTACTCATCCAAACTGGAAGTTTCAAATTTCACAGAATACATGCACTTATAACAACTTTCACGAAGAAAGTGTTGCAAAATTGTGTCAGAGTGTCCTTGCTAAGGTGACCATTTTGTGTAAAATGATATGATAGAATTATGTAGTTTTCAAATTCCTTTCCCGTAACCCGTTTTTTCAGATCGCCATAACTGGGCCTCCCGACCCTCCAAATTGAATGATCTAGTTAGGAAGAACCTTAAGTGGCATCTACAAAAATCTAGAAGGTACCGAGAAATACCGACCCTAAGTCCTTGCTTCAGGACTCAAGTGAAGATACGAGTTTTGATTTCTTAATCGTGTAGGTTTTGTATTTTGGCCAAAATTATAATGCATCAAAATGAGATGATTCCACTTCTAACAAAATAGACTCATAGAATTACAACTTCATGAAAGAGGTTTTGTAAAATATGTTCGCTTGTTCCTAGAAAATTGTGCAAGCGATAGAAAATTCTTGCGGGGAAGAAATATTTCCTATAATTAATTCTTTTGCAAAAATGCATAGTTAATAATGATAGTTATGATTTGAACATGTTGATATGTATGAAGAAATACCGTCATGCGAACTATTCGTAAAAAGCATTGAACTAGAGGCAATCCAATAAATGTTTTGTAATCATGAAGACATAATTATTGCTAAGAACCCATTAGTGAATAATAAAGTAATTAGTACACGTGACACTCGACAGGCGCCACGACACTCTATTTAGTGCTTCTAAGACTTGACACAAGCATGATGACTCCCACGTTTAGCCGTCGGCCACCTCGTATCAGATCAGACAGCCAATACGAGCACCATCACTACTACCATGTACTTGTTAATCATTTCCAATCGGCCCAGACAAACATTTATATGAAAAGCAACATGAAGGACTAGCATGCTTATGAAAATAATAATTTATGCATGCATCATACTGCATCGATCATAAGCAAATCCTCAAAATTTCCACGGCCTCGAACTCCGATGATACATATGTGCTCCCATTTAGAGAGCGAATAGGGAGATTATCTCAGAAATGATAGGAGGAGAGGAGTATATGTTACAGTATATATATATATTTGGTATTTTACATTATGAAACTGATAAAGGCAGGTTAAATGTAAATTATTTGAAATAATACGTGTGCCATAACGTATTTGGCAAATAGTTATAAGTGGTTTTAGTTATTTTTATGTATTTCTCCTCAATGTTCTCGCGTTTCAGCGCGGCAAGTGCTTGATCCATGCAAGTCGAAGAGTCGTGGGACATCCTACGTCTCGTCAAGGCCAACACAAATTTTTAGGAGCCCCTTTTGTAACCCTGTTCTTTTTGTGTAATAGAATTGGTTGTGGAATATTTTTTTGTTATAGTGAACTTGTATTGATTCGCTAATTTTGTTTTGAGACTCAAGAATATGTACATGACTTTTAAAATACCACCATAAGTGTAGTTTTTACTTTATTATATATTTTAGCCTCAATTTTTATACTAAGATTCTTTGAAGTATGATTATGTCATTTTTAATCTTTTGCTTCAGTTGTTCCTCAAATTATTTGCCAAAGTGTGCTTATGTCTTAGTTTCAGGTGGCGTCCCTCACTCTTGCACATGGGGAAGTTACTGTGAAAGGCACAATTTTAAATGCACGTTTCCAGGCTTAGGTGTTTCCCCTTAATAGTTCATAAGTTAGAAGTGTATGAGTATAGTATTGTGTTGACCTAATGCGGATGTCCTTGTTTTCTGAATAGGATGGATTGACCCTAGAACCTTATTGAAGAGGCTGCTAAAAATGTTAATCCAAGAGAACCAGGTCCCTCAGCCTTTGATCCTTCGAAATCTATCAAAAGTGATCATGATATGCTTTCCAAGCCAATAGAAGCGTTGTTCAATATTTCTCATGATATGGCTTGGGTTTTAGAGCGTTTGATCGCCTCGAAAGCTCCGATTGATTCGGTAAGAAGACATGGAGTGGAGGAGTTCCATGGAACGAGTTTGGAAGAATTTGAAAAGGCTAATTACCGGCTAGAGAAGCTTTGGGGAGGATTCGAGGAAGTAAAATGTCCCCGAGTAGGTGGGTCTACGGCGGTCTTACTTCTGCCAAAGTGGGGCCTATGATTGGTGGAGTTGCTCTGTTGCCTCCAGACCTAGACCCGATGCCTTGTGATTGCTTTTTCCAAGAATTTCGAGCAAAATATGTTATGAATTCGTATAAGGAAGCAATTCTTGAATTTGAGGCAGAGGAATATGTATGTGGTTGAATATGAGAAGGAGTTTAGCCACCTTAGTAAGTATACGTTGGAAGCAGTCCTCATCGAAGCATTTGTAGTAGCTGAGAATGGATTAATGAATCATAAAGAAGTATTTGTACTGCTATCGCCTCGCAATGTGAATTTATCACCGTGCATGCACCGCGAAGTGGAAAAGTCCGAAGTGCGCAAGGGAGAGGTTTCAGAAGAGAGTTCGAGGGAGGCTCCTGTGTAAAGAGCCGTGAGACACCTGTCGAATCGCGATAGCTTGCTGGTGGGGAAGAAGATATGGGCCTACAACGCACACCTAGTTCGGGCAGAGGTACGTCCTGCAGTTTAAGGAGAAAACCTGGGACGTTCATCACAGTGGCATTCGAAAGTGTTTGCAAAGGGTGACCGAGGTGCTCGTATGTGGAAGGCGCATCATTTCTAGCCAATCGTTCAAGAGAATCAAGCATTCTAGAATCAAGGCGAGTCAGGAGGATCAATGACACCTCCAGTGACTCGTGATTGAGGCAGAGGTCGAGGTGTGTCGCTACATCAAAGGGGGCAAGGAAGTATCGTATTAGAGACCGTGGATCACCCTATTTCTACAAGGCAAGATGACTCTAATACCCAGCATATATGCTCTTGAGGATCGTGATGCTTCTAATAAGTTATAGGGTATTTTCTCTCTTTATGATGGTCGAGATACTGCCGATAGACTCTCGGCTCTACTCATTCATATATATTCCAGACGAGCATGTGTTTGATAGAATGCCACCAAGAGAGCACTACCGTATGATATGCATGTGCACTAGCCGTCCCCTCAGGCATAGTGTTAATGTTAATAGAGTATAGCAAGAATCAGCTCGATAGTGATTAATGATCGTGAGTTTCACGATTCGATTGCTTTGCCTTCCGTGAGTTTGATTTGATACTGGAGATGGATTGGTTTGGTTTCTACATTGAGTCATGGTCAGATTGCGGATAAGAGATCTGGGCAAAGGCTTAAATGTTCACTAGCATCGGAAGTGACACAATGTTCGTATTCGAGCTAGTCCATTGTCCAATGTGATTTCAGCTATGCAAGCCCGACGATTTTGAGAAAAGGATGTGAGGCCTTTTTAGCTTTGGTGTCTTAGGAATATTCGCCTCCTTAAACTCTCAAATGATGATAACCGATACGAAGATCTATCTTAGAATAGACTCCAGGCTCCTCTCAATCGATCAAAATAAATCATCAATCCCAGGGGTATCGGCCTTGATCGTAACCCTCGGCTCAACCTGGTCGGTAATCAATGCATAGTCAAGGGTTCTGTCCTCTTCTTAGCAAATAATTCGAGCGCCCTGCGTGAAGTGCTTAGGTCTAATGAAACCCCTTTCACCCAACAACTCCGGTATTGACCTGAGTTCCCCCGCAACTCAACTCACGCCATCCCATAGAGAGTTATAGAAATGGGTAACGCATCAGGTGTAACTCAATACAGAAGTCTGACATCCCTCCGCTGAGGTGTGATGCCAGCTCATCCGAAAAACATCCTCATACTGAAACTACCGAGGTATCCAAACTCGCCTCACCATCCCCCAGTGTGCTTGTTAGCAACCCATCAACCCAGCTCATCTATTTGGAGTCATACACCTGCCCTGGGTGTGCCACCTGCTCGTCTCCGAAACGTAACACCTAATACCTGTCCCGTGTAGAGGTAACCCTTCTACTATCACTAATCAATGACGACTTGTGCCGTCAACTCGGGCTCCATCCCAGTGATGACATTAAACTCTCGATATGTCCAAGCAGTGACCCTCAGTCCACAAAGGAGAAGAATCCCGGAGATCTCTAACTCACAATCCCGACACATCAAATCAACTCTCACCCTAGTCCCTAGGGGAGAACTCACATACAAAGGCTTTTCCAAGGTCTTAATCTCTAAGCCTAATTCTCTCACACATGATGCATCAATGAATGAATGCAATGCACCACAGTCGAACAATATCCTGCCCATAAAGGTAGAGATAATGGGAAAACATACCGTATAATTGATTGGTTCGTCACCAACTGCGGGTACAACAACGTAGAGGCCACGCCCCTGCCCCCAAGTCCCGCCGTAAGCCTCGGCCCCCGACCGACCCATACCGCCCCGTCTCAGGCCGCAAAAGGTGCTTACCAAAGAATCTACGCATCGACATCGGGTTCCTTCCTACCATACGGGAAAGTATGAACAAATCTGTTCGTGCATCCCACTCCGATGACTGTGACCGTGGTGTCCAACACCTTGAACTCCCCTGTACAATCTTGTCTTAAGTGTTCGTGGCCGGTGACAATGATAGCACGTCATCTGGCCCCTTATCCGGGCCAATAGCCCCTACCCCGGCCTCGGTCCCTGGGATAGCCGCGGCCGCCGTCTCCTTTGAACTCGTTGTGGAGAGAAGTCCTCCACTTTTTCCCCATGCCAAGAAGGTCGACTCTCCTTCCTCTTCCCACTGAAGACTCCCGCATCCTGATGCTCAAGGCCATCATCCTCTCTCTCTCTATGGCCATAGCTGTTCGACCATAGAGTCCATATCCTGCAGGAGAAATCCCACACCCGCTCTCGATGTACAACTCAAACCATCCTCGAACTTCCTCACTCTCGTCATGTGTGGCTACATAATCATCAAGAAAACGGCTAACTTCCTGCGGAACTTAGCCACATATTCCATCACCTGGCCATGGCTCCCCGTCTCCCAACCTAGGAACCCCCGAGCCTCGTGCATGTTCCCAGCGCGTATGCCGGGAAGAAATCCTGCTCGCTGAAGAGTCGAAATCTCCCATGTCATCGCCTCCAACCCCTCGTGTCTTAACCCAATCCCACCACACCCTGATTCACCCCCATAGTCGAATGCAATCAGCCTTATCCTAGTGACACCGGAGGACTCAAGCAATCTGAGATCCCTCTTGTCTAACTAAGAAGTGCATGTGCCAATCTACTAATAGACTCCAATATCCCTAACTATCCCTTGCTACCATTCTTTCCGAACCCCTAAGGTTATGTTCTCTAACCTTAGTGTTCATCTTTTTCCATATACATTTTACCATGCATATAATTCATACAACACATAGCACACAATCATGTAACATATTAGAGCATAAAACATGAAATTCACAATCATGTGACGCCCCAAAACCCGGGGGTCTAGTTGACAACCCGTCAATTTGTAATTTATGACTGGTAACTCGACATCATTATCAATAAGCCAAGGTCCCATTTATCGAATATCCATATTCACAAAATCGATCGTAGCCTCCTTTTGTTCGCGAGCTCACCCAATATACAATCCGTATGTCACTGAGGTCCATGACCCATCCGTCCTTCAACAAAAGTGCAGTAATGACTACACAAGGTCCATCTATCCCTATCCACACTATACAACTATATCACAATAGTCCATAAGAGTCACAACAATTTTATACATAACATATTAAAACTAGCTTGTTCTAATATAGTTTACAAAATATTTATCAAAGCCTCATCCCGTTTCCTCAAAATCACTCGCCTAATACTGATGTCGTCGCCTCCAATACCACAATTCCGCATCTTTAAATGGTCCCATCAGGTGAGCAATGCCCGCGTGAGAGAATAATCTACTAAGTACTACCCCACCTAAGTGCACATGCAATGCTATTTCACACACATTCAAGAAACATACAATGGGCCCCAATTAAATGTCTACATGCCATGGATAAGAATGTGACTCACCCTGTCCCATGTCCCGAGTCCTCATCGACTCCCTTACACATGCATATGCCAAGTGTAAAAACTTGTCATTGGTGTTTCACCCAATGACCCTTTATCCAAAACAAAACTTTTTGTTTTTAAAACTCATTGGACATCATTCAAATTCGCGATTTAAAGCCATCGACAATTCCGATAAACAACTTATTCAAAAAACATTAGACATTTTCGATAAACAAACTTTATTCGAAAAGCATTGACATTCCGATAAATCAATACTTTGTCTAAAAGCATTGACACCTCCGAGCAACAACTTTATTCAGTGCTATGACAAGCACCCACGAGGTTTTATTTCTGACATAGTCCAGTACCAAGCTCACTCACCCTCACCAAGAATGAAGAAGATTATGACCATGGCCACACACCATTTAATGCGAAGGTCCCCTGCATACGAAATAATTATGCTATTTACGCCATACTACATGCCGTATATGATAAGTGCTATATGAACATTTTAAACCATGCGTATCAGCCTCCATGGCAATATTTGGATAATCATATCAATTAACATACAATTTCCAATTAACCCACACAATACATGTCAACATATTATACACACATATATTGACATCTACAAGTCAACACCAATCAAGCAATGACTTACACTATCCTCTAGGCCAAGTTGTGACGTATCATGTCCACAAATACTTCTCCTACTGGTTACGTAACGCCCGCCTCATACACTCCATCAGCAACACAAGTCAATTCATTAGAACACAAATTGACTTTCAAACAATTACCACCAAAGTATATCACCAATTTAAGCAATGATATGCTATAATTTATAACCAATCGCGGGCATAGAGATGTCTACCACATAGGGGCCATGAATCGCCAAAAATGGGGCCCACAAAATAATCGATCGCCCAACACAACTCTTTGAAAAGGTTAGCCAAAACCCAAAGTTGTGGAGCACCAAATTCCATCTTCACCGGGCATATGGTTATCTCCCAGACTCAAAGAGCTCATAGAGTCCAAGAACGCACCGAATCAAGTTTGAAACCTTGAGGTTATGGTCGTTCAAGTCAACCTCGCCGATTTCGCACTTAGTGTTACAGGAAAGCACTGCAACCTCTATGAAAATTCTCACAGGTGAAAATTTCGCAATCCATGCAAAAATTCTTTCGCACACCATCCTACTTTCACGCCGCGAAATGATCCGCATCTTGCAGCAGCATGGCAGCAGAAAAAGCAGGCAGTGGAGAGAGAAAGGTAGTATGACTGCTAGGTGCCTTTTCTCGTCCCTAATCCGTCGTGAGCCGGTCCTTTTTTTCCCTTTTGCCCCTCCAGCCGCCTTACATGTCCACCTAATTGCCTGGTTCGTTTGACCTAAACAATTTATTTTCGGGGTCGCTCAAGTTCAATTTATTTTAAACGACCTAATCCTAAGCTTACGAGAGCCTAACTCCCAAGATTCTCGAAAATCTCGTCCCTCGAGAGCTCCGCTCAGACAACCCTGCTACTCCCAAAAATCATGTGTACCGACCGCTCTAATTCACTAAATTCTGGTATCTAGATTCCGTTAAGACTAATCCATGGTGAAGTCCGTTTCGCTATTCGAGATTCTGAAAAAATTTTCAGGCTTCCTCGAACCATTTCGGATGACAATTTTTATCAAGTTTATATTTTTCGTAAAAATTAAAATTCCTAGGTTTTACACTTTCTTTCGTAGACCGGCATAAAGAATTTTGTCTGGTCACTAGCGTGCCTTTAACCTTTGCTGAATGATCCAAACTTTTTATTCTGTATCTTTCAATATATCATGACCAATAACCTTATACTAATTCAATTATGTCCAACATATAGGAGTTCTACATTTTCTTCCATACAAAGCTTCATAAGGGGCCATACCAATACTTGATTGATAACTATTGTTATAGGAAAATTCCATAAGGGAAATATACCTATCCCAACTTCGTGAAAATTTTTGTACATTACAACCTCAAGATACCTTCCAACGCTTGAATCACTTTTTAGACTTTTGTACAACTATCTCACTGTGTGGATGGAAGCAAAGTGTATTAAAATTCAACCAGTACCTAAGGTTTATCAGAATTTTTCCAAAACTCGATAAACCATGGACGTCAGTTTATTAATTATGGACAATGGAATCCCATGTAATCGAACGATCTCATTCGACATAGTAACGCTTAACCTATCCATGTGGAAGTCAGTATACCGGATCAAAAGAAAGTAGTAGACTTCAAAGTCAGCCGACGATTCAAACTCGAATCATGTTTCATTTGGGTGAGGGAAACCGCATACAAAGTTCATAAGCTATATCGTCCCACTTCTCCATCGTGGAACTAGAATGGGATTTACCGCACTGTAATGATACTTGATGTCTCAACTTTTACGCTCACAAGTTTACATTTGGCTTTCATCCTCGGCTACAATAAGATCGCTTCACTCGTATATCTTATTTCTCTAGATGCATGGTGAATGGCACATGCTCTTCATACATTAATTTATTTTCACTCCCGACATTCTGAGACACATAACTCTATTCTTGCTAATAAACCCCATGTTCATCTACAAAAATCATGCCTTGTCTCAAATTGACACTGTACATTTGGTTGTAATCCTGACATCATTCGAGCGATTTGTCATCCAAGCTTCAAATCGACATACCTCAATCGAGCCAACAAAGCTCCACTTCCGCATACGCAAATCTCCATGTCATTCTTTCAGTGACAAACTGTAAAATCATTTTTCTACCAAAGCATCCGCCACCACATTAGCTTTTCGTGGTGGAAAATCAACTATGCAATCATAGTCCTTAAATAACCTAGCCACCGATGTCGTCAAAGCCGCCCTTATGTGTTAATAAATACTTAAGACTCTATGATCCAGAATAGCCTACATTTTTCACCATATAAGTAGTGTCGTCAGATCTTCAAAGTAACACACCGCCAACCCGCATCATGGGATACTGGCCACATGTGGTTTCCAATCGGCCACTGGAGGCATATGCCACCACTCTTCCATCTGCATCAATACACATCCCAACCCGACTCTGACGCATCATCACATGGCGACTTCGCCTCGTCTGGCGTAGGGCCGAGTCAACACTAGTGCTTTCAACCAAGATTAACTATCAAAACTGACCGACATTTTTCATCTCAACAAACTCTTTACTCCCCTTTCCGAGTAAATTCAGGCAAGTGAGGTGGATGCCATGACGTAGAAATTCTTTACGAATCGTCGTATGTACACCCTTACTAAACCTAAGAAACCCTCGCTCAATTCTCCTGCTACATTTTCAGTGGTTTCCAACTTATAATTGAGCCCGATCTTGGTGTGGTCAACTCTAATACCCGCAGATACATGGCCTAGACATTTCTTTAAGCCATAAAAATCACACTCATTTAACTCGCAAAATTAAAGCCTTTGTATTTGCACCCATTCCTCAAATGTTGTTTATGGCCTTGCGCACCTTTAGATCACACCAGATATCATCTACGAATACTACATAAATCCAAATACCAAGGGTGGAATACCCTATTACCCAATGGTCATATCATTTCGGCTTCATAAAATATCAGTCAACCCAAATGGTGCATTACTAAAAACTCATAATGACCGTATTCGGGTTTTAAAGGTCAAGTTGTATGCATCAACATCTTTCACCCGCCAAGTTGATATCCCGGACGTTAAGTCATCTTAGAAAAGACACTTGCCCTTTTCAACTGATCGAAAAGATTTTCTATTCTCAAAAATGGATATTTATTCTTTACTATTACCTTATTTATTTGTCGATAATCAATGCACATCCGGAGAGTGCTATCTTTCTTTTTGACAAACAAAACCGACGCACCCCAAGGTGAAACACTAGGTCGGACGAATCCCTTGTCCAATAATTCTTAAAGTTGAGTCTTCAATTCTTTAATTAGCTTTCGCTATACTGTGGTGCCTCTAGAAATAGGGAGAGTCGCCCTGTACAATCCTTAATGTGATGTATCCACTTCTCTTTCGGGTTGCAATAATTCCTCATGAAACACATCAGGGAATTCTTTTATCACCGGAATATCTTCTAGATTTACTTATCCTCTCTTGGAGTCAAGCACCAAAGCCACAAAAAAAAAGGTCACAACCTTTCTAAGAAACACGGCTTGTGCTAGCTAAAATTACATTTGACATTGGTCCAGATCGGATACCTTGTATAGTTACTTATGACAGGTCAAAACATTTAAGCACTATTGTTTTCTTATCACAATCAACTATAGCTAGATGTTTGGATAACCAATCCTGCCCTAAATCAAATCAAACTCATGAAAAGGCAAAGAAATCAGATCAATCGAAAATTCCCTATCATGGACCATTGGGGGATAGTTTTTATATACTGGATCGACTTAACACTATGCTCCTACGGACTGCATGAATGTCATATGCTAAAGGCTCTACTGATGGCAATTTATCACTCAATTGTTCATCATATAAGAATGTAGAACCTAGACTACCAAAGCATGTGCATCATTGTTATAAAGAGTGAAATTACCCGGGCAATAACCCGGTAAGGCCTGATCTCACGAGCTCTCATAGCATACAGGCTCCTGCCAGGTCGTAGTAGTAAGGCGATTACTTTTGTTCAATACTTCTCTTGTCGCCTTGACCACTCCTACTCTATCTCATCACGAAGTCGATGGAGGCTACTCGATCCCTCCCTGCATTACTCTCGAGTGGATTTAGAACTCCCGCATCCTCATCACGCACAGTTCACTATCATCAAATGGTTTATGCTCCCACATCCAAACAACCCCCGCCAGCCGGCAAATACCGTAGATGATGCTCTCGTGATAGTGCGGAATTTAGGTCTTTCTTCGTCTCGTCATGTCTCTACCAAGCCCTTATGTTATAATAGGACCTTGTCTCCTACCTCTAGTAGCTGAACCATGTACCGAGTCCACTTGAGACTCTTTAGTCCTTTTATCGGAAGATGAACCACCTCTAGAGAACTTTCTCTCCCCATTTCTTTCTCGATTCTTCATTTTCGATTTCTCTATTTTCATTGCCGCTTGCATCAACTGATAAAAATTCATTACTTGCAACGATGTAATAGCCGTGAGGTACCTTTTTATTTATTCCTTTAGGCCATCCTCAAACTGTCTACATTGGAAAGTTTCAGTAAGAACTAGCTCTAGTGCATACTTACTAAGGCGGTTAAACTCATTATACCCACAATACATCGATTCCTTCGGTTCATATTCGTGAATTGCTTATGTAAGACCCTATAGAAATCCACCGAAAATGGCAAAAATTGTAATTTCGATTACAAAATTGTGTTATTTTCTCGTTAAAAACCGAATTTATTCTTTCTAGATTCGGATGACGGTAAACGGATTTCACCGTTGGAATCGTTCCTCGCAGAAATTCAGTTGAACGCCAAATTCGGCCACCGGCACGCCTTTGTGCGCTGACATTTTCTTCAGGCACGTAGCTTAAAAGCCAGAAACATTTTCGATCCGATGAAAGTCACATTTACTCCATGCTAAGGCGTGCGCAGTAGAAATGGACGGCCGAGATAGCTCAAACGCGTCAAAACTGAAAATAAGTGACAAAATGGTCATTTTTAAAAGTTAAGTCACAAAAAGACAAAAATTGTAAAATAGGACTTGTCTTCTCAAAATTAAGAACAAAAACGCAAAGAGTAGGGATTTGCAAATGGTTTCGCTTTCTGGGGAGATTTTTAGAGAGAGAGAGCACTCTCTCTAAAATATCGCGCGATCCCACCGGGTCTTCCAAGCAGCCTCGGACAAGAAGGAAAGCCGCCCACGGAGGGCTTCGTGTGCCGTATTTAAGGAGTTTGTAGAAGTGAACCTCAGGTAGAGTTTCCCACGGCTTTATTCTTCAAAGACTTGTCGACGTCAGTCGAATGAGGTCAAATGTGAGGGTGCTTGATCTGGCCCCCAAACCTTGGGACCGACTGATGGGCACTCCTTGGAAGAATGGAGTAAAACAAAGCTCGATCGCCACGCCGATTTTGGGGGTTGTTAAATCTTGAAATTTTGTATTAAATCATGTATTGGTTCGATGAGGTCGGAATGGCCATGAATCATGCGTGTTCACTAAATGAACCAGACTGTGATTTTTCCATGAATAGTAATTCGAGGGTTTTCACTATTCCCCAAATGCTGTTCTCAAAATATATTTTTGTGTGAAATGTGTTTAATCGAGTGATTCAAGTTGAATGCTCGTGTTTGATCATTAGCCTAAGTGAGCTAATTTTGATGTATGAAATGAGAATTTGCTGTCACATGATTGTGTGAATTGAATGTTTTGAAAATATATGCAGATGTTTATATATTTACATGTGAATTAATTTATCGAATTGGCATACATGCATTCCACATGCAATCGGAACACCCTAGGACTATAGGAGTGAGTGCAAGGAGATGAGCTCAGAGAAATGGTTCTGAGGGTTGTCTAAAATGTTAATTATTGAGGTATGTCCAAACTAAAATATCAACGTCGGAGATCGGCTCACTCACCTGGATATACATCGGAGGGTAGTCCAGCCACATCAACTCCGTCTGGAGACGACCAATTGAGATATATATACACACGGAGGAAGGTCCACAAACAAAACAAAAATAAATATACAATTCTCATACAAGACTTCAAAAAGGTAGTGAGTGCAGCTCTGTGAGGACTCTGGGTGAGATATGAGTTGATAAGTTGCATATCTTCAAGTAGGATCATGCGCTTGTTTCAATGAGTGTTTATTTTGGAGCATTGCACGCACTTAGGTGTGGAGAGTGAGCCCAATTTGGTGGTGATTCCACTACCGAAAGACACCACCTGTCGAGGGATACTTTCTCATTTTACGTGCAATGTGAGCGTGCGAGGAGATGGCTCGTCCTGTGAGGTCGAGCTTGTGAAGAGAAAGCCTAGCCGTGGCTTTGATGATTTTATAAAGGCTGTATTAGAATTTCACTTTGTAATATATGTGTTGTATGTTAGCAAAAAACATTCAACTCTTAACCACGGACATACTTTGATTCATAGTCGGGTATGTTATGAATATTGGTTTATGGGCCCAAGTGGTCAGTTTAATCATAGATTGTTATATTTGACCGCTTGGGACATGTTTTACGCAGGGGCAGATTTGGGTAGCCCCCGCACACAAAGAGACTCGCCCTCGATTGTGAAAATGCTCCAGCCAAGATTCACGTAGTATTCCGTGCTGATTCGTAGTCACCAATTCGTTTTGGGGCGTCACAGCTTCCACTTGGTCTCCTTATAGTCATCGGTGACATACTTTGTCTAAAATTCTCTAACAAAGAAGTCCCATGAAATTGGTTTTGGAATCAATGGATTTCTTAGAACTAGTTTCCACCAATCATAAGTTGTACCTTGCAACAGTGGAGACCACACATTTGCCATTTGTTCAAACATTTCACTTCATTCAAAGCCCTTTGTAATGTGCCAAAACTTGGGCTTTATCGTACCTTCTAAAACTTGTACCATGGAATTCTACTCCATGCTTCTTACGCATCGATGTGGCGCCAGTCGTGAGTCTATTTAAGACCCTTTGCCATATCTTTCTTTGAGAATTCTTAATGCTTCGGGCCGAAGCATGTTCACTTAGCCGAGTCGGCCGTATCGTAGATGATGGATAAGATCCATATGACGACGCCAACATATTTCATAGCTTGTCGATCATCCATTATAGACAATATACAAAACAAGGACATTTGCATTAGGCCAACACAATACTATGCATGTACATTTTTAACCTAATAAGTTTTCCAGAAACGTCTAAACGTAGGCTTTGATACCACTCAATTGTTATGCCCCTATCCCCGCCGGTGAAAGAAGGCTAAATGGACTCGAGACTATAACTTGCTTTTGCATCGGTAAGCCCATTTCATATGGTACTTCATAATGAAATACAACTTGTAATACAACAACCGTAGTGGTGTTTAAATGTCCTGTGTATACATGCTTGAGTCCCATTTATTTGTATTTACACAACCCACTTATTGGCAAAAACTTTACATTTATTTCAAAAACAAAATCAAAAAATCAAAACCCACATTAGATGACTCATCGAGGTCGCTCATGAAAATATCCCGGGATGTCCCGGTCAAGACTCACGTATGAACACCCATGCTACTATAGCTAGTGGAAATAGATAATGTATGTTATGACCACTGGGGTGGGTCCACATACAAGAGTTTAATACGATAACAAAATTTCTATATCGTAGTTTTCTATATGACATACCCTTATAACTGGATTTTCAAGTATCTCCCGCTGGAGTTCAGAACGTAGATATTGTACTTAAGGTACCGTAGGGTGCAATATAAAATCGAAAGGCACTGATTACTTAAGTGCTTCTTATTATTCATTGTCTACTCTTATCATATAAATGTTTTCTTGTACAAACCAGTACAATGGACGAGAGGGATGCAATACAATAGGTACTCGAAGGTACGGTACGCATAATATCGAATAGAGACGCAGATACCACGTAATAAAGGTGTCGTGAGTAGCACACGCAGGAGTGTCGCCACAATCGGACAGACATGTTCCGCCCACGCACAAGTGTCATAGCATTAGCAGAATGCCGGGCACCGATCGTGAGATGTGTTCGCCCATAACATAAGTGTCATAGCACTAGCAGGGAAAGTGTTGCTGTTGATCGAGACGCAAACCGCCCACGTGAGCGCAGCCTATATATTCCTTTAATAGCTTCACCCCCAAAATAGCACCTAAGAGTAAGGCACAAGATATATAAAAATTTAATTGAAATGTAGACATATCGATCAACTTCTTACAAAAATAATAATATAAATGAAATATATAAATCTTCTATAATTAAGTTAATGCATTTAGGGGCATACCAGATTCTGCTAGTATGCGATGAAACACTGTTATGTTCTGCCAATCTACTTCGCCTCTCCAAACTCTGGGATACTTCACATCAAAATTTCCCTGTGTACCATATGTTGTAACAAATCCCCATGCATGTCTAACTTGTTTTTAGAAATACTTATGAGACAATTATCATGGAGCTCCCTTATTCCACTTTCTGCATAAAAATCCTTAGCTAATATTCTTAAAACGAAATCTTTATCTATCCCTTTTAAAAAACAGGCGATATCAAGGAATATTTCCTTTTGCTTATCATCTAGTCCATCATAGCTTATTCTAAGTACATTTTGAATGTCTACATGGGGTTTTGTTTTGAATTTATCCAATGTACTTTCCATTCACTTCCATTCCTAAGAGACAAGAACTCCAAACTTTAAGCGCTATGCAGTGCCACTTTGGCATAATCCACCCACTGATGGGAGAGATTCTTTGTAACTTCATTAGAAGATTTTGTTTGAAAGCCCAATCGACTAAATACAGCTCAAGAGGCCGCTTATCATGCGCCAGGGAACTTTTCATATGATACATTGACTCCATAGTTGTTATCCCATCTAGTCTAGTTGCATGATGATCCTACTTCTTGGACCAAACCAACTATCCTCCTCCACCAAGTTTTCTATTTGTTCCAAGTCATCCACATCATCAAAAAATAATAAGAGCCCTTTTAGATCTAAGATTCCTTTGTATCATATCCATTCCATCATGCGCATTGCTTACTTTTCGACTCTCCCCAGAATTGAAATGCATCATCTCGATATTTCTCTTAACATTGTTAAGAAAACTACTACCATCCAATCGATACAGATATCATTATAAACACTTCTAATAGTAGTCTGCCAATTCCACCAACTCCATAAATCCAAATCCACACGAATCTCATTCAACCTCAGGGGGTAATCTATCAATCATTTTAAATTCTTCAAATCGAAAACCATTTCAACTATGTTCTTGCCTGATTTAAGGGCTACTTATCCAATCTTCCAAGGATGTCAAGAATTTCCTGATAACTCGTGTCTCATATCTGCATCAATTATAAAGCAATATGCATGAGTTTGAATGAAAAATATAACAAAAAGTAACTTTATGATGTCTGAGTTATCTATGACAGATGAGTTTCTAGCAATGGAATGTAAGAGAATAAATGGTTGGCAAATTGGTATGCTACATATATGTGTGGAAAAACAAGTGAAAAAAGGGACCACTATGATTTGTGTTAGCTTCCATAGCTAGATTTGCGGGAACATGCACATTACTAGCCTTTTTTATCACAGAAGCTATGATTAGAGCATTATCAGATTAGCTTCTATTTTGCCTAAGTTTTAAGCATCAACAAGTTTCCTAGCTTTTGTAACACTTTTTAACTAAAAGTGGCTTCACACATATGAAAAAATATATTAATGATTTTACAAGCCTAGTCTATGCATTACAAGTCCATAAACGTTTTGGACTTGCAAAATTGAAAAACTTCTATTAAGGTATGGCCAATAAAGGTAATGTAAGGGATGACAGACTAGAAAGAGAGGAAGAGATCCCAAAATGACAACAAAATCCTTCATAGTGAGAAAATTGAGCAGGCGTTTCAACTTTTTGACCAATAAGATGATCAATACAGGGTTTGGATGGATTGTCGAGCTGATAGCTACCTAACCTGATTCCTTCGTATGAAGCCAATTTCTATTGCTCAACCCAAGTAGTCGAACCCAAAATCACTCCGAAACCTATTTTTCTAAACTTTGGTTCAAATCATGTCAAGTTCCAGAATCAGAAATTCCTTTTCTTGGGCACTTCATTTTTATTTACAATTTCCCAACTAACCCACCTATTTATTTTTTTCACTTCGTGAAGTATTTCACAGAAAATATGTCAAGATCTGTAATTGGTCACAAAAAAAGCAAAAAAAAAGAAAAATGAGATAAAATTTCTTACTGTTCTTCAACGTGAAATCCAGATAACCGCTTACTCGGTTCGTGGTTGGTGTCCTCCACTTTTGTATCACCTCCATCTCTTCTCGTCAACATCTTTTCATGGTCGACAACAGCATTCCAGCGCTTCTGACAAAAAGCAGAAAACGAAAAAGTTTGATAAATTTTTAAATTATTAAAATGTTATAATGTAGTTATTACCTTCATAATCTCAAAACAATGATAAGATCTTTTGAAGAGATATTTTTTTATAATTTTAAAAAATTTGAATTTAAGCTAAAAGTGTATCTTGAAGTGTTATATTAAAAGTGTTTTTTGAAAAGACGCTTTTATAATTTTGAAAGTTTTGAATTAACACTTAAAGTTTCTTTTGAAAATACATTTTCTATAATTTTAAAATTTTTGAATTTAAGCTAAAAATGTCTCTTCAAGAGTCACTTTCAATTTTTTGAATTTTTAGAAAGTGTCTTTGAAGGAATATTTTTTAAATTGTGAAATGTTTATACTAAAAATGTCTTTTAAAAATAAACTTTCAATTATTTTAAAAATTTTAAATTTAAGATGACAGATACTTTCAGTTTTTCGAAATTTTATAATATACTAAAAGCTTGAGTTTCGAAGCATTCCTTCATACCTTGAAAGTTTTAAATCAAGACAAAGCTGTGCCTCTAAAGAGACGCTTTCTAAATTATTGAAACATTATACTAAAAACGCCTTGAAAACGGATATTCATAGTTTTGAATCAATGTAGCTTTCTTTAAGAGATATTTTCGATATTAAAAAATTTTGAAATTTCAAGCTGGTTCTTGAAAAGATACTTAAATGTTTCTTGAAAAATACTTTCATACTGAAAAACATTTTCAATTTTAAAATCTTTAAATATAAGATAAAAATGACTTTTGAAAATACACCTTCATAATTTTGAATTTAAACTAAAAATTTTAAAAAATGAAAATATATTTTGAAGAGGGAAAATCACATGATTGGTGAGATTGAAAATTGAAGATTACATTATTGTAGAACAATACTACAATATAATATATAAAGTGAATGGAAGTAAAAAGGAAAATCACAAAATAAAATTATAAGAAGGGAATAATAAGATTATAGTGATAAATTAATCTAAATATTCAATATTTATCTCAAAATTAGAGAGTAATTATGCTTTTTACTATTAAAAAAAAAAAAAAAAGTAATGCAATGGAAAGAATGGCAGGAGAATCCACCATAATTTGCCGATAGTGTTAAATTCATTGAATGTGGTTGTCATCCACCTTCGACGTTCAGCCGTCAGACTTCAGACCTCATAATGGGCATGGGCTTTATTTTATTTTACAAGCTTAAAACTTAAAATGTTAAAACAGAAATATTTTAATATAATGTGGAAGTTTCCAGACTTTTAACTGTACCACTGCTGTGCGGAACTACCCAGTCCACAGCAATCCTTTACGAAATTTCGCATTGTCTGCCCCAGTACAGAAAATTGATACCACATCTTAACATAATAATACGAATTTAATACATGATTTCCTAATGGTTTGAGTTGAGTATGTAACGTAGTATTTGTGTCATATTTCGTTGGGCTTCTTCTAATTCGCCTAACATTTCTTAATAATAGAATATATTCAAGTGACCTACCTAACACTAATTTGACTGAATTATTGATCAATTTAATTATTATATTAATTAATTAATTAAATTATTTAATGTGTTAAGTGTGTGTTAAATATGAATTATTATCAATAATTTCTATGAATTTTAATAATAAAATTAATATACATATTAAATTTAATAGTTATTTGTTAAATATTCACTTAATAATTAATTATACTTCCCATTATTTAAATAATCAAATTATTGAGGCCATATTCGCTACGACCGCCAATGATTTAATAATAAACGAATAAGCCATAATGACACGGACACGCTTATTATTTGTGTCTAATTTAAGTTAATAAATGACACGATTCATCATCGATACGACACTAACAACACTACTTTACCCATCTACTGATCTAATCAGTTTATCATCCGTAGATTCACATCTCTTTTCCCTCCATATCCTTCTTTTTTCTTTTTCTCTGTAGACTGATTAACATCCGAATCTGTAATGTGTAAACTAACGTATTCAGCTGAATACCAGATGTGACAGGAAATATCGTGAATTTACTTTTTTATTTATTTGTTAATTCGCATTTTATAAAATATGTAAATTTCTCACTTTATTCAAACGGAGACTTCCATAACTTAACGGACCACCTTTCCAACTCCTACCAATATTTTCCCGCTAGGATGAAGGGGTACATATGACTTTTCATCAGGATCTCCTAATTTTAATTTTTGGGTCTATATCTTGTTAATTTTGTTTATTCATTAAGATGGTGTTTGTTTTTGTTTGTTTTTTTTACTTAATGTTGAATATAACTTTTTTTGAGTTTAATACTGAATATTACTTAATAAAGACAAGATGTTGTTTGCTGGGTCAGTCAGACAACAGCAGCGACTATTAACTAAACTGATTATTTTAGCTTCATCCCGTCTCGCCCCAATGAGACGTATTTCTCGCTAATTATAATCTGCTTTTTAACAAAGATTATTCCCGTCCCACTCCCGAATATATTTTAAAATAATTTTATTATTTATTTTATACTTTATCATAAATAATAATAATTAGAATGTGTTTTATTAAATACTCTTATAAAATTATAATATTTTTTTATTTTTGTTATTTGAATATATTAATTTTAATATAATAAAAATAAAAACAAATATAAAAAAATAAAAATAAAAATAAAAATAAAAATCAAATAAAATGTAACTGATTTAATTTTATCGTCCTTGCCCCATCTCATTTAATTTTTAACGGTAGATGTTTTTAAGTAATTTAAAAATAAACGGAATGCAGTACGATCGCTCCGTTCTCATCCTTAATAACGCGTATCACAACCATCTCTCCTCACGGCAGAACGACAAGCTTTTTCGTTTTAATTAAAAACGATTTCTTTCTCAATGTAAAAAACAAAATATTTTCACTTTTTATTAAGAACTTTTAAAATTTTTTAGCACAAGTTCAAAAATTTTAAAAATAAACAACGACGGTCTATTCACTTTCAATATTAAATCAAAAAACAAATACCACCTAAGTCTATTATATCATCGAAAAAATGTCCCAATAATATTAAATTCAAGCCATATTCATATATGAACCTAAACTTTTCACTACCTAATCCTATACGACATTACAATATCAACTTGCTGAACTTTGAACGGGCTGATTCAATCCACCCACATATATATATATATTAATGGAAGTGAAACTTGTATTAGGAATATCAGATGGTGCAAAATATGTTTGTGTGATTTTGCTGACCTAATTCAACATTAATTTAGTACATGTCACGTGGCGTGCATGCATTGGTTGCCTTATTTTAATATTTAATTTTATAGTTCACCAACCTAGTGACCAAATAAATGGAGATTCTAGAGAATATTTGGCTCTTATGACGATGATAGATCTGTATTTTTTTGACCTACAATAATAAAAGAAAGTCTTAATCATGTCTAGACCTTGAAAGTTGAAAACCATAATTTGTTAGGTCTATATAGACTTCCCAAAGGTCACCGAATGTGAGATGTGGTGGTTCATGCTTAGTTGGACTTGTGTAGTTCTATTAATTCAACCATATTTGTATCAACGTTATACTTGGTTTTGAGAAAAAAAAATTATTTTAAAATTTTCTAAAAGAATAAATAAAGGGAAAAAATTAAATTCAATATACATTTGAAATATATTTTTTTTATTTATATTCATTAATATAAATATTCACTTTGCATTATATTATAATATTACATTTTTTATAAATTTGTCCCACCAGGATTTGAAATCCTGTGATCTTTATCTTTTCTAGCGCCGTCTCGAACCTTTAATCTATCAGATAGCCTATTAGCCGTTTTTTCACCATGAGGTGTCTTATGGAGTGCTGATTCGGTTAAGATTTTACTTCTAAATGTACAAATCTCCAATAGAATATGTCCCAAGCTCATAAACCTGACAAATTTTTCTGTGGATTTCAACGTAACAAATTGTCAGATTTCTAAAACCTTATTATTAAAAAAAATTCAAATTCCAATAAGAATGCTCCACTAGCACATGCCTCCGTCCCTCGTCCTTCGAGTAAGTTTGTAATTACACGGAATACGCTCTCAAGCTATTTCGCATACGTACTAATTTTCATCCAAGTCGAGAGGAACCACAAATACATTAAAGCTCTACGATAAAATATAAATACATTCTCATAACTTAAACTCTCATGCACATTTCCATTAAGATAAACAGTTTGAACCATCTAACCTACATATTGTATGGTTTATTGGCTTAGTTAGAACAACATAATCATTTCTTATTACATCCGAGGAACCAAACACACAAGCTGATGATTTGTATGTTACTGGTTGATGAATCAGTGATGATACGTGAAACGGTGTTTAAAGCAACAATTAGTAGACAATAGAGGGTATCGTAGTAGGGTGAATGAATGTCTAATGCTATGTTTACTTGAAGGTTTGGCTTTTTGGCTTTTTTTGTTTAAAACAAATTTGTTTTTGGCATTCAGTCAAAATTTTAAAACATTTTCATGACTTATTATTAAATTTTTTAAATTTTAGGTTGCATAGAAAATATTTTCTATTTCTAGTTTTTTCTCTTAATGCTTTTTGTTTTTTTAATGTTTTTCAATTATAAAAAATAGATATTTAAATATGAGAAAATCACATACTTTATTATCCAATTGAAACTCTCATGGTTCTTTCCTTTCTAATTAAATAAAAATATATTATGAAGCTGGCACCATCCACTCAAACATCCCGTGATCAAAACTGAGTAAGCTTATCTGTGAAACCCAGTGCGTATTTTTTCCAAAATGAGCGACCGGTAATTCTTGCCGTGAGATAATACGCATAAACCCTAGATTTTTCTCTAGACATCGGATGACGAAACGGATCACGCTGTTAGATTCATCTCGCAAAAATCTAGCTGAAATCAAACAAACCGATCGACTCCAAGATCGGGCCGTTTTCACGCATTCTCGATGAACGGTCAACCACGGGTGCCATATGGCACTCGGGAGACACTTGGCAATACGGTGGGGCCAGCGTCCCTTTAGATTGCATGAGTTGGGTGGGAGCCAAATGTCAAGCCACCCTCATACTGAGCAATGAAAGTGGTTGAAATTGTATAGCTGGAGAACAATTTGGTCTCTGAGCTGACTGCTATGTCAAACAAATTGTTAGTGCTCCCACTCCAGGTCAAAACCAACTTGGTAGTTTGAGGTGAGGTATTCCAACAATTCGTAGACAAGAGGAGAAGAAAGAAAAGAGAGAAAGAAAGAAAGGAAGGAAGAAAAGAAAACAAGAAGAAAGAAAGAAAGGAGAAAGGGAGGAGGAAGCTTTTCCTCCATTGTTTTTAGATTTGGGTGGATCAAGAACTGGTCCTACACACTTCAAGAGGTGAGGGATCTTTCCTCCTTGGTTACTCTTGCTTGGGGCCATGAAATTAAGATTGGTTGAGTTGATTTGTTATTACTTAATGAATACTATGCAGGCATTTTTCGAACTAATCTGGTTATTGCATGTTATTGTATGTGCTGTTTTTATGGGTTTTAAGAAATTTTAACTAATTCTAAGATTATCGACGTTATCAGATGTGCTGTTTTTCCGGGTTTTAAGTGACTGAAAATCCAGTTGGCTTGTTATTACTTGAATGAATGCCATGCGCACTTTTTTTTTGAAACCAACTCCGTTATTGCATGTTATCGTATGTGTCGCTTTTTCGGTTTTGGGACCTAAAACCAGTTGGTTTGAGCAGGTTACTTGAATGAATGCCATGCATAATTTTTTTGGGTTTTAGACCGAAAAAAATCAGTTCGAGTGTAATCGCTTTCCATGATCAACAATGCAGTAAATTTTCTCGTTTCAAATTCTCCTGCTGTTTAGGCTCGCACTCTTCCGTCCGAACCCGATTCGGGTGTTCTTAGACTCATGACAAGCTCATGGGGACAATCTAGCCATTAGCCATTCAGTGGAAATAGGTGCTCACATATGTCTGGGGAAAACCGAAAGTGTTGTACTAAGGGTACTAAATTGCTATCAATAGGTGTTTCAAACACATCGTGGGTTGTAATGTGTCATCAGGCTTGAACATGGTCACTTCTGGCATGTAGCAGTCGTATGACCCATTATTACTATGTTCGTACTGAATATGAATTATGGCATTACTTTTTGCCAAATAATGGTTGGAATTATGTTAATCATGCTTGAATGATGTACACATGAATGAACTAATGATAGAAAAGATGTAGTGCATGCTTATGTGATGTACCGATTTGAATGTGGAATATTAACATGATCGATGTATGTTGATGTTGAACTCAATATATGAAATGCGTTGTGAAGTATTAGACATGAGTGTTCATGGCACATATAGTGTAACGGTGTAGAATGTCCATGTAAATGCTTCATACATCAGTCATGGGTTCGAGAGGTGCCGGCACAAATCAGATTGCATTGGTGTAAGAACACCAAGATTACATTTAAAAAGCGTATATGGTACCGATTTGCATTATGCTTGTGTTGAATCGTGGTGGGCTTGGAATGGACGGTTAAATTGAGTTCACAAAGCAGCAGAACGAAATGGAAAATGAATGTGTTTCGGCGAAAAGTAGGGATAGATACTCCCCTCAAGAAAGCCTAAAACTTGGTTAGACAAATGTGATCCACCCCGTGAAAGCCCAAAAATGTCTGAGGGGTAAGAGACCGTGGCAGAGACCTTTGGGAAAAGTTCGGCGTACTCCAAAAAGACACTGTTCACAATAAGACGCCATTACCACGGAGCTGTATGGAGTCGACCGACTAAGATTGATTTCCCATCAACACTTTCCTTTTGGGTGGTGGCCTGAGGTTGACCTTGCATAAGGGCATGTAGAGTGTCGCCCTTACATGTGATGTTTTTTTCCCATGATAATACAACACAAAAGTGCACGGATTGGTTGTTAGTTCGACTATGAATGATCATTTTGCATGTGCACTCTGTGTGGTGAAAGTGTAAATTGTAGATTTATCTCTACCAGCGCTAGCTCACCCCCGTCGTGGGACCCTCGTGTACACACGTGATGCATGCATGCACGACGTCCCAGAGGTCGGGATTATAGCCGGGCTGATCGTGGCCTTGATTCTGTTTCTTGTGTATATATTAGAACTCCATCTAGTTTTACCTTCTAGTAGTGTTCTCGTGGCAGAATGCAGATGGCCAACTCTTAGATCTATAGAAATGTATGGTCTTGCAACCGTATGGACGGCAGTATGGATGATGCGCCCTATTGGGTCAGTTTACTCAAGGGTCACATGATGAGACACGCAAGCCTACGTGCCGAGGTAGTCAACACCCGGACCTGCCAGCTGCCGCCAGATCGAGCCGCAAGCGCAGGTGCACACTTCCAGTACCTAGGGCTTGAGTGGACTCGGGGCTTAGCCATGGTTATTAAGGTATAAGAGCATCACAGCTGGTATAGCCTTGCCTGAGTTTGGGTTAGAATTACCAGTTTCGGAAATTGATATTCCATCATAGTTTGCATCAAGGTTCAGGTAGAGAGCTTTACCTAGGAGTCCATATAGGATGTGATTAGATCACAAAGATGTACACAGAGCTTTGCTTATGCTTTTACTAGGTGTGCTGGGATTGTGTGTGCAAATTGGCCGAAATTATATATACGTAGATGCATATAGAAATGTGAACACTAGGTTGAGAAACTAACCCTAGGAGCTCGGGAAACGAATCCAATGGTTCGATAAGTCTACGGTCGTCGGTACGCGCAGGCAACATTGGACAATTAAAAATGATTCTAAACTCACTGTCAATTTGCAGATGGCAATAGTACTTGGGGAGAGGTCGTCTGCCACCCGGTGATGGTCGACCACCAATTTGTTATCAGCGTGCCTTCATAGAGGCCATGGTGTCGATAGCCACAAATGACAAGTCGGATGCACAGAGGCTCGTGGAGGTGCTAGTAAACTCCGCAGGTTCACACATCATCCCCGACGTTCACGGAAGAGGGACTGGCGGTAGCCGACCATTGTCCACGTATTTGAGAGACCCGAGATATGGAGATCACCCGATAAAAGCCCGGATTACGCCGGCTTCATTCCAAATTGGTGGGTGAGTCCCGGTGATCTGCGGGAGGGTGATGACTTCAAGACTTGGAGACTATGACATGGGATGATTTTCGCAACCATTCATGGAAGTACTCTTCGTAAGCCTGCTAACATGCGGGCGCCCAGCCTCGGGAGCCGGCATAGGGCGTATGATCGCATTTAGTACGCGAGCCGTATCTACGTAGCCGGCACGTCAGGATGCTGGCGCCACCGATGCGCCTAAGGTCAGAAGTCTTCGAGAGGATGGGCCTAAGTCCGGGTCCGGCAAGATCGTGAGGGACATAACCTATGTGCAGGTGGACTCCGATGGTTGGGGTACAAACTTTGATCACAGCGAGTGTAATGACGCCAGCATCCGAGATGTGGGTGCTAGTGATAAGAAGTGGGGGAGCCAAGCTTCTTCTTCAAGCTCGAGAAAGAAGCAGAGGACTTTTGTTCCACGGGGTTCAGGCGTCGCAGCCAATGGCCAAGGCCATGCGGTTACCACGTCGATGTGATGACATAAGCTTCAGATCACACGCCACGGACATGAGGCGAATCACCCCATACGGGTTTCAGATCGGGACACCACAATCCCGACCATCGCTGACATGACTGTGAGACCAAGATGTTCCTCCTACTTCAAAGACGGGCCAAGGAACGTATCGTCTCGTGGTGCACACGAGCATCGAGTGTTTCGCCGCATGTGCCAAAGGGCCGAGTAAGGGTCACCACCGAAACAGGGTGGGAGTGTGGCCAGTCGGACTTCTGGGATCAAAATGGTCTACGCCAAGCATTCCCCGCAGACCGAGGCGTGCCAGATCAGTCGCGATCTTTGTGGCAATGCTCTACTCTTCGGGCCAGGCAAGGGGTGTTATTTGACCGGCACGTATTCCTTATCGCCAGACCTCGTGGTGAGAGTATCGGGCTCGGGCTTAGAGGTCGAGACCTTAGACACGAGCCACAGCATGAGTTCTCCCCAAATCAAGGTGAGAATTGATCGATATGTGTAACACTCCCAAAAATACTCTAACGGTTTTATACATGTTTAGGTAAACAAGTTAAAAATTGTATTCTTAAAAAAATGACACTTTTATGAAAAATGGCAAAAACTGGTAATTTTGTTACTTGTAAAAGCACTGAAATTGCCCAGTGGAAGCCTGTAAAATTCCCTCTAGATCCGGATGACCTAAACGGATCGCGCCATTAAATTACACAACTGCAGACCCGAAAAGCCATGAATTCGAGACACTGAATATTTTTACTTAATTTAAAGTATGTGAGTAGAACTCGAAAAACGGATTTTAGAAAAATCCTCAAAAATGCCAAATATATATAAAGAATATTCAATTAGAATAAATGAAATTGAAACCTGACAAAATACCGATTTCTGAGTTAAACGATCTTCAAGAAGGCGAAAGGTGCTGCTACCGAGATCGGGACTCTTAACCTTTCTTTCTCAGAAATGACAGAATTGCATCTTTTTCTCATTCATATGCACAATTTCAGAATAAAAAATTCTTTTTTACATATACATTATACATACTCACCTATAGTGGCATTCAGCTATATTCTATACACATGGTACATAGAGTCCCTTTACTTGTACTATTACAATTTCACTATTACAAAACTATACATATAAAATCAGAGATTGCGAACGGTACATTGAGCACCTATCTCTGAATGGCTGTCTTTGTAGTGATGTGGGATGTCACGTCCTCTATCCTTGTCTTACAGCCTGTACCTACGCAGTTAAAAACACAGTGCTAAGCTTTGCGCTTAGTGGGAAAACATATACATGGGCGACCCGATAACATTGATCGTCGCGAAACCTGTCAGATACATTCTTATACTCCGCTCTGGATCATATACTTATGGCTACAACACTCATCATCTTGTCTAATACCTTTCATGTGGTTCAAAACATGTGCATATATCATATCATTCCTTATCTATCACATATACTTTGCCTATTTCTTGTCATTTGCTTATATAGTATACTTGATCCTGGCTTCCTTATTATTTCTTGTATCATATTCTTTGCAAGTTTCCTATACTTTCATGTTCATTTCCTTTCATGTTCGTATACTGTGCATGTATCATATACTTTCATATAACCTATCTTATACTGTCCTATACTTTTATCTACATTCTTATACTTTTCATATACGGTACTTTTGTATGCTTTCATATGTCTTTCACCTGTTTCTAGTCTTTTTCATCTTTTCGAGTTACATGACATTACATTCTGTACTATACATATATCATTTCTTATCCTATACCTATATCATGTCTCCTTTCATGCTTAGTGGCTACAGCCCATCTTTATACTATTCATTTCTTATATATTGTTTTATCATATATTTTCTTATACAGATCTTGTATTGTCATATACTTTGCATTTAACGTTTTCACTTTGACTATAAATTGGCATTCCGCAGTGGTCGAGAGGAACCTCGTCTGTTTGTCATTCAATATATGTGATTTCGCATTTAACAGTATGATTCACTTTGACTATAGAATTAACATTCACGACATATTTGAGAGGGAATCTCGTCATGTTTGTCATTCAGTAGCAATGTGATTTCATGTACTTGCATATTTTGTCATATATTTTTCTCTTTCATATACTGTACTTGTTCATATACTTTTCATGTACTATACTTTGTACTTTCCATATACTGTCATTTGTCATATACTGTCATCTTGTACTTTACTTCTGTTCTTATGCGTATACTATCATCGCGCAAGCGGTGTTATGCTTCTCATATCATATCATATATTATATACATTTCATTTGCATATACTTTTCATTTCTTTTAGGTTTCATGTCTGCAAATACCTTAGAAGCGGATCTGGGGAAATAAGCGTATGTATGCGGAAGGTACTATCAGCACATGCGAGCCGGTGATCTCTATCTGTATATACGAAGGTATCATCAGCATGCGAACGTTGACCTATGCCATGTAATATGTGATCAAGCAGGCTCTTTATAATAGTCTAAAGCGGGATCCTATGTCATCGATAGCGGGGGCCGATGTCTGTGCATTGTATCTTTGCGGCAACTATATCCCTATAGGCATGCCTATCTATCCCTCTACCATGTTCTAAGCAGACAATCCATGTGTATTTTATGTTCAGTACATATCTCATATTCCCGAATAAGTATTGTTATCCGGTAATCATATGCGATATTACTATGATTACTTTAATATGAATTCGTTCTCATATTTGTAGCTTCATATCACTATTCTCATATTTCTTTCTTTACAATACATGTATATCATTTCATATATGTCTATTCTATATCGCATTTCGTTCATGTTTTAGCTATTCATATTCCATTTATTCACTCTTGTATTCATATCATGTTCTATCATATATTCATCTCATATTTTAGCATATAACATTTGCATATAACCTATCGGATCATATCTCTATCATCTACTTATAACATCTTATATCTTGTTAACTTATATCCTTCATGTACTCCTATCGGACTTCTCATTATCTTTGCATTTTTCATATATCTTTTAACTTCAATTTACTGCATTCATAATTATTTACCATACATGAAACTATTTTCCTATCATTTGTGCATTTCTAGCATGTGTTGTCTAATCGTGTACTTCCTAATCTCATGTATTTATACCATATATTTATTTCATATATTCCTATATTCATATCATTCATCTATTCATATCATCTCATATATTCATATATATTCTTATTCTTTATCTAATTTATATCCTTGTCTGATTCGGAATTTGCCGAATCGATCCCAAATTTCTAATATTGATCCCAAAATCTTGGACTAAATCACCATGACCTATTCGAGCCCCGAAACATCTATGCCATTATATGGCTTTTATTCCAAGTAGGAAAATTCCATACCTCGTGGAGTTTGGCTAAACTCAGATTTTGAAATCTTACATGTATTAGCTCGCGATGCGATGGATCAAGCTGTCTCTTGGTCAATCAGGTCGACCGTCGAAGCGTAGATATGAGAGAAAGTGCCAAACTTAGGATTTTCCGAATTTTTAATTAAAATCTCGGCGAAATCCCTTGTTTTTGGTACTCACGTATAATCCTCGTCAAGTAGAGCACTTTTCGTTATTAGCCCGACGAATTCCAACGGTCGAAACTCCATATATCGAAGAGAGAAGCGAGAGAAAAAAAAATAAAAAACTAAAAAATAAAAATCTCACGTTGTCCCTCGCCGTCTCTGTCTGAGACAAACCTTTAGATTTTTATTTATTTATCATTTTTTTTAAAGTGGGACCCACATCACTTGACACCCCATCGGGTGCCGGGTTAGGGATGTCACAATATGTCGGGGATGTGAGTTAGAGATCTCCGGGATTCTACTCATGATGGACCTTCGAGTCATGGACATGTCAGAGTTCGAGGTCATCCTCGGGATGGGCAGTTGGCGGCTTGTCGGGTTGTCATAGATTGTAACCGTGAGTTACGCTACACCCCGAGCCGGTACTTGTGTTGTGTTTCGAGGAATAAGCATGATGTTTCACCGCCACTATATCACGATTCACAATGGCGCAGGCCGATTGTGGATTGGCTAGCTAGCCTTACCTTGGAGGGCGGGTGAGACGGGATATGAGTCTACCTCGAGTGGTTTGCAATCTGAGGATGTTTTTCGGACGAGCTGCAGGGATTACCTCTTACCTGGGGATGTGGACTTAAGCGTGAGTTGCATCCACAGGGCGTCGCCCATTTCCATGACTCCACATAGGATGGCGCCGGTTGAGTTGCAAACTCGAGTCGAGATACGAGAATTTCTTGGGCAAGGGTTTCATTGACCCGACACTTCACCATAGGATTGCTCGATTCTATTTGCGAAGAAGGATCACATTGCAGACCCTTCGACTATGCATCGGTCTAAAGCAGGTTGAATAGGGTTACAATCAAATTGGTATCCATTGCGAGGATTGATGACTTGTTGATCATTTGGAAGGCGAGTCTACTCAGATAGACCTTCTACTTGGTTACCATCGGAGTTGAAGTTAGGGAGAAGCCGAGACATCCCACAAGGCAGTGTTAGGATGCGGTATGGGCACTTTGAGTTTACGGTGATGCCCTTTGGATTGATGAATGCACCAGCGGCATTCATGGGCCTCATGAATAGGATGTTCCAACCCTATTTAGATCAATTTGTGGTGGTCTTTGTTGATGAAATCCTAATCTACTCCCAATCGGAGGTGGAGCATGAGGATCACTTGAGAATCGTACTATAGCTTTTGAGGGATCATCAGTTGTATGCCAAGTTGTTAAGTGCGAGTTTGAGAAACTGGCGAGGTGGGTTTCTTGGGACACGTGGTGCTTCGGCTTAGTGTGTCAGGTGGACACAGGGAAGGTTGAGGTTGTGATGAGTTGGGAGAGACCGAAGTCAGTCTTCGAGATACGTAGTTTCTTGGGATTGGCGGGGTATTACAGGAGGTTTATAGAGGATTTCTCTCGGCTAGCAGCGCCTATGACAAGATTGACCCGGAAGGAGGTCAAGTTTGTATGGGATGACTCATGTGAGCAAGCGTTCCAGGAATTGAAAAGGAGGCTTACTTCAGCTCCTATCCTAATAGTCCGGAAGGGACAGTACACGATTGTCTTTGTGATGCTTCGAAGGATGGACTGGGGTGTGTTATGATGCAATCCGGGAAGGTTGTGGCTTATGGTTCTCGGCGGGTTGAAGAATCACGAGCGGGGAGTACCCAGCGCGTGACATGGAGTTGACTGCCGTGATGTTGCCACGAAGGTGGCTCACTGCTTATATGGTGGCGGTTGAGTGTTTCGGACCACAAAGTCTGAAATACATCTTCACGCAGCGAGACCTCGACATGAGGCAGCGTAGGTGGATGGGTTTTGGAAGATTACAAGCTTCACTTTGCATTACCATCCGGTAAAGCCCGAATGTGGTGGCGATCTGCAACAGCCAAGAAAGTCATAGGGTCTTGGCTAGTAAGCTTCCGGGAGTGGCGGTCTCGAGGCAGTGGGGCGTTGTTGCGATACGATGAAAGCGAGGCTTCGAGGTACCTTGGGAAGTATGATGGCTACGTCGTCTCTATTGAGCAAAGTGATAGAGTCCCAGTGCGAGTGAGAACTGAAGTATCCATCGGTAGAATGCGATTCGAATTACGACGGACGAAGAATTTGGAGCCATCCACACGGATGGTAGTCTTGATTATAGGGGCGGGTTGTGGTCCCCCGGTCGTGGTTGAGAGGAGATCCTCGGGAGTTCCATGGCTCCCGTTCGGTGTGCATCCGGGTGGCACGGTGAAGTGTATCATGACCTTAAAACCGCCGGTGTGCTGGAGCGGGATGAAGAGAGGCATGTCGAGTTTGTCTACGATTGTCTCACGTGCTAGCGAGGTCAGAATTTGAGCACCGGAGGGCCGGCGGGGCTACTCGGCCATTGGAGATAGCGGAGTGGAAGTGGGAGCACATCCACGATGGACTTCGCGGCTCGCGCCGCGGACATCGCGGAAGCATGATGCGATATGGGTTATAGTGGACCGACTCACCAAGTCGGCACATTTTCTGGCCGTGCGGATGACCTTCACACTGGAGGAATTCTGCAGGTTGTATATACGGGAGATAGTACGATTGCATGGAGTTCCAGTCTCCATAGTATCGTATCGGGATCCTCGGTTTACGACTCAGTCTGGAAGAGTTTCCGAGGCCATGGGGACCTGACTTCGATGAAGTCTTTATTTTCATCCTTAGACGGATGGTCAATGGAGCGGGACTATTGATTTTAGAGGACATGCTGCGAGCATGCGTCTTGGATCTCAAGGGTAGCTGGGAGGAGCACTTGCCCTTGATAGAGTTCGCCTACAATAATAGTTATCAGGCGAGTATTCAGATGGCGCCCTATGAGGCTCTCTACGGGAGGCCATGTCGATCACCGATATGTTGGATAGAGGTGGGAGAGAGCTCAAATCAGCGAGTCGAGTTTGATTAGAGACACCTCGGATGAGGTGGGTATGATTCGGACGTCTCATGCCGGGAGGAGGCGGCGGAAGGATTACGCGTGTCACGACCAACCAGACTCTAGAGTTCAAGGGGGGTGATCATGTCTTCTTGAAGGTGATGCCTAAGAGAGGAGTGATTAGATTCGGCAAAAGAGGGAAGTTGTCGTCGAGGTACATTGGACCCTTCGAGGTACTCGAGAGGGTAGGCGCGGTTGCGTATCGGTTAGCATTGCCGCCGAGTTTGTCGAGCGTTCATGAGGTATTTCACGTCTCCATGCTCCGGAAGTATACTCTAGATCCAACTCATATAGTGGATTGGGGTGAGCTTGTTGTTGATGTAGATGGGACCTTCGAGGAGGGACCAGTGCGTATCATGGATAGCAGAGAGCAGGTTTTGCGTGGCAAGACTGTGAGGCTTGTGAAGGTGTTGTGGCAGCACCGAGGAGTCGATGAGGCGACATGGGAGCGCTAGGACACCGTGCGCGCCAACTATTCCTTCTTGTTTGATGGGGAAGGTGCGTTTTCTAGTCATTAATGTTTTAAATGACTGTTGCATATGCATGCGTTTGATTGTTTGTATATATGCGGGAATTTCGGGACGAAATTCTTTTAAGAGGGGGAGAATGTGAAACCTGAGAAAAGCGTATTTTTTCTGGAAATGAGCGAATCGGTAATTCTTGCTTAGGGATAGTCTGAGAATGAAAACCCTAGATTTTCTCACAGACCTCCCGGATAACTGAAACGGATCATATTTGTTAGAATCATCTTGCAAAATCTGGATTAAATAAATAATATCAGACTAAGGAACATGGGTTTCACACATTTGGGTGGGCAGAGACCATGGGGTGCCATGGCACTTGCATGGGGAGACACTGGCACATGGGTGGAGCTGAGTGTCATGCTGCTAGGATGCATGGAGTTGGGTGGGAGCGAATGTCAAGCCACCCTCATGCATGAGCAAGAAAGTGGTTGAAATTGTGGCATGGAGAACACTTGGTGCTTGAGATTGACCAAGTGTCAAACAAATTGGTGTTAGGTGTGTGCTCCACACAGGTCGAGCCAACTTGTTAGTTTGAGGAGAGATTCAAACAATTCGTAGACAAGAGGAGAAGAAAGAAAGAGAAGAAAGAAAGAAAGAAAGGAAGAAAAAACAAGAAAGAAAGAAAGGAGAATGGGAGGAGGAAGCTTTTCCTCCATTGTTTTTCGTTGGGTGGATCGAAGCTGGTTCTACACACTTCAAGAGGTGAGGATCTTTCCTCCTTGGTTATTATTTCCTTGTTTGGGGCCATGGAAATGGCATTTGGTTGGGATTGATTATTACTTGAATGAATACCATGCAGAATTTTTTTGGGTTTTAGGCGAAAAAATCGAGTTTAGGTGTAATTACTTCCATGACTAACATGCGAGAAGTACTACGGGTTTAAGCTGCGGTTGTTTAGGTCATAACTTTTCCGTCCGGCTACGATTCGGGGTGTTGCGGCTACATGACAAGCTCATGGAGTGCAGAATCTAGCCGGCATTCAGGTGGAAATAGGTGCTCACATATGTGCGGCGAGTGTTGTACTAAGTGTACTAATTGCTATCAATATGGGTGTTTCAAACACATTGGGTTGTAATGTGTTGTGCTTGGTGCATAGTCCACTTCTTGGCTTGTAGCGGTTGTATGGTGACATCGCATGTCTCATTTGGGAATAGAATTTTGGCATTGCACAAATAATGGTTGGAATTATGTTAATACATGCTTGAATGATGTGTTGACATGAATGGCCCGAATGATAGAAAGATGTAGTGCATGCTTATGTGATGTCTTGATTTGAATGTGTTGAATATTAACATGGTTGTATGTATGTTTATGTTTAGTGAATATATGAAATGTTGTATACATTAGACATGAGTGTTCATGGCACACACATAGTGTACGGTGTAGAATGTCCATGTAAAGGCTTCATACATTGGTCATGGGTTTGAGTGCAGTGGCACAAATTGCATTGCATTGGTGTGCAGTAACACCGCATTACATGGGTGTGTGTACATGGTACTGATTTGGCATTGCGTTTGGTGTTGAATCGTGTGGGCTTGGGAATGGGACGAAGTCAAATTGAGTTCCACAGTGTTAAACGAAAATGGAAAATGAAATGTAGCCGAGTAGCAAGTAGGGGATAGATTCCCCCTTAGGTGCTTACAGAAACTGGTTAGGCCGGCGTATCCAGGGTGAAACTGAAAAATGTCGGAGGGTGTAAGGGCCGCGGTGAGACCCCAGAAAAGTTACATTTGCCCAGGCAAGCGATTAAATAAATATCACATAGACTATGGGTTGTGAAATGGGAGTCGGGATTGACTCAGTATTGATTTCCCATTGGCACTTGCATTAGGTTGTGGGTCGAGTTGACGGCCGTACATGGGAGCGTGTAGAATGGAGTCTCATACATGCATGTAGTTTTCATGATAATACAACATGTATGCAGTTGGTTGTTGGTTTGACTATGAAATTATCATTTGCATGTGCACCTAGGTGGGAAGTAGCCCTTGTAGGATTGTCTCTCTCTTGGCGTTAGCTCCTGGTCGTGGGACCCCACTTCCCGGAGTCTGGGGATGAGTACGGGCGAGATGGCGCTCCTTAGGCGGGATTATGAGCGGGTCGGTTGTGGCCTTGATTCTTGTTTTGTGTATATTGACGACCTAGTTTTTAATATATGTTTTGTATTAGAAGTGATGTAATACTTAGATCTATAGAAATGTATGGTCTTGTAGCAGTATGAATGAGTATGGATGATGGGCCCTATTGGGTCGTTTGCTCGGCGTGTATGGGTCTCATGATATGAGACACACAGGTTTCCGCAGGTTAACGGTGGTCAACGAGACCCCCAGGTTTTGGGGTGTCACACTTATAGCTTGTATGGGTCTCCGCCATGATTCTTCCTGTGATGTTCTCGATCCATGAACAACAAGGGGAAGAGAATGACAGTTAGGAAAACAGACACGACTAAAATTAGGAAAACAGACATAGATTCATCCTCTCTAGTTCTGTAGCTCAAGAGGTATATGGAGAGGGGGTCTCGGATTCAAATCACAGTAAGAATAATTTATTATCTTGAAACTAAAGTGTGATAAAAAAAAGCTGAGTAATATTTTTTTAGTATTTACTTTCTTAATTAATAGAATACCTCACTGAATTAGTAGATTCAAATGGTAGACCCATATGTAGTCCTCTTTAATGTTTTTTTTTTTTTAATATATTACATCTTTGAGCTCGACCATTGTGGTTACTCCTGTCTCGTATGCAGATTAGTTTGGCCCTTATGGTTCAAGACAACAACATTATCTTAGTTGTCACCTACATGATCAAAACGCATTATATTGGACAATAGTTTGAAATCAAAACTATTTTTGTAATTTTTTTTGAAAAATAGTATTTTAATCCAAAACTTGATGGTTCACTTGTCAATTCAACATAATATATATATATTATTATTATTATTATTATTAAACATTCAACATATAAAATCTAGTTACACAAACATCGATATATTAAAAATAAATAAATAAAAATTCAGAACCTAATTAATTAAGTTTTCAATGTTTATACCATCCAACATGTAATTTAGATGGTTGTGATGTTTTCTAATTTAACCAAAGGTCTCGAATTCGAGTCTTGAGAATGCAGTTGTATTCTATGATAGAGTTTTACCGCCCTTGTGATCAATTCCAGCTCAAATGAGGATTAGTCTGAGTATAATATGACTTAAAGGTGTCTTTTATATATGTAAGGGTCCTCTCAAGACACCTCAATACCTGACCCAAAAAAGTTTTCAATGTTTATAAAATAAATTTCATTAATAAACATGATGCAAACTTCGTCTACAATAAACATTTTAGAGAGCGAAGTTTTTATTTTAGAATAGACCTAAGGTATTTTTCAAAAAAATTTCTTTTAAAATATCATTAGAAAAATAGTCAAATAAATGCATAGGAATTATATAGTTGGACGGGGTAGTGAGGGCTCAGGTGCTCAGGCAAGAGGCAGGTCGGCTGTGGTTTGGGGGCCCGAGATGGTGGTTAGTTGTGGGGAGTTATGGACAGCATGACAGGTTAGTGGGGGCTCAGGTACTCAGGCATTAGGCAAGTCGGCTATGGTTAGGGGGGTCGAGAGGACCGGATGCTCAGGGTTGGATGCAGGATCCATAGTTGGGGTCGTTGAAGGCGGGGTCAAGTTGACGAGAGTGATTGGAAACCATGTGGAAACAGTGGACTCATAAGACCCGAGGGAGAGAAGGATTAACAACAGACAAATGAAATATTGACTCAATAAAACGAACGCCGCGGAGTGATAGGTCTTGGTAATTGGAATTAGTCCAAGCGGTCTTATGCACTTTGGGTAGCGAGTAGCCGAGAAGACACAAGGGATGGGATCGAGGAACAAGTTTATGCAATGAGTGGAGTCAAGCCATGGATAACAGACGACCCAGGCAAAGTTTGGAGTAATTAGGAAGAGTCCCGAATAATTTTTGATATGGAGAAGACATCTGAAGTGTCGGTGTGGGAAGACTATTAATGAGATATTTAGCTGTGAGGAAGGCATATGACCTAAAAGAAAGAGGAAGAGAGGCCCGAGAGAGAAGGGCTAGACCAGTTTCAACGATGTGACGATTGTGACGCTAAGAAAAACCATAGTGTTCGGGAGTGTGTGGGTGAGATGTATGATGAGAGATTCCATGAGTGGCTAAGAAGGTAGACAAACCAATGTATTCACCCCCATTATCCGAGTAGAGTGTGATGATTTTCTATTTGAAGAAATTCTCGACAAGGGTTTTAAAGTGGGGAAAAACCAGACTAACATCTTATTTGCGTTTGAGCGGGTAGAGCCATATATAGTGGGTGAAGTGGTCAACAAAAACGACGTAATATTTGAAATTTTCGGTCGATGAAATAAGAGAGGTCCATACATCAAAGAAGATAATTTGCAAAGGAGTAGAGGAAACAATTGTGGATTGAGAAAAAGGTAACTTATGACTTTTATTGCAATAACAGTCGTTACAATGAAATGAGGTCGATAAGGCAGATGCAAGATGGAGCTTTTAATTTGGGAAACCAAATTACTTGAGAAGAATAGGCCGGAAGGATGTCCCAGCGATGATGCTAGTCAGGCGGCTTTGACATTAGAAACACAATGATAGAGATTGGGCGACTTGGTATTTTCATGCGCGTCGTCTGTGTAGTCATTTGTGAGTAGAATTGCCCTCTTCTGCAGATCCATCACACGAAAAGAAGAAGGTAAGAACTCAACCGATGTTTTGTTTGTTTTCCAAAATTATGAGATAGAGATAAGGTTTCGTTTCATGTGAGGAACATAAAAAATTTTTAAGGTAAATGGATTGGAAGGAGTAGATAAAGAGGTTATGCCCGAATGAGTAATATGTAACCTAGTTGCAACAGCATTGGCACCGACTAAGGTATGGGCGAGGCTGGCGTTGCGAGGAGGTTGGCATCGGGTTTCGAAATGAGGCCGAGAGTAGGATGACCGTTGGTGGAGCAAGAGTTCGATAAGAGGTGTATGTTGGTGGGACGCCCGGAGGCCATGTTGGTAGTGACCGAGAACGAGGAGTGACCAGTCTACAAGTGTTTGAGCGCCAATTCTCGAATGATCAATTTTTCATGTAATTCATCAAAGAGAATTAGAGTCTCACGGGTTTGATATCAGCAATGGTTTTACAATTATCATCTAAACCATCTAAAATTTTGTTTATAAGGTCCTCATGGTCGAGGGTTTACAGGGCGACAAGTTGATCAAACTGACACTTGATAAAGGCGCATGTATTCAGTGATTGTCTGAGAACCCTTGATGGCCTTCTTAAGTTGATCCTTGATTTGCTTAATATGCTCATGAGATGGACAAGCATATGTGTTCGCAAGGGTGAGCCAAGCGTCACGAGAGATGTAGGATTTTTGAATTAGGGGAATTAACAGAGATAGAGCAAATAAGAGCACCAAAGAGAAATTTGCCTTGTCGAATCCAAGGGAGAAAGTCTGGATTTGGCGTGTCCTTGTCGACGGAGCGAGTCGTGGCCGATGGACAAGGGTGAGAGCCATTAATAAATTTATGGTTGTTGTACCCGATGAGGATAACTTCAATATGAAGCTTCCATGAGAGGTATTTTGTTGATGTGAGTTTGACAATGTTTTGATGGGATATGTTGATGAGGGTGAGTGGTGAAAGCCGGGGTCGGAAAGGAGCGATGATTTGCTCGCTTGTTCTTGAGCCATGATCTTGATGAGAATAGGGAAGGGAGGCGGAAGGGGTGGGAAGACGGTGGGAAACCCAAGAAGGAGGGGAGGAGAATAGCGACTAGAAGAAGAGAGGTTTAGATCGCTGGCTCTAATACCACGAAGAGGATTAAGCGAGAAATAAATATTTATTGATATTTTCTATTGAATAATTTGAGATATAAATAGTACAAATTGAATCAAGAAATGAAAAAATGAATTGTGTAACTAAATCTAAACTAGGCATATTTGTGCATTAGAATCAATCTAAATCTAAATATTACATATTTATAATTACAGGATTTAAATTAAATCAATTTAGAATCTGATTCTCCAATAATAGAAACCACATATGTTTTTTTTTTATAAAAACTAGTCCTCAAAATATTGTTTCTAATAAAAATGTTTGCCACCGATAATACGACACACAGAGCAATTTACTGCTTAAAAACAATAATTAATAATAAATACCATGGTTCTATTCGAAACCACATAAATTTCCTTTGAGTCTTGTTTATCGTGACGGTCAATCAAATAGCTTCTTTTGCAAAACATTTAACAAGGAGAATAAAATAATTAAATAATTATTTATAACTTAAAACCCGTATTTGATAATCATTTCTTTTGCTCACTTTAAATGTTCTCAAATTCAAATCATTGACAAATCCATTAACACATTTTAACAAAAGTCGCAATCTATATTTTACTTATTTATCACCACGTTGCAAGCATTATCACTTAATTATTTGTGTCCCAACTTACACCTAATTTTTTGGGATTTGTCTGTGTCCCCGTCCCGTCCCGTCCCGCCGTATTATGGGCGCATGGGGCCTAATATCTAGGCCCCACTCAAGGAATTGAACACATATTGAACACTCAAGGAATTTCAATATATCTTCTTCTCCAAAGGATTTGATGGAGGGGAAGAATTTCCAGTCCACGTTCTGTTTTAAATGATGATGATAATTTCCAAGGCTACCATACTGTTAATGAAGATAATGGTTAAGGAATGTCGCCTACAATGACACATTCAGCTCAGGACTGTCAAGGCTTTATGTAATTGCATGAGCAAGTTGGGTGGCCATAACTAAATGGTGGAAGTGGAACCCATTTTCTCTTTCTTTCTCTCCCTTTCATTCCACATAGATTAGGCTGGAAATCTAGCAAACATAGCACACCACTACATTACATTAAGTCAAGCTTTTACAACAGTAGAAATCATTGAGTTGTAACAGCTGAATCCCAGTACATGTCAACCTGAAACCCAATAATACAGCATGAAACATTACATCCAGGGCTTACTTGACTTAATACATAAGAGAGTTATGCCAAAACCGCTGAGCTATATGGGTGTGTATAGAGATGCGAGGAAGAATAAGTGATATTCGATAAAGTGAAAAAGTTTTGTGTAACGATTTAGCCAAATCATATAAATATTGTCACTGCTTTAAAATACGTCTATTAGGTTAAGAGAAACTCATACTTAGATGAACTTTATCTCATATCCAATCTAAGATATGAAAAACACCCCTCATATAGACATAATGGTTAAGTTGTCTTTCTCATGGGACATGAGTACTAAACTGACATCACCCGAAACGGCTACTCACCGCTCTCGTATACTTTCCCCGACCCACCATCGCTCTCCGCGCTCGCGCAATATGTGGTGCTCACTCGAAATCTCGCTTTTGAACTGAAAGTAAGCTTTACAAAGATAGAGACAGTCAATTCCATCGATTTTTCCTTGCATAACATATTGTTGCCGAGGAATATGGCATTGGAGCTACAGAAAACTTGTTGTCATCCACGAAGAGATCTCCGCCGTGGAATCGACCGTAAAACTTCTGTCATTGATTCGATTCGATAAATTGCTTCCCACCCCATTCGAAGTGTCCCGAGAATCCATTTCGCCTAACATCACCCGCATTCATGCCTTAGCGATGTCCGATTCCGCAAAGAATCTCACGAGAAGGACATTGTCGGAGAGCCCGATGGATGAATAATGTGGCCGTAATAACTGCTGTTGAATAAATACAAGTTGATCAAACTCGTCGACATAAGCAAACCTCCGGGGATCGGATCGCTCAAATTGTTTGATTGGTCCCAGTCAAAGCCTCAAAGTTTTATCGTAGAAACAAGTACATGAAAGGGGACAGAAAAATATTCTCCCTATTACTCAAAGCCACCTAGGTCCTAACCAACATAAATAACAACAGCGTAAATAAGAGGAAACAACCCCTACAATCAAGGAAGACCCACTCTCCCATTATTTTAGCCACGACTGGAACGAAAATAAAAACAACAATTAATCAATAAAGCTATTGACTTCTTCAAATCGTAAGCCTATGCGCATATTTTGATTTGGATGCCTTTCCCGCCTCGGGTTCGGAACTTCTCAGGCTAACTTGACTCTCATCATTCCCCTTCAATGAGAACCTTGTCTCAAGGTTCAGATTAGGAAAGCCGGCGGGCAGAGTCGTCGAGTCTTCCCAAGTGGCTTCTTCTTCTGGTAAGCCTTCCCACAACACCAAACTCTCGGAAGCGGAGGTTGAGCCCTTATTAACCCATCTAGTAGACAACACCTTTCGTGGTTGTAAACGAATCACGCCTTCTTCTGTCAGTGGTGGAAGTTCGTCATTGGCAATAGCAACCTCCCCTATTTTTTTCTTAAGCAACGACACATGGAACACCGGGTGTATCCGAGATCCTGTCGAGAGCTTCAATTTATAAGCTACCGGTCCAATGCGCTCTTCAATTTGGTGCGTCTGTAATAACGATTTGGATAATTTCGTACAGGTTCGTGGAAGACCGGATCATAGTTTCGATAAGGCCGTAGGCGAAGATAGACCCAACGCCAACCTCAAAATTGACTACGCCTCGCTTTTATCGGGTACCGCTTGTTTCATGCGATTATTTGCCGCATGTAACGCGCCTTGTTCCCCGCGTGCCTCATCCCGCGGCCATTATCCGATCATCAAGCTCTTCGATGGGGCATGAGCCCATTTCATAACTAGGAATGGTCAAGTGAGGACTACGTTTCATACAGGCTCGAATGAGCCTGGCTCCAAGAGAGGAATGGTAGGTGGTATTTGCACTCATTATTCGCCCATGGAAGAAGAGAATTCCAATGACGAGGCTCAGGGTGCTCAGCAAATAAGGTATTGTTCAATACAACGCATTCAACACCCTGCCTGGGTCGCCGCATGATAGGCGGATGTCATGCGTAGCTTGGTGCCTGACAATTTGAGAAACTCTTGCCAAAAATTACTAATAAACACAGGATCTCGGTCGCTAATAATAGAGCGTGGCATACCATGCAACTTGACCACCCCTTCAACAAACTTGTTAGCAATGGTTTTGGCAGTGTAAGGGTGAGCTATTGCGATGAAATGAGCGGACTTACTTAGCCTATCAACAACAACCATGATTGAAGTCTTCCCATCCGATCGAGGTAGGCCGTCGATGAAGTCCATTGTGATATCCTCCCAAACTTGACAAGGAATGGGTAAGGGCTGTAAGAGACCCGCCGGAGACATAGTTTCTGCTTTGGCTTTTTGGCACACATCGCAAGCCGCCACGTACTGATGGACTGAACGGCGCATAGAGGGCCAATAAAATTGCTGGGAGAGTCGTTTATAGGTCCGCAAGATCCCAGAGTGTCCACCCATTGGAGTGTCATGAAATTCACATAGAGACGGTAAAGGTCACCAGGCGAACCCCGTGGCACCACAATGCGACATAGCTGCACTACCATTGCGCCATTGGTAAGGTTGTCTTGGCTGTTTTGTGGCTAGCTGCCCAATACGTTGCATGTATGGGTTAGAGTTTGCTTCACGCCGAATCTCATCCCAAACTTGTACCTGAGGAGCAAAAAAAACATTTAAACATGGACTGGTCATGTTCCGGGAAAGTGCATCAGCTGCTTGGTTGGTTTTCCCCGGTTTGTATACGATCTCATAATCGTAGCCCACCAACTTGGACATCCATTTTTGCTGCTCAGGAGTTAGAATTCGTTGTTCCAAGAGGTATTTCCTAAGCCCGTCGGGTCGGGCTTGAATGGTGAACCTCCCGCCAAGGGGAGGTAAGTCCCGAAGTTTGTGGTCACACAATGATCGCTCAACATCTCACGAAAGCATGGGGTCGGGACAAGGATTGTTTGGAAACTCCTGTGGCAATGCCTCATGAACGCATCAGCCCATTCTCTGATAAGATAAAGACTAATTCCATCACCCGAAGCATCGGTTTGAATGACAAATGGCGAACTGAAGTCGGGTAAGGCCAGTGTAGGAGTAGTGGTCATGGCCGCCTTAAGATTCTCGAATGCTTTCTTTGCAGCTTCATTCCACTGAAATTTTCCCTTTTTAAGGAGATTAGTGAGTGCACGAGCTATAATGCCATAATTGTGAACGAACTTACGTGAATCCGCAGAAGTCCTAAGAATGCCCGAGTTCTATGGATCGCCGTTTACCGTGGCCAATCCAACATTGCTTGGATCTTCGATTGTCTACTTTCACACCGTCAGCAGAGATGATATGGCCTAAGTATTCGAGCTCGTGTTTCCCAAACTCGCATTTGTTAAATTTGACAAAGAGTTGGTGTTGCCGCAGCAGCTCAAATATTGTCTTCACATGTTGTAGGTGTTCCTGCCAAGATGAGCTGTAAACCAGTATATCGTCAAAAAATACCAGCACAAACTTACGAAGAAAAGGTCGGAAGACTGAGTTCATCAAGGCTTGAAATGTGGACGGGGCGTTGCATAGCCCAAACGGCATCACTAAATATTCATAGTGTCCGCTAAAGTTCTCAACGCCGCCTTGTAAATGCCGTGGATGAAGTCGTGACTTCGATGGTAACCTACAGCGGAGATCGAAGTTTAGTAAAATAGGCAAACATGAAGTTCATCCAGATTGCCTTCTAACGTAGGAATTGGAAATCGTCTTTATCATAAGTCTCAAGGCTCTATAACTGCGCGTAACCCGCCAGATCCATCTTTCTTTTTCACCAAGAGCACTGGTGAAGAGAATGGACTGGAACTGGGGCGAATCAACCCCGAATTCAACATGTCACTCACTTGCCGCTCAATCTCGTCCTTCTGGAAGTAGGCATAGCGATAGTGGTCTTAGACGTTGATTTGGCTCTGCCCCTTCGCAGTGATTTGGTGCTCAATATCTCGCTGAGGAGGCAAATGTGAGGGTGCTCAAAAAATATCATCGAATGCCTTTGATTAATTTTTCGAAGTTCGCGCATGTGCGTGAATTGCTCCCTTCTCGTAGCAGCATATATGGCAAATAGAGCATGTCCCCGGGCGAGTTTCCTGCAGAGGCATTGAAATTTACAGTTGATAGGTGTTGGGTCCCGAGTCCCTGCAACACACAATTTTGGCTCCTCCACTCAAATTCCATGGTGAGATTTCTCCAATCGCAAACCACCGGACCTAACAACTCAAGCCATTGTACTCCCAACACTAAATCCAGACTGGTTAGTGGTAAAGCGAAAAGAGTTAAGGAAAAAGAGACTCCCCCGAGTGATACACATACTGTCTCGTATTTCCATCTAAGACCGCATTGCGTTCCGCTACGACGCCGCACGAAAGGCCGTGGGGAACAACCGAGTCGTAACATGGTGGCCATTTTCTCACCGGGAGCAAAGTTAAGTGGAGTAGAACCACTATCTATCAACGCCATAAGCCGATTGCCCACTCTGCGCATAACCGCATGGTTCTGGCCACTCCAACCCGCAAAGCATAGGAGATTTCGTGCCCTTGCTCCACCAAAGGTTCTTCCATTTCACCGATTCTAAATTCCCGATTCGCCTTCCATTACGAGGAGTAGCCGCACCGGGCGCATTTATGTCCACAGGGGTGGGCTACTTCATCACACCGAAACAGCCAAGACTTCGCTTCTTGCGTATTTCCTCCCAATTGAGTCGCTGTCACCGTGTCCCTTTGAATTCACAGGTGTTACTTTGTATCCTGGGAGGTCAATGGTTCGCTCTTTGACGCTGTAGTCGTCTCATCCTTCATGCGAGCTAGGCTAATGGCTTCTTTTAGTGATTTAGGTCGAAACATTCGTATTCCATCAGCAATGGCCGGATGTAACCCACCCATAAACGTGCCCACCAAAGCCTTTTGAGTCCATCCCTGAACCTTGTTGACAAGCCTCTCAAATTTCACGGTAGTCTCGGAAGTCCCTACTGCTTGACCTTAGATAAAATTCATCAAAGTCTTCACACCAAGAGGTCCAAAGCTCGCCCACAATTCTTCCCTCAAAGACTTCCCAAAGCTATCCTCGGCCTCCTCGCATAAGCCCGGCTGCGGCTTGCCACCACCTGCCATTAGCTTCATCCTCTATGGTAGGCGTCAGATCGCACCTTTGCGGTTCCGTGTGTTTCTCGTAATCAAAGAATCGCTTTCGACTTTGGTGTTTGATACATAGTTGGATCCCCGTCGCAAATCGTGGAATTCTAGTTTGGCAAATTCTGGATTGAAACATGGGTGTATCAAGCCGCTCTTCTTCCCGACATTGATGGTCGTCTCGCGGCGCCGCCTCCCAGATCCGACGACTCTTCCCCGAGACGAGATGCCTTCCACTGCTGCAGTGTGGTTTCCAGTTGTTGGAACTTATCGGCCATACCCATCTCAATGCGGCTGACATTGTCGTGGATTGAGCCAATTCCAGCCTCTAATTGCTCAATTCTTTCCTTGTTGGAAGCCATTGTTGATTGGCTCTGATACCATATGATTGGTCCCAGTCAAAGCCTCAAAGTTTTATCGTAGAAACAAGTATGAAAGTGACAGGAAAAAAAATATTCTCCCTTATTACTCAGGCTTCAGCCTCTTTAAATACAAGAAGGTCCTAACCAACATGAATAACAAATAGCAGAAATAAGAGGAAACAACCCCTACAATCAAGGAAGACCCACTCTCCCATTATTTTAGCCACGACTGGAACGAAAATAAAAACAACAATTAATCAATAAAGTTATTGACTTCTTCAACCGAAGCCTATGCAGCATATTTTGGATTTGGATGCCTTTCCTGCCTTGGTCTGGAACTTCTTGTGCCAACTTGACTCTCATCATTGTTGATGGCGAGATGTAAGTGTTCCAGACTGGACAGATTGTTGATCAAGGTTTCCAGTATTCCACAGATCAAAGTCGTCTGTGTCATCCATAGAAACTTCGGCTTCTTCAATGCTCCAAACTCCTCCGGGAGAGGTGCAGGCAGAGGCAGGAATTTATCATTATAGGCCATGGCCAATCGTTTAAGATTCGCCAAACTGCCGACGGAGATTGGTTTCCTGGCCAGAGGTAACGAACTTAACGTCACAACATCATGCCGAAGTTACCTTTCTTAATTCCCAAAATTCCACACCCTGCTCTGTCCCTCTTCCTGTCCTCTTCTAGACGTGAAACAGAAACTGGGGAATCCATTGTCACTGCAATCTTGGAATTCCTCGTCCTCCCCTTGTGATCGGCCAACGATTCTACCGTCACTACAATTTCACTTTCACACAAGTCGATCACCGGGAAAATTCCTGCCAGAGTTTGTGACCTCAAGAACCTTACCGTACTTGACGTCTCCTACAATTTCATTCCCGGATATTCTCAATTGTTCTAAGCTCGAGTATCTGCTCTTGATGCAAAACGCATTCGGTCCAATCCCCGGAGAACGAATTTTCGCCTAACATCACCCGTACCATGCCCGGCGATGTCCAGATTCCGGCAGGAATCTCGCCGGAGAAGTGATTGGAGAGCTTGAATGTGATCAAACCCTGCAGCTCCCTGTGGGACTTCTTTCTGGGCACTTTTCCGATGAGATTGTGCCAGGAATTGACCTATCTATGCAACATCTCTGTTCTGTTGCTGGATAGGAATCAATTCTCCGGGGAGCTTCCCTCCAAGATCATCTCCTGTAAGTCCCTCAATCATTTGAATTTCTCAAGAAACAAACTTTCTGGCCAAATCCCCAAGGCATTAAGTAGTCTACCTTGCCTTAATTACCTCGATCGAGCTGTCAGAAAACCAATTCTCAGGCCTGAAATCGGTCATTTGAAACTTAATCTCCTAGATCTTTCATACAACCAACTCTCCGGGACAGTCCCCATTGAGTTTCAAAATGAAGCATATAAAGACAGTTTCTTGAACAACCCCAAACTCTGCGTCAATGGTCCCAATCTGAACCTGTCAATGTTCCCAATCTGAACCTCAACCTCCCCAGATGTGCCATAGACTCCCAAAAATTGACAGCTCCGATGGATGAAGGAATGTGGCAAGACAATCTGTTGTTGAATAAATACAAGTTGATTAAATTCTTCGACATAAGCAAACCTCCGGGGATCGGACCGCTCAAATTGTTGATGACGAGATTTCCAGACTAGACTGGCGAGATCGGACCGCCAAACTACCGATCTCCGTCGGCTAGGTGCCGTTGAACTCATTTTGAACCAGAAACAAGTAGAACAGAACAGCTCCCGTAGCCGCCCAATCGATGCCGGAATTTCGCCTGAGAAGCTGTTCCGGTAATTTCCAGGCACCGGAGACGTGAAAGACGATCAATATCAGCTGGAATTGTACCCACGAATGCGTTTTGCATCAAGAGCAGATACTCGAGCTTAGAACAATTGAGAATATCCAGGAATGAAATTGTAGGAGACGTCAAGTACGGTAAGGTTCTTGACGTCACAAACTCTGGCAGGAAGTTTCCCGGTGATCGACTTGTGTGAGAGTGAAATTGAAGTGACGGTAGAATCGTTGGCCGATCACAAGGGGAGGACGAGGAACAGAGCAGGGAGTGGAATTTTGGGAATTAAGAAGGGTAACTTTCGGCATGATGTTGTGACGTTAAGTTCGTTACCTCTGGCCGGGAAACGGGAAACGGGAAACGGGAAACCGGAAACCGGAAACTAACCGTTCAATTTCATAATCTGCTAGGCAGTCTCTATTTATTTTAGTGAATTAGACAAAATGACCTGTCTATTGGGATAAATTACGCGGATGCCACGGACGAATCAAACTCCCCTTGTGTTCCCGCACGGACCAATCTTCCCACTGTTTGATCAATATTTTTACCACTGGGTCCTGCTTTTGGGAGTTCTATACTTCTATTTGTTACTAAAATTTTGTATAGATAAAAAATTAAAAAAATAAAAAGAAGAAAAACGAGATAAATTTATCGAGAGAGATATAAATATAATTTTATTAATATTAATATTAATTAGTTGTATTATTTGTTTCTTCACTCCCCTTAGAGCAACTCCAATGCAAGTTGTCAAAAACGTCAAATACCATTTTCGCAACTCAATAAATGCACCCTTAACATTTTTTTGTCTAATTGCAAAGCTGGCCAAAACGTGCGCCATTTTAATAATTAAATATTTTTTCATTAAAAATATAATTAAACTTAACTAAGTATATTTTAACAAGATATTTTTCATAACGATCGTAAATAATCTGATATATTCAGATAAGAATAATTTCAAATTTCAAAACTCAAATTTCAAATTTCATTATATAAATCTATTGGCTGCCTATAAGCAAATCGGCCAGTTAACCATCATATCAGAATCCATCTATAAAAATAAAATAAATTATAAATTCAATTTTAAAATTAAGAATTTATGTAATTATTCAAATAAATCTATCAATTATAAAATTTATAATCAATTCTTAAATAATGGTTAAATTTATCAATTAAAATTATCAATTTATCAATTTAAATTTAAAATTCAATTTGTCATCCTAAAAGAATGAACACCATCAATTAAAAATTATAATCAATTAAAAAGAATGAACAATTTATGCACATATACAAATCAATCTACCAATTATAAAATGTAAAATCAATTTAAAGAATGAGCAATTTATTAATTAAAAAATTATCAATTTATCAATTTAAATTTAAAATATCAATTTGTCAATTTAAAGATTGGACAATTTATGAATTAAAAAAATTATAATCAATTTAAAAAATAAGCAATTTATAAAATATCATTAAAGAATTAATGAATGTAAAGAATTAATAAATTAACAATTTTCGATTTAAAAATCGTAATTCTCTTTATAAGTTAAGAGGAGTAAAAGTCATACCCGCCCTCTTTCTCCTTCTTTCTTCCTTCCTTCCTCTTCCCCTCGCTTTCTTCCCTTCCTCCAACGACGCTCGGGCCGCACAACGAAACCGACTTCCGGGTCGTCGGAATGCCGAAATCCGCCGATTCAGGAAGCCGAGACCGTAGTGTTTCCAAGTGTTTTTCACAAACATCAAAAGGCAAGTGATTTTCGTTTGTCATTTTCCTTTCTGGCCTGTAATTTTATGCGTCACCCCCAATATAGCCATTGAGAGCCGTTGTCCAAAACATAAGCCATCAACGGCTATTTTGCATCCCCAATCTTCTCTCCAGCTACGCCAAATATAAGACCCCATAAACTCACTTTACCACCTCTCGACGCAATTCCATCGAGCTTCACTTTGAATGCTTGGGTGCCATTTTTTAGCGCAGGCATTTTTAAGACTTTATAAGAACTCCCGGCCGAGTCAGTTTATGCTATGTATGATTAACAATCTTTTTTATAAATATTTACTAAATAAAAAATCTATTTTTCTTACTATTTTTTTAAAACTAAATATAGCCTTACTGGAATCATTTTATATATATATATTTTTTGTAAATTTCCAATGTTCAAACCCTTTTTTTTGTTGGTTTTTACTTTTTAATCCTCTTAAACGTAATCTTTAATATTTCTTGTTACTAATATAGACAAATAAATATAATATGAGTAAAAACATTTCACTTTCTAGATTTTTTTTCCTTAAATCCCATTTTTGGGGTCAGCTACACACCCCTAAAATTAAAATTCAATTGCAACTTAATTCAATAAATTTATCTCGAATAACTAGACCCTCGAGCATCTAACTAACGACTAAGCCTGCTTTCGTCATCCGAGCATCTAAAAATTTGGGCTGGCCACATCCTGTATTGTAGTGGTAATTTACCGTTTTGTTATTTTTCGAAAAAATTTAAATTTACCCAGTTTTACATGACAAAATTATAAGTGCCGAGGCGATTCTGACTCAATATTGAATTTTTCAATAGTATAGAAGCACATCCAATGTACAAATGGGTAGATATAGGTTGTTAATAGGGCTTTAGGTAATCTTATTCAAAGTATTTGCATTGATAGACCAAATCAATGAGATTTTTCCATAGCACAAGCGGAGTTTGCTTGTAACAACGTCATTCATAGTGCAACAGGTAGATCTCCTTTTTCCATTGTACACATGAAGTGTCATAATCATGCTTTAGATTTGATGAAGCTTCCAAAGGTCCCTGGTCTTAGTGTAGCAACTGTTGATTTGGCAAAGCAAGTTCAAGAGGTGCAAGAAGATGTCGAGAACAAGTTAGAGAAGGCTAATGAAAAGTATAAGATGGAGGCAGACAAACATAGACGGTTTATGTCGTTTGATGTTGGTGATGGTTTCCATTAGCAAGGCTCGAATACAAAGTGGTCATAACAAGCTTCATCAAAGAAAGTATGGACCATACCAAATTGCTAAAAAGATCAACAACAATGCTTACGCCATTGACCGACTAACTTTACGTGATTTCAAAGACCTTAAGATTGCTGATCTTACTGTCTCTACCATATATGAATCTTGGATATCCAGAAAGTAACTCAAGGGCGAGTTTTTCGCAAGTGGAGGTGATTAATGCAGGGCGTTAGATCAAATAAACCAAAATCCTTATTAGATATTATCTTTATTTTTAGGGATATTATTGTTATTTCCTATTATTGTTTTGGGAATATTATTTTATTTCATATTATTGTTTTAGGATATTATTTCTATTTTTCATTATTATTTTTTGATATTATTTTATTTCTTATTATACTCATATTATGCCTAGGGTTTAAATAGATGTTTTAGGAATTGTTTTAGGAACTTTTATCCCTTTTATCTATTTGTCAAAAAAATCAAAGTTTTTGCTTTATTTTGTTCTTTGGATTGAGATGGGTTATTCTTGTTGATCAATCGTGTGTTGATCCATCATGCTACGCGTTAACCATATTTGATTTTCTTTTATATTTTTTTATAATAAACCCAATCACAAGAAAATCATTTTCTTTAATTTTTTTTTCTTTCTTTAGTACTTTTTAGTTTTCAAACCGAGCCTAAAAAAATAAGACTAAACCAAAGATGATCACTACCACCACTCTGTATCCTTTGATAATCAACTGAACCTCCTTCGGAAGGCGAAGACAAAAAACAAACAAACAAAAATTAAAAAAAATTGAGTGGATTGGCCTGAAATGAGTTTTATGTGGGGAATAGATTTCTATTGTGCCTTGAGAGAATGGGAGAGAAAATTTTGGAGCGTTTTTCTTGAATGAGTTACTTAGGGCTTTCAAATTAGGGGTGTTTTTTTGAAATGAAAAGATAATCAAAGAGAAAAAAAATATAAATGTGCATGTGATTGAAGAAAGAAAAATTCAAGGGGTGGTAGGTTGTGTAAGAGTAGAGTGGTGAAGAGAACAATGTGATGATCGTAGTGGGGCCTATATAAGCAGAAAGCATTACTCATGTGACCTGTACTGCCCCCAATATTGACTTTAATATCGGATCACATTATGTTGAATTATGTAGACAAATTTTATATGATATAAGAACTATATTAATTTAATACGGTTTTTACATATTTAGATTGAGTATAATTATTTTTAGGTCATTCATATTGATTTCTCTAACATATTTAATAAATGGATGATATTTATTTTAACATGTCTAATATTGATGTTCCACTTAGATTAAGTACTCTAATTTCATATCACTTTGATTTTCACAAAATCTTTTACCTTTAAACAGCCAATGACAAGATAGCATTTTATAGGCTGTAATTTATAGAAACCCCTGGAAGATACCCGCCATGCACCCTATCAAAATAATAATAATAATACAAAGACAATGGGGGTGTTAGTTAACACACTAATATTGATATGAACCTTAAAGTAAAATGATCCTACCTCTTCAGATTAGAACAAATTAGGCACACTATGGAAGTTTGGTAATTTTATGAGATGTTGTGAATAATTGAGATTAATGACCTTCAATTTTTCAAAAACCTACCAAAAAAAATTAAATCAATCAATTCTGAAATAAACTTTCCTAAACTTTAAACTAATAAAGGGAAAAGTGTAACTAAATAATAATAGTGATACCTTCCCTTTCCAAAGTTGTCTGATGTTGCTAAATCCGTAAACTGAGTTCGACAAAGATATTTTAATGAAACTAACGGCAAAGATTGTAAAAGATATCCATCCCAATGGAGATATCTACCATGAAAATGACATTCAAGTCTTCAATAACATGCATTTTTGTAGAGAGGTGCACTGGTATGGTCCACAAACCATCCAAGATTTTACTATAGAATTATATGTATCATCTTGATGAATTTTGAGCACCAAGCTCATGCATCATTTCGAAAGCTTGTGTTGTAAATTGTATATTCTTCCGATTCTGTATATGCTCTGTGAATATTCTTCAATACTTTCACCCCAAAATAAGAATAAGAGTAAGGGAAGAACAAGATATATAAAAATTTAATCTGGAATATATTGTATATCACCGCCTTCTTACAAAAATAATAATATAATTGAAGTATATAAATCTTCTATAATTAAGTTAATGCATTTATGGCATACCAAATTCCTCGTTAGTATGCGATGAAGATCGTTATGTTCCCACAATCTACTTTGTCTTCCAAGCTCTTTTGGATTGACATTGATCAACAATTTCAGCCCATGCCAGTTGTGAACAAATCACGCATGTTCAACTTGTTTTTAAATACTTATGAGACACTCTATCATGTTCCCTTATTCCACTTTCTCCAAAAAAATCCTCGAGTAATATTCTTAAAACGAAATCTTTATCTGTCTCTTTAATAAAACAGGCAATATCAAGGAATATTTCCTTTTCTTTATCATCTAGTCCATCATAGCTTATTCTAAGTACATTTTGAATGCCTGCATGGGGTATTGTTTTGAATTTATCCAATGTACTTTTCCATTCACTTTCCATCTTTCCAAAGAGACAAGAACCTAAAACTTTAAGTGCTAGTGGAAGACCTTTGGCATAATCCACTGCTTGATGGGAGAGATTTTTGTAATTTTCATTAGGAAGATTTTGTCATAAAGCCCACCAACTAAATAGCTCGGTAGCAGCTTTATCATGTAGTTTAGGAACTTCATATGATACATTGACTCCATAGTTGGTTAGAACCCGTCTATGTTCTTAGTTGTTAAGTGGATGATCCTACTTGGACTAAAACCAACTATGTTCCTCCACCAAGTTTTCTATTTGTTCCAAATCATCCACATCATCAAAAACAATAAGTGCCCTTTTAGATCTAAGACTCCTTTGGATCATATCCATTCTGTCATGCATATTGCTTACTTTTTGACTTTTTCCTTTTAAGATACCATCAAGTAGTTCTCCCTATAATTGAAATACACTTCATCTTGGATCTTTTCTAATATATAAAAACTACTACCATCAAATTGATCTGAGATATCATCATAAACAACCTTGGCAATAGTAGCCTTGGCAAGGGAATGTAAAAGAATAAATGGTTGGCAAATTGGTATGCCAAGCATATATGCAGAAAAAACAAGTGAAAAAAGGGACCACTATGATTTGTATTAGCTCCCGAAGCCTTGTATGATTACAGAAGCTATGATTAGAGAATTATCATATTAGCTTCTATTTTGCCTAGTTTTAAGCATCAACAAGTTTCCTAGCTTTTGTAACACTTATAACTAGTTTTACAAGCCTAGTCTATGCATTACAAGTCCATAAACGTTTTGGACTTGCAAAATTGAAAAACTTCTGTTAAGGTATGGCCCATAAAGGTAATGTAAGGGATGACAGACTAGAAAGTGGTAGAGGCGAGATCCCAAATACAACAAAATCCTTCTGAGTACTGAGAAGATTATATGTTTCAAACTCTTTGATAGCTAATCCAACCTCACTCTTTGTATGAAGCCAATTTTTCCTAATTCCAACCTAAACTATTGCTCAACCCAAGTTGTCGAATTTGGTTCAAATCATGTCAAGCTCCAGAATCATAAATTTCTTTTCTTGGGCACTTCATTTTTATTTACAATTTCGCAACTAACCCACCTATTTATTTTTTAAATTTTGGGTAGCGATTTCACAGAAAATATGTCAAGATCTGTAATTGGTCCAAAAACAAGAAAAAAAAGAAAAAAAAATGAGATAACATTTCTTACTGGTCTTCAACGTGAAATCCAGATAAACTGCTTACTCGGTTGAGAGCAGTCCTCCACTTTTGTATCACCTCCGTCTTCTTCTCAAATTTTTATAATCTATTAAAAATGTCTTTTGAAAAGACACTTTTATAATTTTAAAAGCTAATCAAATATCGAAAGGTCTTTAAACAGAGACACTTTCAGTCTAAAATTCGAATTTGCCTAAAAGTCGCTCAAGATACACTTTCAAATTATCAAATATTATACTAAAAGCTGCTAGCATATTCATAATTTTCAGCTAATCAACAAAGATCTTTTTAAGAAACATTTTCGATAATTTTAAAAATATTGAATTTAAGATTTATGGATATTCAAAGTGTCTTTCTCTTCATTTTTTCAGTTTTACGGATTTTTAGAAATTGTCTCTTGAAAATACACTTTCTAAATATTTCTTAAATAAACATTTTCTACATTGAAAACACATTTTTTCTAATTTTAAAATATTTGAATATAAAATGAAAATGCCTTTTGAGAATATGTCTTCATAATTTTCAAATTTCAATTTAAACTAAGTTTCGCAAGAGACATTTTATAATTCGATTTTAAATTAAAAAATGCCTTTTTAAAAGACAATTTATAAGAATTTAAATAACTGAAAGTACTTGTTGAATAGGATAAATTACATGATTGGTGAGATTGAAAGTTGGAGATTACATGATTGTAGAACAATATTATAACATAATATGTAAAATGAATGGAAGTAAAAAGAAAAATCACAAAATAAAATTATAAGAAGGGAATAATAAGATTATAGTGATAAATTAATCTAAATATTCAATATTTATCTCAAAATTAGAGAGTAATTATACTTTTTACTCAAAAAAAAAAAAAAAAAAGTAGTAATGCAATGGAAAGAATGGCGGGAGAATCCACCATAATTTGTCGATAGTGATAAATTCATTGAATGTGGTTGTCATCCACCTTCCACTCTACCCATTCTTTGCATGTCACTCTAAACTCTAAAGCTCTAAAAAAATAAATAAATAAATCGGTGAAAGATTAACATTATCGTTTCATCTCTCCAAATTAAAACTTCAGCGGATTAGATTGAAAAAGCATGAAAAATCGTGGGTGGACCCCACACTCCACAGGTGTGGATTTAGGGTCAGACTTTTCAGCCTTCAGACTTCAGACTTCAGATTTCAGACTTCAGAACTCAGACTTCAGACCTCAGACTTTTAACTGTACTATCATGTGCGGAACCACCCAGTCCAAGGCAACTTTACGAAATTCCCAGATTGTCTGTCCTCTCTTGTCCCTCCATATCCTTCTTTTTTTCTTTTTCTCTCTAGACTGATTTACATCCGAATCTGTAAAGTGTAAACTAACGTATTCCAGCTAGCCTACCTAGATGTGACAGAAATATCGTGAATTTACTTTTTTTTTTTATTTGTTAATTCGGATTTTATAAAAATATGTAAATTTCTCCACTCTTATTCAAAAGGAGACTTACACTAACAATTCAATTCTTCCAACTCCTTGCCAAATATTTTCCCGTTAGGATGAAGGGGTACATATGATTTTTCACCAAAGCAGCATGGACTTGACTCGGGGTTCGACAAAGACGGACGAACAGACGAGAGTGTTATAGGTTATCGGCACGCATACATCATATGAGAATTGAAGGAGATATCATAGTCTGCGGGCGTGCGTGTCAGGAGTTGGAGGCGCGCTTCAGAGGTGCGCGCAGGAGTGTCGGCAGGACGCTTGGGAGTCAAGGCATGCCTACCCGGAGGAGCGCAATGCGAGAGCGGGGAGCTTATAGTTAGTCGAGGGAATTTGACAATGAAGAAGTAGCTGCCGCCTACTCCCGAAGGCAAACCTGGCTTGAAATGACCAAGGCTTCGATGAGCCCTAGGCAGATGGAAACCACGCACGAAAGATGCATTGAGGCACAGGCCGGGCCCCGACAAGGGTGTCGAGATAGGTCAGCCAGACGGCCATGCCACGGAAAAGCTAGGCTCCCAGGATGTGGTATCGAGCCGGCGCAGTGCGAGAATCAAGGAGCGTTTCTACTCTCGCGATCTTAAAGCCTATCTCTCCCACAGTGACAAGCAAATCAAGTGAAGCCAAAGACGGCTGCAATGCGGGGGACCCATGGAGAATACGGGTGTGCCTCCTGGATCCGAGAAACATATATCGGTGGACTGGGTGAGCTGAGAGAGGCCGCTACTGGGGGCGGGAGGAGCGCGGGAGGCGTACTACTGGGTGCTAGGAGCATGGCCGTGAAGCAAAGATCTTTTCCCATCGTGGACGCCCCATGCCAATGAGCATCAAGGCGACAGAGACAGTGCCTCGTGGAGGAGCTAGTAGTCTTCAAGGGTGACACTTGGTGAAATGTGCCTTGCACGAAGGCGTGCAAAATTTTAAGCTGGGAGAGAGCCACGGACTTTGACTCGGTCCGGACAAGAATGGACGAGTGCACAAGGAGTGCTATGTCACGGGCGCACACGCATCGTATGAATCAAGGAGATATCATACCGCGGCGCATGCGGTCGAGTTGGAGGTGCGCTTCGTAGGTGCGCGCAGGAGGCTCAGACGCTGGGAGTCACAAGACAGCTCTTGAGGAGCGCAATGCAAGAGCGAGCTTGCTGCCACGGCGACTTCGACAACGGCATGCAAGCAGCTGGCCTACCCCAGGCAACCGGTCTGCCGGAGCCGCTTCGATGAGCCCTGGGATGCGCAAACCAGCCAAGAGGCCAGATGAATATGGAGGTGTGGAAGGCTGGGTCCCTCGATAGGGTGTCGAGAGGGGCCGCCGCACGGGCCATATTCAAACCATATTAAATTCAAACCATATTCACTACCTAATCCTATAAGACATTACAATATCAACATGCTGAACTTTTAACGGGCTGATTCAATCCACTCCATATATATATATATATATATATATATATATATATGCTATATTAATGGAAGTGAAACTTATATTAGGAATATCAGATGGTGCAAAATATGTTTGTGTGATTTTGCTGACCTAATTCAACATTAATTTAGTACATGTCACGTGGTGTGCATTGGTTGCGTTATTTTAATATTTAATTTTATAGTTCACCAACCTAGTGACCAAATAAATGGAGATTCTAGAGAATATTTGGCTCTTATGACGATGATAGTTTGTTTTGTATTTTTTTTTACCTACAATAAATAATAAGAAAGTCTTAATCATGTCTAGACCTTGAAAACCATAATTTGTTAGGTCTAGACTCTATAGGCTTAAAAGGTCAATGAAAATGTGATGTAGGTGTATGCTTAGTTGGCCTTGTGTAGGTTCTATTAATCTAACCATGATTTGTTAACTATAAATTAGATCAACGTTATGTTTGGTTTTGAGAAAAAAATTTATTTTAAAATTTTCAAAAAAAATAAATAAAGGAAAAAAAATTAAATTCAAAATACATTTGAAATATATTTATTTATTTTTATTCATTAATATAAATATTAAATAATTTAAAGATATATAAGTTTTTTATATATTTTTTATCAATTAGAAAAACATTTTTTGACATCTATTCATTTTGAATTATATTATAATATTATGTTTCTCATAACGGAGCTTTTTTTTTTTAATGTTTTACAATTACAAAAAAATAGATATTTAAATATAAAAAAATCACATACTTTATTATCCAATTGAAACTCTCGTAGTTCTTTCGTTGCTAATTAAATAAAAATATATTATGAAGCTGGCATCATCCACTCAAACATCCAGTCTTTGGAACGGAGTAAGCTTACAGCTTGTATGGGTCTCCACCATGATTCTTCCTGTGATGTTCTCGAAACATGAACAACAGGGTGAAGAGAATGACAATTAGGAAAACAGATAGCTAAAATTAGGAAAACAGACACAGATTCATCCTCTCTAGTTCTGTAGCTCGAGAGGTATATGGAGAAGGGGTCTCGGATTGAAATCACAGTAAGAACAATTTGTTATCTTGAAACTAAAGTGTGATAAAAATAAGTTGAGTAATATTTTCTTTAGTATTTATTTTCTTAATGAATAGAATACACCTCGCTGAATTAGTAGATTCGAATGGTAGACCCATATGTAGTCCTTTTTAATGGTTTTTTTTTTTTTTTTTTTTTTTAATATAATACATCTTCGAAGGCCGCTACTGTGGTTACCCGTTGCGCGCATTAGTTTCGACCCCTTATGGTTCAAGACAAAGGATATTTATCTTAGTTGTCACCTACGCGATCAAAACGCATTGGGGACATAATAGCTAAGAAATCAAAACTATTTTTGTAATTTTTTTGAAAATAGTATTTTAATCCAAAATTTGATGGTTCACTTGTCAATTAACATAATATATATATATATATATATATATATATATATATATATATATATATATATATATATATATATATATATATATATATTAAACATTCAACATATAAAATCTAATTGCACAAACATAGATATATTAAAAATAAATAAATAAATAATCAGAACCTAATTAATTAAGTTTTCAATGTTTATACCATCCAACATGTAATTTAGATGGTTGTGATATTTTCTAATTTAACCAAAAGTCTTAAATTCGAGCCCGAGGAATGCACTGTATTTTTATGATGTAGCTTTTACTACCAGGATCCATTCCATCCCAAATGAGGATTGGCCTGGTGTAATATGACTTAAATGTGTCTTTCATATATGTAAGGGCCATCTCAAGATATAAGGGCAGCACATGTTTAGCCTCAAATCACGCTCACATTAATTTATATATTTAACGTAATCAGAATAGCGAATTTTAATTTTAATTTTTTACCGCGACCAACTTTACGTAATTGTAACAAAGAGTTTTAATTTTAGCCTTACCATTAACATATTTACTAAATTAGACTCTCAATCGCTCTGTATATATTTAGAACTTCTATCAATGAAATGTATCGGAAAATCTATTATTTTACATGGTATCAGAGCCACAGATCTCTAACGAGTCACCGATCCAAGTCCCTGCCATGTCTTCCTCCTCCGATCAAAATCCAAACTTTAATCTCCACACCCAACCTCCTTCCAGCAAATAAATCACTCATCGCACTCAACATCACGCCAAATCATCGAAAGTTAACTCCCATCACTCTTTCCCTCAATGGCGTGCCCAATCTCAAGCACTCCCTCATTGGTTACGATTTACTCGACTATGTCCGCGCACCTTCGCGTCCGCCTTCCGGCCGGGTAATCGTCACGATTTAGTCGCGTTAAGACCCACTGGGTTCGTTAGGATAAACTTATCCTGAGTGCTATTTTAGCATCTACATCTCCCTACATCACCCCACTTATTGCTACAACACAGACCTCTCATGATGCCTGGACAAAGCTAAAAAATTCATATGCTAGCCGATCCCGAACTCGAGCTATGCAGTTAAAGGAGGAACTCACCTTAATCCAGCGTGGAACTCGGTCAATCACATAATGCCTCCATGCCGTGAAGGCCTTGGCTGATGAAATAGCCATTATTGATCATCCACTCGGATTGATGACCTAACTCTTTATGCGCTGAATTCGCCAGTCCGCATTTTCGGGAGATCACAAATACTTATTCGAGCCCGAGAATCGCTATCGGGCCTTTAAGGAGTCGCACGATCTTCCTCGTCGACATGATGCATAATCCGAGGCGCTGAAGCCACAACACAAAAGAATCGGTTATTTCGCCAACTTCACTTCAAGACGAAGCATTCTGCACTAGGGGGGAGTCAATCGTGGTCCTTCAAGAAACATGATTCGACCAGTAGCTCTGTGTTCCAACTTAAGCGTAAACTTTAACGGAGCCCAACGTGATGGTCGCCACTCCAATAACATCTCTCGGGAGGCCCACTATTCCAATCGACGCATTTCAGCCCAAATGCCAACTCGCGATCATTGGGCCACATTGCCAAGTCCTCGTCTCAATTCCATTCTCAAAATGTTTTAATCAATTTGTATACCGCATCTAATGGAAGGGATAAAACATTGGTTACTTGATTCTACGCTTCTCATAATATCACGCGTGATCTTTCCAATTTATCTATTCATTCCGAATATGATGGAACCGACGGCGTAATTTTCGGTGATTCGTGCTCGCGCTTCCCACATATTGGTTCTTTCGGGTTGCACTCTCTCACCGAACTTTTACATCAAGGTGGATACTTTGTTCCAAACCTTGCAAAATTTAATTTTCGCTCATCATCTCACCAAACAAAAATAATGTCTGTTGAATTTCATCTTTTATTTTCTTGAAGGACAAGATCCGGGGCGATTCTACCAAAGTGAGCATGTAACAATGGCATCTACACCTTCCCGGAATCAATAGTAGCATCAAAAAGGTTGCTAATGTGCATGAACGGACTCTATCATGGATGGCACAAGGCCTTAGGCATCCTTCTTTAAAATTGTCCATCATCTTGTTAAAATTCTTTTTCTTCCTATTTCATCGACTAAAACCTTGTCTTCACTATGTCATTCATGTTCTATCGCAAAGCTCATCAACAACCCTTTCGTGTCAATAGTCTCCAAAGTCACGAGCCACTAACTTATTTACACCGATGTGGGTCCTCGCTTAGTTATACTGGAATTGATGGATCAAGATATTACCTTATTTTTGTTGATCATTATACAAAATATATATGGTTTTATCCAATGGTCACTAAATCCGGTGTTTCTAAAAATTTTCCACATTTCAAACGGTTTGTTGAAACCCACTTTCAAAAATCAATCCAAACATTATACTCCGACAATGGTGGTGAGTTTATTGCTTTAAAATCATATCTCCTATTTCATGGCATAACTCACTACACTATCAAGCCCCCACACACCGCAACAAAATGGTGTCTCTGAACGTTGTCATCGTCATCTCGTTGAAACAGCCTACACTCCTTCACACGATGCCCATCTTGATTTCATTGCCTTATGCCTTTCAAACAGCCCTACCTCATAAACGTACATCCCACACCTTTTCTTTTAGGAAAAATCACCTTTGAAGTCCTTGGTCAAACACCAAATTATTTGAAATTAAAAAAATTGGATGCATTTGTTATCCTCTCACACAAATTTCCTATAACTCAAATAAATGCAACCCAACTAAAGCCTGGTCTTTTTCTGCTATTCACAAACTCAAAATGCATACAAGTGTTCCCCAACCTCAAACAAAAAATTTATCTTCCTCCGCACGTGCCGTTGATGAAACCCAAGATCGTCCAGCTCTCTCAACACCTGCCCGTGCTAACCCATAAACCTCCGCACTCCCCCATTTCTTCCTCTCTTTCTGCGGTCCACCGGGCCGCAATGCCGTCATCATCGGGCGCCCCAAGACACCAAAGATCATTGCAACCTTCTAAGGTTCACCGCCATTATCGCGCCTCCTCAAGTACTCTCTTCGACCCTCCGGTTCTTTACTCATGACTCCTCGCCTGCTATAAATCACCCCATCCCATCCGACCTCCTTTGCATGATACTAGATCGGCTTCTCCCTTAAATCTTCCATCCCACTCTCCTATTCCTACTCCAGATACCCATCTCGGTCCATATTTTTCTCCTCCATCTTCGGATTTCACAAACCCTCCCCAAATCGATACTCCTCCCCAACGCACTCATAACATGACCACAAGATCAATGAACCAAATCTTCAAACCCAAACAGATCCATACAGTGTCCAAACATCCTCTCTTCCCCAAACCATCGCCAACCAAGGTGAGCTGTCATTTCTCAACTCACCGGGCGTGGAAGCCATGTCCACCGAGCCATCGTCAATGAAACATGAGACTTGGGACCTAGTTTACCACCTCAAACTCGTACACCCGTGGGTCAGGCGGGTCTTCCCAAGAAAAGGGAATGCCGATGGATCCGTGACGTATCTGCAAGCCCGTCTAGTTGCTAAGGGTTATGATCAACGCCTTGGTATTGATTACAAAGAAACCTTTAGCCCTGTGGTCAAACCAGCAACTATTAGAACTGTATTATCTATTGCTGTCATGAAAGGGTGGGATTTGAGGCAAATGGATGTCAACAATGCCTTTCTAAATGGCATTAATCGAGACTGCTTTTACGGCACAACCCCTGGGGTGGTTCAAGGACTTATCCAAACCTAAACCATGTCTGCAGGTTAAAAGGCGATTTATTTCGCTTAAACAAGCTCCACTCCAAGCTTGGTACATGCGACTCAAAAGGCCATTCTTCGCTTGCTTTCATTAGCCTAAGGTCGACTCCTCCTTCTTCATTTACAATACAATCTAATCTTTGTTATTTTCCGGTTTATGTTGATGATCTTGTTATTAACGGAATAATCAATTTCTCGTGGCCAATATTATTAAGCAACCAAGGATATGTTTTCTCTCAAGGATACGGGTTCTCTTCATTTCTTCGGGATTGAAGTAATTCTACTGGTCGGGCATTTCTCTCACAACATAAATATGTTCGCACCTTAGCCAACACAAGCATGAAAGTGGTGCTAAAAGACGCCTCAACCCTCTCTCTACAACTCAATCCCTTCCACCGATTGATAAGTAATCGCCGCTATGGACACCCAAGTTTCAGAATAATTGGTCGCTTCAATACCTTCTGACACGTCCCGACATCTCATTCAGAGTCAACAAACTTTCTCGCCTTTATGCACAAGCCAACTACAAATCATCGGACATCAACAAAAAGCAGCCCGCTACTTAAAGCAAACCATTTTTCATGGTATTCGTGATCCACAGTTGGCCTTCCCATATTAAGAACATATCCGATGCCGATTGGCCGAAATGTGGATGACCGCACGTCAACCTTCTACCTATATCGCTGGGGCTCTAATCCCATTTCGGGAGCTCAAAGAAACAACGAGTCGTCAGACATCCACAACAGAGGCTGAATATCGGCCCTAGCTAATGCAAATGACAATGTGGTTGTCCACTCTTCTCAAGGAACCAAGATTTCCACACAAGATCTCCCCACCGCTTATGATAACCTAGGAGCCACACATCTTGGGCTTTAACCCGGGCCAATCATTCACAAGATGAAACATATTTCCCAAATTCACTTCACTTGTGCTGACTTAGTGCATAAAAGGAAGCCTCCAGTTAAAACATGTGCGTATTCTCAAGACCAAATAGCTGATTCGTTAACAAAGTCATTGTCAAAGACACGGAATTACGTAACAAGATTGGTCTTCGCTGATGGAAGCTAAATTCATAAAGTGCTATAAGGAAGCACATGTCTAGCCTCAAATCATGTCACACATTAATTCTATATTTGAATGCATCAGAACAAGTAGCCTTAATTTTAAATTTTTACCATTAACATGTTTACTAAATTAGACTCTCAATCACTCTATATATATTTAGAACTTTTATTAATGAAAGGTATCGGAAAATCTATTATTTTACACAAGACACCTCAATACTTGACCCAAAAACGTTTTCAATGTTTATAAAATAAATTTCATTAATAAACATGATGCCAACTTCGTCTACGATAAACATTTTAGAGAGCGAAGTTTTTCAAATTTTTATAATATACTAAAAGTGTCTTTCAAAAGACACCTCTTAATTTTGAAAGTTTCAATCAATATCGAAAGCCGCTGAAGATACGCTTCTAATTCTAAAATTAACACTTAAGTTCGAAAGCTGCCTCTCAAAATACGCTTTTAAATTATTGAAATATTATACTAAGATTCAAAACGCATTTATAGCTCTCGATTCAACAAAGTGTATATTTAAGAGATATTTTCGAAAAGTGTCTCTTTAAAAGACATTTTCAATTTTACTAATTTTTTAAAATTGTCTCTTAAAGATACACTTTCTAAATGCTTCTTGAAAAAACACTTGCTACATTGAAAACACATTTTTTCTAATTTTAAAATCTTTAAATATAAGATAAAAAGTGGCTTTTGAAAATACATTTTCATAATTTTGGAAAATTTAAATTTAAAAAGAAAATTTTAAAACTGAATGAAGAGAGAGAAAATCACATGATTGGTGAGATTGAAAATTGGAAGATTACATTATTGTAGAACAATATTACAAAATAATATGTAAAGTGAATGGAAGTAAAAAGGAAAATCACAAAATAAAATTATAAGAAGGGAATAATAAGATTATAGTGATAAATTAATCTAAATATTCAATATTTATCTCAAAATTAGAGAGTAATTATACTTTTACTCAAAAAAAAAGTAGTAATGCAATGGAAAGAATGGCGGGAGAATCCACCATAATTTGTCGATAGTGATAAATTCATTGAATGTGGTTGTCATCCGCCTTCCACGTTTGGGAAGTCATTCCATTAACTCTACCCATTCTTTGCATGTCACGCTAAAGCTCTAATAAAATAAATAAATAAATCGGTGAAAGATTAACATTATCGTTTCATCTCTCCAAATTAAAACTTCAGCGGATTAGATTGAAAAAGCATGAAAAATCGTGGGTGGACCCCACACTCCACAGGTGTGGATTTAGGGTTAGACTTTTCAGCCTTCAGACTTCAGACTTCAGACTTCAGAACTCAGACTTCAGACCTCAGACTTTTAACTGTACTATCAAGTGCGGAACCACCCAGTCCAAGGCAACTTTACGAAATTCCCAGATTGTCTGTCCTCTTGGCCCCACATCCTTCTTTTTTCTTTTCTCTGGACCGATTTACATCCGAATCTGTAGCGTAAACTAATGCATTCCAGCGCTAGCCTACCGAGATGTGACAGAAATATCGTGAATCTCTACTTTTTTTATTTGTTAATTCGATTTATAAAATATGTAAATTTCTCCACTCTTATTCAAACGGAGACTTACAATTTAACGGACCAATTCTTCCAACTCCTTACCAAATATTTTCCCGTTAGGATGAAGGGGGTACATACGATTTTTCACCAGCTTCCCCTAATTTTAATTTTTGGGTCTATATCTTGTCAATTTTGTTTATTCATTAAGTCTACTATATCATCGAAAAAATGTCTCAATAATATTAAATTCAAAACATATTCATATATCAACCTAAACTTTTCACTACCTAATCCTATAAGACATTACAATATCAACTTGCTGAACTTTTAACGGCCTGATTCAATCCATCCACACACACATATATATATATATATATATATATATATATATATATATATATATATATATATATATATATATTTCTATCTATTTTAATAAGTGAAACTTATATTAGGAATATCAGATAGTGCAAAATATATTTGTGTGATTTTGCTGACCTAATTCAACACTTATATTAGGAATATCAGATAGTGCAAAATATATTTGTGTGATTTTGCTGACCTAATTCAACATTAATTAAGTACATGTCACGTGGCGTGCATGCATTTTATTGTTTTATTTTTAATATTTAATTTTATAGTTCACCAACCTAGTGACCAAATAAATGGAGATTCTAGAGAATATTTGGCTCTTATGACGATGATAGTTTTTTTGTATTTTTTTTTTACCTACAATAATAATAAGAAAGACTTAATCCTGTCTAGACCTTGAAAACCATAATTTATTAGGTCTATAGACTTAAAAGGTCAATGAAAATGTGATGTAGGTCTATGCTTAGTGGGCCTTGTGTAGGTTCTATTAATCTAACCATGATTTGTTAACTATAAATTAGATCAACGTTATGTTTGGTTTTGAGAAAAAAAATTTATTTTAAAATTTTTGAAAAAAATAAATAAAGGAAAAAAAATTAAATTCAATTATACATTTCAGCACATATTTTTTATTTATTTTATTCATTAATATAAATATTAAATAATTTAAGTGATATGTTTTTTATATTTTTATCAATAAAAACATTTTTTGACATCTATTCACTTTGAATTATATTATATATTATGTTTCTTATAATGGAGCTTTTTTTTTTTTTTTTTTTAATGTTTTGCAATTACAAAAATAGATATTTAAAATATGAGAAAATCACATACTTTTTATTATCCACTGAAACTCTCGTAGTTCTTCTTTGCTAATTAAATAAAAATATATTATGAAGTTGGCATCATCTCGCCTTCAAATATCCGGGGCCTGAATGGAGTGTTTACAAATAGGCGTGGGTCTCTCGACATATCTTCCTGTGATGTTCTCGAACCATGAACAACAGGGTGAGGAGAATGACAACTAGGAAAACAGACACAGCTAAAATTAGGAAAACAGCACAGATTCATCCTCTCTAGTTCTGTAGCTCGAGAGGTATATGGAGAGGGGGTCTCAGATTCAAATCATAGTAAGAACAATTTGTTATCTTGAAACTAAAGTGTGATAAAAATAAGTTGAGTAATATTTTCTTTAGTATTTATTTTCTTAATTAATAGAATACACCTCGCTGAATTAGTAGATTCGAATGGTAGACCCATATGTAGTCCTTTTTAATGGTTTTTGTTTTTTTTTTTTTTAATATAATACATCTTTGAGCTTGGCCATTGTGGTTACTCCTGGCTCGTATGCAGTATGGTTCAAGACAGTGACATTATCTTAATTGTCACCTATGTGATCAAAACACATTAGATTGGACAATAGTTTGAAATCAAAACTATTTTTGTAATTTTTTTTTGAAAAATAGTATTTTAATCCAAAATTTGATGGTTCACTTGTCAATTCAACATAATATATATATATATATATATATATATATTAAACATTCAACATATAAAATCTATAATTGCACAAACATAGATATATTAAAAATAAATAAATAAATAATCAGAACCTAATTAATTAAGTTTTCAATGTTTATACCATCCAACATGTAATTTAGATGGTTGTGATATTTTCTAATTTAACCAAAAGTCTCAAATTCGAGTCTTGAGAATGCAATTGTATTTTATTGTAGAGTTTTACCGCCCTTGTGATCCATTCCATCCCAAATGAGGATTAGCTTGGGTGTAATATGACTTAAATGTGTCTTTCATATATGTAAGGGCCCTCTCAAGATATAAGGGAAGCACATGTTTAGCCTCAAATCATGTTCTGTCATTAATTCTATATTTGAATGTAATTGTAACAGTAGCTTAATTTTAGCCTTACCGTTGACCAACTTTATATAATTGTAACAAAGAGCTTAATTTTTTAGCCTTACCATTAACATGTTTACTAAATTAGACTCTCAATCACTCTGTATATATTTAGAACTTCTATCAATGAAAGGTATCAGAAAATCTATTATTTTACATGGTATCAGAGCCACAGATCTCTAACGAGTCATCGATCCAAGTCCCTGCCATGTCTTCCTCCTTCGATCAAAATCCAAACTTTAATCTCCACACCCAACCCTCTCGTAGAAGGCCAAATCACTCATCGCGACTCAACATCACGCCCAAATCAATGAAAAGTTAACTCCCACCACCTTTCCTCAATGGCGTGCCTACACCCAAGCACTCCTCATTGGTTACGACGCACTGGACTATGTCCAAGGCACCCTTCTGGTCCTTCTTCCGCTGGTACCGCCGATGAGTCGCTAACCCATCAGTTCGCTTAGGATAAACTTATCTTCGAAAGTGCTATTTTAGCATCTACACCTCCCTACATCACCCCACTTATTGCTACGAACACGCACTTCTCATGATCGCCGACAAAGCCAAAATTCATATGCTAGCCGATCCCGAACTCGAGCTATGCGCTTAAAGGAGGAACTCACCTAATCCAGCGTGAACTCGGGTCAATCACATAATGCCTCCATGCCGTGAAGGCCTTGGCTGATGAAATAGCCATTATCGATCATCCACTTCGATTGATGACCAACTTTTGTGTCAATGGCTTAGGTCCAGATTTTCGAGATCGCAATACTTATTCGAGCCCGAATCGTCATCGGGCTCGGGAGGAGTCAGACGACCTTCCTCGGTCGACATGATGCATATCTGAGGCGCTTGGAAGCCGCAACACAGCAACTGGTTGTTTCTGCCAACTTCATGAAGACGAAGCATTCTACACCAGGGGGGAGTCAATCGTGGTCCTTCAAGAAACATGATTCTCCCCGTGGGCCTCTAGGTTCCAACTTAAGCAGAAACTTTAATGGAGCCCAATCGTGATGGTCATCGCCCAATAACATCTCCGGGAGGCCCAATATTCCAATCGACGTTACGTACCTCAAATGCCAACTCGTGGATCACAGCCACATCACAAGTCATGTCCTCAATTCCATTCTCACGTTTCAATCCACCAGCACGCGATCTAATGGAAGGGATAAACATTGGTTACTTGATTCTACGGCTTCATAATACGGTGATTCTTTCCAATTTATCTATTCATTCCGAATATGATGGAACCGACGGCAATTTCGTGATGGCTCGCTCGCGGGGGCCTCACATATTGGTTCTTCGCTTTCTTGCGACTCTCCCTCACCGAACTTTTACATTGCGTGATACCTTTGTGTTCCAAACCTTGCAAAAATTCTAATTTTCGCTCATCATCTCACCAAACAAAATAATGTCTTTTGTTGAATTTCATCTTTTATTTTCTTGTGAAGGACAAGATCTCGAGGGCGATATCACTAAAAGGAGCATGTAAATGGTATCTACACCTTCCCAAATCACAATAGCATCAAAAAAGGTCATAATGTGCATGAACGGATCTGATGGATGGCACAAGCTGCCTAGCATCCTTCATTAAAATCACTCCATCATCTTGTTAAAAGTTTTTCTCTTCCTATTTCTTACTCGACTCAAAACTTTGTCTTCACTATGTCATTCATGTTCTATCGCAAAGCTCATCAATCCTTTCGTGTCAATAGTCTCCAAAGTCATGAGCCACTTGAACTTATTTACACTAATGTGTGGGGTCCTGCTAGTTATACTGGAATTGATGGATCAAGATATTACCTTATTTTTGTTGATCATTATACAAAATATATATGGTTTTATCCAATGGTCACTAAACTGTGTTTCTAAAATTTTTCCACATTTCAAACGGTTTGTTGAAACCCGCTTCAAAATCAATCCAAACATTATACTCCGACAATGGTGGTGAGTTTATTGCTTTAAAATCATATCTCCTATTTCATGGCATAACTCACTACACTACTGCTCCCCACACACCGCAACAAAATGGTGTCTATGAACGTTGTCATCGTCATCTCGTTGAAACAGGCCTTACACTCCTTCATGATGCCCATCTTGATTTCTTATCGCCTTATGCCTTTCAAATGTACTCTTCCTACCTCATAAACAGACATCCCACACATTTTCTTCTGTGAAAATCACCTTTTGAAGTCCTTTTGGTCAAACACCAATTATTTGAAATTAAAAAATTTGATGCATTTGTTATCCTCTCACACAAATTTCTATAACTCAAATAAATGTAGCCCAAATCCAAAGCCTCGTCTTTTCTACTTATTCACAAACTCAAAATGCATACAAGTGTCTCTAACCTCAAACAGTGTTTCTTCTCCCTGCACGCGGCCGCTTGATGAAACCCAAGATCAATCCACCTTCTCAACACGTGTCTTCCGTGCTAACCCGTAAACCTGCACTCTCCCATTTCTTCCTCTCTTTTTTCTGGGCAGGTCCACCGCTCCCGCAATGCCGTCATCATCGGCACCCTAGCGCACCAAAGATCATCTGCAACCTCTAAGGTTCACCGCTATCACGCGGCCTCCTCAGTACCTCTCGACCTCGTTCCTTACTCATGATTCCTCGCCTCGCTATAAATCACCCCCATCTCATCCGACTTTAGACATACTAGACCGGCTTCTCCCTAAATCTTCCATCCCACTCTCCTATTCCTACCCGCATACCCATGCTCTGCCTAGATTTTTCCTCCATCTTCGGATTTCACAAACCTCCTAAACCGATACTCCTCCCCAACGCACTCATAACATGCACCACAAGATCAAATGAACCAAATCTTCAAACCCAAATGCATCCATACAAAGGTCCAAACATCCTCTTCCCCTAAACTATCAACCAAATGCGGAGCTAAGCCATTTCTCAACCTCACTGGCGTGAAGCCATGTCCACTGAGCTCACTGCTCTAATGAAACATGAGACTTGGGACCTAGTTTACCACCTCTCAAATCGTACACCCGTGGGTTGTGGGTGGTCTTCCGAAAGTAAAAGGCATGCCGATGGATCCGCGGGATGTATCTAAAGCCCGTCTAGCCGCTTAAGGGTTATGATCAACGCCCGGGTATTGATTACAAAGAAACCTTTGTAATTGCGGGTCAAACCAAGAACTATTAGAACTCAGACATCTATTGCTGTCATGAAAGGGTGGATTTGAGGCAATGGATGTCAACAATTTCTAAATGGCATTAACCGAGACTGCTTTTATGGCACAACCCTGTGGTTCAAGATCCTATCCAACCAACAATGCCAGGTTAAAAGGCGATTTACGGCTTAAACAAGGCTCCACGAAGCTTGGCACACAAGACTCAAAAATGCCATTCTTCGCTTAAGCCAGCCTGTCGATTCTCCTTCATTTACAAATAAGGATACCAAGGCTCCAATCTTTGTTATTTCTCGTTTATGTCGATGATCTTGTTATTACCTGGAATAATTCAATTCTCGTGGGCCACATATTAAGCAAATTTAGGGTGATATGTTTTCTCTCAAGGATATGGGTTCTCTATATTTCAGTGGATTGAAGCACCTTACTCTGTCAGGGCTATTTCTCTCACAACATAAATATGTCCGTGACCTTAGCCAACACAAGTATGAGGAAGCAAAGATGTCCCAACCCCTCTCTACAACTCCAATCCTCTCAATTGATCGATGGCACCGCCATGGACACTCCAAGCTCAACTGTCGCCAATACCTTCCCTCCGCTCGACACATGTTTCCGACATCTCATTTGTAGTCAAATAAACTTTCTCGCTTTATGCACAAGCCAACTACAAATCAATTGACAAAGAATAAAGCTTCTTCGCTACTTAAAGTAAACCATTTTTCATGGTATCTAGATCTACAGTCGGCCTTCCCATATTAAGAACATAATCCACGCCGATCATCTGAATGCTGACGACCGCACGTCAACCTTCACTATATCGCTGGGCTCTAATCCCATTTCTTAGAGCTCAAAGAAACAACGAAGCCGTCAGACGATCCACAATGTAGGTCGACACGTCCTAGCCAATGCAAACCCGAGACAATGTGGTTGTCCACTTTCTCAAGGAACTAGCATTTCCGCCACAGTATCTCCCACCGCGATGATAACCCCAGCCACACATCTTAGTTTTAACCTGCCAATCATTCGCGCATGAAACATATCTCCAAATCGACTCACTTTGTGCGTGACTTAGTGCATAAAGGAAGCCCCGAGTTAAACATGTGCGCACTAAGACCAAATACCGATCCGTTAACAAGTCATTGTCAAGACAACAAGACGAAATTACTACAGAACAAGATTGGTCTTGCCGATGGAAGCTAAATTCATGGGCATATAAGGGAAGCATTACGTCTAGCCTCAAATCACGCCTCCACATTAATTCTATATTTGAAACGTAATCAGAACAAAGAGCTTAATTTTTAGCCTACCATTGACTATCTTTTTTATGTAATTGTAAATGAGCTTAATTTTAGCCTTACCATTAACATGTTTACTAAATTAGACTCTCAATCACTCTGTATATATTTAGAACTTCTATCAATGAAAGGTATCGGAAAATCTATTATTTTACACAAGACACCTCAATACTTGACCCAAAAAAGTTTTCAATGTTTATAAAATAAATTTCATTAATAAACATGATGCCAACTTCGTCTACGATAAACATTTTAGAGAGCGAAGTTTTTCGAATTTTTATAATATACTAAAAGTGTCTTTCGAAAAGACACCTTCAGAATCTTGAAAGTTTTGAATCAATACTGAAAGTGCTTTTTGAAGATACAGTTTTTCTAAAATTTTAAATTTAAGCTGAAAGTGTCTCTTGAAAATACGCTTTCTAAATTATTGAAATATTATACTAAAAGTGTCTTTTGAAAATGTACATTTATAGTTTTGAATCAACAAAGTGTATTTTTAAGAGATATTTTCGAAAAGTGTCTCTTTAAGAGACATTTCAGTTTGCAATTTTTAAATTGTAAAGTCTGACTTTTAAATATTCTTGAAAAAACACTTTCTGCATTGGCAATGTTTTAATTTTAAAATCTTTAAATATAAGATAAAAGTGAACTTTTGAAAATACCTCGTAATTTTAAAATTTAAATTTAAACTAAAAATTTTAAAGTGAATGAAGAAAATCATGATTGGTGAGATTGAAAATTGAAGATTACATTATTGTAGAACAATATTACAAAATAATATGTAAAGTGAATGGAAGTAAAAGAAAAATCACAAAATAAAATTATAAGAAGGGAATAATAAGATTATAGTGATAAATTAATCTAAATATTCAATATTTATCTCAAAATTAGAGAGTAATTAAAAAAGTAGTAAAGCAATGGAAAGAATGGCGGGAGAATCCACCATAATTTGTCGATAGTGATAAATTCATTGAATGTGGTTGTCATCCGCCTTCCACGTTTGGGAAGTCATTCCATTAACTCTACCCATTCTTTGCATGTCACTCTAAAGCTCTAATAAAATGACCAAATAAATCGGTGAAAGATTAACATTATCATTCATCTCTCAATTAAAACTTCAGCGGATTTAGGATTGAAAAGAAAAATGAATTGGACCCCACACTCCACAGGTGTGGTTATGGCGTCAGACATGGCCTTAAGACTTCAGACTTCAGACCTCAGACATCATGGGCATGGGCTTTATTTTATTTTACAAGTTTAAAACTTAAAAAATTAAAACAGAAATATTTTAATATAATGTGGAAGTTTCCAGACTTTTAACTGTACCATCATGTGCGGAACCACCCAATTCCCAGATTGTCTGTCCTCTCTTGGCCCTCCATATCCTTCTTTTTTCTTTCTCTCTCTAGACTGAGTTTACATCAAATCTGTAAGACCTTAAAACTAACATATTCAGCTAGCCTACCTAGATGTGACAGAAATATCGTCAATTTACGTTTTTTTGTTGTTAATTCGGATTTTATAAAAATATGTAAAATTTCTCCACTCTTATTCAAGAGACTTACAATTTAACGGACAATTACTTCAACTCCTTACCAAATTTCCCGTTACGATGAAGGGGTACATATGATTTTTCACCAGCTTCCCCTAATTTTAATTTTTGGGTCTATATCTTGTTAATTTTGTTTATTTATTAAGTCTACTATATCATCGAAAAAATGTCTCAATAATATTAAATTCAAACCATATTCACTACCTAATCCTATAAGACATTACAATATCAACATGCTGAACTTTTAACGGGCTGATTCAATCCACCCACATATATATATATCTATTTTAATGGAAGTGAAACTTGTATTAGGAATATCAGATGGTGCAAAATATGTTTGTGTGATTTTGCTGACCTAATTCAACATTAATTTAGTACATGTCACGTGGCGTGCATGCATTGGTTGCCTTATTTTAATATTTAATTTTATAGTTCAGACCAAATAAATGGAGATTCTAGAGAATATTTGGCTTTTATGAAGATGATAGTTTTGTATTTTTTTTTTACCTACAATAAATAATAAGAAAGTCTTAATCATGTCTAGACCTTGAAAACCATAATTTGTTAGGTCTACAGACTTAAAAGGTCAATGAAAATGTGATGTAGGTCTATGCTTAGTGGGCCTTGTGTAGGTTCTATTAATCTAACCATGATTTGTTAACTATAAATTAGATCCAACGTTATGTTTGGTTTGAAAAAAATTTATTTTTTTTAAAATTTTTGAAAAAATAAATAAAGGAAAAAGTTAAATTCAATATACATTTGAAATATATTTTATTTATTTTTATTCATTAATATAAATATTAAATAATTTAAAGATATATAAGTTTTTTTATATTTTTTATCAATAAAAAAAACATTTTTTGACATCTATTCACTTTGAATTATATTATAATATTATGTTTCTTATAATGGAGCTTCTTTTTTTTTTTTTTAATGTTTTGCAATTACAAAAAATAGATATTTAAATATGAGAAAATCACATACTTTATTATCCAATTGAAACTCTCGTAGTTCTTTCTTTGCTAATTAAATAAAAATATATTATGAAGTTGGCATCATCCGCTCAAATATCCAGTCTTTGGAATGGAGTAAGCTTACAGCTTGTATGGGTCTCTGACATGATTCTTCCTGTGATGTTCTCAAACCATGAACAACAGGGTGAGGAGAATGACAACTAGGAAAACACGAACCTGGCTAAATTGGAAAACATGCCTGAGATTCATCCTCTCTAGTTACGTAATGGGAGGTATATGGAAGGGTCCTCGGATTAAATCATATTAGAGTGATTGTTATCTTGAAACTAAGTGTGATAAAAATAAGTTGAGTAATATTTTAACAAGCTTCCCCATTTCACAATTAATAGAATACATCTCACTGAATTAGTAGATTCGAATGGTAGAATCATATGCAGTCCTCTTTAATGTTTATTTATTTTTTAATATAATACATCTTTGAGCTAAGCCCTTGTGGTTACTTCTGGCTCGTATGCAGATTAGTTTGGGTATGGTATGGCTTAAAGACGTCTTTCATGTGTGCATAAACTCACTTAAGCCTCTTGGGCTGACAAAAAAAAGCTAGTAATTTAGATTTAGGTTAGCAGCAGTGGCAAAGACATAACGATATTCGACTTCAATGGAGGAGCGTGCAAGCGTCGCGTTATTTGGAACTCGTAGTGCGTCGAGTATATAATGAACGCGTTGGTAGAAGTAAGTGATCTTCATTTTTCAGCCGTTAACATCGTAAGCTGACATGTATAAGCGGAGAGGCAAATGACGATGGAAAGGGATCAGCGATCTTAATAGTGCCACATAAGTAGTGAAGAATGCGGCTTTACAACATTTGCGGTCATTGGTTGAAGCGTCACGAAATTGTGAGGATTTATTGACCGCATCACGCAATGTTGGTGGATCATCGATGAAGGTTACTTGATGATTGTCAGAACTCGGAAGGATTGGAAAGTGCGGTCTTGATTAAAGAGACAAGGAGTTGGTGTGGTGGTAGTGGATTAAATTTAAAATTGGGACCTTCAATCGTCTGATTCGGGCAAGGAGATCCGCTATATATCTCTCCGTTGGGGAAAAGGATCGGTGAGCAAGTGAAAAGGACTTCAATGCGAAAGTAAGTCAAGGCACCTATATCCTTGAGTGAACCGGCCCAGAAAGTAAGGTGATGAAGTGTTGCACATTAAATTGATTGTTGCCCGAGTGATGATGACATCAGTCAACATTACCCTCATGAGATCTCATGAAACACTAGTGCTATGTAGAATGAACAGAGAAGTATTTGCAGTGGAGTTCAGAAAACTAGAGGTAAGTTAAAATTGTTTGAGTTCATTGTACCGGGCACGAGGGGCTTGCTTGAGACCATAGATGGATTTGCCGCGGCTGATGTAGGCGTGATTGGGGTGATCGATTGTCGGGTGAGAGCCTGTGGCTGAATACCATGAAAACATCCTCAGTGAGGGTGCCTTGTAAAAATGCATCGTTGACATCTAGCTGACGGAGGCACCACCTGTGACTAGTAGCGAGAGAGAGAACCAAATAAATAGTGGTTAGTTTCACCATCGGATTGAAGGTGTCATGATAATCAAGGCCAAGGCACTGATGAAAACCCTTGGCAACCAGTCAAGCTTTGTACCTATCCATAGAACCATCATGGCGTTTGTCTGAAGATCCACTTATAGCCCACAATGTTTTGAACCGAATGCGAATTGGAACCAATTCCCCAGTGTCGTTCTAAACAAGGGCATCAAGCTCTTTTGACATCGTTGTGTACCATTTAGGGTCTTTGATGGTAGGAATTCACGAGAGGCGATTGAGTCTGGGCTAGTTAATTGAGATTGAGTTTATGGACTGGTTTGTGAATGTTATGGTGAGAACGGGTGACAACCGGGGAGGTACGGGCAATGGGACGGGGTAGTGTGGGCTCGGATGTTAGGGCAAGGGGCAGTTAGGGCTTAAGTGCTCAGTAGGGCGAGGTGGCGGGTTGGGGGGGGACGAAGTGGTCGATTGGGGGAAGGTATGGATGGTTGGGCCCGAATGAGTGGGAGCTCGGTGCTCGGGCGAGCGGTCGGCTATGGTTGGGGGGCTCGAGAGGGTGGTTAGTCGTGGGGAGGTACGAACAGCATGACGGGTTAGTGGGGGCTTGGGTGCTTAGGCATGAGGTAGGTAAGTTATGGTTAGGGGCATCGGAAGGAGCCGGATGCTTCCCGGGGAGTTGGATCACGGGATCTGCGGTAGAGTCTTGAAGGCGGGGTCGAGTCGATAGTGGTGGAAACCTTATGGAAACAATGGACTTATCAGACCCGAGGGAGAGAAGGATTAACAATAGACAAATGAAATATTGACTCAATAAAACGAACATAACGGGAGTGATAGGTCTTGGTAGTGGAGGGGTCAAAGAAAAATGTATGCACTTTGGGTAAGCGAGTAGCCAAGGAAGACACAAGGGATGGATCGAGGAGCAAGTTTATGCAATGAGTAAGGTCGAAGCCATAGATAACACATATAACCAAAGGCACGAAGTTTGGAATAATTTGGAGGAGTCCCGAATAACTTGTGATATGGGAAGGGACATCGATGTCGGTGTGGAAAGCGATTAATGAGATCCTATAGGCTGTGAGGAAGGCATATGACCAAAGAAAGTGGAAGGGGCTCGAGAGAGAAGGGCTCGCTAGGTTTCCTTGCCGATGTGATGGTGGCGACCCTCAGAAAAACCATTGTCTTCGAGTGTGGGTGAGATGTATGATGAAGATTCAGTGATAGTAAGAAGGTAGATAAGCCAATGTATTCACCCCCATTATACGAAGTCACAGTGTAATGGATTACTCCGTTTGAAGAAATTCTCAACAAGGGTTTTAAAGCGGGGAGAAATCAAACTGACATCTGATTTCCATTTGTTCAAGTAGAGCCCTATATAGTGGGTGAAGTGGTCAACAAAAACAACATAGTATTTAAAATTTTCAGTTAACATAATAGAAGAGGTCCATACATCAGAGAAGATAATTTGAAAAGGAGCAGAGGAAACAAGTGTGGATTGAGAAAAAGGTAACTTATGACTTTTATTTCAATAACAGTCGTTATAATGAAATGAGGCCGATAAAAGGTAGGCCCTTGAAGATGGATCTTTTAATTTGAAGAGCCCAAAATTAACCGAAGAATAGGTCGGGAAGGATGTCCCAAGCAATGATGCTAGTCAGAAGGAGTGGCTTTGACATTGGAAAACACAATGATAGGGGTGGAAGACTTGGTCGGCCACTCATAAACGTTGTTTATAGTCTCGGTAATGAGTAAATTGCCCTGCGTCTGGATCCATCATGAAAAAGATACAAAGAACTGAAACCCGATGTTTTGTTTGTTTTGCAAAATTGTGAGATAGAGATAAGGCTTCGTTTCATGTGAGGAAAACATAAAACATTTTGTAAGGTAAATGGATTGAAAGGAGTGGATAAAGAGGTTTTGCCCAAATGAGTAATATGTAACCCAGTTGCAACAGCCTTGTCACCGACTAAGGTATGGGTGAGGCTGGCATTGCGAGGAGGTTGGCATCGGGTTTCGAAATGAGGCCATGGGATCGGGAGTAGGATGACCTTTGGTGGAGCAGGAGTTCAACGGGCGGTGAATGTTGGCAGGATGCCCGGAGGCCATGTTGGTAGTGACCGGGAACGAGGAGTGATCAGTCTACAAGTGTTTGAGCGCCAATTTTCGATTGATCAATTTTTCATGTAATTCCATCAAAAATTGGGTCTCACGGGTTGATAATATCGGCAATGGTTTTCTAATCATCATCTAAACCATCCAAAATTTTGTCTATAAGGTCCTCATGGTTGAGGGGTTTACTAAGAGCAGCAAGTTGATTGGCACGACACTTGATAAACTATATGTATTCGGTGATTGTCTAAGAACCCTTGATGGCCTTCTTAAGTTGATCCTTGATTTCCTTAATATGCCCACGAGATGGACAAGCATATGTGTTCGCAAGGGTGAGCTAAGCGTCATGGGAGGTGGAGGATTTTTTAATCAGGGGAATCAATAGAGCAGAGATAGAGCCGACAAGAGCACCAAAGAGGAATTTACCTTGTCGAATCCAAGGGAGAAAGTCTGGATTTGGTGTGTCCTTGTCAACAGAGCGAGTCGTGGCCAATGGACAATGTTGAGAGCCATCAATAAATTTATGGTCGTTGTACCCGATGAGGATAACTTCAATCTGAAGCTTCCATGAGAGGTAGTTTGTTGATATGAGTTTGACAATGTTTTGATGGGATATGTTGATGAGGGTGAGAGGTAAAGCAGATCAAGGAACGATACTTGTCGTTTCGAGCCATGATAATCTAGAGAATAGGGAAGGAGGGGAGGCGGAAGTGGTTCGAAAGAACAGTGGAAACCAAGAAGGAGGGGAAGGGAGGGGAGCCAAGGACTAGAGAGAAAAGAGAGGGAGAGGTTTGGATCGTGGCTCTGATACCACGAAGGGATTAGCAAAAATAAATAATTGATTGATATTTTCTATTGAATAACTTGAGATATAAATAGTACAAATTGAATCAAGAAATGAAAGAATGAATCTGGTAACTAAATCTAAACTAGGCATATTTGTACATTATAATCAATCTAATCTAAATATTATATATTTATAATTACAAGATTTAAATTAAATCAGATTTAGAATATGATTCTCCAATAATGGAACCAAATATGTTTTTTTATTTATAAAATTAGTCCTCAAAACATTCTTCTAATACAAATGTTGTCAATGGTAATATGACACATGTATAAATTTGTTTTCTTTAAACAATAATTAATAAATAAATACCATGGTTCTATTTGAAACCACAAAAATTCCTTTGAGTCTAGTTTATCGTATTTGGTCAACCAAAATAGCTTCTTTTGCAAAACATTTAACAAGGGGAATAAAATAATTAAACAATTATTTATAACTTAAAACCCGTATTTGATAATCATTTCTTTTGCTCACTTTGAGTGTTCTCAAATTCATATCGTTGACAAATCCATTAATAATTTTTAACAAAAGTTGCAATCTATATTTTACTTATTTATAAGTACGTTGCAAGCATTATCACATAATTATTTGTGTCCCAAATTGCCACCTACACAATTTTTTTTTTTTGTAGTACTATTATCAAGTTATGTAGTAATGTGAAATGTTTTTACTCACATTATATTTATTTGTTTATATTACTAACAAGAAATATTAAAGATTACGTTAACAGGATTAAAAAGTTAAAACCATATTACTCAACTATTGGAGTAAAAACAAATTAAAAAAAGGTGATGATAGACATGTTGTACAACTTCGAAAAATAAAGGGAACAGACAAAGACGTGTTTTTACAGGAGAAATATTGAGTATTCAGATGGGGGTACTGAGTAGGCCCATATCTGCTTAGACAAGATAGAAAACCATTGCTCAATTATTATTTTTATTATTATTATTTATTTAATCGTACTTTTGCGATTTATCTCAGGTTTTGGTGATTTATCCGTTGTAGCTTTTACGATTTATCTGCTTGGGTTTTTAGGATTTATCTCGTTATGATTTTTTGGGATTTATCCGCTAAGATTTTCTTTTAGTGCCTATAAATAACATCTTATGTTATTGTTTTTCGTAGACTTGATTAATATTGAGAACTTGAGAATTTCATTCCGTTTATTTTATTCACTTTCTTTTTTTAATTTTATTATTATTTGTAGCCGAGCTACATCAATTTGGTATCAGAGCATAACTTCGATCTGAGATCAAATTATTATTTTTGTCCTGCATCAATTTGGTATTATTCTAACTTCGACCAGATTTGCTATTTCTATCTGCTTCAAGTTCTGACAGATCGAGCTTCTTGTTTATTCAAGCTGGTACAAATTCTCCGTGTCACAAAATTCACTAACCCAACTACCTTCGATCCCTTTCATTATTTTCTTAATCTCGACGACCTTCTGACCGCCATTCGACCGACCGTCACTCCCCAGCCCGGCTCGACACCATCAAGTACTTCCAATCGACACCACCGGCTTCTACAAGATTCGAAATCGCTGCTTCTCCAAGGATCGAAATCGCCGCTGGGTTGCGACAACTAGTTTGATCTTTGCGGCGATTACTCGGGCCAGAATTCGTGATAGCCACCGCCCTTTTGATTTCCCCCAATCAACGAACTCGTGTCGCAACATCCATTGACGATACCATCAAGCATCGCTCCAAGGTTCGATCTCCTCCAAAGAATCTCGAAATTAACTTCATCTGGAACCAAATACCAAGTTTGGTATAAGAAGAGAGCTTGACATCCCTTTGGATCCGATTCACCAACCCGATCAAGGTCTCCTTGGTTTCCAAATAGTCAAAGAACACTAACATTCAACCACAAATTCCCAAGACTTTGGAAGAAAATTAAACATGGGATATTCAAGGAGTAAGCAAAAGAACGTACAATACCGACCAAAGTGCCAACAGATTTAAATCTTTCCGATCACTCTTCTGATTCGAGTTCTTTTCAACGTGAGGGAATGATGGGCATGGAGTAGACTCATATCTAGGCTTAGATGAGATAGGAAAACCAAGTTCAATTATTATTTTTATTATTATTAGTTATTTATTTAATTGTACTTTTTAGGATTTATCTATTATGGTTTTTAGGATTTATCTATTAGGGTTTTTATGATTTATCTGTTTAGGTTTTTAGGATTTATCTGTTATGATTTTTTGGATTTATCCGTTAATATTTTCTTTTGGTGCCTATAAATAGCACCTTATGTTATTGTTTTTGGTAGACTTGATTAATATTGAGAACTTGAGATTTTCATTCCGTTTATTTTATTCGCTTTCTTTTTTTAATTTTATTATTCAGAGTCGAAGCTACATCAATCCGACACTCCTATGTATTAGACTCAAAAGGATGTATTTTATTTTCATGTGAGACCTTAATTAAAAATCCAATCTTAATAAATCGACCTCGACTATACCATTATTATACTTATTGTAATCCTTGCAAATGTGACTAATGAATCCTTGAAATTTGGCTCAAATGATAGCTAAAAGTATCATACTAATCCTTATAAGAACGTAATATATAAAGTAAATAGGTATCAAAAAAAGAAAGTGAAAATATAATTGCCCTTGAGATCTTACTCAAGTTATAAAGAGATAGGATGGGCATACGGGAGAACCCATGATCGAATTAGAATCATTTATGAATAGAGAGAGAGTAATACAACGTAACATGCAAAAGATACAAATGTGGTTCACAAAATTGGCCGATTAAGCCGTGTCCTTTCATGAATATGGCAATATCTCCTCCTCACTCAAGTTCTTTGTCATCTGTGAAAGTATGAACTCCTCCATATGCAACCAAAGTGGTGTAGAGGTGATCGGTGAAATTTCTACGAGTGTCTTCACCTTTGAAACTTATAAACGATCATAACGATTTAGGAGCAAGAGGTAGAAGAAGAGGTTTTTAGGCGCCGGCAAAAGCCATTTTCCAATTGTTTATGTTGAACCTAGCCGAGAGTACGAGAGAAAGATATGTCTTGGTCCGCAAAATAATTGGGAAAAGCTGCAAAAAAAAACCCATGTTTTATCGGATATCCCACTTACACTTTGAATTTGAGCTTTTTAGATATTTAGTGTAAAAAAGAAAAAATATTCCTCAAATAAAAAAAGTTTTAAAATATTCTTAAATCTAGTGTAGTATTTGCTATGCGATCTAAAAGTGTATTTTAAAAAGACATTTTCTAAATGTTTTTTGAAGAAACATTTTCTACATTGAAAATACGCTTTTCTAATTTTAAATTATTTGAATGTAAGCTGAAAGTGTCTTTTGAAGATACACCTTCATAATTTTAAAATTTTTGAATTTATATTGAAAGTATCTTTTGAAGAGACATCTTCATAATTTTGAAAATTTTGAATTTAAACTAAAAGTGTCTCTTCAAAAGACAATTTCTAAAAATTCAAAAAACTGAAAGTATCTCTTGAAGAGGAACCTTCTAAATAACTTCTCTCTTAGCTTTTCTAACTATTAAAACCCACACTTTGAAGCTTTATCATATATGTCAAGCTTATGTGGAGAAAACTATATTATACATAGGATTAGTTTTCAAACCACACTCTTTTCAAAAAATTTAAAATTTTTTTATTATTTTTGGAAACATCCCTTTAAATTTCATTTTTATTCAAATAGGTCCGTAGTTTATTCCTATAGCTCAAATTAACCTTATGACTAATACCATTAAAGTTATCAAAGCATGTTAAATCACTTTAAAATTTTTCAACCATATTGGTTTATTTATTTTAACAATAATATTTTAGTCATTGAGGTACGACTCAAATAATAAAAGAGTGAAATGAGGTTATTATTGTTACCTTGATCGCCTGCACTCCTAAGCATCAGTAACGCAATGTGAACCTGAAAAATGGGCGATCCGACGAAAGTGTGCCGGTCGCCTCTCCAATGATTAATCCAATAAAAGGATGGAGAAAAAGAAGCAGAGAGTTCGCGCAGTTGGAAGTGCATACCTCCTCCCTCGTGGAGGATCTTTTTATTTATAGAAAATTGTTGCTAAATCTCCCTCCTATCTCGGGAAGGAATCTCCTATTTTTAGGGATAAATATGTTTTTCCTTATCTATGACTGATTTTCCTTTATCAAAGACTAATTTTTCATTATCAAAGATTATTCATCCCAGAAGTATGAGATTTGGAAACTAGGAAATTTGGAAGAGCAAATATCCTTGCACCTTTATCTATTTATCATCAACGAACTCAAGATATACGGAACGGCTTACGGGGTTAGGGGACTTAAAATTCTAGACGGACCGCCCTAAAGCTGGCCTTTGAGGAGACACCTTGACGGATCTCAGACATTCTTCCGCCTAAGTAGTGCCCCATTTAATATGATAGCGCGCGCTTTGCATCGCGCGACCGTGGACTTAGACCAAATGGGTCTTGGACCCATTAAATAGTGGATCTAAAGATCATGGTACTCATAGTTACAACAAATCTTGGGTTACAGCTTTATATTCAATTTCACTTACCGATCGGGTTTTTTTGTACCCATGAGTCCATGACCTAATTTACCATTTAAAAATAAAATAATTATTTTATTATATAAAATTTTCTCAACATACATACATATCATTCCATCATTTGATTGTCTGCAAATTAAAATTTCTTTTTCTTTTCGTTTGTTGACAACCCTACTATTGGTCAATGAACCTCTCTTTCCACTTTTCTTCCATTAATTTCTCTCTTATTTATTTTTCTCTCTTTCTCTCGTTATTAGAGTTTTAGACTCAAATAATTGATTTTAAAAAAAAATTATAAAATTAGTTTTTAACCCAAACTAATACCCAAAATAGCCATGACGTGGCTTGTGGTATAGATTATGCTTATTAAATACAATCGCCATGCATAATCTGTGAATTAAATTTTAAAATTGCTTCAAATACTTCATTGCTTGGGTGGACAACGGCAATCGTATTTTAAAATTCCAATCGGCTTATCCATGATAGTGGCATTAGCATGCTTAAAGTCTCGTGATTCGCTTTCTTCCTCCCCATTCCCTCTCAATTGCTCTCTTCTTCACGCGCCAACAACGGACTAGGGCTTCATTAAATTCCCGATTACCCTTACGATTCGTTTATGCATAGAGGTCATAATCGAGTTTCATGCAACATTCCATTGAATATTCCATGATTCAGTATTTTAAAATGATAATATACACAACTAGATACAACTTATGAAATTAAAAAAAAAATGTTCCAAATATTTTAAAATAAAACTTGCAGGTTTATTTGGAATTTCATGCTACCTTAGATGTGTTTGTTGTGTAAATTTAAAAATATATTTGTGTTATTTTCAAATAAATACTATATTGATGCATAAATAATTTACTAGCGATAATATAACAAATATATTCGAATCCATTAGTTCATATAATTTATCAAATAAGAATATTTTAAATAAGTTTCAATTTTAAAACAATAATAATCATTTCGACATACCTGAAGCTTTTAAACATCAAATGCCACTATCATGGACGAGTAGCAATTGAGAATTTTGTAACGCAATTATCAAGTCATCCACATAACGATATTTCCGCTCATTTTAAAATTTCAATCGCCGTTGTCCAAACACGTATTTACCACGTTAGACCGTATTTGCGCCAAACGCACTACTTTGCGTGATACTGGGTTAAAACTAATTGTAATTTTTTTTTTCAAATGAACCATTTCATTCTAAAACTCTCGTTATCATTCAAACTACATTCGCTCACTCATTAATTCAATTAATGTAAAGGTACGCACCCAATTACGCTAAACTCTCTTCTTATCTTTTCCACCCTTACACTTAATCATCAAAAGAGCGATCGGGCATACCTTACTCCTGACCCTCTTTTTGTAGTTCAGATCGCGCTACTAATGTCCCGGCGTCGACGATTCAAGAATAAATGCGAAGCTCTTCATTCTAATCCTAAATTTTTGCTTGATCTTATGTCTTGCTAATTTGGGAGACAAATAACACTCAATAATTCCAGATCTATGTCATATATGTTTTCTATACACTATGAATGATATGTCTTTTTATTCAATTAAAATTATTGTTTGTAATGCATTTATTGGGTTATTTGATTATTAATCAATTGTTTTTTTTTTTTTTTGGATTAATAGATGCTTTCATTTTTACACATAATCTAACACTTAAATGACGTTAAAGATTAATTAAAAATTACAAACATTTTTAACGAACAAATGGGATATAGCATTTAATGTTGGATCAGTTGAACACTTTGTTGCATCTTTTTTATATGGGCATAGTAACAATCATAGAGAGATCCCCTGGTACCGTCATTGGTACTTCACCATCAACGGATCCTATCCTATCTTTTTCCATCTAATTTTTTTATATTCGTTCCAAGGAAGGTCACACACAGGATTGGGAACGGATGTTGACAATACACAACACTAAAAGAACGAGTTGGCCTCTTCTTTCATGCAATTAAATCCCGTTACGGAAAGTAAGAAAGTCAAGCATGGGCTATTATTTTTGTATATTTTTTTTTATAACTATTCATTTTACGTTAGATTATAGTATTTTATTTTATTTCTTATAAATTTGCCCTCATTAAGACTCAAATCTTAATCCCTCTTTTTTTTATGCGATCTTAAGCTCTTAACCACTTTCACTTGAGTTAGGTCTTATTGACATATTATTTGTTTTATTTAAACAATTATTTGTATACTTAATGTCTCTAATTACTATTATACATACAAATATTATTTTAATTATGTACTAATTTCTGTATATGCTGTTTTGTTTGTATATTTATTCCATTTATTTATATTTTTTTGGTTGAAGCACTTATATAATCATATATATATATATTTTTTTATATTATAAACTTTGTGATTTTTGTGTGACATTTTTAGTTCTTATATTGTGATTATGTATTTAATTTGAAAATTTTGTGTCGGTGCTTATATAAAATTTTTATATTTTTATAAATATATATTGTGACTATTTTTATTTGACTATATATTTTAAAAGAAAATTTTGAAAATACCTTTATATATATATATATATATATATATATATATATATATATATATATATATATATATATATATATATATATATATATATATATATATATATATTATGTTGGAATTGACAAAAGTACCATCCTAGTTTGAATAATAATGAGGAGAAAAGAGAGAAATGAAGAAGAAAAGAGGAAAAAGAGGTTCATTGACCAATAGTGGTATTGTAGGCAAACGAAATGAAAAGGTAACATAATTTGATGACAATCAAATGATGAATGGAATGCATTTGGTGAGAAATTTTAAATAATAAATAATTAATTTATTTTAAATGGTAAATTAGGGTCATTGACTCATGGGTAAAAAAACCTATGGATAAGTGAAATTCAATATGTGTTGTAAACTCGAGATTTGTCCGCCTTTAGTATTTTAATTAGGCCTCAATGGCTAGAATATTATTGTTAAAATAAATAAATATGGTTGAAAATTTTTAAAGTGATTTAACATGCTTTGATCACTTTAATGGCATCAGTCATCGAGACTAATTTTAAATATAGGAATAAATTATGAGATATATGAACCAAAATGAAATTTAGAGGGATGTTTTCAAAAATAATAATTTTTTTCAAAATAATCTTGAAAATTATAGTTTGAAAACTAATCCTAAATATAACGAGTTTTCCCACGTAAATAAACTTCAAAAAGGCTGAAGGTTTGATAGCTAAAAGTTCGAAAGAAAACTATTTAGAATACGCTCTTCCAAACACATTTTCATTTTCTTTTTTCAATTTTTAAACGCTCTTTTCAAAAAACACTTTTTAATAACATTTTAATAATTTAGAAAGTGTATTTTCAAGATAAACTTTTAGTTTAAACTCAAAATTTTTAAAATTAATAAAATGTATCTTCAAAAAATACTTTCCAGGTTACATTCAAAGATTTTAAAATTAGAAAAAAACGTTTTTTCAATATAGAAGAGAGATTTACATAACCTCAACATGTTGCTTTCACATAAAACACTACCAAGTAAATTCATTAAGAGCCATGTCTGCAATAGATTTATGGGAATAACTTTTTTTTTTTTTTGAGATTTCACCGCTCTGTCGAAAGCCACGCAGGTTTCTGTTGCCTACTTTCTTCTTAACGGCCGACTATATTACAAATAACTGCATTTCGCTTTTATCACTTTCTCCATCGACAATGCTTCAACCCATCTTTGGGGCTTCATTTCATGCGACTTTTTGCTTAATTCCTCAAGGAATCACCATGAACGTACATTTTTAAAAAAAACACACTATCAACTTCCATTCAAATATTTTAAAATTAGAAAGCATGTTTTGAATATAGAAAAGAGATTTAACCTCAAACTTGTTGCTTTCTCGTGATAAAACACTACCAACTAATCATTGAAGAGCCACGCTCTAACTTTTCTTCTTTTTTTGCTTTTTCTAAACCCATAATCCGTGCTTGAGGATTGGCCTCACCGCCCCGTCGAAAGCTGCAGCTTTACTTCTTCTTACCGGGCCGACTATATTACAAGAATCCGCCTCCATCATCAGTCATTTCATGCGACTTTTTGTTTAATTCCTCACTATCAATAATTATGAACGTACATTTTAAAACACACTATCAACTCCATTCAAATATTTTAAAATTAGAAAAAGCATGTTTTCTAATGTAGAAAAGAGATTTACGTAAATTCCTCAACTTGTTGCTTTCGAGATAAAAACACTACCAACTATTAATCAAGCAAGAGCCGTCTCTAACTTTTCTTCTTTTTTTTTTTTTTTTTGTTTTTTCGTAACTCATAATCATGCTTTGAGATTTTTTGTCCTGTTCGCCCGTCAAAGCTACAGAGTTTACTTCTTCTTTTTACCGGGTCGACTATATTACAAGAATCGTCTCCATCATTAAACATTTCATGCGACTTTTTGTTTAATTCCTCACTATCAATAATTATGAACGTACATTTTTAAAACACACTATCAACTTCCATATATTTTAAAATTAGAAAAAGCATGTTTTGAATGTAGAAAAGAGATTTACGTAACTTTAACTTGTTGCTTTCGCATAAAACACTACCAACTAATCAGCAAGAGCTAATGCTCTAACTTTTTCTTCTTTTTTTTGTTTTTTCATAAACTCATGTAATCGCGCTTTGAGATTTTTGTCCATTTTCCTACGAAAGCTACGTAGAGCTTACTTCTTCTCTCTTACCGGTCGACTATATTACAAGAATCCGTCCATCATTGGGGCTTCATTTCATGCGACTTTTTGTTTAATTCCTCACAATCAATTATGAACGTACATTTTTAAAACACACTATTAACTTCCATTCAAATATTTTAAAATTAGAAAAAGCATGTTTTGAATGTAGAAAAGAGATTTACATAACCTCAACTTGTTGCTTTCGCATAAAACACTATCAACTAATCAGCAAGAGCCACGTTCTAACTTTCTTTTTTTTTTTTTTTTTTTCGTAAACTCATAACTGCGGCTTGAGGGATTTTTGTCTGCTCAGGTCACACCTCGAATCCCAACCACCCGATTGGTGGATCCGAACCTATCCGGACGAGACCAAACACCGGGACTCTTACTCCGACATTTTTTTAAACCGAACTGGTACCTGTGGGTTTGGCCCACATCTTATAACATAATCAAAATATTATATAAATCGAAGAACTAACACCTGAGTGCGCGTCCAGAATGTACCCGTACACATATAACTCGAGTCCCATTTACAAATACAAACTATACTTCACATTTACAAATCGTGAGCACGGAACCTACATGTAGTGAACCCTTACAAGTGTGTTGGCCCACCGCATGGATGTTTGCCGATGTCTTCCGTACCTACACTCCGATTGAACCCGCGCTGCCTTTACGCTTAAATGGGAAACATTTCTATAACTTATACCGATGCACATGCATTTAAACCGAATCATGATAAACATATAAATGTAAACAGATATCAAAATCTTCATGAATCATATAATCCAATCAGATAACAGTCGATCATATTCGTGAGCAAACTTAGACATATACAATGGTAAGGCATCCACCCATCTCTTTTACATGACTCATGATTTTCTCTGTATTTCAAAAGTCAGTTCCTATTCGTGTCATCAAGATAATTTCCGTCTTACTTGTACCTTGTGACTTTTAACAGAATGCTTTGTCTCCATAGGATCCATATTTATGCTTATTCGCATTCCTTATAAACGGTAACAACTTATACTTATAACAATCTTATACTTACTCAGGAATTACACTTAAGGTAGACTTATCCTTATTGGATCTTATACTCATGACAAACTTATTCTTATCCGGGTCTTATACTTATAACAATCGGATCTTATACTTATAGTAGACTTATTCTTATTCAAATCTTATCCTTATTCAGATCTCCCAAATGACATACATATCGGAACTTATACTGATACTTGTCTCAGACTTATACTTATTTCGATCTCCCATAGGAGTTACAGAACTTATGCTTATACAGAGGTACTTAATCAGGTATTAGGATTTATATCTATCTCAGATCTCCCGTAGGAGTTTACAGAACTTATACTTATTCTACGGAGTTTACACTTGTTCGGAGGTACCCAAAGGTATCACAGAGATTATGGAACGTATACTGGATTTGCGAAACTTAATCTTATACGGGAGTACCCGTAAGTACTACTTGATCAATTGTCTGCTCTGATAACAACTTGTGTTGGTATCATATCCCAACAAGCCCTAGGTTAAAGTATACCTATAATTATTACCTAGGAGTACTCGTGAGATACTCGAGTTTATCCTTATCCTGAGCTACTGAGATAACCGTGAGGTACTATTAAATTAATCGCATACAGGAGTACCCGTAGTAATTTTCAGATCTTATATTTATACAGAGATACTTTGTATCTTGTACTTGTACTACAGAGTCTATCCTTGTCTTACGGATCTTCTACTTGTACTACAGATTTTATTCTCGTATTTCGGATCTTATCCTGGTATTATGGAGCATATACATGTATTTCTGATTTTATACATGTATTACAGAACTTATACATGTATTTCAGATCTTATACATGTATTTTACGGAACTTATACATGTCTTACGGAACTTATACTGGTCTTATGGAACTTATACTGGTATTTCGGAGCACATACTTGTATTTCGGATCTGATACGTGTATTACATAACTTATACTTGTCTTACGGAACTTATACTGGTCTTACAGAACTTGGACATGTATTTCATATCAGAACTTAGACATGTATTTTAGATCTTACACGACACAAGTAGTCAGATATCACTTATCTTAATGGATCTTATACCTACAGCATGTAACTTAGACATGTATTTAGATCTTTTACATGTCTTACAGAATGTATACTTATCTTACTGATCTACACGCACAAGTTATTAACTCTGACATGTATTTTAGATCTTATACATGTCCATTAAAGAGATGATACTTATCTTACGACTTTATTATCAAGGCTGGGCGTGACCTGTAGGTACGATAAGCCTGAACAGCATCAGATCATATCACATACAAGGTCGATCGTACTCTATAGATACCTTATTACTAGTCTTCGTAGGTATGTATCACGACATTCACATGGAAGTAACCGTAGTTACGACTAGACTTATGGTTTTTATTCTGACCTCCCGTAGGAGTTACACTCTTCTTATGCACTTATACTTATTATAGACGATGTTCATCTCGGGACTCCCATAGGAGTTACAGAGCTTATTCGTATATTGTGAGCACCTCGTAGGTACTACGTAACTAGTCATGTAGGTACCAGAGGTACATTCGTATCTTTACTATATTCATATTCATTATTCGGAGTCTTATCATATAATTGTTGGATTGCCTAGACCAGTAATACGGAATGAGTAGGACACAACACAATAAGTACCCAAAGGTACAGTACAGTACTGAGGTGTCGTAGCACAAAGCAGGAGTGCCAAAGCACTGACAGAGAGTGCCATCGCACTAATTAGAGAGTACCGAAGTACTAATGTGCCGAAGCACGATCAGAGAGTGTCGTCGCACTAATCAGAGAGTACCAAAGTACTAATGTGCCGGGCACGGCCGAGAGTGTCACAGACCTTAATCAGAGTAATCGAAGTACTAATGTGGTCAAGACGACCGTGAGAGTGCCGTCAAGACTAATCGTAGAGCAATCATACTACGTGCCACACAGAGTGTCGTCAAGACTAATCGTGAGTACCGGCACTATACGTGTCTGCCCACGTAACAGAGGTGCCATGTCATTCAATAACTGGTCTTAGGCAGTTTTACAATTATATGAGTTCAATAACTTACTATCTTATAATAGGGCATTCTTAGCCACATTATGTGTTCAAGACAGATCGTATTTCATATAATGGTAAAGTAGGATGAGTATGTAATCACACCTTATTCATGTATTCTTATTCTTCTATGAATCTACTTTACCCAGGAATTGGAATCAATCCAATCGGATCATCCAAACTAAAGTTATGGCATTTTCATGCCAACTAGTCATTTTACCGATTTTACCCGAGGGACAGTTTGAAATACTCACTTTTCCGAGGTGTTAACTTCATATTTGGCACTATCTCTTTGAATATTTAAACCATGCTAAGGTCTGGTCTAACTGAATCTGAGCACCGAACTCAAGTTACGTTCGAAACAACCGGGCTAATTTATGTTCAAAAGCTGAACCAGGAATTTGCTTGCACATACTCTACTCCTTTGAGTTAATTATTGGGCCACTTAGAGTCAAAATTTGATGATGCTCATTCTTTTGCGTATGATTCTCCTTGGAAGTCTATTTTAATTCACTACTTGAATCACTCAAATCGGATAAGAAATGAGCAAGTTATGGCCAAAATACAAAAACTCGGTCGAAACAGAAAAACTGAATGTGGTGTACTAAGATACCCCTAAAGTGTACCGTACACTTTGAGTTCGAAGGGTGTACCCAGATAATTTTAAGGTGTACAGTACACATGACCCGAAAATGTCCGTAATGTGTATTTTCCCTTTTTCCATATCTTGATACCCAAATCAACTCTATACTTTATAAACACTTCAAGACCACTAAATTCATCTTACGACTTCTTTTCTCCTCACTTCATCTTTCAATTACATATCTTTCTTCAAACTTTTCATGAATTTCTTCCAAAACCATTCTAATATGGGTCTTAACCCATACACAAGCTAAACCCAAGGATTTGTTAGGGTTTATTCTAAACCCTAACTCAATTGATTGTCATTTAACCATGAATCCAACCTCAAAGGGAGGATTCCCTACTTTTCTTGTGGATTTAGAGTTTTTACCAACCTTAATTTCAATATATCTTTGGTTAGGATGCAATCCTAACAAACCCTAGGTTTGGAACTCATAATCTTTTCAATTTATGACTTATAAGCCCCTTTTTGGACCAATTACAAAATTGTCCTTAAGTCTTGTAAATTTCTAGGTCTCTCGTTCCCGTGTTTCGCATTTAACTCACGAAACAGTCAAATTATGCTTACAAAATACCCTAAACATGTCGAAAACGACTAGGGTATATTTCGGTGTTACAACCATTTTGTCGTAAAGCTACAGAGTTTACTTCTTCTCTTACCGGGCCGACTATATTACAACTGGTTTCATCATTAGGGCATCATTTCATGCGACTTTTTGTTTAATTCCTCACAATCAATTATGAACGTACATTTTTAAAACACACTATCAACTTCCATTCAAATATTTTAAAATTAGAAAAAGCATGTTTTAAATATAGAAAAGAGATTTACGTAACCTCAACTTGTTGCTTTCGCATAAAACACTACCAACTAATCAGCAAGAGCCAGGTTCTAACTTTTCTTCTTCTTTTTTTTTTTTTGTTTTTTCTAACTCATAACTGCGCTTTCTTGTATTTTTGTCCTGCCTCGCCCCGCCGAAAGCTACGAGTTTACTTCTTCTCTTATCGGGTTTCACTATATTACAAAAAACTGCCTACTATCGGGGCTTCATTTCATGCGACTTTTTGTTTAATTCCTCACTATCAATAATTATGAAAGTACATTTTTAAAACACACTATCAACTTCCATTCAAATATTTTAAAATTAGAAAAAACATGTTTTGAATGTAGAAAAGAGATTTACGTAACCTCAACTTGTTGCTTTCGCATAAAACACTATTAACTAATCAGCAAGAGCCACGTTCTAACTTTTCTTCTTCTTTTTTTTTTTCGTAAACTCATAATCTGCACTTGAGATTTTGTCCGCCTGCCCCGTCGGCTGCAGAGCCTTATCTTCCCACCGCCACTATATATTTGAGTGCAAGACCTGCCCATCATTGGGGCTTCATTTCATGCGACTTTTTGTTTAATTCCTCACTATCAATAATTATGAACGTACATTTTTAAAACACACTATCAACTTCCATATATTTTAAAATTAGAAAAAGCATGTTTTGAATGTAGAAAAGAGATTTACGTAACCTTAACTTGTTGCTTTCGCATAAAACACTACCAACTAATCAGCAAGAGCCACGTTCTAACTTTTCTTCTTCTTTTTCTTTTTGTTTTTATCGTAAAACTCATAACTGCGCTTTGAGATTTTTGTCTCATTGTTCCCAGTAAAGGCGTGAGTTTACTTTTCTCTTATCAAGTCGACTATATTACGTTAACTGCCTCCATCATCGCTTCATTTCATGCGACTTTTGTTTAATTCTCTACAATCAATTATGAACATACATTTTTAAAACACACTATCAACTTCCATTCAAATATTTTTAAATTAGAAAAAGCATGTTTTGAATGTAGAAAAGAGATTTACATAACCTCAACTTGTTGCTTTCGCATAAAACACTACCAACTAATCAGCAAGAGCCACGTTCTAACTTTTCTTCTTTTTTTGTTTTTTTGTTTTTTTCGTAAACCTAATTTGTGCTTCCGAGATTTTGTCTCGCTCGCCTTGTCAAAGCTGCTACAGAGAGTTTACTTCTTCTCTTATTGGCTGACTATATTACAAGAATTTGTCTCCATCATTAGGCTTCATTTCATGCTACTTTTGTTTAATTCTCACAATCAATTATGAATGTACATTTTTAAACACACTATCAACTTTCATTCAAATATTTTAAAAATTCTTTAGAAAAAGCATAAGTTTTGAATGTAGAAAGAGACGACGTTACCAACTCTGTTGCTTCGCATAAAAACACTACCAACTAATCAGCAAGAGCCACGTTCTAACTTTTCTTCTTTTTTTTTTGTTTTTTTCAGAAACTCATAATCTGCGCTTTAAGTTTTTTGTCTGCCTGCCTTGTCGAAAGCTACAGAGAGTTTACTTCTTCTCTTACTGGCTTACTATATTACAAGAATCTGTCTCCATCATTGGGGCTTCATTTCATGCGACTTTTTGTTTAATTCCTCATAATCAATTATGAACGTACATTTTTAAAACACACTATCAACTTCCATTCAAATATTTTAAAATTAGAAAAAGCATGTTTTGAATGTAGAAAAGAGATTTACGTAACCTCAACTTGTTGCTTTCGCATAAAACACTACCAACTAATCAGCAAGAGCCACGTTCTGACTTTTCTTCTTCTTTTTTTTTTTTTCTAAAACTCATAATCATACTACAGATTTGGCTCTGGTCTGCCTTGTCGAAAGCTACAGAGAGTTTACTTCTTCTCTTATTGGCTGACTATATTACAAGAATTTGTCTCCATCATTAGGGCTTCATTTCATGCAACTTTTTGTTTAATTCATCACTATCAATAATTATGAACGTACATTTTAAAACACACTAATAAATCTCCATTCAAACATTTTAAAATTAGAAAAAGCATGTTTTGAATGTAGAAAAGAGATTTACATAACCTCAACTTGTTGCTTTCGCATAAAACACTACCAACTAATTAGCAAGAGCCACGTTCTAACTTTTCTTCTTTTTTTTTTTCTTTTTTTTTTCGTAAACTACATCCGCGCTTTGAGATTTTTTTGTCCGTCGCCTTGTCGAAAGCTACAAAGAGTTTACTTCTTCTTACTCCACTGACTATATTATGCTAACTGGCTCCATCATCAGCTTCATTTCATGCGACTTTTGTTTAATTCTCACAATCAATTATGGAAATGTGTTTTTAAACACACTTTCAACTTCCATTAAAATATTTCTTTTTTAAAATTAGAAAAAGTATGTTTTGAATGTGTAAGAGATTTTACGTACCTCAACTTGTTGCTGCATAAAACACCTCCAACTAATCACATATTTCATGCCCTAACTTTTCTTTCTTTTTTATTGTTTTTTCAAAACTCATATAATCAGGTTGGTGATTTTGTTCGCCTGCCCTGTCGAAAAGCTACAGAGAATTTACTTCTTCTTACTGGCTGACTATATTATGTGCTAATCTGTCTCCATCATTGAGCTTTTCATTTCATGCGACTTTTGTCTAATTCCTCACAATCTATTTCCTTCCTTGGTTTTGAATTTCATTACTTCCCTTTACGTCGGTATCGTCCTCTACTTTGGTCCAATAAAATCAACACCCATGTGCTCTAATTCATCAGAAAGACTTAATTCTAACTTCAATGGAGAAAAGATATCCAAGTCTCTGAATTTTCGAACTGGGTTTTGTAGTTCCGCCTTGTTGCTGTGCGGACTTGTCGATATTTCTTCATGGGTGTTCAAAATCAACTGAACTTTGTCACTTTTTTTCCTTCTGGGAATCATTTACTCATGCGAGATCCTCCTTTAAAGTTTCCACTTTTTTAATCCTGATGTATTCTCCTCTTATGAAATTTGGATGTTTTTGCCTTATTGCTGATCGATCTCATAAACGATAGATCCATGTATCCAAACTACTCAAGGCTGACTATGGAAATTCTGTTCTAAATTTTCTTGTAAGAACCATTGTAGCTTGGGCTTGAAATTTCATTTGGGCATCAAAAAGATTAAAGTATCTGTACTGATTGCATGTGTGACACAATGTTCTGCATTTACTTTCAGAAAACATTTGTAAGTCTTGAAATTGGAATACGATCTCATATCTTTAGCTCTTCTTCTTCGTTTTCTTCTTTTTTTATTTTTTTATCTATACAAAATTTTAGTAACAAAAAATAGTAATTACACTTTAGAACTCCCCAAAAGCGGGACCCAGTGGTAAATATAATGATCAAATATGATGGGAAGATTAGTGGTCCGTGCGGGAACACAAAAGAGAGTTTGATTCGTCCGTGGCATCCGCGTAATTTATCCCAATAGACAGGTCATTTTGTATAATTCACTAAAATAAATAGAGACTGACTAGAAGATTATGAAATTGAACGGTTGGTTTCGGTTTCGTTTCCTGTTTCTGCTCCCGGCCAGAGGTAACGAACTTAACGTCACAACATCATGCCGAAGCTACCTTTTAATTCCCAAAATTCCACTCCCTGCTCTGTTCCTCTTCTAGACGTGAAACAGCAAATCCGGGAATCCATTGTCACTGCAATCTTGGAATTCCTCGTCCCCCCCTTTTGATCGGGCAACGATTCTACCGTCACTACAATTTCACTCTCACAATGCGTCGATCACCGGGAAAAATTCTGCCAGAGCTTTGTGACCTCAAGAACCTTACCGTACTTGACGTCTCCGCAATTTCATTCCCGGATATTCTCAATTGTTCTGGCTCTAGTATCTGCTCTTGATGCAAAACGCATTCGTGGGTCCAATTCCAGCTGATATTGATCGTCTTTCACGTCTCCGGTGCCTGGATTTTACCGGAACAACTTCTCAGGCGACATTCCGGCATCGATTGGGCGGCTACGGGAGCTGTTCTGTTCTACTTGTTTGTGGTTCAAAATGAGTTCAACGGCACCTGGCCGACGGAGATCCGTAGTTTGGCGGTCCGATCTCGCCATCAACAATTTGAGCTGGTCCGATCCCCGGAGGCTCTGCTGGCGTCGAAGAATTTGATCAACTTTGTATTTTTTCAACAACAGATTGTTTGGCCACATTCCTTCATCCATCGGAGCTGTCAATTTTGAGTCGATGGCACATCTGGGGAGGTTGAGGTTCAGATTGGGACCATTGACGTACAGTTTGGGGTTGTTCAAGAAACTGTCTTTATATGCTTCATTTTGAAACTCAATGGGGACTGTCCCGGAGAGTTGGTTATATGAAAGATCCAGGGGATTAAGTTTCAAATGACCGATTTCAGGCCTGAGAATTGGTTTTCTAGACAGCTCGCTCGTGGTAATTAAGGCAAGGTAGACTACTTAATGCCTTGGGGATTTGGCCAGAAAGTTTGTTTCTTGAGAAATTCAAATGATTAAAGGACTTCCAGGAGATGATCTTGAGGGAAGCTCACTGGAGAATTGATTCCTATCCAGCAACAGAACAGAGATGTTGCATAGACAGGTCAATTCCACAACAATCTCATCGGAAAAGTGCCCAAGCCCAAGTCCCTGGGGAGCTGCAGGAGTTTGATCACAATTCAGCTCTCCAACAATCGCTTCTCCGGCGAGATTCCTGCCGGAATATGGACATCGCCGGGCATGGTATGGGTGATGTTAGGCGAAAATTCGTTCTCCGGGGATTGGACCCACGAATGCGTTTTGCATCAAGAGCAGATACTCGAGCTTAGAACAATTGAGAATATCCTGGAATGAAATGTAGGACATAAATCTATCAACCTAGATTACCATATTAACAATAAAAGATAACATTAATCGAAAAACTCGAAAACCTAAATTCATGTACCCGATTCGAATCCATTCAATATCTTCTTAATGCTGAATCGACGTAAGAACTCGCAAAAGAGAATCCGATCTCAGCATCTCAAGATCTTCTCCCAAACGACCCTTCAAACCGGGCTTTTACGAGATTGGCGCCGATCACTCTCCTAAAACGCATTTAAAACCTGTGACGCGATAGAAAATGTATCCTGGGGGCTCTATGACTCGAGCTTCCTAAACAGCCCGACCACCCGCCCTCTCATAACGGGCCACGAACTCAACCACACACTACAACCAAATTCCATACGACGATTAAGCCCAATAACCTCACTTAATTGTACCAAAATTAATTCGCTTTTAATTCCAATTAATGAAGCCCACTTAATTTAAAACATTACATTCTCCCACTCGATATTAATCAAAACAAAATCATACAAGACCTTTATCGGCCTGTAGAATATTCTTACTACTAATCCGATCCCATAAAGCCGGGGAATAATCGAATCATGGCGGTAATTGCATGTACCACAACCCTTCCTACGGTCACGAGCCATTTCAACTTTACTGAGCACATTCACATTAGGCTACATGAAACTGACAATACCTCATAATGAGTGATACTTCATGTGTTATCCATTTTGCGTCCAAATTCTTCTCCTTGTTGTCACAAACCTAAATGGCCACCGTAGAATATCCATTACGGTTCCAACTTAACTCAGATATATGTTACCTTGATAGGTAACTTTACTTAATTGTAATAATACGCTATCGAGGCTAATGCCAAGAATGCCCCATAGCCTTTATTCAAGGTTTACACAATGCCTCGCTGATATTTTCAACAATTATACGTATTCAACTCGATAAACCTACATTCACAACAATCTTATCAACGCAAAAAGAACATATTACAAATTCAATTATTACAAAAATGTAATGAAATTGACCAACCTTTATTAGAGCATCTTAAAACTTAATAAAGCCCCACTAATTCACAAGATCCCATGATACTTAAGCCCATGTTAATGACATGTCGCTCAAATACACAAGGGCGAAGGCCTTTAGTTACTAATGGGATCTCAATCATATCATCCGATATGCGCTCCACGCAACGTCACCGGTTAACTTTTTCCTTATGGTCGCATTAATCTTCATGTGTTTGTAAATTCCCTGAGACCTCTCGTTGTCAGCATTAAACAACACCGCAGAAGCCATCACACAAATACAATCAGATGGGCCTATCCACAAAATCAAACACCTGCACTCCCTACTATGTTTCCCTGAGCCAAATCGCCGGAAGAAGGCCGAAAAGACGCTTACAAACTCCGCTGCATGGTAGAGGATGCAATTAATTTTTGTTTCTCACTTTTCCATGACACTGCACCTCCTGCTAACTTAAAGATATAATCTGCATTGGTTTGACTTCTTTTCATCCCGACACCAAGAAAGTCCGAATCAATACACCCAACTAGTCAGAGGTCCCGAACATGTCGGTAAATCAACATATGTCTCGGTCTCTAAGTACCTCATAACTTTCTTAGCAAAGGAACCCAATGATCATGCCCTCGCTCACCGATATCCGCTCTGTAAGTCCCGTCGCAAAGGCACGCCTAGTGCATACTCTGGAAAGCATACATAATACCCCCGCGCACTCAAAGATACAAGATATTCTTCATTCGCTTTCTATATCCGAACGGTGACATCGTGACAGACTAACTTATCACCTTTACGCATGCGAGCAATTCCCGGGCTTACATAGCTGCATGCTGAATCTTTCAAAACACGATCAACATATGCCCGAGATAAACCCAATAGTCTCGCAAGCAACGATCCCTACGAATCTTAATGCTCAGACAAAAGACGCTTCACCAAGGTCCTTCATATCAAAGTTATTTGACAAATAACTGCTGTCTCACGCAGTTATACTCAAGGCCACGCTGGGTGCTACGATATCATCCACATAGAGATAGGAAAACGAATTTCCTCCTAATCGACCAGAAGATATACATCGATCTACTGCTTTCAACAAACCATATGAAGCAACAACACTATGAAACTTTAAGTACCATCACCTGTGTTCGCTTGCACCATAAATGACTTTTCGCCACATACAAAGTTTTACTCGAATTATTTCCACACAAACCTTCGGCCGCATCATATGTACTTCATTGGGCGCCTCCATCGGTAGTGCGCTTTAACATCCATCCGTGTAACTCCATCGAAACGAGCAATCCAATGCCATGATCACTCAAAGAATCTTTAGGGAAGAGACCCCGGAGAAAAAGGCTCTCATAGTCTACTCCTCTTCTCTCCGAGCGAAACCTTTGGCTACCAAATCCCGCTTTAAACTTCAACCTTTCCTTTAGAGTCTCCTTTAGTCTTATACACCCATTCATACCTAATGGGTCTATGACCATCGTGTAATCTTAATAAGTTCCCAAACTCCATTATGCCTCATAGATCAATTTCATCTCTATCGCATCTAACCACAATCTCCCGACCGAGGACAAGAAACAAATTTCCTCATAGTTATCGATCACTACGTAACCGATCGTAGTCTTGCTCTCCTATATAGACTAAATAGTCCGGTGGTATCACGATCGCCTCCCTAGTGGATCTCCATCGAGTAGTAATCGCCACATCACGCACCGGTGAGCCTCACGAACTTCACAGAGTCGCCTCAACAAATGTGATCCCTAGTCTCAACAGTTCAAAATGGTGTGTGGGAGTTTCCACAATTATCTCGATGGAGGAGATATAGATACCACATTACCTCGTCGTACTATCATCCTCAATAGTCTCGTGAGCAAATACTCTCTTCTAGCCACATCAAACTCCAAAACTTAGTCAGTTCTGCGGATTCCACAATTCTCGCGCTCCATTGGGATTATAGAACCATATCCCTTCGAACGTTCGTAAAGATACAAAATAACATCTAGTGGTTCCGAGTCCAACTTACTTAATGTTGGATTATATAACTTACTAAGTAGACATCCCCAAACCTTAAGACGGGTTTAAGCTAGGCTTTCATTTCACCATAACTCAAAGGAGTCAATGGAACAAATTTTCGTGAGGGTACACGATTCAAAATGTACAAAGCTGTTTTCAAAGCTTCACCCCATAGAAAACCGTAATTCATTCTAATTATCATAATTCTTTTACCATATCCATAAGAGTACGATCATGTTTTCTGGCTTATACCATTTCTCGTCAGACCCTGTGCATAGTAAATCGTGGCCACTATCCCGTAGTCCTCTAAGTATTTGGGCGAATGGCCCCTTACCGTCCCATCGCCATGCTTGCTATAATACTCTCCACCTCGGTCAGATCTAACAACCTTTAAGTGATTCTCTTTTCCTAATTGTTTCTCGACTTCAATTCGAAAAATCTCTAATTTTTCAAGAGACTCCTCGTACTTTCTCTTAATTAAGTACAACAACTATATCGAGAATAGTCATCAATAAATGTGATGAAATAAAATTTCTACACAAGGTTGCCACATAAGGTCCACTTATATTTGCAGGAATGACTTCCAACAAGTCGAACTAATGACCGCAGCTTTCTTCTTATTCGGGCTATTTTACTCCTACAGTTTCACGCATATCTCTATAGTCACTTTGTATGGTGATATTATCTTATATTCACCCATCTTGGGAGATGTTAATGTCAATATGACAATATAAGACTCTTCCTTAGGTAGTGGTCTCAGAACAAATTTTCAAATTTCAGATAATAATGATATGTCATCGAGATAAACTTAACTGTATAATCCGTTGGACATATGACAAGACTTCCAACCTTATTTGAATTAGCCATTGAAATAATATTGCTCTTAATTTCAAAAGAATAATCATATGAATCCAAACATGATAATTAAACTAAATTCCTTCTAAAGGAAGGTACATAAATGTGTCTTTCAACATCAATTTAAACCGTAATCTAAAAAACCAAGATACATCTCCCACGAACATGACGAACTGCTATTTCCCCACGCTGAGCTTTTGATTCATCCTTGTTTGGCTTCCTCCGCTTATGAATCCCTCGTATGGTAAATGCAACATGATTAGTTGCTCCACCATCAAGCCATCAAGAACTCCGGATGGTGCTTCGCACAGCCGGACCCACAAACAAAGTATTGTTAATCATTACCTATAAGCCCACGCTGACATCCAAGCTAATTTCAGACAAATTCTTCACGTGATCTTTCTTCTTACAAAGAAGAATGATCACCATCCTTTTTCAAGAATGTCTTTGGACCCATATTGTCGATTGATCGTATTTTCGAGCACCTTTAAGGAGTTCAATTTTTGAACTTGGCCTTCCTTATAGGACTTGCAAAAGATATAAGGCCATATGCTCTTATCCTTCTTAAGCTTCTTCTGGTCACACCACCTTGCTATCAAGTCATTTACTCGACCAAGTTTCATCTCGGAATCAGAGTTTGTCTTATAATCCCAAACTGTGCATGGTGTTCAGGCTTGATGCACAATGCAAGCATCGTGACCAGAATACTAAGAGCGCCGAGCCGCCAGTCCACCATCCTCGGTGACATAATCTCTAACCCCAAATTGCACATCATACTTCATGTTGAAGAGCTCTCGCTGCTAAGGTTCCAACTCTCGCATCAACGAAACTCGATTTCTAGCCTCTATGGTCGCCATCATCTCCTTAGCAAGATGCTTCATCGGTAAACCACTTTCAAGTGTTCTCGTACGGATTTCTTCATTGTCAACAAGCAAATCCTATTGCCCTCTCCCAGCAAAAGATACCGCTTTCTCAAATTCGCACTAGAGGTTGTGATATCCGTCATTTATCCATTGTGTTTATGTAACATCCGCCCATTCCAAATTGAAAACTCTTCCATTTCTTGAAATTCAATCTAGTGGCGATCTCAATTGAAATGGAATTACCGCCACGTAAAAATCGACCGAAAAATAAACAAACAATACAATCGCATCATGTGAATACTCATAGAGAATTATACTATCATCACATAATCACCTTTGGGCGTAAAAATATGATATAAGTGCAAATAGACACTTCCACATGACGCCATGAGAACATATTATTCTAATCCTTCGTGAAATCACCACCTCGTGTACGAAACTACTAAGATCGGGCCATTTCTCATCAGATGCCATCATGTATCCCTCCACGAACTAACACAAGATCACCTCATTTGGGAGTATGACCATGCAATAAACAGAGACATCCCATCACAATATGAGATCGATATTTCTCAAACTCCAATCAAGTGTGCCACTTCATGGCCACAACCCAATTGGAATTCTTAAAAATCACTGCCGCTGATATAAACTTTATGTATCACATTCAATATATATATGTTATGCCAATTATATTGTTCAATTATTCATTAATAGTCAACGAATTTAGTCTCTACATAGTCCTTATGCAGTTATATACATGTTAGCTACCTTATGTATTTCCAAAACCATAGAGAAATACCATGAATACGTGAAAATACCCTAATATCTAGGTAATTGTGGTTCTATACGATTTCTCATATCCTGTGAAAAGCTTCAAACATGCAAAGTCTATATACTACATTGTAGAGAATTCGATAATGAATCGTTGGTGTACCAAAATTGCTCCAGAATACTCTCACACGCGCCCCTCACGCGCCACTGTATGTCTCTACGTGTGGTCGCGTGGCAAACGCGCAATAGCCGCCGGGTTAGCCGACCGGTTTCCGCGTTGACTGGTCGGGCCGGGTAGTTGACCGCTGACCGTCGTAGTCAATATCCGGGTCGGCTCGCCCGTCACGGTTCGGGTCAAGACGAGTCGAGATGACGCCATCATGACGCCATGATCCGCCACGCCGCGTTCACGCTATCGCCAACTAACTGACCGGTCAAACGGACGCGTATCCGGCTTTGACCGTCGTTGTCGACGGTATGCTGGCGCCATGACGTCAGCAAGCCGCTGACCGTGATCTCGCGCTGTGCCGCGACGCTGCCGCTCAACGCTGCTGCGGGCGGCGTGGCGGCGCTGCGGCGCTGCTCATATTTGCTATCAGGTGACTGACACAGATTCGAATACAAATATTACTTTTGATTTATCGAATTCTGAATCATCTTTCAAACCCAAAAATTTTCTCCGATTCATATGCTTTGAATCCTAATCTATAGTTGGCTCTGATACCAACTGTAGGACATAAATCTATCAACCTGGGGACATATTAGAACACAAAGATAACATTAATTCGAAAAACTCGAAAAACCTGAATTCACGACTGACTTAATCCATCCGAATATCTTCTAATGTGAATTGATGAAGAACTCCGCAAAGAGAATCGACCTCAAGATTCAGCATCTTCTCCCAAACGACCCTTTGAAACCTACTTTATGAGATTGCCGATCACTCTCCTCGAAAAACGTACGGTAAAAACCGTACGCGATGTAAAACGATCCTTGTGGTTCGGGGAGGGACTCAGCTTCCTTAAATGTAGCTCCGACCACGGGCCCTCTCATAACGGGTCATCGAACTCGGCCCACACACCAGCACCCCATACGATTTATTGCTAGTTCCCAATAACCTCATACTTAATTGGGGATCAAAATTAATTCAGCTTTTAATTCCAATTAATTCAGTTCTCACTTTAACGAAAAACATTACATGAAATTGCAGAGACGCCAAGACGGTTCTTGAAGTCACAAACTCAGGGCAGGAATTTTCCGCGATCGACTCAGGTGAGAGCGAAATTGTAGCGACGGTAGAATGTTGCCCGATCAAAAGGGGGACGAGGAATCTCAAGATTGCAGTGACAATGGATTCCAGCTCTCGTTTCACGTCAAGAAGAGGAACAGAGCAGGAGCGAATTTTGGGAATTAAGAAGGGTAATCTCGGCATGATGTTGTGACGTTGCCTGTTACCTTCTGGCCTGAAATCAGAATGTGTTCAACCGGAACCAAACTGCCCACACTCACAATCTCTGTCCCCATTTATCGATAATTATACAAATGACCTGTCTATTGGGATAAACTATGACGCCAATGGACGAATCAAACTCTCTTTTGTGTTCCCGCACGGACCACTAATCTTCCCATCATATTTGATCATTATATTTACCACTGGGTCCCGCTTTTGGGGAGTTCTATACTTCCATTTGTTACTAAAATTTTGTATAGATAAAAAAATAAAAAAATAAAAAGAAGAAAAACGAGATAAATTTATCGAGAGAGATATAAATATAATTTTATTAATATTAATATTAATTAGTTGTATTTATTTGTTTCTTCACTCCCCTTATAGTAGGGAGGATTAACACCCATAAATATTTTCTAAATAAAAATCTAATCTTCATACTATTTTTTTAAAACCAAATATAGCCTTACTCCAATAATTTATATATATCTTCCTTGTAAATTTCCAATGTTGAAACCCTTTTTATGTTGTTTTTAACTTTTTAATCCTCTTAACGTAATCTTTAATATTTATTGTTAGTGATGTAGACAAATAAATATGATGTGAGCGAAAACATTTCACTTTCGAATTTTTTTTCCTTAAATCCCTTTTTTGGAGTCAGTCCAATGCCTCGAAAATCTTAAAAATCCGATTGTCTTAGAATTTAACGAAATTCGTCTGGGTAAATAAATTTCGCGAGACGAATCCAACAATGAGGTATGTTTTGTCATCCGAGATCTAGAAAATTTCAGGTCTGCAGCCTGTATTGTAACGACAATTTACAGTTTTACCATTTTTCGGAAAATATTCAAATTTACCCGCTTTTACATGACAAAATTATGTTTTTCCAGGGCGATTTGACTCGTCATTGAATTTTAGTAGTATAGCACATCCACAGACAAATGGGAAGATATAGGTTGTTAATAAGGCTTTAGGTAATCTTATTCGGAGTATTTGCATGGATAGACCAAAGCAATGGGATTTTTCCATAGCACAAACGGAGTTTGCAGGGCCGGCCCAACAGCAGATATAAAAGCTCCTGCCAGTCCCATCATGCCAGTGCCCCAAATTTTTAAACATTTATAAATAACTCCATGCATAAAAAAGCCTAAGCCCAATCAATTATTTTAGGCCCATAATCCATCACTCCTCAAGATATAATCCAAAAGCCTAAACATTTATAATCAATTATTTTAAATAAAATATTAAATACTAAACATAGAAGGCCTCATTTAGAAGTATCGCTTTAGGCCCCAAATTGTTCTGATGCCACCCCCGAGTTTGCCTATAAATAACGCCGTTCATAGTGCAAATGTAGATTCCTTTTTTTTCCATTGTATGATGAAGTGTCCTAATCATGCTTTAGCTTTGGTGGAGCTTCCAAAGGTCCCTGGTCTTAGTATAGCAACTAGTGATTTGGCAAAGCAAGTTCAAAAGGTAAAGAAGATGTCGAACAAGAATATGCTAAATTTAAAAGTACAAGTGATGGCGCGCATAAAATATATACTGCTTCCACAGCTTGATGTTGGTGATGATGATGATTTTCATTAGCAAGACTTGAATACAAGGTGGCTTGGCAACAAGCTTAACAAAGAAAGTATGAACCATACCAAATTGCTAAGAAGATTAACACGTTTATGTGGTTGACTTGCCAACTTGGATGAGAATCGCATCTTTGCTGTTGCTAATCTATTTTGTTCCAAATCCATATATAAATCTTAGAGCATCTAGAAAGTAACTCGAGGACGCAGTTTTCATAGCGGAGGTGATTTGATTGTGACCCACCCTGATACCCTCCTGTGGATTTCCCGTGGTCCCGCCTCAGTGAAGTCTCACGTACAACCCTAGGGAAGATACTGAACCCACTTTAAGGAGTGAAGTAAACACATGCATTAATTTAATATCCCAATTATATATAATCCCACATACAGAAGAGCAGAGAGATCATAAAGCTCATGCCAAACATTTAGTATTCAAGATCCTCCACCCTAGAGGTGATAAGTAGAGATGAATAAGTCCAATACAACAAAAACAAACAGATAGATGCGATAGTGTACTGGCACTGTGGATCCGAAGAGCTTGTCGACCGGGCGCAAAATAAGCCCTACGAACCGTCTGACCTAGGGAACAAATTTAAACAATAATGCAATAATAATCTTAAACAGCATATAGCTTTATAATGAAAATAACATCTTATTTGCAAAGATTTCTTCTTCAAACCTCCCCATCACTCTTCTTTAAAGTTTCCCGCTTAGAAACATTTCACAAACCCAACTTTACCCCCTAAATCCAACATATGTAAATCATGCCTGGGCCAATTTAGCCGACACAATGTTAAGAAAACTATAATCCGAATCAGACACAACATAAAGCCAATCATAAAGCATGTATAGCCACCATGTAATAAAGTAACCATGAAATGCACCATAAATCCATAAGTATTAAAATAGTTATACCATATCTCGTAAATCAACAAGCCACATCATACCATGTACCCATCATAAACCGTCGGTAAGCCCGACCTCATGACACCGTGACAACTAATAAACCTGTGGTTACACCCGGCCATCACGTGGCAACTAATAAACCTCCAGGTAGACCCGGCCATCACGTGGCAACTAATAAACCTCCGGGTAGACCTGGCCATCACGTGCACTCAATAAACCTCCTCGGTGAACCCGCCATCACGCTGCTTAATTAATAAAATCGCTCCCTTACTCATGTACTTCCCCACAATACCGTATCAGAGTCATTCCACAAAATCTCAAGATCCATTTTTTAAAACAATAGTTTTCCAAGGTGGTTTACAACCTCAATCCACGTACCCAAAATATTCAAATATCACAGACTCATCCACGAACTCAATACAACTTCCAACCAGTTAAAATGTTGACAAAATTCACATGAAATGATAACTTGTTTTATATGAGACCGATAATCACATTTATATGCAACCAACCATTTGATCAAACAAAGATATATGTAAAATATTTGTCCCGTCACAGATATATCAACATAATACCCCCAACCATTTAACGTATAAACCACTCACAAACTATAGACGCTACCCCGCTCCCCTCGCGCGGTGATCGTCTCTCATTCTGGCAAGTGAGTGTCCGTAATATAAATAAACATCACTTAGGCTCCAATAACCGAATCCAACACACGATGCCCCGGCCTTAGAATAACTTCTTTTAGAACTATGAATCATCCAAATTGACTATGACAAGTCCAATTACACAAATAAGGCTCCCATAGTTCCTGGGCACTAAAATTCGGGCTTTTCACCCTGTGAGCTTAATTTCTCGAATTGAACTGCTCAATAATTCATAAAAACATCCAATTTCACTAATCCACTAATTTTGCCAAACTTGACTAATCGGGTACTCTATTTCACCAAACTTCAGAATTACCCAAACAACCTAAAAATGGAAAACTAATCCAAACGACGTCTAAAATTCTACAAACCATATATCAACGGAGTCTAAGAGACCAGAACACAGAAGCACATTACCTTGGTCCAACAAATATGGTGGCCGAAAAACTCGATCCGTCGCCAATTTTGCTTATCGTGATTCTTCAAACGGCGAGTGATTTTTGCAAAAAGCGGACCACTAAATGAGTTCGTAGGGTCCAAAAATGGTGGAAATGGAGGTATGGCCGCCTCGAGATGGTCGGAAAACACAAAATCCGGGCGACCTGCGCAGGCCGCCGCCTCTCCGCCCCGATTCGGCGTCCCCAGCCGCTAGCTCGGAAATTTTACCAAGAATGCTGCCTCTCGACGCCCTCCTCCTCCTGGCTCTACAGATGTGCAAGGTGGTGGCCGGAGTCGCTCCCACCTGCTGAAAACTGAACGGCCCGAATGTCAAAATGACCTACTTTGGTGCTCACTGCTCAGCTGCGCTTCTCAAAATGAGCTGTTTCTCAGCTATGTTCCCTTTCTTAAGACACAAAGCTATGTATATATAGGGCTTAGGTCGCTATGCAAAACATCAAGACAAATTTGATACTACTAAAAACATTGTCAGTTAACTCCCCGCGTCGTAACTTTCTATCCGTAGTTCCATTCGACGCTCAACCTCGTCTACGAACCTCGCATCGATGCGCCACGAAACGTACGCCTTACCAACCCAAAACTACGATCCTCGAAAAGTCAACTCATTCACATAATAAGTGTTGGTCAAACCTAAATAACCCAACAAACCTACTAACTTTACTAAACTACATAAACTCAGATATTCTTAAGACGGCCATTACATGATTAAAGCAGTATAAGATCAAATCACCAAAACTTATTTTGGTTGTTTTGAGATATTATCTTTATTTTTAGGATATTTTTATTTTTCCAATATTATTTCTGGAATATTATTTTCTATCATATTATTGTTTTGGGATATTATTTCTATTTTTCATTATTGTTTTTGGATATTATTTTATTTCTTATTATGTCCCTATTATGTCTAGGGTATAAATAAATGTTTTAGGGCTTGTTTTAGGAACTTTTATCACTTTGTCAAAAAAATCAATACTTTTGATTTATTTTGTTCTTTCGATTGAGAATTGATCTCTGAATTGAGACGAGTTATTTTGCACTCAATCAGCAGATTGATCAATCACGCAACACATTGACCATATTTGATTTTTTTTTTATATTTTTTCACGATAAACCCAATCATAAAAAAATTATTTTTTTTATTTTTTTCTTTCTCTAAGATTTCTTTTAGCCTAACATAAAATTTAAAAAAGGCACTAAACTATAGATGATCCCCACCAATACCCTCTGTCCATTGATAATCAAATTCAAACCTCCTCCGGAACATGAAGACAAAAACAAACTAACAAACAAAGTTTTTTAAAAAAAATGAGGGATTGGCCTGAGTGAGTTTATGTGAGTAATAGATTTTGATTGTGCATTGAGAGAATGGGAGAGAATTTTGGAGCGTTTTTCTTGAACGAGTTACTTAGGGCTTTCAAATTAGGGGTTTTTTTTTTTAAATGAAAAGATAATCAAAGAAAATCGAAGAGAAAAAAATATAAAGGTGGATGTGATCAAGGAACAAAAAATCGTTTACTGCCAATATATCATTAAAAATCGATTTTCTACTAAGACCGAGAAAAAAACAGAGGAAAAATCGACGAGGAAAAAATCTAGGAAAAATCAAGAAATCGTCGATTTTTCGCCGGGGTGATAAAAACCGATTTTTCCAATCGAAAAATCATGAAAAGGAGCACGCGCGTCATACGAATTTCAAAATATCCAGAAATATCGCAAATACGATAAAATACTCCAGAAATATCAATAAATATCGGCAAATATCGGTAATGACTATTTTGACTCAAAAAAAAATCTATAAATATCCATAAAATCATACAATCTCTTTACAAACTCATCCATACATATCCAAGTTCCATTTAACTCTCAAATTATTTATTATTTGTGATTTATCTTAATATTTTGAAGATCTTATTATGAATATTATCTTCATTAAGCATGCAGATCTCTTCATCAAATAACGTGAATTGTTCACATCTGGCTCATTTTCGGCTTTAAATTACTATCATCGTAATTTTTCGATAAATTATAATGAATATTTTCACAAGATATTTCATTTATTTACGCTCTTTTTATACCAACAAAGATTATACGAATTTCAAAATATTTTTATTAATTTTCGCTTTACCGATATTTTTGTCAAAATATCCATCGATATTTACCGATATTTTCGATATATCCGTAAAATCCAAATACCGATATATCCGTAATTACCGATATTTTGCTCTCTTTGGCGTTGTCAAGAGTTAAAATTCAGCGTGAAGAGTAGAGGGGTGAAGTTTTCCTGTGTGCTGAAAACCATGGATCGATGTGAAGCTTACACCGTTCCAAAAACTGGATTTCGATGAGCAACACATATTATGAAGGCTTGACAGAGAACAATGGTGGGTCAGGGAAAGCATACCGAATTGATAATATCCGTTGCCGGTGTAGTCGTAGCAGTGCTTCCTAAGTCAATGCCCCCAATATTGACTTAGGAAGCACGGACACAATCACGGGCGAAATACGGGGACACAGACAAATCCCAAAAAAATTAGGGTACTGGGTCTGAATTTATACAAAATGACGTGTCGGGGATGAATTACGTGTGTGTGAATCGACTTTCTCTTTTGTCAGTTTAGTGTTTCCACCAAGGATTAAAATATCGATAAATACGAATATATCAGTAATTAAATTTTATAAAAATATCAAAAATATCATAAATATCAGTTCGATTAAATTTTTTTATATTTTAATTATATAAATGATGAGAAATTATTCATATGTAAATTAAAATCAAATAAATTAGTACTTATTAAATTAAATATGTTATATTTAATATATTATTCGTATATTATTACGTTAAAAGATATTATTTATTCGTTGCTATTATTATAAATATTACGTAGACAATTGCGAGATTCAAAATATTATATATTTAATTTTAAAATTTTAAATGATATTATTTTATTTATTTTCCTTTTAAATTAATATTTCGATTTAAATATATTATAAGCTTATAATGTAAAATAAAATAAATAAAATATATAATCGATTAAGAGTGATTATGAACAAATAAATAAAAAGATAATATGTTAGCTCAGACTATATAATAAGTGTAATCAATAAATACGGCTTCGAGAAGCACTTCATGCATTTTGCGGGTTCGAACCCTAAAAGCTTCTTTTCGTAGATTTTGAAACAAAGAACAAAAGCGAAAAGAGTGAAGGACCCAAGATAATCGAAATTTCGATGGAGATATCTTATCGATCTCCGCCGATATTTCGATCAAAATTTCGAAAATTTTGTTCTTAGGTTCCCACATAGACATCGTCCCATCATTTGACCATTATATACAAAAAAATAAAAACGAGATAAATTTATAGAGAGATTTAAATAATTTTAAGATAATGCTTGTAACGTACTTATAAATAAGTAAAATATAGATTACAACTTTTGTTAAAATTTATTAATGGATTTACCTATGAATTTTAGAACACTCAAAGTGAGCAAAAGAAATGATTATCAAATATTGGTTTTAAGTTATAAATAATTGTTTAATTATTTTATTCACCTTGTTAAATGTTTTGCAAAAGAAGCTATTTAGTTGACCGTCACGATAAACTAGAAATATACAAATATGCTTGGTCTAGATTTAGTTATCAGATTCATTCTTTCATTTTTTGATTCAATTTGTACTATTTATATTTCAAGTTATTCCATAAAAAATATCAATCAATTATTTATTTTTGTTAATCCCTTCGTGGTATCAAAGCCACGATCCAAACCTCTCCCTCTCTCCTCTCGAGTCGTTGGCTCCCTTCCCATTCCCTTCTTGGTTTCCACCGTTCTTCGTGGTAACATTTTCTAGTCCTTATAGAATATATAAAAACAAATAAAAGGAGTTTAAATAAACATATATAATTAATTTATTATGTTTAAACTTATTATTAATTTTTCTCCTTATTTTCTTTCCTTATTACTTTTTGAGTTCTAAAAGAAGCCTTAGCGTTTGACCTGAATGCCCCTCTTCTCCATTAAAGACTCGTGACACTCTCCACATGCTCCTTTACAACTGCCTTAGGTTTTATTAATATAAATTTTATGTGTTTCAATATATTATTTTTGTAATAACATTTTTATTTATTATGATATCTTATTTTTATAATTAAATATTAAATGTTAATTTTGGTAATTTTAATGATATAAAAGCATTTTTTATAAGTATGCATGGACGAAAATGCCACGAAATATCTATATCGTTGATATTTCGGGTGTTAGGCCATCCCGACATGATTTTTGCAAATGAAAGTTATTTTTTGAAAAAAAAGGAAAAAATTGCTCAATATCGGCGATATATCGGTAAATTACCGATATATCCGACACAAATCCGACACAAAAATACAGACTTAAAAAAATTTAAAAAAAACATCAAAACTGCACCGATATATCGGCGGCTTTTTTGGCGAACCACATGAAAATCGTGAAGGTTTAGAAATAATCCACTTACCAACTAATGTATCTATATACACAAACAAGCAATTTTAACAATGAAGACTCATATGATATGTTAACACTGTAAGTATACGATATGTTACAAAAAAAACTTTCGTAGAATCGCTTTTCTAATATAAATGTTACAAGATAAAGCGTTTTGGCTATTACAAGAAGCACTTTGAAACTCATTTTTAGGGTCAACTTGAAATGGACCCTAAAGTCATTTTTAGGTCTAAAAACACTTCTAAAAATTACCGTTGCTGTAAGGGAAGCGAAGGATCTCACGGCTATGAAACTCAGAAGAATTAATGGGATCACTTTGAAGCATGAATAAACTGAATAGACAAATAATTCAAGAGAGAAAAATTACCGTGTTCCTTGAGACCCAACCAGATAAATTTGCAACTTGATGAACAACATCATTCCAATGTTCACGAGTCTGCACATTCGATGGATCGACATTGTAGAAAATTGGTATAACCCTATCCTCTTTGGATCGATTGCATTCTAGTGTCTTGAAGACTCATAGTTTTCAGACAAAACAATGACAGAAAACATGGAGTTTTCAATAGTTGCAATGAGTGCAGGAGATAAGACACTACCTCTTTTCAGCTTATCCTCGTCAAAGAAAGCGTTGATGCCTTTGGCGCGCAACTCCTGATAGAGATGGGCAGTGAAATCGTCGCGGGTGTCTTCTCCTCTGAAACTAAGGAAGACATAATAGCTCTTCTGAGGAGCAGAAAAAGCAGTCACCATGGGGAAGTAGCAGAGAGATGAAGTTGAAATTGACCTGTAGGAAAGTAAAACAGAGTGAAGAATCTGATGAAAGCGAATGACCAATGATAATGATCACTAAAAACAGTGACAAATTTTGGGCGATGATACTGAACAATGAGTAGGAGGAAAGCACGAGGTAATCACAAGAAAAGATGAAAACCCAGTGATATGTGAAGTATAGTTTACTTCAAAAGACGCCTCGATTCACCCACCATGCTTCTCTCCTTAGTTTGAGACTTGAGTTGTTACAAGCACTTGTCTCTTCTCATAATCTCTCTTGGTGGCATAGTTATCAAAGGCGCTTAAAGCCTAGGCGCCATCACTCCATGTAGTAGCGCCTCGCCTCGCCTCAAGCATTTTCGACCAAAACGACGTCGTTATGGTCGGATAAGTTATCTTAATTTAACCAAAACGGCGTTATTTTGAGTTGTACCTTAAGTTTAAAAAAATAAAACTTTGGTGCACCAAAACGACATCGTTTTGGCTGTAGATGGACTTCAGCCCCTCTAGCCTCATTGCTACCATGTTTCAACTCCAAAAAAAGGCCCTAACCCTCCCAACAACTGTATAATCCTTGTAGAAACGGAGAAGAAGCAAAAAAATCAACTAAAATAGTCAAGAAATTACGAGAAAGTTATGTAAAAATAAGAAACAACCATCATAGTACTATAAAATATATTTGATATATGGTACGCTCACTTAAAAACCCGCGCCTCAATCGTTTCGTCCTCAAGTGCCCTAATAGGCTTCGCGCCCTCAAGCAACCCTAACCCCAAACAACCATGCCTGGGTGGGCTGTCCCATCCCTCTTCTCCTCCTTCCTCGCCCTGACTTGTTGCTTCCACTGGTGCAAATGTCTCAACAAAGATGAGTTACAACTGTTTGATATCATACTACCTTGGGATTACTTCAATTTCATGCTTAATCATCCAATAATACTACATTTACTCTATTCCATCAACTGTCAAATAAAAAAAAATAAGCCAGAATCATTTTCAAAAGAAAAGGAAAAAAAAAAAAAGGAGAGTTTTAACTTTTCAGACATAAGGGTTAAGACTTGAGAATTCCCTAAAGCTTCATATCAGTTTGACATATAAGTTAGAGAAAGGAAGGCAAATTACCAGTAAACAAGGCATTGCTGATGCGTGTGAATTGAATCTAAAGATTGTCGGCATGGGGATCCTGGACATATATGCAAGAGGCATAAGGTCTGTACTTCTTAAATAACCGTTGAGCTATACTTTTGAGCTATACTTCAGTTGAATGTTCAGTTGGCTCCATTCAGTTGAGCTATACTTTTCATCAATAGCAACTTGATCTGAAGAATTATCGTTCATAAATGTTCCCGGGCAATTTAGTTAGTTTTGAGCCAAGAGCTATTCAAGACTATGAGACAGTTGGAAATCTTAGGCATATATGCAATGAACCCCACATTTCTTTGCTTTAAAGGTTCCGCTACTATAATCGTAAACCCGTAGAATGAAGCCATGAAGTGTGTGTCCATTGATCGAGTGGATAACTTTCTTCAATGGCAGCCTTGGGATAACATATTACCCAAACTTGACCTGGTACGGCACCATTGTCATGATGGTGACATTCACAGTCAGAGTAAAATAACGCACGGTCCACATAGCTCGGTTGATCACCATGGATAGTGAAAAAACATTCAAAACAGCAACTGTATTCAGATAATCTAGTGTCAAATCCATCTCCAGATTCAAGCTCAGATTCATCGCCAGACTCATTCTCAGATTCATCGCCAGACTCATTCTCAGATACATTCTGGAATTCATCACCTAATTCATTCTCAACTGTATGCACAGAGTCATGCTCCGATTCATCATCAACTGTATGCACAGAGTCATGCTCTGATTCATCATCAACAGCAACATAAACACAGCATAAAACAAATCCCAAGAAATCGTTATTTTGATACCAATTCTTAGGAAGCTCCATTTTTATTTCACTTCCATTTCGCATGCTTATCCACTCTGAATTCCACTGCTTCCAGGGACAACAATACAAATTCCTTCCTGAGTAGTTAGAAATACCAACGCTAAGTGTTTCAATTCTGAATTCTCCTGCATTCAATATCCTGCAAAAAAGCACCAAGTAAATTCAGTAGTATTCTCATGAAAAAGGACTGTGAGATGAACACCATACCTGAATTACTGATTTGAAGCAATCAACAACAGAGTGCAGTAGCAGCAGTGAGGGACTTGATAGAGTACCAGGTGAGCCATGAGCATGTAAAATCCGTAGACTTGATGGAAGTTCTGGAATCTGTTGAAGCTTTTCGCAGTGACTTAAATCAAGGCCTACCAACCTAGAAAGTTGATTGATGCTAGCAGGTATACTACTAAAATGGTTCCCTTCAAGATACAATTCTTCCAACAATGATAGGTGACTGACATCAATGGGGATTTCTCCCTCCTTTAGATTACAATTACTTAGAGCTAAAATCTTCAATGATGATAGGTGGAAAATATGATTGAGGATCTCTCCTTCCAGCAGACTGCAATTTTCCATCATTAGTACTTCCAATGAAGACAAGCAGTTATTATTACCCTGAGCACTCTTGTGTTACTTTGCACTTTCTTAGATCCAAGGATCTTAAGGAGCATAACTCGACAAACAAGGCCATTCAGCTAATGTATGCTATGAAAGTTCCTCTAAACATTGCAACTGCCCTAGGTCCTTTGGCACCTTTTCAAGTTTTGAACAAACTACTTGTTAATTAAAAATTTTAAGAGATTTCAAATTACAAAGATTCTCTGGAAGGCTGATGCTCCTTTGCAATATGCTAAACTTAAATATTCATATTTTTATTCAATTGAAGATGAAAGCTCTTCTATAGCTGTTGAATTTAAATCAAGCTCTCTAAGGTTTTCCATATCACCATCCTGGATTTCTGGAAAGCTTTTCAACTTTGAACACTTATTCAGCTTGAGAGTTTTAAGAGACCTCAAACTGCAAATAATTACAAGACTGACAAGATTCTGACAATCTCCCAAACTAAATCTTCAAGACCATTTAGGTGTTTAATGGATGGTGGTACCTCCATTATTGCTGTTCCAATTTAAATTAAGCGCTCTTAGCCTTCATATTGCCCTTGGATTTCAAAATCTTTTACCTTGAACAGCCACGACAAGATAGAATTTGTAGGCATTGCACTTATAGAAACCCCTTTGAAGATACTCCAAGGCTTATGCAATCTCATCAAATAATAATAATAATAAAAAGACAGTGGGGAGGTGTTAGAATTTCCAAATTAGGCTTATGCACCCTACTAATATTGATATGAACCTTAAAGTAAATGATACTACCTTCAAGGATTAGAATTTCCAAATTAGGCACACTAGGGAAGTCTGGTAATTTTATGAGATGTTGTGAATAACTGAGATTAATGACCTTCAATTTTTCAAAAACCTATCAAAACAAATTAAATCAATCAATTCAGAAATAAACTTTCATAAACTTTAAACTAATAGCGTAAAAGTGTAACTAAATAATAATAGTGATACCTTCCTTTCCAAAGTTGTCTGATGTTACTAAATCAGAACCGAGTTCGACAAAGATTTCTTGCATGAAAATCCACTGGCAAAGATTGTAAAGCATATCCATCCCAATGGAGATATCTTCACTCATAAAATGGACATTCGAAGTCTTCAGTAACATGCATTTCAAAGAGGTGCACTTGAGAAGGGTCCACAACCATCCAAGATTTTACTATAGAATTATATGTATCATCTTGATGAATTTTGGTTAAATCTAAGTCTATGCATCATTGAAAGCTTGTGTTGTAAATTGTATATTCTCCTGATCTAGGACATGTCTAGGAATATTCCTTCAATAGCTACCCCCAAAAAATAACAGTTTAAGAGTAAGGGAAGCACAAGATATATAAAAATTTAATTGGAAATATTTGATATTGATCGCCTTCACAAAATAATAATATAATTGAAGTATATAAATCTTCAGTAATTAAGTTAATGCATTTAGGGCATACTGCATTCTCGTTAGTATCCGATGAACATCCATATGTTCCCACAATCTACTTCGCTTCCAGCTCTGATATCTCGCGAACAATTTCCCACCCTAAGGGTCAGGAATAAATCATGCATGTCTAACTTGTTTTTAGAAATACTTATGAGACACTTATCATGGAGCCCTTATTCCACTTTCTCCAAAAAAATCCTCAGGTAATATTCTTAAAACGAAATCTTTATCTGTCCCTTTAAAAAAACAGGCAATATCAAGGAATATTTCCTTTTCCTTATCATCTAGTCCATCATAGCTTATTCTAAGTACACTTTGAATGCCTGCATGGGGTATTGTTTTGAATTTATCCAATGTATTTTTAAATTCACTTTCCATCTTTCCAAAGAGACAAGAACCTAAAACTTTAAGTGCTAGTGGAAGACCTTTGGCATAATTCACTGCTTGACGGGAGAGATTTTTGTAACTTTCATTAGGAAGATTTTGTTTGAAAGCCCACTACAACTAAATAGCCTGTATGTTTTTATCATGCAGTTTAGGAACTTCATGATACATTGACCCATAGTTGGTTAGAACCCTGCCTATGTCTATTGTTATGATGATCCTACTTCTTGGACCAAACCAACTATGCTCCTCCACCAAGTTTTCTATTTGTTCCAAGTCATCCACATCATCAAAAACAATAAGAGCCCTTTTAGATCTAAGACTCCTTTGTATCATATCCATTCTGTCATGCATATTGCTTACTTTTCGACTTTTTCCTTTTAGGATACCATCAAGTAGTTCTCCCTGTAATTGAAATACATCATCTTTGGATATTTCTCTAACATTGTTAAGAAAACTACTACCATCAAATTGATATGAGATATCATTATAAACAGCCTTGGCAATAGTAGTCTTACCAATTCCACCAACTCCATAAATCCCAATCACACGTAATCATTCAACTCAATATCTATCAACGATTTTAAATTTTCCAAAATGAAAATCCATTTCAACTATGTTCTTGCCTACATTTAAGGGCTTACGATTCAATCCCAAGGATGTCATCGCACTCGTGATAACCTGTGTCTCATATCTGCATCAATTATAAAGTACATGCATGAGTTTTAATGAGGGAAAATATAACAAAGAAGTAACTTTGATGATGTCTGGAGCAATCTATCACAAATGAGTTTCTGGCAATGGAATGTAAAAGAATAAAGGGTTGGCAAATTGGTATGCTAAGCATATATGCAGAAAAAACAAGTGAAAAAAGGGACCACTATGATTTGTATTAGCTTCTGTAGCTAGATTTGTGGGAAGATGCATGATGATTAGCCTTTAAGGACATGTAAGCTATAATTAGAAACACATGGTCAGATTTCAACTTCTTTATTTTGCCTAGTTTTAAGCATCAACAAGTTTCCTAGCTTTTGTAACACTTTTAACTAAAGTGGCTTCACATATGAAAAATATATTAATGGATTTTACAAGCCTAGTCTATGCATTACAAGTCCATAAAAGTTTTCAACTTGCAAAATTGCAAAACTTCTATTAAGGTATGGCCCATTAAGGTGATGTAGGGGACAACAGACTAGAAAGAGAGGAAGAGATCTCAAAATGACAACAAAACCCTTCATAGTGAGAAAATTGAGCAGGTTTAAACTTTTTGGACCCAATAAGATGATCTATACAGATTGGGTGGACTGGTTGAGTTGATAGCTAATCCAACCTCACTCTTCGTATGAAGTCAATTTTCCCTAATTCCAACCTAAACTATTGCTCAACCCATGTTGCCGAACCCAAAATCACCTCGAAGCCTATTTTTCTAAACTTTGGTTCAAATCATGTCAAGCTCTAGAATCACAAATTTCTTTTCTTGGGCACTTCATTTTAAATTCAGCATATAAATAAACCATTGAAAGAGTTTATTATTTTACTGATAAATAGAGCTCAAACCCATATGTTTATTTAGATAGAATATGTATTTCAGCTTCATTAATCATTAAATAGATTTATTCTTATGTTTTCCAAAGAATCGGTATTTGATAGGACAGTATACTCACCAAAATCAACAAAAACAAATAAAATCAAATAAATTAAGGAAGCTTGTCCCAGTTGCCCCTCGCTGAATTGGGTGAACTCATACTAGTCTCACCATCACCAAGAGACTAACCCATCCCTGAATTGTACATCTCAAACCTTGATCTTGGTTTGAATACGTTGTAGATTTTTATTATCAATTTCCCAACTAACCCATCTATTTATTTTTTAAATTTTGGGTAGCGATTTCACAGAAAATATGCCAAGATCTGTAATTGGTCAAAAAAAAAGAAAAAAAGAAATGAAATGAGATAAAATTTCTTACTGTTCTTCAACGGGAAATCCAGATAAACTGCTTACTCGGTTCAGAGCAGTCCTCCAATTTTGTATCACCTCCATTTTATTCTCGTCAACATCTTTTCATGGTCGAATAAAGCATCTTCATAAGCTTCCTGACTGTTTTCAACATCCGGAGGGATCGACATGATAGAAAATTGGGTAGAATTGGTGATTGCTTGTGTGGCACACTCAAAAATTTTGACCAGTTCATTTAAACACCAACGGAGTCGGCATAATTCTTTTCTAGAAAATAAATAACGAAAATCTTTGATTCTTCGATGGCTGTCAATAGATCAGACGCAATATCTCCTCCTCTCTCAAGTTCTTCGTCATCTCTAAAAGTATGAACTCCATATGAAACCAAAGTGGTATAGAGATGATCGGTGAAATTTCTACGAGTGTCTTCACCTCTGAAACTTATAAACGCATCATAACGACGAGGAGTAGAGGTAGAAGAAGAGGCTTTTTGGGCGCTGGTAGAAGCCATTTTCCGATTGTTTGTGTTGAACCCGCGAGAGTACGGGAATGGTCACTGCGAAATCGAATTGGGAAAAGCTGCAAAACAAAAAAACCCGTGTTTTACTCAATCTCCCTCTTTCACTTTAAAGTTGGGATTTTTCGATTTTTACGGTACATATTCAATAATTATGAAATTTAGCCTTTAATTTTTCAGAACTTATTTTACATCACTTAATTTTTTCATTTTATCAAACAGTACCTTAGTAGTGTGAAAAAAAAAAAAATATTCCTAAAATAAAAAAAAAGTTTTAAAATATTTCAGATAAAAAGATATTTTAAAAAAGACATTTTTTAAATATTTTTTAAAAGAAATTACTTTCTACATTGAAAACATTTTTTTTTAATTTTAAAATATTTAAATGAAGGGTAAAAGTGTTTTTAAAATACATCTTAATATTAAAATTTTGCATTTGAATTTTAAAAGTGTCTCTTTAAGAGACACACTTCTAAAAATTTAAAAATTAAAGTGTCTCTTTAAAAAAACACCTATTAAATAAACTTCTCAATTTTTCTAATTATTAAAACCCATATTTGAAGCTTTATTCCATATGTCAAGCTTATGTAAAGAAAACTATATTATACATATGATTAGTTTTCAAACCACTCTTTTTAAAAAAAAATTAATTTTTTTTTAATTATTTTTTGGAACCATCCCTTTAAATTACATTTTTGTTCAAATAGGTCCCTGTAATTTACTCATATAGCTCAAATTATTTCATATGATTAATACCATTAAAGTGATCAAAGCATGATAAATCACTTTAATTTTTTTCAACCATGTTTATTTATTTTTTAACACACATTTTAATATTGAGGTCTGACTCAAACACAAGAAAGTGGAATGATAAGAGGTCATGAGCTACCTTGATCGCTTGCACTCCATGCATCAAGAGCCTTAATATAAACTCCAGAATGGGTAATCCGCGACGATGCGCCACCGCCTCCAAACGATTAAGTCAACAAAGAATTCGAGTAAGGTTGAAGGCAGAGTTTGCGCAGTTGAAAGTGCATACCTCTCCCTCGTGGAGGATCTTTATGATTTATAGAAAATGATTGTCGAATGTTCCTCCTATCTCATAAAGGAATCTTATATTTTGCGATAACATGCTTTTCCTCATTCTGCACTCGGGCTGACTAATTCTTCTTTATCAAAAATTATTCCTCTCATAAGTATGAGATTTGGAAAGTAGGAAATTTGTGGATAAATATCATTTGCGTATTTTTTGTCTTTATCTATTTATCAATAACCAACTTGATATAAACAAAAGGATGGTTGGTTGGTGTAGTCTCCTGAATTTTTTGAGTCACTGGATCGTCGAAGTATCAACTTGTTAGCATATACCTACAAAACAAACAAGAAAACGACGGTGGTGCGCCCGCTGCCTCTCCGATACCAAAGTCAAATCAGGAAATCTAGAGAGTGAAAGGATCCGCTCTTTCGCAAAGAATGTCGCATCTTCTTATTGCCATTCCCTTCTCCTTTAGCTGGCGAGTGAGGTGGTCCCGCTTTTTCATGGGTGCACGATTTCCTTCCAAACTAAATGGCGGCGATAGTTTGTGTGTTATGACATGTTCTTCCATTTAGATAGCCAAGTAGCTCACATTTTCTACCCCAAGAAGTGTTTGACCGCCCTCAAGGTGGTTACATGTGTGACTCATGGGCATACTGCTCGTCGAGGCCTGGCCACCGGTCGCCTCTTAAAGATGATAAGTCGGCTAAGACAGATCGCACTCCGTGACATTATATCTCCTACCCGGTCAGGGGAAGTATGTTCGGGGTCGGCTTGTAAATGAAGATGATCAAACCAGAACTCGCCATTATATGTGGGCTTTACGCCCAAATTGGTTGGTCGGAGGCTGGGCCAAAGCCTACTGCAGACCACAATTCGAGACTTAAAACTCTGTACATGCTGCCCTAAAACCGACCTTGAGTGAGACACTCGCCATGCATGCACTCGCATTCTTCCATCTAAATAGTACTTCGATTTTAATATAATAAGTGAGGCCAATCGTTTGCTATCGCGGGTCGTAAGCTCGACTAAATCCAGTCTTGGACCCATTAAATAATGGGTCTAAAGACCATGATACTCATAGTTATGATAGATCCCGGGTTACAGCTTCATATTCAATTTCACTTATCGATGGGGGTTTTTTTGTACCCATGAATCCATGACCTAATTTACCATTTCAAAATAAAATAATTATTTTATTATTTAAAATTTTCTCAACATACATACATTCCATTCCATCATTTGATTATCTCTGCAAATTAATATTTCTTTTCTTTTCGTTTGCCGACAACACTGCTATTGGTCAATGAACATCTCTTTCCAATTTTCTTCCATTAATTTCTCTTTCTTTTATCTCTTTTCTCATTATCATTCAAACTAGGATGGTTATATATATAAATATATAAATAAATAAATATAGATATATTATAAATAAATAAATAAAAAGCCATAACTTAATTAATTAAGTTTTGGACGTTTATACCATCCAATGTATAATAAATTTAGATGGTTGTAATATCTTCTAACCTAACCAAAAGTCTTGAATTTGAGTCTTGGAGTAATGCAAATATATTCTATATAGTTTTACCATCCCATGATCCATCCTCATTTAATAAGAATTAGTTTGATTAATATTACTTAAAGATGTCTTTCATATATGTAAGCTTTAAGACACTATACTGATAAAAAGGTTATCAATGTTTATAAAATAAATTTCATTAATAAACATGATGCCAACTTAGTCTACAACAAACATTTTAGCGAATGAAGTTTTCATTTTAGAATAGACCTAAGGTATTTTTCAAAAAAATTTCTTTTAAAATATTATTAGAAAAATAGTCAAATAAATACATAGGAATTATATAAGCACCAACACGAAATTTTCAAATTAAATACATAATCACAATATAAGAACTAAAAATGTCACACAAAAATCACAAAGTTTATAATATAAAAAAAATTATATATGATTATATATATAAATGTGTCAACCAAATAAATATAAATAAATGGAACAAATATACAAACAAAATGAGCATATACAAAAATTAATTACATAATTAAAATAATATATGCATGTATATTAGTAATTAGAGACATTAAGTATACAAATAAATGTTTAAACAAAATAAATAATATGTCAATAAAACTTAACTCAAATGAAAGTGGTTAAGAGCTTATGATCGCATAAAAAAGGGAGGGGTTAAGATTTGAGTGTTAGTGAGGATAAATTTATAACAAATAGAATAAAATATTATAATCTATTGCAAAGTGAATAAATTATAAAATATATATATACAAATAATATTAAAGTATACAAAATAATAGCCCATGCTTGACTTTGTAACCTTCCTTGGAACGAATATAAAAAAATTAGATGGAGAAAGACAAGATAGAGGATCCTTTGATGAGTGACGTACCAATAGGTACCAGAGGGGATCGAAAAGATGCAACAAAGTGTTGAGCTGATCCAACATGAAATGCTATAACCCATTAGAAATGTTTATAATTATTAATTAATCTTTAATGTCATTTAAGTGCTAGATTATTTGTAAAAATAAAAGCATCTGTTAATAAAAAAAAATTTTGATCAACAATCAAATAACCCGATAAATGCATTATAAACAATAACTTTAATTGGATAAAGAGGCATATTATGTATAGTGTATAAATAACATACTTGATATGGATTCGAAATTATTTGCTGTTATTTATCTCCCAAATCTATAAGAGATGAGATTAAAGAAAAACTAAGCGCTTAGCATTTACTCATTTCTTTCTCACTTCAATGCTCTATGAAACCCTTGAAAATTTTAAGATCCTATTTACTTATATATAGCACAATGAAATAATTGGGCTTTGATCAAATTGATCGACTAAAGAAGAAAAGATAACCATGCTCCAATAACAAGTTAAAATTAAATCATCTCATAAATAGCTCATAATTAACATGCACAATTACACAATTAAAATTGTAACATGATTATTCTTAGTCCATAATTAATAAATTAATCCAACATTCTCTCACTTGGAAGACATAAATGTAAGCACCCCTTTCCGGTCCAACATGATTGGTGGGTCTGAACTGGATTCGGAGGCGCTAGCCGAATTCATTTATCAAACATATTTCATTTAGACATTTAAAAACCCCCTTTTTTTTTTCTTTTTCTTTTTTTCAAAAATTACGGAAGTGTTTTCAATCGTTTCGGTAGACCCATACAATTTACATTTAACCAAAATATACTTACAATGAAGGCATTCCATGCCCATTCAAAATAATATACAAAATCGTTTCAAAGTTTAACTCTTTTGATCACAAAACATCAATTGTTCAAACATAGGATAGATGCAAACGACTTAAAGATACTTACTCCGCAGCCTCACGACTCGCGCTCTCGATGTTGGGTCCCATCGTTAATTAATTGACATCTCGCATGAGAAATGTCAATACGCTTAAGCATTTTATGCTTAGTGGTTCTATAGAAATCTCTCTCTCTCTTCATTTCATTTTAAATTGAAACACGTTATATCATAAAACAATGCTTTTGTACAATTGTCAATTACCAATGCAAGATAATACGTATATATATATATATATATATATATATATATATATATATATATATATATATATATATATATATATATATATATATATATATATATATTTCAATAACCACTACAATTCATTGGTCATCTCAAGCTATGCATTTTCATATGCACTCAAATCATTCAAATCACAAATCGTACATTTTCAATATCATTATCATTTTGCATTTTAACCCTATCGAATTTAACTCTATGATTTCTGCAGTACGTGATAACGACCACCGGTACCTGCCCCACTGGCTACGTGCCTAAGAATATGTACTCGGTTGGTGTATTAATTACTAATACCGTCCCACTACGGATCGGTATGCCACAATAGTACGTTTGGTCGACTCTTATTGGTATACCAATTTATCATTCACTTGAATTTAACAGTTAATATCTATTAAGGGTATTCAAATTATTTTAGAAAAATACAGTATAATATGTATTTTTATACAAACAAATCATTTCAATAATCATGCAATTTTCATGTCATTCATTTCGCAATCAATCAATTTCTCAAATTTCTTAACTTAAATCAACTTGCAATTCATTTCACAATTTATTTGCATCAAATCAAATTAAAATAATTCAACATGCAATTCAAACATTTTGGAGGTAGAGATTCAAAATAATGAAAGAAAGGTGTTGAACAAACAAAAGCTTTCACTTGATTCCAATCCTGAATCTCGATCTCGCCTCGGCTTCTCCTCGTCACCCCCATTCCAATACAATTAAAGAATAATATTAGTTCGTATGCAAGTAAAGGGATTTTGGTTAGGTTGATTTTCGGCTTAATATCGTGATTCTTAATCTCATTAGCAACAAGGAAAGATACAAACCTCGATATGGTTGTTAGTTTTCCAAACTTTAATCCATTACATAACCAAAATGCTAAAATTTTTGCCTTACCTTATAATCCTTTCCCAACAATACTCTTGATCAACTAAACCATCCCCAAAGGAAGATTAAGTCAAAAACCTCAAACAACTACTAACACCTCATGCAAGGACTGCTATTTTCCAATTTTGTACTCCTCGACTTTATTACCCAAAAATTATTTAAACGGCTCAAAATTATGAAACTCTCCAGTTTATTCCTTTATATCCACGACATCTCTTGAAATTCTTCAATTTAAAATCTTTCCTAAAGCCTCAACCACATAATACAAATAGGTAAAAACATGCTTTTTTTTTCCGCATGCAGTACCCTTTAAAACGTGTCACCAAAACCAATCCTAATGTTGTCCAAAATTAACTTCAAACATTGATTTGATTAGCTTAGACCAAGGCCTAACCAACCCCCCAGCACCCAAAAGCATATTATAAACCAAGTGGTACAATTTTTAACTTTACCATCTACACTATTATAATTTGCAAAACAGAATCTGCACATAGCTCCACTTTGATAGATTTTTGGGCACTTTAGGGTTACAAATTGCATACACTTCCTTCAAGTAAATTATTCCCCTATAAGTTTAGTTTACCCATAATTTTGAATCACTCAAATTGGATGAGTGAAACTCATTTTATGGCGAAAACACCACAACTACTCCCAAAATAGGGCATACCCATGAGCTACCCGAAACTCACCTTTAAGCCCATTTTCAGGGGCCTTAGTGCTGCAATTTTCCTGGTCCC